>CM053594.1:120142295-120194795 GCA_028646575.1 Pseudocheirus occidentalis | reverse complement strand
TGCCTTATTCAGGGCCAAATAAAAAATAATAAATTATTTACTCCATGAAAACTGGAGAAAAATTAAATTTAAGCAGAGTACTTTTAGTTAGGAGTCATCTCTGGCTTTGGTTTTGGTAATCTAAACACATACACAATAACTTCCCACTTTCTCCTATATCTATGTGTACTTCCCTATTAAAAAAAAAAAGAAGTAATAGAAACATTGAGTCCCTAATTTCTCCTCAAGGTAGCAAATTGTTCAACCTGTAGGGAACATATGCACAGCTGATTAAAGGACACAAATCTTTACAGAATATTAATTCAATGAACATAGCTTTAAAATTAGGGAGGAGGAAGTAGCAATGACCTATTTTCTATATTCCTTCCTTCATATTCAGGAGACTGTTGTCTAAAATCTAGTCCTATCACAGAATATTCTTAAAATGAAACTATTCAAGTTTATTTAACAACTTACTCAAATTTATTCTATTTGAGAACTACTTGGTTTGAAGTTATCTTCTGATACTATAAAATTTGCTTTGGCAACTTGTTTTCACTAACTTAGAAAAATTATTAAATTATGTTTTCTCAGTAGAAATTTTCTCCAACAATTCTAACAATTGAAATGTGAAAGACTTTAGATGGCAGCTTAGGTAGCTTTCTGTGACATAGATTTGTCTTTAGGACAATGTTAACCAAGAATGTATCAACAGATCTACAAGACAGTAAATATATTCTCTATTCTTTATTAAAAACAAAGAGATAGGAACATAATTGATTAAAAGGAAAGTTTGGGATTGGACTTGCTGGCAAGATTTTGTTCATTCCCATTTGTTTATGAAATACTACTTTTTTTCCAAGCTCCAAAAATGAATTCTAACTTCATAAAAATAGCTCATCCATTAACTACAAAGGTCTGGGATAGGATAGATACATCCCTGTCCTGAATCCCTTGCTCATGAATATCTATGAGGACGCTAAACCCCACATCTTTGATGCTGCATCATGGAATCTCAGAGTCAGAAAGGTCCCCAGAGGCAATCTAATCCAAATTGCACCTGAAGAAGAATCTTCTCTATAGAGATGTTTTTGCAAGACACATCTAATATGGCTTAACCTAGGTCAAGCTCATATAATGAAAGAAACATTATTTAGTTAAAAGGACACAAATCAAAGAGAAATAAGATCTAGATTTCAGAATCATTTTGGCATTATAATGCAAACTGATTCTGTGACTTTGGTCAAGCACATATTCACTTCCTTTCAGTTTTTAAATTGAGAATAATGCCTTAGGTCTCACTCAATTACAGAAAATAATTGTGTATTTGAAGAGTCTGGAGAACCTCAGAAGAAAATGTGTTAAAAGGCCATATAGGAGGCCAGGGTCCTGTTCCAAGTTCTACCACTTCTTAGCCATGGAACCTTGTGCAAGATATTTATAAGTTCCTCACCTAACAGTTCAAAATGAGAATAATATTCCCAAGTGAAAAATAAAATCAACAAAAACATGAGACCACTTTTTAAACAATAAAGGTTGCTGTGAAATTGGTAACATTATATAAAACAGAGGCACCATTATTAGGAGGTGGCTAGTTTCCAGTGACATCAATTATATAATTAATCAATATATTAGTAGAACACAACTTTCCGGCTATTTCTCCGCTCAACTTCATACTTTAATTAGGGAATTCTTCACACTAAGGCCAAAATTTTCTTTTTAAAAATAGCAATTAGCCTTGGGGTCTAATGCCAATATATCAATGAACCTTGTAAGGAAGGACCTCAATAAACAAACTATCAACAGGTTGAAAACTAGACTTTATTTTGGTTGGAAGATAACAACCATGATACACATGCAAATAAATACAGTGTTAATTCACACTGCATATTTACTCTGGGCTGGAACCAGTTATCATATTTTATGTACAGGTATACTATGAATAGAGTGAATTCAAATACTGTGACCACTTAGGGATGACTGTTTATTATTCTCACTTATTAGGACCTGGATGCACAAAAACACTTCTTTACCAAAAATAATTTTGTATCATTCTATCTTTATCAGGCAGATAGCAAATGAAGTCACAGGTTGGGCTTCTATACAATTACAACACTGCCCTCCCAACTATTCATTTAGAATATGGGGCTATGTTAACATTCATTTGTCAGAGAAAGACCAATCTCACATTCTGAGATATAAATGAAGGCTTTTAAGGAATACCATAAGAAACAGTTTTGGGTACATCCAATAAGCCATTGTCCTTCACAGGGAGTAGGGAAAGAACAAGTTGTTTGGCATTTGCTTACCACCAATCCTAGTACAAGAGTGCGAACTCTTTCCCCTATTTCTGGTGAAATGTCATTGCCGAACTGCTGCAAGGTTGTAAGAAATCTCTTCAATTTGCTGAGTTGCCTTGCTCCACAGGCTGGTGGTAACTGCTGATTAGCCAGAGAGGAAGAGGAAGAAGAGGAAGGCCCATTGCTAAAGCCATTGGGTGGAGATGGGGCTCCATTCAAAGCTGTGGGTGAATGGCTTGTGCCATTAGTTACTGTCAGAAGCACAAAGCAAGAAGAAAAATGAAAATAAAATTCTGTGGAAAGGAAGTCACAGGTAACTTTATTTCTAGTCAATTTTTATGATGTGAAAAATGTTCAGACTTTTGGTAAATACAACCTAGATACCCTAGGTTGAAATTTTGTTTGATTAAATGGCCTGACTCTTCATAAATAAATACTTCTTATATCCACACAGACACTGATAATGAATGGAGCCTGCTACAGAGTGGGGACAGCCTTCGCTCCCATGTGCACATATGCCAACCACCTGAAACATTTCAATCATGGAACAAGCAGCATTTGGATGTCAGCCTTTTGTCATAGGCTTATATCAATATAACAGGAATATTCTTCTCTAAACTGCTCCTCTAGAAAAAATGTACATTTGGTGGAGACTAAATTTATCGCTGAACATTTTTAATCATGTTTTGTACACACAACTGACAGCTGTGTTTATAAAAACAGGACTTTCAAGTTTTAACCTTCTACCACCCAATTAGAAGGCTATTTTCTCCCCACATATTTCTTTAACCACTTCTTTAGGGAAAATGCAAATTTTCTGTAAGATGGCAGAATGCATATAGCATTAATTGAGAATTTATTTCCTGGAGTTGAAATGGGACATCTTAATGCAGAGTTGTAATAAAAGATAGCATGGATGTATGCCAATTTGTTCAATTTATTTCTAATAAAACTGATTTAGGCATTAATGTAATAAACTACAAGGACTCTGCTAGAAAGAAGGAAGCAGGTCTTTATGAAAGGGAATGGCAAAATTAGTAACTGTTTAAATGGTGACTTGACAATTGTCAGGTGAGGCCGCATTCAATTCATCCATCTAGTGCCTTTCTGAAGCATTCATCTCAAATAAGGTGCTATAACTGACATATTGTAAGCAATTCCTCAGTTATAATTCTTTTTAATACTGTCAATACTTTGCTTCCCCCAAATGAAAAGTTTTGTTATGAGCGATGCACATTCGAGGTCACTAATCTAGATTTATATCTTAAGATTCACCACTAACTCGCCTGGAAATAACTGCCAAATTTGGGTCCTCCAAACAGCTATCTACATTTCCTGGTGACATTAGGGAATAGCAAACCAAAGCAACAGAAGCTGACAGCATTATAGCTTGGCACCACTCAATGTATCCAGTTCCTTATGAGTTTAAAGGTTTGTTAAATTACAAGATATGATATAAACAGCCCAGGACAGGTATAAAGCCAATTCTTCTACTTCAACAATTTTTAAGACACTAATATGAAGATTCTTTTCTTTTCATAGGTTTCTTTCATTTACATGGATTTCATGGCACACATTCAACAAGCAGTATGATTTCCAATAGACAGTGATTTGCTAGCTCAACAAAATCCTTTTGACATCACAACTTTGGGAAGGACTGAAAAGGGCTACCTACTATCCCTATTGGAATACACTGGGTATGAGGGAGACTTTCTATTGTTTTTTCCCCCAGAAAATAGAAAGCAAATACACTTCCATGCACTGATTCATAAACTAGAGCAGGAGCCAAACTGGCACAAAATATCAGAGATCTGAGAAATTCAAATCAAGAAGGATGTGGCTTATTTTAAACCTGACCATGTGATTTTCCTATAATGCAATGGCCCTAATAGGATAAGGTCATGTGTCTCTTCTCATTTGTAAAAGAATAAAAAAGAAGACCTAGCTAGTTTAGTTGGGGGAAGGGGATGCCTGGTACAGATATGAAACAACCTTGGAAGGATTTTGAGCATATCCCCAAGAATAAAGCAAAGAAAAAATCAAATCAAAATGAACAGTAATATACCCAATTATTTGTTCAAGTTATCAGATCAAGATGATCTATGTTTAAAAGCAGGTTTTTTAATTTTAAAAAGTCCAACCAAATGACAGATAATAAAGCAATTAAGAAAAAAATGAGGATGACTTAAAAATGAACCACAAGTCGCTGAACTAAGTCAAATTTTGGCACTATGGGAATTGGGCGGGGAGCTTGTTGGGGGTTGCATTATTTTCACATTATTCATTACTGTTGGAGTTTTTGTTTCCCTATCCCTCATACGAAAAAAAAAAGGCAGCATGAAAGAAAAAACAGAAGAAAGAAAGAAACTAGGCTAATTACACGTTGTGGGTGTGAATGAACTGCTTCTTGGCGCTCCTTGGGTCGTTGGAGGAGGTGGCATCGTTGGAGGCGTCAGTCGGGATTGTGTCTTCACATCCACAGGTGAGTCTGGCATTGTGGAATGCTTCTCACTGCGATCTGGAAAATAACCACAAGAAACAGATTATTTTATCTTTTAAGCACAGCAACTCTTCAGATAAGGTTAACTCTCCCCAACTCTCATCCCTCCCCCCACCCCCAAACTCCCTCAATGAGGCTGTGCCATGAATAAAAAAGGATTGATATTTTCTGTGGATAAAACAAGCCCATCCGCTGAAACTGAAAACGGAATTGCATCATCGAAACCTCACTTAAGAAGGTGCAACACAGATGGTAGGCCCTCATTTGTAACTAGGCTATATTATCTTCTATATTTATTTCTGGCACGTGCAGATGCTACCTTGATAGTATTGGATGGGATAAAACAACTTCACTGGCAATTGCAGCCAACATTAGCAAGCAGGAATAAATGGATGAGAAAGGAAGGATAGCAATGAATCCCCCTTATGACAACTCAGGAAGAATGAAAGCTTTCTGCTTTGTTGTACAGGTGAGATAGTAATAGGGGCCAGCCCTGTTTGGGACTATTCTCTGTAACACCTGCTGCCCCTGACATCTTTTGTTTTCAAACTATTAGACAGAGCAGGTTAAATACTCCATGTCTCCTGGACATATCTTCCACTTCAATTTCTTTTCCTGTCCTATTCTAAAAGCATCAATAAATAAATACCATATGCCACATAATGAAGGCTATCTTTTCTTTATTTAGTAGTCATGTGTTTATATGCTATTATTACAGGAGGCTGGTTGTGCTATTTCAATTTACAATCTTGATGGAAAGGGGTTGGGGGGAGAAGGAAGAAAGAATCTTAATTCTAAGGAAACATGGAAAAGTTAAACAAATTCCACACTACATGTGGATCAAATGAGAACCTACCATATCAATAAGAAGGGGAAAAGATTAAATCCTGTTCACCTGCTCTATATCCTAGCTTCCTAAGCTTGTTTGAAGACAAGTTTTGATCATGTTAAAGAATAAAAAGATAGATTTACCTTGAATATAAAAGCATAGTACCCATTATATAGTAAGTGAACTTACTATTCGATTAACAAGTGCCTCGTATCTATCAATGATTAAGGGGAAATCTTTCAATAATGCATTTTCCCAAATGATACATTTTTCCTACCAAATGTTAAATGTTTTCCTCAATCTAATTCTACTTTACTTTTATCAATTAAATGTTCTCTGCAAAGTAACAGGTACCTCCAGAAACCATATGCCAGAAATATCAAAGAATTTTTATTCTGTAATTTTGTAAATTGACTAATTGTTCATAGGGGGACAATAGACTCAAAGGATAAAATGCTATCTCCTCTCCTTATATAATAACTAATATTACATGTTTAAACATCATAATAAAAATAACATAAAATACTGATAGAGGATTATTTTAAGAAACACTACTACTTTTTCAGATCATAATTGTTATTAAATTTATTTAGGAGAAACTCCCAACATGATCATTATTATTAATAAACGAAAAAGAAAATTCCAGATTTGTAAATTGTGGCCCTTTGACAAAACAATCTCATATTCTGATCACCATAGATATTTTTTTTCCTCAAAGTCTGTTTAGTAATTCTCATTTATGCTGAAATAATGGCAATATTGTATTAGGGAGAAGATATGATAGAGTATTCAAATAACCTAATAGTCACGACAATTAAAAAAATCTTTGTTGCTCTGATTTATGGTATCAGCAATGCTCTTTCCAAGTCCAGAATGTTGACTAAAAGACAGGCAATGTCTTTACAGATTAGTGAAAGTGTATTTAAGTGGTGGTAGAGGTACACATGAAAAAAAAAACCCAATGCTAATGTTATCTTGTTACTTAGATCACAAACTTTTCTTATTTCTAAGTTAGAGTATTTCATCTACAAAAAAATATATTCTAAATAAATATTCATACAGGCTAAACTCAAATTTGTTTCTGCAATAGTTAAATTCATCTCACATTCTACTCACCTCAACCAACCTCAGCAACAAGGGAATAAATAGCTTTCAGCTTATGTTGCAACTGAGGGAAGAGTACAGCAGCAAATACAGGCCTTCCTAAATAAAGGCAAATATTTCTGTCATGCCAAGAAAGGAGGGAGAAAGGGAGGCTTGCCAGAGCTGGTTGGGAGATAACAGTGGGAACGGCTGGTCCATCTGGTTTTCATTCTGCTAACACTCATATTGAACTGTTAGAGAAGGCAGTCCAGATACACAGATTTGAAGCACGTGGGTGCACAGACGGAGAAAGGAAGGGGGTGGGGCAAGGCAGGAGGAGAGGAAAGAAAAAGAAAAAATATATATGAGAGGAACTAATGTAAGGAAGTCCAGAGAAAGAGGATTAAATGATAAGGGAAGAAAAAGAAAAGGATGAGATAGACAGGAGATGGAAGAAGGGGGGAAAAAAATTACACTCAAAAGCATTTTTTTAAAAAGCAGGGGACAGCTCCAGTTTATAAAGAATCTGTATACCTCTCTGATTTGCTTACTAATGATAATTTTAAAAACAACTTGGGATCACTCTTGGAAATTTTTCCCCTTTTTGTTCATTACAGGTTCTTACATCTAAAAAGTTCTTGAACACTTGCTTTTAGCCACACTTTCCACATGATTAGTTTCTAAAAACACTTAGCATATAGACCATTGCTGAGAAAAATAAATAAATCTCCAAAGTATTTGTTTCTCAAAAATTTTCAGGTTTTCTAAACAAAACTATAGCTTTAAAAACACAGTCAGACACTACCACAAGGTGCACGTGCATAATACTTCAGAATGTTGATAACAGCAAAAGTTCTAGGTACTCAAATGGAACTCCAACCCAAAAGTGCAGCAAACCTGGACAAAGTGGAGTCCATCTGTAATTTATTCTGCCTTACTGGATGCAATTGCTCTTAGAGAGAGATGGTGAAATAATAAACCAGTACCTACACACATACACACACACACACACACACACACACACACACACACACACACACTGTCACTCTCTCTCTCTCTCTCCCCCATTCACTCACCTCTCTCTTTGCTGCAGAGTTAAAATAAATTCAGAAAATATGTTTCAAGTGTGCTGATATATATTACATTTGTTTTGCATTATATTCTTTTAAAATTCTAAAACACACACACTTGAAACTTATAGAGCAATGAGCACAAGCTATGACTTAATCACAGAAGCATTTTACTCCTTTTTGAATTAGAGAATATGGTAAAACCAACTTTAAATTATGACATTTCATGTGTAGATATCTGGTTTATGAAATTATAGTGTTCTTGTTCTACATTCAATTTTTATGAGTTATTTTTACAACTATATCTAGTTAATTTAGGTGAACAGTGATATTTAACTATAAGAAGAGCCAAAAATCTATGAGACAAAGATAGAAAAGTATAATATGTGAATGTATAGGCAAATGGATCAACCTTACTTCCCTTAAACTAAATGAATTAGGCCACTTTTAAACAAGACAATCTTTCATATATGGTAACATTTCAACTCATATGGCACACATCCAGGTCAAAAGCACCAAGGAAAGTTAATGCATGGAAGAAAATATGGTATATATAAATACATTACTGATACCATTTCAATATCCAATTCAATGTCAGGTCTTTGTAAAAGTGGTATGTTTTCCATTTCCTTTTTTAAATAGGAAAAAAAAGAATGCTATAATATGCTGTGGCATTTATTTTACTTTTAGTTCAAACAGTTCCAGATGTACATTTAAGGTATGAAGAATTTTTAATAGACACTTCATTCTACTTTTTCAATATCATATTATATAATGATAGCATTAATAACAGTAACTGGTAGTGTGTATACATATAGATGCCCATTTATATGCACATGCACACACATACACAGAGTCCTGTTAACATAGCTAATATTACTTGGGATAATGTGAAGTTATATGTTTGTTGAATATGAAGTTTCATCCCCTACTTTGTACTATATTTCTACATGCACATCTTAATTCTTCTGCTAGGCTGTGTATTCCAAATAGAAAGGAACAGTGTTTTATTCACCTTTATATTCCCTTCAGTGTCTAGCCCAGTACACTGTATAAAGTAGGTACTCAGTTACTCAGCAAACATTTATTAATTGCTTGGTATGTTCCAGATACTACACTAAGTAAGCATTGGGGAAAAGACCAAAAATGTGACTCCGTTGCCCTCAAGAAACTCACATGAGAAACAATATGAAAACAACTAGGTACATTCAACAACATATAAAAGTTTGTGGGGCTAAAAGCATCCAAAGTAAGTAACACTTGCACATGTCAATTCACAAGCTATAAAATATGGAAGGGAAGGACTAAATCACAGTGACTGCAATAATAAAAACAATAATGAGGAAAATTGCAGTTCTCACTTGGACAGCTACTTACCTTTAAAAATATTTTTGAAGGCCTGACATCACTTAATTCTCACAATAATCTTGTGAGGTCAACAGGATATTATGAATATCATCACCATTTTACAGATGTAGAAACTGAGGTCCAAGGGGGAAAATGACATACTCAAAATCCAGTTTCAGCCCCCAACTTTTCAAGAACTTCTTGTGTGGTTTTCAAAGTCACTCATGTGTAACAGAAATTCCTCATTGGTCAGATGAAAGGGTTACTTTCCAGATCTAACTTTCAACAGGTCAATAATTACTTGTCACCTACATTCTGTTCATTTATCCAAAATCATTGGACCAAATATCATATCAATGGACCAAAAATGCTGGTAGTAAGTGAAAGAACCAAGACTAGAACCCAAAACTTCTTACTAACAAGGCCAAATGTTCTTTCTACTAACTAAATCTCAATACTTCTAAATGGAATCCAGTGAATGTTGATGATGGTCTCTCTTTTTGGGGGGGAAGTATAAAAAGAATACATGAATTGAGAGAAAGGAATGAATTCAAATTTTTACTTCATCACACTCCATATAACACATACAGTTCTCTCTGGTATGGAAATCATTCCTTTATATTAAAATTCTGAAATAGACCCTACAACCATAAAGAAACTAGGGTTCACAGGAAAGTTGAGTTGTTGAATATGAAGTTGAGTAAACCGACTTCTCAAGGCTCCTATAACTAGTTATCCGCAAACCTGGGACAAGATACCAGTCCATTAGCACAGTTAATGGAGAAGGCTTAAGTGATCAAGCTTCCCACCAAAGTTATTTACTTGGACGATTTTCTTTGAAGACTTAGATACAGAAGAAATTAAAAAAAAAAAAAGACAGACAAGCTACCTGAAACAGTTTATGCTTTAATTCTCATAAATGTTATTCATCATTTGTAAAAATCTCCCCAAATCAAAGATGCCAGTTAATCCTATTTTGTATACATGAGTGAAACTTGAAAAAGAGAATGGATATTGTCCATACGGACAGTGCAATGTGGTGGTACACAGGCCAGGAAAAAGCAAGAGACCTGAGCTTCAGGCCCCAACTTTCCATGAACTTCTTGTGTGGTTTTCAAAGCCATGATATGACTTCCTTTTTGGTCAAATGAAAGGGTTACTTTCCAGATCTAACTTTCAACAGGTCAATAATTATTTGCCACCTATATTCTTTCAGTTTATCCATATCACTTGCAATAAACCAAACCCCATCATATCAAGAATATGTAACTCCTAGCTCTAAACATTATACACAGAGACAAGCACACTTAAGTTTAACAAGAGAACAGACCTAATAAGGTGCTGGAAATAAAGCTGGAATAGGGTACTCGCCTGCCTAGACTTCAATTTCTTTATCTGTAAAAGGAGGGAATTGAATGAAGATTATTGCTAAAGCCTTTTCCAACTCTGTATGAAAATCTGGAGTCACCATTACTAAACATATGATTTTAATATAAACAGAATTTCCCCTTTGTCCTTACAAGTGTCTAAAAAGGGTAGAATTTGAAGAAAAGCAGGTTTCAGCTTAATATAAGAAGAAAAAATGTCTCTAAGAATTAGAATTAAATGAACTTAGAGCTACTCTCAAGCATAGTGGCTTCTCTCTCATTAGAAATAGTCAAGCAATTTCCAGGTAAGTTGTACAAGGGATTCTTCAGGAATAGGCTAGCCTCTGGTCACCAATCCAACTGTTTCAGGCTGACTCTACAAACTGTCTAAGACAGTGTAATATTTTGGTTATCTTCATATTTTGCTGAATACTGTTCAGAAATTTAGTATAGTGTGTGTGATGCAGAGTATTGAACTCGGGATTCAGAAGATCTGATTTTTACATCCTGGCTTCAAAACACTAGTTGCATAAACACAACAGAGTCGATTAACCTAAGTCTCAGTTTCTGGAGCTATAAAATGGGTATAATAAAACTTCACACTACTGGCTTCATAGTGGGGTGTTATGAGTAAAGCGACTTGTAAATTCTAAAGTGACCTCTGTATGTATATCATTACTACTGGTATTAGTTTTACCCTCTGGAGCCAAGTAGAATAAATTTAGTTCTTCTTGCACATAACAATCATTCAAAGACTTGAAGGTAGTGATTACATCTTCTTTACTCCAGGAGAAACATCCTCTCATCCTCGCAATCCTACATGACAATATATAAGTTCCCTGACTGTCCTGATCATTGTCCTTTTGGATATACTCTGGATTACCAATGTCTGACCTAAAATATTCCATGCAGTATTGAGCACAATTCTTCAGATTTAGTCAAAATACAACATAATAAAGTGAAACGATGACCTCATTTGCTTCAGAGTTTACTTTTATTAATGCTGGTAGAGCATGGAAAATTATTCGGCTCCTGTTGACTTGTTGACTATTTAAATCCATTCTTGTGAAGCATTAAAACCAAACAAAGAAATTCTGCCTCTCCAATGACTTGCATCCATTCGTTCTTCATTTCCCTTGCCAGGACCCTAAGACAAATCTTCATTCCCACCCAACAGATTTTTTCCTTCCCTCCTATCTTCTTCCCCCTAGCCAAACTAATACTCTCCTTGCTACCAGGATAATCACTCTGCTTGAAACCTTTCACTGGCTCCCTAGTGTTTAGCAAAGTCTTTGCTTGTATTTCAGGCCTCCATAATTTGGCTCTACTCTGCCTTTTTGATATTTATTTCACATCACCTTCACATGTACTCTTTACTCCAGCCAAAATGAATCACCAACCAAACTCATACAAACCTGCTGTCTTTGCTTAGGTACCTGTGCTCAAATAGTTTCTGGATGCCAGGAATGCTATCCCTTTCTTGTCTACCTTTAATAGCTTCTTCTACACATATAATTAAAGTGGGGAGGAACCCAAAGGCTAGCTAGTCTATCCAACTGTGTCACTTAGCAGATACTGAGTTTTAGAGAGGATAAGTGATTTCTGCCAAGATCTCAGAGAGATTCAGTAACTTCCCAAGAACACTCAAATATCAGAGATAGAATTTGAACTCAGCTCATCTGATGTCAGTCCCTGCACATTCCACTATACCATTTCCCTCCCTCCCTAATCACTTTATATCAATCTTTTAAAACTCAATTTAAATTACTACCTCCTCCATAGTATCCACCCAAATCAATTTCATATTATTACACTGGCAGTGATAACTTTTTCTCCACTACAATTTTCCATAGTATTTGGCTTGAAGTCCTCTTACTTATTATATTTATTCAAATTATTAGCTTATTATATATTTGAATATAGTTACATTTGTTCATAATGTAACACATACGTCCAAGACCAAGAGCTCCACAAGGGCACCATCTAAGCTTTCTATAAGTTCCATGTTATCATGTTCTGTGTTATGCATCCAACAGGTACTTAACAAATGTTTCTTGAGTAAGTCAAGACAAGATGTAAGATGCAAAAAGAATACATAATACTATGTAGAATGCTAAGAAACTTCAGCAGGAAATTAGTCAAATTGTTTGCAAGAAGAGCTTATTTTGGACTATGGCTTATATTCCACAGAGCAAAGTGCAAGGTGTTTCAAAAGTCTTAGTACAGTTTTAAGCTTTAATTACTTAAGACGTATAAGTGTTGTAAACACAAACTTTAAAAGATTATTCAGGTTTCTTATTAAACTTTGACAGAACCTCAATCTTGAGCTACACATTGCTCTAGACAACTTTTTAACTTTGCAAAAACTTTCAGTAACTCAGTGACTGAAAAGACAAGCATTTGTAACGCTAGCCTTTAGGTCACCAAAAGAATGAAATTTTGGTGTATTCACAATAACCTCAGGAGAAAAAAAAATCTAATGGATATAGTGCAGATGACCAAGTAAGAGAACCTTGTCCATCAATCCACCAGTCTGAGAAAGTGTTATACAGAAACCACCACATAGTCAAACACAGTCACTACATAACGGAGGGTGCTCTATTATGTTAAAACTTAAATTTAAAAAGTATTAAAAATTCACGAAATTAAATATTTATGAAAGAAATTTAAATAATTAAGTTTTCAAATGACTTTTTTGGGTAAATGTGTAGTGTGTATATTACTGAGGACATTTTTACAGATGAAGAAACTGAGGCAGACAGAGGTTAAATGACTTGCCCAGGATCACACTCCTAGTATATATCTGAGGCTGAATTTCAACTTGGGTCTTCCTGACTCCAGGCCTATTGCTCTAACCACTGCACCCACCTAGCTGCCTGGTTCCTATTCTGCAATTTAGAGAATTAGAGCGTTGCCTGGAACCACTGAGAGAATAAATCACTTGCCCAGAGCCATATATCCAGTATGTTTCTGAGACTAGACTGAAAGTCTTATTGACATAGAGGACTGATGATCTTTACCATATCACATTCTTAGATATAGTGTGAATGGGGCCATGAATCACACAGTTACTCCATCACACACACACACACACACACACACACACACACACACACACACACACACACACACACACATTGACAGTGTTATCAGCAAACATGAAGATGGTGGTAATACACCAAACCCCTTCCAACATTATCAGTTCTATGCAAAGATGACAAACCTTTGCATCAATCAATTAAGCTCCGTTTACCTATTAGATACAGTTCCTGACCTCAACAAGGTTATCTTCCATTAGAGGAAAGAATCAACATCTAGTTTCGATTTTTCTCTGGGATCTACACTCTGTCTTTTCAACTGTCTATTGGACATGCATAATTTTCCCCAAACAAAACTAAGTTTTGTTTGTCTTGATTTCTGTTTTTCTTTAAGTGCTGGCAATAATTTCTCAGCCACTCCTGCTTTAATTTCTCTCTTAGTGCTGGCAACAGTCTTTCAGTTCTCCATGTTCTAAACCACACTGGCATTTGTGGATCTTTCTCTCTGTAACCACTGCTCCATATTTGTTACCAAGTCCCCTGGTAAAGACTAATTCCCAGCACAAGGAAAGACACATATTCAAGTCCCAACTAATATCCCATCCTCTACCAAGAAGACTTGCCTATTTCCAACCTAATGTTAGTCCTGCCCAGCTCTTATCTCCAATTTATCCACTATGCATCTTCATAGTTGTGTGATATCTCCCCTATTCATCTATGATCACTCCAAGAGCAAGAAGTATCTTTTGCCTTTCTTTGCATTCCCAGAGCTTAACAGAAACCCTGGCATATAGTATGTTCCTTAGCAAGTGGTTATTGACCAAGGGACCATAGAAAATTCAAGGAACAGTGATATGTTGGAGAGTTAACTATTATATTAGTAATCATACTTTGCTGGGTATGTGATCAAATGATTTAAACTTTCATCATCATAATTCAAAAATATGTTTATTTGTCTGAGAATATAATTTCATCCATGTATGAAATTCTCGCCTCCAGTTCAGGTCAAGAGAGTCTATTCACCTTTTCCAAGGGCAATGAGGTCTGTTTGTCATAAAGAAAAGACAGTAACTTAGAAAGAAAAGACAGTAACTTTCTGATTTCAAGAATATCTATCTACTCTGCCAAATGATTAATTGGTTGGTTGTCTTTTAAGAGGACCAAAATGACATCACAATGTGTCCAACTATGGTTAATCAGACCACTATGAGCTCAGAATGCTTTACCACAGGTTGGGCACAAATAGTCCATATGAACATTTGCAGTGAAGATGTTTCTAAATTTGTGCATCTCACTTTGCTTTTGAGCTACTGCAATTCTGCTTCTCTCATACAGAGCACAGCAAATTCTCTGATGAGGGCATGCCCTGCCGGGCAGTCCTTTGCAGCATCTCCCATGTCACACAATTGATTCCGATATTACACATTCCCTGTATAGATAAACTGTTCTTTTGTTTAGTTCAATATTCTTATATATCATCTTCCATTTACTCCTCATTTTAGTAAGCATACTCTGCCAAGGCTAATCCCTCTACTTGTGCTCTTTAATACAAGCCTTCCTTGTATTAAAGGGCAGTTGGGGTTAAGTAACTTGCCTTCTCCATGAGCTTCCCTACCTTGATCATCCTATCCTCCCCGCCCCCCCCCCCGTTTCATCTTTATTCTTCCATATCCACTGACATTCTCATGCCTGCCTACAAACCCACCAATGCTTCTTCCATCCTAAAACAAACATAACTACAGACTTGATTTGATCCAGTCCTCTTCTCAAACTTTTGTTTTAAAACTCTCCTTTATAGCAAAACTTCTAGGAAAAGCCACCTCTATATGACTGCTGTCTTTACTTCCTCATTGCCCTCTCACTTCTCAATACCTTGCAATACAGCTTCAAATTCCACCATTCAATTGAAATTGATCTCTACAAAGTTACCAATAATCTCTTAAGTGCTACATCCAATGGCCTTTACTCAGTTATCTTTCTTGAATTGTCTATAGTTTTTGACACTGCAAAAATCATCCCATCTTTGTAGATATTCCCTTCTCCCTTAGTTCTAATTCTTATGATTCTCCTCTGACTTGTTCCTTCTCAATTTCTGTTTCTTGTTGATCACTGAAGCTCCTGAATACTAGTCATATATGTCTCATAAGAGCAACTGTGAGGTTTCTCTATTCACCTACTCTACACCAAACATTAACTTGGGGCCCATAATCATATTTTGGTTTTAATATTTTTTTATAAATGTATTTCAAAGGGGTGGCTAGGTGGCACAGTGAATAGAGCACCAGCCCTGAAGTCAGGAGGACCTGAGTTCAAATCTGGCCTCAGACACCTGACACACTTACTAGCCATGTGACTTTGGGCAAGTTACTTAACCCCAACTGCCCTCAAAAAAAAAAGACTAAATAAATAAATGTTTCAGTATAGCTTGTTTCCTTTGCCAAAAAAAAAAAACCAAACATGTATTTTCTTTTGTACATTTAAAAATATTACTCTGAGAAAAGTTATATAAACTTTGCTAGACATCCAAAGGAATTCACACATAAAAGGTTAAGAATTCCTTTCAGTGACCTCATCTACTCCCGTAAGTTCACTAATCACCTTTACAATGAAGACTTCTAAATCCATATATTTAGCCCTATTGTCCTGAACTACATTTCCAAAAGGGCCAATTGTCTTCTAGAACCTTAAACCTAGATGGTCCATCAACATCTTAAATTCAAAATCCCCAAAACAGAACTCATTCTCTTTTCTAGTCTTTGTGCAACTATCAAAACTTTTTTTATGCTTCAATTGATATCATGAAAATCTTTCTAGTTACCTAGGTTTATAAAATTAATAGTAGTTCATGTATCTTGACTCTCACTCATTACCTTCCCCCACCCAACTCCTAAATATCCACATTTATTCTCTTTGGCCCCAAAGGGTAGAACCAGAATTGAATAGGCAGAAATGACAAAGATGAAAATTTAGACAGGATGCCCAGAAGAAAAAAAATTCCTAACAATTAGATGTATCCCAAAATGGAGATATGGGATTTTCCACTTCATTCACTAATAGTCTTCCCAAAAAGGTTTGAAAACAATTTGTCTGATCTGTTACTATGGGAAATCTCTTTGGATTATAGGTTAAACAACATGGCTATTGAATTCCCTTCTAATCTTTTCTAATGTTAAAAAAAACAGTAGTTACTAAGTAATTCTACTATCAAAACATCGCTTCCATTCACACCCTTCCATACATTCACATAATGGAGAAACAGTAGTAATAGGTTATTTGTTAGAAGCAACAGGATAATGATTTTTCTATGTTGTTTTTCCCCTATAACTCAGGAATAAAAGGAAATCTCAGATCAAATTTACATCAAATCTGACTTCCATAGCCTAGCCATACCAGATACAACCATCTCACTGTTCAAATGATGGGAAATGAATTGTAGTCAGAATGAAATGTAGGGGGTTCACGGGTGAGGCAAAGCAGAACAAGGAGGTTGAGGCATCTGATAGTGATGCTAGAACACAGAGCTACCTGAAAACACTGCCCGTTACTGCCATTACTGCTTTAAGAGTAGACAATCCCCTTTAGTGAAATAAATTAGGTAGTAGTAAATGAACATAATAATCCATTGTTTGGTAAACCCATAGATCCAAGCATCTGGAATGAGGAGGCAATACTTCACAAAAATTGCTAGGAAAATCAAATGTACCTGTCTGATTGAGGAATAAGGAAGTTTATGACCAAACAAGAGATAGGATCCTAGAAAGTAAAGTATATAATTTTGATTACATGAAATTAAAGGTTTTATACAAACAAAACTAATGCAACCAAAATTAGAAGGAAAATCAGAAACTGGAAATATTTTAGAGCAATATTTTATAGGAATATTCTCTGATAAAAGCCTCATTTCTCACATATTTAGGGAACTGAACCAAATTTATAAAAATAAGAGTCATTTTCTAGTTGATAAATGTTCAAAGTAGTTCTCAAAAGAAGAAACTGAAGCCATCAACAACCATTTTTTTTCAATGCTCCAAATCACTAACTAGAGAAATGCAAATTAGAATAGGTCACCTCATACCCATCAAGATAGGAAAATTGACCAAAAAGGAAAAATGACAAATGTTAGTGGGGCTACAGGAAAATAAGCACATTAGTGAACTGTTTGTATAACTATGTATTGGTATAAGATTTCTGGAAAGTAATTTGGAACTATGTCAAAAAATTTACAAAATTGTGCAGACGTACAAACTTTGACCCAGCAATACCACCATATACTCCAAGGATTATTAAAGAAAGGGCAAAAGGTCCTACATCTATAAAAAAAATTTTTTTTAATACCTCCTTTCATGGTGGCAAAAAACTGGAAACTAAGGTGGTATTCATCAACTGGATGAACTGTAACATATGAATTGTTATGGAATACTATGGTGCTATAAGAAATGAAAGAGATAGCTTCAGAGAAACCTGAAGAGTGAAATTAAGAAACAGGAGAAAAATGTATGCAATTTATAAAACACTCACTATAAAAATGAAAAATTCTGAAAAACTTAAAAAGCTTGATCAATGCAATAACCAATCATGATTGCAGAGGGCCAATCATCAAACATGTTATCCACTTCTTGACAGATAGTATGTCAAATGAGCCACATAGTTTTGGATACAGTCCAACATGAGAATTTATTTAGCTTAACTATGCACATTTGTTAAAAAAAGACTTAGTTTCTCTATATTTTCACCAGTGGGGAGAGGAAGGTAAGAAGGGGAAAAAAACTGCTTGATTATTGAAACAAATGAATGAATCCATAAACAAATGAAGAATGAATTAATAAATGAATGGCATTTGAAAGGAATATATGTTCCAAATAAAGGATCAAGTTCTGTAGGGGGTTGGTTTTGAACTGTGTCGAAGGGGATTTTTAATTAATGCATTATCATCAGAAGGACTTCTGTATAAATAGGAGCCACCAGATAAGCAAGCCCATGAGAAGCAACCCTTGGAACCAGGATACATAAGATAAATATGAATATATATATATGAACATATAGACACGTATGTATATGTGTGTGTATATATGTAATATACATCAAGGGTGCATTATCAAATATATTTATTTAGATTGTCTAGAAACTTATTATCATCATGAAATCCAGTAATTATAATAATATTAGGAGCAGGTAGGTGGTGCAGTGAATAGAGCACCGGCCCTGGAGTCAGGAGGACCTGAGTTTGAATCTGACCTCAGCCACTTAAAACAAAAAACTAGCTACGTGACCTTGGGCAAGTCACTTAATCCTAATTGCCCTATGTTCTCCCTCCAAAAAAACAACAAAAAAAATTATTATAATGTTTATGCCTTAATGATCAACTGATCATTGAGTTCTTTTTTCATTTCAATATAATAAGAGTAGAATCCTGGACTGGGACTATGATTTTGCAATAATAGGGAAACATTAGTATTGCCATCTGCAACTTCTAAGCAATTATAGTCCTAAGAGACTTGTCTGGAGCACAGAGTGGTTATACAGGCTTACACAACCAATATGTGTTGGGGAGGTATTTGAATCTATATCTCCCTGCATCTTAGATCAGGTCTTATACCACTATGCATCTCTTGTGAAAGTTTGGATACATGACTGCATGCATGCATGCAACACACACACACACACACACACACACACACACACACACTAAATAGTAGACATGTGTATGTATATATGAATATGTACAAATATGAAGATATATGTATAAGTAGAGATACTTATGCATTCATGTGCACTTAAACAATGCTAATTCTCAAGCAGTGAGATCTTAACCTAGTAAGCTGTTGACCATATATGACAAATAAATTTGTAAAAAACTGTTCCCAGTTGATGCTGACTTTGTTTAGTAATACATACATATGTCTTAGAAACATACATAATTCCTTTTCCAAGTGCTTCATCCACTTAAAAAAGGATGTAAAGAGAAACTTAAATAAGAAATGTAAGAGATTAACTGATACCTTGTTTGAATGTCACATGTATATAACTGCTCCCCTTAATATATCACTTGACATTTTACACAGTAGTTTCCTCAAAACGACCTTTTGAAGTAAGCAACGACAAAATGGGGACAGTCCCCATTTCACAATGGAGCTTCAGAAGTAAAGAAACTTCCCCTAGGTCACACTGCTAATAAGCATCAGCTAAGAGTTGAACTCAGTTTCCTGATGGCAATTTCATTATTCTAGTCGCTTTTAAATATTCACATCAATAATTTCAATCCTAAATATAGTCTTATTTGTATTTATGCTATAAATGCAGGTAAATTTGTTATTAAGTTAAGATGACAGTCTAAATTCTCATCCACTTAGCAGTCATCATTTATATTTTATATAGTACTAGAATCGTCTCTTGAGCTTATTAAGAATTATGATGGGGGATGGGAAATCAAATCAAATGTTGATGGAAATTACAAATGGCATTCTTTGTACAGAATGAAATACACTACTCAGTAGAGATCTATATGATCATTTTTAAAAACACAAGCTTCCATACATCATGTTCCTCTATGAACTCAAATAGGAGGGGGGAAAAAAAAAAGAGTACTAGACTTTGCCCTGGTCAAATCACATCTGGAATACTGTGTTCAGTCCTAGACTGTATGTTCTAAAAACACTGTACAGTTGGCCCACATCCAGAAGAATGCAGTCAGGATGGGAAGAGGGATAAAATCATGCCATATAATCAAAAGTTCAAAAGAACTGGGAACGATTAGCCACCACCACCACCATCATCATCGACAACAATGATAACAGAGAGCATTTATTTATTTTAAGGATTTTAAGGATTTCAAAGGATTTCACAGTTTAAGTTGTTTGATTCTCATAACAATCCTGAGAGGTGTAGGCATTATTATCCTCATTTTACGGGTGAGAAAACTGAAGCTAAAAGAGGTTAAGTGACTAGCCCAGGGTCATGCAGCACAGGGTCCTGCAGCAGGATTTGAACACAGGTATTTTTAACTCCAAGTCCTGAGACCGATTCACTGTGTCACCTAGCTACTTCCCCTTAAATCCCCCTACCCACAAAAAAAAAAAAACCTTTGGGAGGTATAATAGCAATGTTCAAGTATCTGAACAGATCATATGTGGAAGATGGACTGATGTTGTTTTGTTTAATTCAATTCAATATGCATCCAGGGGTGCATTCTCTCTCTCATGGCAGGTAGGTGGGAGACTTCTAGGACACAATATCATATATGGTGCCAAGCTGTTTTTCTTTAGTTTTCTAGTCACAGGAGTGGGTATAATCTGTAAGAACTGGGTAAAAAATGGCTGTGATAAGGCATCAAAAAGTTTCCCTAGTTAGATAAGACAGACTGATGCATTTCTTCTCTATATTGAAAACTTCCTAACATCTTTCCAAGAGTGTAATAGGAAAACTGGAGTCACTTTTGAAACAGAAAATAGGAAATGGTTCTGACTTATATTCAAGTATTACAGCAATCCCTTTACAATTGTGAAAAAGTCTATTTAGGCACTTATGACCAAGAAATTTATGATTTAAGTACCTAAGACCACAACACAGCAGCCTTCTCTGGGCAAAATTATACATTTACCACTAGCATTTATTAAATGTCTACTGTATACCAGGCATTGAGCTATGGAGGTGGGAAACTTGTTTTCAGCATCTTTTGGTCACTTTTGTATATCCTAGTCTTCCTTTCAGCCCAAATGGAATCTTCATTCTGCCAAGTTAACTTGTGCCCAATGCTTCAGACCAGTTGAAAACAGTAATAATGACAATGATGACAAAGCATTTACTTGGTACAATGTACTCAACAAGTCAACTGATTTGACCCTCATCAAACTAATATGCTGATTATATTATCCCCAATTTACAAAAGAGAAAACAGGACAGAAATTAAATGACTTGTTCAAGCTTACATAGCTAAAAGGTATCCAAGGCAGGATTCAAACTCAGACATTCTCATGCTCCATCCACTTAGCTACCTGGCTGCCATAGATGCTAATCTTTTGTAATAAGCAAACTGAAGGATATCAAATCTAGGTTAAAAGAAATTAGAATCAAGCCCCCAAAGTCTCTGAACTGTACATTACCTTTTGATTCTGCAATACCACTATTTGGCATATATGTAAGGAAGATTCAGGATAGAGAGAAAAGAACCATTTGAACAAGAATATGCAGAGTAGCACTTTTGTGGCAGCAAAGTGATGGAACAAAACAGAATAAACTGTGATTTCAGAAGAAAGTGAAATTTTATGCTGCCTTAAGAAATGACAAAGAGGGCAAATTCAGAGAAACCTGAGAAGGTCCGTACAAACTGATGCAGAATAAAATGACTAGAAGAATAACTTACAAGATGACAATGGCAACAACTGAAAGAAATGCAGCTGTAAAAGACCTTAGAACTCTGCTCAGGATGGTGGCCATGGTGTCCTGGAAAACCCTGAGGAGCAAACTTGCTTTCTATGTCTTGAAAGAAGTCATGGACTAGAGCTGCAGGTTGAGATGAACACTCTCAAGCATGGCCTTTTTTTTTTTTTGGATACCCATTGAAGAAAGGTCTTCGAACTATTAGATGGGGACTGAGAGCAGAGGGAGTTACTTAGGAGTGAGAGGTGCTTGAAAAAAAAATTCTTTATAAAGCACAGAAAAAAAAAACATGCAAAAGGAGACACACAAAGCAGTTTTATATTCTATCTTAAATTTTATAAATATATGTACTGGTAGTTTTATATATATATATATATATATATTTCTTTAAAAAAACAAACTGTACAAAAGTTCAGTTTCTTAAACAAGTATTCTTGTTTCTTTTTTGTGTATGGAAGTCTCTGTTGATAATTGTTAAGTTTGCAATAAAAAGAAAGAAAATATTTTTAAAATATGTAAGGGGAACTGCCAGTTAGGATTCATGAAATCCAAGTTGGAGTTTAGGTGGTTTCTTTTACCTTCTGGATGATGAGGGAAATCAAATAGGAAAATATTTTTGTTATGAAGTAGATTTTTTTAAAGGATTTTTTTTTCATGGAAATAGGGTGAAGTGGAGTTTAACTAGAAGGAGATAACAAAACCTCACAAGAGACTGTCTATAGCTGAACACTGTCCCAGTAAGAATTCTCATTGACAGGTATGGGAAGGGAGTAGTGGGAGGGGGGGGTGTAGAGGATGGAGTGAGCACTCAGAGAGAAGTCAGAGAAAGAATGAAGGAAGAAAGTAATCAAAAGAGCAAAATGAGGTTAGCATTAACCTTTGAGGTTAAAATGACATTTTCCTCAAAAAACTCAGAGATTTATAGTGAGAGGTGCTAAGAAATTTGCAGAAAGTAAATAAAAGAGCTTCAAATTTACAGAGGGTGACAACCAGCTGTGCTCAATCAGAGCACACTGCAATGGGAAAGACACTTCACTGGGGGTTAGAAGGTCGGAGTTCTTAAGTGCTGGGCACTGCGGCTCACCTGGAGCCTGCACTTCCATTGCAGGATATAAACTCCTCCAGGAAAGGGACAGCTATTGTTCTTTTGTCTTTGTCTCACCAGTACCTAACACATGAGGAAGGGGATAGGGTAACAGAGCATATACTTACTCAATTCATTTCCCTCTTTATACATCAATATCCTAATCTCAGATTTACTAACTGTGTGACCCTGGGCAAGTCACTTAACCCTGTTTACCTCAATTTCCTCATCTGTAGATAGAGAACAAAATAGGAAACCACTACAGTATCTTTGCCAAGAAAACCCCAATGGGTCACTAAGAATCAGAAATGACTAAACAACATCCTCATCTTTTTTCCTTTTTTTTTTTTGGCTTTTTGGCTTTTTGGAGGGGCAAAGGCAGGGCATTTGGGGTTAAGTGACTCGCCCAAGGTCACACGGCTAGTTTTTGTATTAAGTGTCTGAGGCCGCATTTGAACTCAGATCCTCCTGACTCCAGGGCCGGGGCTCTATTCACTGCACCACCTAGCCACCCTATCCTCATCTTGAAAATGAAGATGTTTGACTAAATGATAAATTTCCTCTCTTCTCTACAATTCTGTTTTGCTCTAATGAAATTAGTTCTAGCCAAATACATTCTACAGTTCAGATTCTAAAGGTAATGAGTAAAAATATACCTCACTAGCTTGTTGTGAGTCAAATGAGACAGATTAAAGTACTTAGTAACTTTTAAATGATATACATATGCCAGAGGTGGTAGTTATTAGAATCATTATTTTTACATGGAGAGGAAGTACAGTATAGGGAACAGAGTCTAGGTCCTAGAATGCAAAGAACTACTCCAACACTTGCTACAAATGAAGAGTCTTTTGGTTTCTGCTAGATGGCCAGCCTAACTTCAGGAAGATTTCCTCCTTCATGAGTTCAAATATGGCTTCAGATACTAGCTGTGTGACCCTGAGCAAGTCACTTAACTTTCTTTGACTCAGTTTCCTCATCTGTAAAATGAGTTGGAGAAGGAAATTGGAAACCACTCCAGTATCTTTGCCAAGAAAACTCCAAATGGGGTCAGGAAGAGTCAGACATGCCTGAAACAACAAAACAACAGCAACAAAGCACTAAATTTGAAATCAAAGGACTTGTGGCTTTAGTGAGATCAATTGCAAAATGTTGGACTCGATGAGAAATTCTTAATCTGGGATCTGGGCACAGATTTCAGGGGGTCAGGGAAACTGTATAGGGAAAGAAGGGCGCTGTTATTTTTACTAACTTTAGGTTTGCTTAGTAATCCTATTTTTAAAAATTTATTTGAATATTACTGTGAGAAGGGGTCCATAGGCCTTGCTGGACTGACAAAGCATCCCAGGACACCAAACAGGTTAAGAACCCCTAACATAGACTGATCACAAAGTGTCTTTCAGCTGTTACTTATGGTCCTAAGTACTGATCTGGAAAAAATGAAGATAATCATGCTGGCACTGCTTATACTTTACAGGGTGAACACAAACCTGAAATGTGAGCATTTTTCTTAAGAAAGGGGAGAGTACACAAAAACCTGCCTACAACTTTCAAAATAATGCCTACTGCTTTGTACTGTGGAAAAACTCTTCAAAAGAATAGCTTTAAAAAAAAAAAAGGAAAGGAGGCAAGCATCTGTATGGTTAGCATCAGTAGGGGGAAATTTCTGAAGTTGTTCACAATTTAGAAATGGAAGAATATCACCAATTTCTTTCTTTTTATACAATCTCAACTCCAAACACAAGCTCTAGTCAGATGGGGGGTGGGGAGTGGGGGGAGACTAAAATTGGTGCATATCTCCCATCCTCCAAACTTGGACTAAATTCAAACATGTGTTGTGACCTGAAAGAAAAAGTTTTTTAGGAGACAATTACACTGTTTTCATTTGAAATTCTAAGCTCTCTCTCCCACTCTCTCATCCCTATTTGTCTTGGGAGGGATCACCCAGGGCTCAATCTCTTTCCCTTTCCTCCCCAGAATGAGAAAGAATATCATTCATCTGTTACAAAAAGGGCCTTGAACCCTTATTACTCTGTCTACAATTTTGAAGTACACAAAAGATGTGGCATTCACAAAATCCAATTAAATAAAATCTATCCATAGTATAATTGTAATTCAAAAAATGAATTCATTCCCTGGCCTCTCAAAAATTCTGGAATAAGAGTTAGGTCATTTGTAGTCTCTTCTTTTCAGAGTGATATGAAAATGAACGCTTCTACATTTATGAGACCAAATGTATCAAATTATCCCTTCCTAGAGAGAGAACATGTGGCTCAGTGGAAATGACACAGCTCTAAGATAGGAGAGACCCAGGATCAATTTCTAACTGCTGGTATTTACTAGCTCTAGGACCATAGGCAAGTCACAATCTAAAGTCATTTTTTTTCAACAGTAAAACAGGAATCAGAGCTGTACTACTGACCTTATAGGGTAGCTGTGAGGCCAAAATAAGACTTAATCTCTGTAAAAAGCACTTTACAAGCCTTAACAGTACTATGATACTAGACAGTATTATCCATACACATTTTACCATTTATTGTTTAAATTGAAGCATGTTCAAAATAATTTTATTTTGACAAATTCATGATGTCACATGAAACAAATGGGCCCAACATGAAATTTCATAGAAAATTTGGTTTGGAAATAGTTAACTAAATACATTCCCTTTCATTTTTGGGGGGGTGCCTCATTATCTACACATACATACTAAAAGAAATTTGTTGAATGTGGGGAGAAAAGCAAGGACCACTCATTCCCAAGATTTCTTTTTCTCTCCCCATCCCTCCTTCTCTTTCTTCCTCTCCCTTCTGAGTCTCTCTCTTCCCTCTCTTCATCTTTTCCTGCTCAATCTCTCTCTTTCTCCCTTTCTCTCAATTTCTCTCCCTTCCTCCCCTCTTTATTTCTTTCCCTCCCTCTCTCTCATTCATACATATGTTCTGTGGATAAAAGACAAAACCTAAGAAGTCCTTAACTTCAAAAAGTTTGCATTCTATCAAAGGAAATAAGACAACTGCACATATATACAATACATATATGCACACAAATGTACATATACACACATGCATAATACAGATACATGTATACATCTATATGTTTGCATGTAAGATATTCATTTACACATAAAACAAATGCAAAATAATTAGCAGGGAGAGGGCAGGGGGAGGGAAAGCCCTAGCAGATACACAGGACATGCTTCATAGGAAAAGTAGAGCCTTAGTTCAGTTTTAAAAGAAACAAGGGATTCTGAAAGGCAGCAGTATTGAGGAATACATTCCAGACATGGGATATGGCTTGAGACAAGGCACATAGTCAGGAGATGAACTGTGGTGTCTGATTAAAAACAAGAAGGCTGTGATGAGAGCGCAAAGTACGGGAAGGAGAATAATGCCAAAAAAGACAGGAAAGGGAGACTGAGGCCAGGTTGTGAATGCCCAACAGAATTTAATTCTAGGGGCAACCTTTGGAGTTTATTGAGTAGGGGAATAATATGAGAGCTGAGCTTTAAGAAAATCCCTTTGCCAGCTATGTGGAAGACATATTGCAGTAAGGTAAAGACTTGAAGCAGAGAGGCCAATTAGGAGGCTACTCAAAGCAGCAGGTATTATCTCAAATGGTTCTTATCTTTACTTCACACCATCTCGTGGAAATTTAATATATAAATACAGGTAGTATTTTTAAAAGGGGGGAGGTAGGTAGGTGGCACCATAGCGCAGAGTCTCCTAGACTCATCTTCTGGACTTCAAATCCGACCTCTGACACTTACTAGCTGTGTGACCCTGGGCGAGTCATTTAACCCAGTTTCCTCATCTTAAAATGACCTGGAAAAGGAAATGTCAAACCACCCCGGTAGCTCTGCCGAGAAAACCGATAAAAGAGTCAAACATGACTGAAAGGACTAAACAACAGTGCTAAAAAAATGGACAGCCTCATTTCAGAGATTAGCACTATACCTTGGCACATAAGTAGGTACTTAATAAAAGTTTACTGTCTATTGTGCTGATGTTTCCATCTTTACAGAAACAAAAGAAAGGCTAGAAGGGGTATATTATTGAAGGGTTTTTTTTTAATTTTTACTTTCACGATGGAGATACAGAGATAAAATAATAACACCAAGTCACATTTATACTGGATCTATCTAACACCAGCTTTAAGGTTTGCAAAGCAGTTCATGTGTTACCTTATGTGTTCCTCACAACTCTGTAAGGTAAGAAGAAAAGTTAACCAGTATGTCCAGGATCACACAACTAATTTAAGTGTATGCATCAAGATTTGAATTCAGATCTTCTGGCCTCCAGTCCAGCATTCTTAAAGTAGTACAGGGGACTAAAATCCATACAGAACACAAAGACCTAAATTAAACAAACAGCTTACATCTTTTCTCGGACCAAATTTTCTGAGATGAAAAAATAAGAGTAAGATTAAATGGTTTTTACCTCTTCTATGTTCTCTCTCTTCTTGCTCATATAGTGCTAGAAATTATAGGGAAGCAGGTGGGGATAGGGGAAAAGTTCAAAAGAAAGCAAAAAAGAGAGAAAGGAGAGGCAAATAATTGGACAATTGAACAAACAGACCATTGGCAACAAAGGATGGGTCTTAGAGAGATTTCTCCAAAGCTACTTAACACTAACTGCGCTTCCTCGCTCCCATAGAAGATCTCTCCTTCTACAGGTTCATGGTCTCTCCTTGCCTAGTTCCCAATCTTAACTTTCGACAGTAATGAGCACATCCCTTGAACTCATCATCACCCACAACCGTTCTTAAATGTCTATATTAGACCATAACCTCCAATCATTCCATCTTTCTCTATGCTTCATTATTCCCAAACCTAGTCTTCCTCTTTATCGGGTCTTTCTACCCCTCAATAATCCCCTAGACCATCACCCTACTCTCCTGCCTTCTGAATCTTGACCCTACCTCCCTCTCTCTACCTCAAAAGGTTACTGTGAGCATCACATGAGATAATGTATTTAAAGTGCTTTGCAAATTTAAGAGTGATTTTAATATCACTTGTCATTATGTTCCAAGTCTCAGAAACTGAACATTCTGGACTATGAGGCCTGGATTTTACTCCTGGTATTGACACTAGCTAGGTGACCTTGGATGGCTTGCTTGGCCTCCATGGGTCTCACTGTCTCCATACTGTACTCCCCACAGAGGTTGTTCCAAACCTTCCCTTCCCTTCCCTTCCGAAGTCCTCCACACCACCCCTTCCCTCCAATCGTTTCAGCTGAGGAACTGCCCCCCAAAAACCTTTACTTAGATTGCAGAAGGAGAAAATATGGGGCATAACTGCAAGTGTAAAAGTAAAAATGCTTTCTGCTGCCATTGATAAATTTCTGAAGTATTTAACAATAGCATGAAGAAAGACTGACATTTCTACCTTAACTAGGTCTCTGGTATACATATTAATAATAGCTAACACTTATGTTATGCTAACACTTTCTATGTGCCAGGAACTACACTAAGTGTCCTACAGAGATCATCTCATTTGATCTTGACAATGACCCTGGAAGCCAGGGGCTATTCTTATTCATATTCACAGATGAGAAAACTGAAGCAAAAAGAGGTCAAGTGGCTTGCCCAGAGTCACACAGCCACCAAGTACAGTTATTCCTTCTCTATCCCGGTTTCAGCACATAACAGGTTGGCATAAAAAATTAAATGGGAATTTGGTGGGGGGAGTTTTGTGGAAGCTGTAGATGACGCATGAAAGCCAGTAGATGACACAGAGCCTATGATCAAACACTTAACCCAAACTTTACAATAAGATACTGTAAACATACCATAAAAGAACAAAGGTACAAAGGGAAGGCCAAAAAAAATTTACATGGATTTTCCAAATAGCGGGAACACCATCCCCATAACCGCCACAATGTGGAAGGAATAACTGTATCTGAGGTTGTATTGAACTCAGATCTTTCTGACTCCAGACCCAATACTCCCATCTACTGAACACCTACCTGACACTTGTAAACACAGCTTCTCTTATCCCAGCCTTCAGTATCTCATGCCTGTACTATTGCAATAAGTCAACATGTCTGACTTAAGTCTCTCTCCTGAGGGACTTAAAGAATTAAAATCCATTCTCCACTAAACTGCCATGGTGACCTTCCTAAAGTCTCCCTACTTAGTGAACTCCAATGAGACCCTACTACTTCTAGGACCAAATAAAACTTGTATTTGATATTTAAAATTCTTCACAATCTGATTCCTTCCAACTTTTCCAGTTTTCTTATATTTTACCCTTACCACCACCATCGCCGCCGCCACCACCACCACCACCACTCCCCACATATCCTATAATCCAGTGGTCTTCCTGCTGTTCCTTGCAAAAGATATTCTATCTCTTGACTATGTATGTGCCTTTTAAATGACTGTCTTGCCACCATAAGATCTCATCGGCCTAACAGTGGCGCAGTGAATAGAACACTGGCCCTGGAGTCAGGAGGACCTGAGTTCAAATCCACATACTTAACATTTACTAGGTGTATGACCTTGGGCAAGTCACTTAATCCCAATTGCCCTGACTTCCTCTCTCAAAAAAAATATATCTCTATCTCTATCTCTATATATCTATATTTATATCTCTATATCTATCTCTATATCTCTATCTCTATCTCTCTATCTCTATCACCTGCATCAGTGGGATAGCTCTATGCTGTTTCACATCAAGCCTAGACTTCCTTTCACTATACAAAGTTCTACCCCTGGTGCCAAGAAAAGAGAATCCACTGCTTCTTACACCAATTATTATGCTCATTTGGAGGTTAAAGGATAAAATAAGCATTTAATAGATGTCTACTATGTACCAAAGCTTGACCAGGATTATCTCTTTTGATTCTCACAACCCCTGGGAGGGAGGTGCTGTTATCATCCCCATTTTACATTTAAAGAAATTGAGGCAAGGGTGAAGTGACTTGTCCAGGGTGATAGAGCTAGTAAGTACCACATTTGAACTCAAATCTTCATGACTTTAGGCCCAGTGCTCTAACCACTGTGCAACGTAAGTACCCTGTGGAATCATGTTGCAAGACAACAGAGTGATTTGTATACAGTAAGTAAGGGGAAGATCTAGGATTTAGAACCAGATCTTCACATAATCGTGTCTAGTACTCCTTAAAGCGGCATCCCGGACCAAGTGCTGGACTGAGAATAAGGAAGAGTTCAAATCCCATCTGTGACGCCTACTAGCTGGGCACTAAGAGGCACTTAACCTCTTTCAAGTCTGCTTCCTCATCTGTAGAAATTAAAGTATTGGATTTAAAGACTTCTATGTTCCTTCCAAATCCAAGTCTATGATCCCATGATATTGAAATATGTACAATACACATATGATAATTTAACAGAAAAGTTTGAAAAGTGCTTTTGCCCTTTTGAGGAGTAGTTACCACTAAACACACACACACACACACACACACACACACACACACACACACACACACACACATACACACACACACACCAGTGACTGGCACATCAGGATGAAGGAACAAATAGCTTCCTGATTGATGGAATCTGATAGAGAAAACAAATACGTAATTTTTTTTTGGTCTAGGCTGCCATGTCTGAGCCACAGGATGTATTTCCAATATGCACTGTCAAACTCTGATCCAACAATATAATGGGCTCTAATGACAGAAAGCAGTATATTCTCTGCCCTCAAAAAACTATCCAGGAATCACTGCTCAGATTAGGGAAAAGGCTCTCTTTTCCCTCATCTATATTGGTTAACTAGCTAACTGGTGTTCTCTCTCTGTCTCTCTCTCTCTCTCTCCTTTCTCCCCCCATCCCCTTTCCCCATTCACACACTCAAATTTACAACAGAAAAGAAGTATGGAGAGCATGCTGATTCAGTAACTTCCGAGTACATAGGTGTGACTCAGGACAAGAATCCAATTTCAAACATAATGTAATCATTAAATGCTAAAGGGCTTTAGCTAAAAGACTATTAGAAACAATATTCCAATGTGACAAAGAAGAGCCCCCCAGCCCCATCAACCCATGGCTGGCAGGTACATTCTGACTTACTGAATACAGAATATATAAGTGTGACTCATATTAAGAATATGAATTCAAAGCCCATAAAGACATGCTAGATAGAATGCTCCAAAGAGAGGACTGATGTTTTTCACAGTTGTCATATACATTCTGAGTTCAGAACATATAGGTGTGACTCCTAATTAAGAATGCACACTCCAAATATAGAATGTAAGAACTATTTGCTATATAATGTAAAGAACATTCCAAATGGATGAGGACTAGTATTTTTATAGTTGCTAGGTATACTATTCGGTTTCAAAAATGACAGATTTTATCCACTCAGTGAAACGATGAAAAGAGTACCCCCCCAAGGAATCCCACCAACCATTCTGTTCAACAAAGGGAGATTAAAGTATTAAAATAATTTAATGAATATGCTGTTGTTTGGTCATTTTCAGTTGTGTCTAATTCTTCATGACCCCACATTTGGGGTTTTCTTGACAAAGATATTGAAGTGATTTGCCATTTCCTTCTCTAGCTCAGTTTACAGAAGAGGAAACTGAAGCAAACAGGGTTAAGTGACTTGCTGAAGTTCACACAGCTAGTAAATGTCTGGGGCCAGATTTGAACTCAAAAGATGTCTTCCTGAGTCCAGGCCCTGCACTATCCATTATGCATCTATCTACCCATTAATTAACATAAATACTTACAAATAAGATCATAGGTCACTTAATTAGATCTAGTCAACACCTTCCCATTTTATATGTGAGAAAAGTAAAGGGTCTTATGTAACATCACAAAGGTAACAAGTAACAGAGACAAGGTTCAAACCACCACAAATCCAGCAGCCCTACTCACTACTATGGTGCTGATAACCTTCACATTAAGAAACACAATATAGCTATCTACGGAACATGATATTCCAGGCTTTTAAGGGACTTCTATGGAAACAAAAATCACAAAATACCACATGACAACATATTTGATGCAGTGTGAAAGAGAGGAAATATGTTAAATTTGGGAATTAGGAAATATTTACTGCAATGTTGACTCTATAGAAACTTATGAAAGGTATTTAAGCACCTAAGATCTGTTTTCTCCATTTTTAAAGCAGAGATAATCATACAGAACACTGGAGAAAAGATTTGAACTTGGGAGTCTGGAGAGATCTGGGTTTGAATCTTACTGTACCTGTCTGATCATGGACAAATTAACAGACCTCTCTAAATCTCAATTTCCCCCATTGTAACACAACAGTAATAGTACCTGCAGTCCCTATATCAAAGAGGAATGGCTAAGTTTTGATGATGATATGCGTGTAAAGAAAAATGTAAACGAGTTATTATTATACACTGATATTCTCTCTCTAAACCATACCCAGAAAATACTTGACAAGGCACACTTCAGAGATTATCTCTGCATAAAACCATATCAGGTTGCAAGACGGTACAATGGATAGAGCACCTGGTCCAGAGTCAAAAAGACTTGAGTTCAAACGTGGCTTCAGAAACTTACTGGCTATGTGACCCTGGGCAAGTCACTTAACTTTGTCTCACTTTCCTCATTTGCAATATGATCTAGAGGAGATGGCAAACCACTCTAGCATCTTTGCCAAGAAAACCCCAAATGGGGTCACGAAATGTCAGACAAAACTGAAATAAATGAATGACAACAATAAACAAAATAAAACCATATCACAAACCCCAAAATTCTTAAAGCCTCAGTAATAGAATTTGGAGGGGAGGAAGAACACGTTTTATATCAAAACTCTTCATTTCAAAGTGAAAGAACTCCTTTAGTTCACAAATCACTACATTCTTACTTAGAGGGTCTTTATATGTATATGTGTATACACACACACACACACGTATGTCCTGTCTAGGTTTGGAAGAATTCAGTCACAAAAAGATAGCCACTGAGGTAGAAAGGCAACAGCAGAAACTTCTCAACTGGGATCCATTCTAACAAATTGGATGAAACCTACAAAATAGCTCATACTTATTCTTCTCTGGTACAGAGGACCAAGAAGAAAGGACACCAAAATTCTAGTCTGATGGTTCCCAGGTGGGTTTTTAAGGGGCCAATACTGTTCTGATAAGCTCTACACCAAGCCAAATAGACTTCTCTCACAAGTAATCAACTACTCAATCAACACCTGTTTATAAAATGCCTGCTATGTGCTAGCTCTTCTAGGCAGCATGGCCTAGGTGGCACCATGGATAGACTGCTGGCACTGGAATCAGGAAGACTCATCTTCATGAGTTCAAATTTGGCCTCAGACACTTATTAGCTGTGTGACTTTGGACAAGTTGCATAATCCTGCTTGCCTCAATTTGCTCATCTATGAAATGAGCTAGAGAAGGAAATGACAAACCACTTCAGTGTCTTTGCCAAGAAAATTCCAAATGTGGTGAGGAAGTGTCAGACATAACAAAGTAACAACAAGCAAGGTGCTCTCCTAGGTGCTACCTACTGATACAAAGACAAAAGGGAAACATTTTTTGCTCTCAATGAGCTTGAGTGCAACATTAGTCTGACCTCCAAAGATCTAACTAAGTTCTGATATGTTCATGATAAGAAAACTGGTAAGTAGTAAGTAGGAGTTTAATAAATTCTATTGAATGACCATGTTAATAGTGCTTTGGAGGTGTTAACAACTTATGAACTAATCTACTAAGGCACAATGGGCTCATACAATTCTGAAGTCCTAAATAGAAGGGAGAGTTTCAGAATGTATTATTTTATTTTCAGCACTGTAATTAAAAACAAGCAAACCAAGAAAGAGAATTAATTTTGGCAAGGATTGGGTTCCAATGTTCAGGAGAAGTTTCCTTCAGTGAAAATCAGTTGTTTCTCTGTGAATCCCAGGATCATAAATGCCTCAGACATTATGATATACAGTGTCAGCTTTTGGTGCATGATGCAGGTGCCATGATTGACCCAACTCCTATTAATGAGGAGTGTTATCTCATGAGATGCCTCTGGTTTTTCTTTTTTAATTCACCAAGAGTATTTTACAGGGAGGTAACCAACTACTGCCACTGAATTATTCTGAAGCCTTGCAAACCTGTCACTTCAAAAAGATACTGCAGTAAAGAACCCAACTGGAGCTTACCCTGGGTCTGTAACTAAAGAAAATGATAAATCTTTGTAACTGGAAGCCAGCTGCTTCATTCTTAACAGTGATTTCCTCCTCCCTACCCTTAACACCCTCCCCAACCTTCCCTCGTCTTCTTCTTCCTTCCATTTTAGCTGGAATACAGCTGTAATAAATGTGACTTCTCTCACAAGATGTGCAGATGTTAACAGTTCTGTAGGACATCAAGAAACATTTCAAGAATCTCCCAAGTGCTGACTAAACTTGCTTGAATTACCCACACTGCCTCCTCCACATTCCTATTCAGTTCTATTTGCTTTTTTCTGAATGTTTTAGGGAGAAAAAAGTAAAATCTAATCTACTGATTTAAATGGGGTAGGAAAAAAATCCGTCAAACTAAAAGAAGAAGGGGGGAAAAAAACCAGCTAGAGAATGTAACTGAATAACTAAGCATAAATATGCATTTGGTAAAATAGTGTCCCAGACTACAGTCATCTGAATCTCTATTTAGGTGTTATGGTGCCTTAGCAACACTCTCCAGTCTTCCTGAGGAGATCTGACAAGCCAATCAGTACTTTACATGCTAAATGAAAATAGCTGAAGAATTGTCTTCTGAGGAAACATACACACACACATGCCTTCCTTTTCCTAAACCTTTCTGCCACAGATTCATAGTCTGCATGTGCTCTAAAGTCCTGGATCACTAAAATCATCATTTTATAACTCTGAATTTAAATGCAAAATTATATAAATAAAAACCAAAGAGTTTTGTACTTCTGAAAATAACTGATCTTCTGAATTTTTTTAAAATCACTATAGGCAATCAATTAATGGGCCAAAGTCATTGCTTATTCAAATGCCTCCAGCTAATGGTTTGGATATCATTATGGTAAAAACTTTCTGAAAGTTCTCTAAGCACGATTCTAGATTCTAAAAGGGTGTTCCATGGGGCCTTGAGTCCCAGCACGGTCTACCAAACTTTAAAGGTAGGACCCATATGCTTTTTACCTGAGGACTAGAGTGAGTGACTAAAAGACAGGCCCAGCACAAGGATGGCTTTGACCACAGTCACTCTCAAAGAAGGGCCTTAAGTTATGGGGACCATATGATCTTCATGGGTGGCCTAGGTGAGAACATCAATGAAAGTATAGATCTTTAACATACTGAAGAAAATATGACCTTCAAAAAAATCTCTAGAATTATCAGCTGTGTGTATACTGACAAAGGTCAGGGCAATGCATAAGTTATTTCATTAAACAATATTATCCATATATTTCTGAATTCTGTCCTTTTCGTGTTATAAAGAAGACATCAACTATCTGGTATTTAACTGCTTTATTCTGGCAGTTTTTCATTAAGAAAATAGTGAACCCTAAAGGAAAAATGGATCTCAAATAGCATTTTAACAACATGTACCTTGGGGGCAGGGGAGGGGGGTGTTTTTCTCCTCTGACCCAGCCTTCTGATGTCTCAATGATGAGACATGCCCAGCAGAGCAAGTGTTATAAGGACACCTCTCCCAACCTTCTTGCCAATACCCAGTTTCCTTCTCCCTCTCTTGGTTGGACACATTCTCTTTTCTACTCCTCAATTCTCACACCCGAGAATCCCAAAATCCCTACTCAAGGTCAAGGATGTGTCAGAGTTTTTTGAGCCCATAACTAGATAGCAGGGAAGGACAAATGAAGGAAGGAAATAACCATGTCTTAAGTTCCTACTATGTGTCAGGAACTGTGCTAAGCACTTTACGAATATTTGATACTCACAACCACCCTGGGAAGAAGATACTATTATTATCATCCTCATTTTAAAAGCTGAGGAAACTGAATAAGACAGTGATTAAATGACTTGCCCAGGGTCACACAGCTAATAAATGTCTGAGGCCATATTCAATCTCAGTCGTTTCCTAACTCCAGGGTCCAGAGTTCTATATACTGAACCTAGCTGCCTCCCCCATCCCTGCTAACCACGGTCTTTCCAGTAAAATGAAGGATCCACCAATCTTAACATATGCCCTACCACCACATTCTCTAGTCCCTCTGGTCTTACCTTCTGTCCCATATCCTTGAGTACTGCCTTATGACTTATAATTGTAACCTTAAGGAGCCTTGGGTCTGGTTATCTGCCCTTTTAAGCCAAGTCGTGCTTCAGGTATTGTCTCTCCTTGAGAGCAGAGACTGTCTTACTTTTTCTACTTGAATTTCCAGTGCTTGATACTATACTTGGTACAAAATGAGCATTTAATAAACATTTTTTCATCCATTCAGTTATTCATTCCTATACAGTAATATAGAAGAAAAGAACATTGAAACCAGAGTTCAAATGAATCCAAAAATAATTTATTACCAAGTGCCTATGGCATTCAAAGCAGCAGCACCATGGCATAGTAAACAGAGGGCTAGGCAGCCTTCAGGTTGGAGAGGCCTAATTCAGGTTCTCCTTCTGACACATGCTGGTTGTGTGACACTGGGCGAGTTACTGGATTTCTCAGGATCTCACGTAACTAAGACCACAAGTAGCAGAGAAAAGTGCTAACGTGCTGCTTAGTTCTTTCCTAACTCCATGGTCCAGAGTACTATATACTGTATCTAGCTGCCTCCTCACCCCTGCTAACCACAGTCTTTCCAGTGAAATGAAGGATCCACCAATCTTAACATATGCCCTACCACCACATTCTCTAGTCTATCTGGTTTTTTCATTGTTTTCCTCATTGGTAATTCCTTACACCAATAATATCATAGATGCAACCCAAAAAAATACACAGACACACACACACACAGACACAATGTCTAAACCTAAGTTTGCAGTGAGATGTGTAGTGCTGGGAATACAATGATAAAAGAAAACACGTCTTTGGGGAAATACAACAATTACATGTGCTAGGTATATACACAAATAAGGGAGAAAACATTTAATAGCTCAGAAATATTGGGAAAAGTGGGGACACATAAGCTGAGCCTTGAAGGAAGCCAGAATTGCAAAAAGTGGAGGTGAGGAGGGAAGGCATTCTAGGCATGTGGGAGAAAGTATGCAAAGATAAGTAGTCAGGGGACAGAATGCCAGATTCAAAGGAATGCCAATTAAGTTAGCTTGGCAGCGATGTGGATATGTATATAGGAGAAATCTGAAATAAGCCTTAAAAAGGTAGGTTGAAAATGTAAAGTACTTAAAATGACCATTTTATACCAGAGGTAATAAAAGAGCCGCTGAAGTTTCTTGGTCAAGAAGAAAGAAATGGTCGTATGTGCTTGAGAAAGACTATTCAGTCTGCCTCATAGAGGCTCGGTTTAAAAAGAAAGAGACGAGAAGCTGGGAGCCCAATTAAGAGGCTAATATAGCATTACCTCTAAAGTGACAAACATGAGAATTAAAGAGTATGGAAAACACGTGAGAGGTATTGGTGATGGTAGAAATCTATAAGATCTGATCATTTTTTGTATATATGGGATAAAGGGCAATGAGGACGTCCATGAGGTTGTTGTGAACCTGGCTTAGAGAAAAGATGGGAATGCACAACAGAAATGGAAAAGTTTAGAGAAGGACTGGTCTGGAACTGAAAGAGAAAGTTCTATTTTGGACATGTTTCCTTTGATATACCAATAGAACATCCAAGTAGGATGTCCAACAGGTACCTGACAATATGAGACAGGATCTATAAATCCAGCAGTTATTTGCATAAAATACTTAAGGAAAGATGCCAAGAAAGACCACTGAGAGACATTTACTATTGGAAGGGAGGGTACCTACAGTTATGGGTTGGGACATAAATAATGATCAAGCAAAGGAGAATGAGGAAAGGTTGGTCAGACAAATAAGAGGAGAACTAAGGTGGAGACCTGGTGACACAGGGGGAAGGAGGGGGAAAATATCCTGGAGGTGACTGGAACAGTTTTGAAATTCTGTCAGTCAAGAAGGATGAGGGCCAAGAAACAAGTACAGGTTTTAGAAATTAACAGACTACTACTCATTTTGGAATTTCAGTTCAGAGTAAGTTAGATATCATATTGTAAGTAGTTAGGAAGGAGAAGAAGTAGAGAGAAATACCTTGTTTGTGAAAGGGAAAAGGGACAGAAGATCTTCAAGGGATGATAGGATCAAATAAAAGGTCTCTGTTTTGTTTTCAAAGTATGGAACAGGTCTGTGCTTGTTTGTAAGTAACATAAACAGAAGGATTCATCTAGGAGAGATTAAAGATTAGAAAGTGAGGTAGAAGGAACAATCATCAAAGCGATAAAGGGAGTAGGATCGAAGGACATAAGGGGAGATTGGTTTTGGCAAAGAGACAGGCTAACTTGGTCACAGACTAGAGCAAAGCAGAGAAGGCAGAATGATGCTGAGAAGTGTTGAGATACAAATCTAAGTCCTCAGAGAAGAGGGAGCTCACAAATGATGGATATAAAAGTAGAAATTAAGAAGTGGATTGTCTAGGAAGCTTGGGGAGAGAAGGAAAGGGCTGGAATACTCTGTGTCAACTAGGATAGAATAAAAGGACGCATCACATGTAGCAACAAAGGCCCCCTGAAACAAGATAACATAAATTTTGAGTTGATCCAGTTGGTAGGGTTGAATGATTTCTTCCCTGAGTCTTCAATCGCATGGGAGTTAGGTAAGACATGACATTAGTGGGGGTAATCCAGGTCTGAGGCTTGGCAAAGCATAAGCAGAGATAAGAAAAGGGTTCAAGGAATTTAAGATTTGGAGACAATACATAGGTAGATGGCTTAATATTATGAATGAAGAAAAATGAGACAAAAGAGATTAATATAGGAGCACGGGTGACTGGAGGTCACAGGGAAGAAGGAGGTTAGAAGTAAGGTACAAGGAAAAAATGTAAGGAAAAAAAAGCAGACCAACAAGAATGATAAGAGTCCCAGTTGAGAGAGGTAGAACACTCCTAGGTAACAGCGAAATCAAGGTTATGATCAATCCTCCCTGTGTGTGGCACTTACTAGCTGAGATTTTAGACCAAGTCATTCCATGTGTCTCAGTGTTATCATTGGTAAAAGGAGCATTCACTCAGCAAGCATTTTTATTATAAGTCTATGTCAAGACGACTAGGGTAACACAGTGGATAAAGTACTGGGACTAAAATCAGAAGGGGTGAGTTCAAATCCAACCTCAGTTACTTAACAGCTAATAGCTAATGTTTATATAGCGTTCACTACACACCAAACACTTTACAATTTTTATCTCATCTGTGCCTTAAAACAACCCAGGGAGTTAAGTGCTGTTATCGTTCTCACTTTACAAAAGAATAAAATGAAGCAATCAGAAGTCAAATGAAAAGCCCAGGGTCACACAGCTAGTCTCCCTGACTCTAGGCTCCAATCTCTATCTACTGTATGACCCTAGAGAAGTCACCTACCTTCTCTGCCTCAGTTTCCTGAACTGTGAAATGGGGGCAATAATAGCATCTATACTTTGCAGGTTTGTTGTGGAGATCAAATAAGATCATTAATATCTGTAAAGCAGTTAGTATGGTGCCTGGAAAATTCTCTCCTCTGTCTCATCTCTCACTATAATGCATAAGCACTGTGGTAAGCACCAGGGATAGGCACACAAACACAAAATGGGAAACAAGACAATAGTCCCTGTCCCCAGTGACTTTCCATTCTCATACCTGCCTCACAGGGTTATACTGAGAAAAACCCTCTGTTAACCATAAAGGACACTGTGTAAATATGAATCTAATTACCTGAAATCCATAAGTGACAGTATTTTGCTACATATAATTCACACAAAAGTAAGGTGGAGGCTGAGAAAGAACATGCTACAAGACGGTGTCAAAGAACAACAGCCTCGACTGTCAAATGTGAGGAAATCAGCAATTGCAGCATCAGCTAAGGCTTGTTCATCCATTCACTTAATAGATGTTTTATTAAGGACTTTATATGGGCAAGGCACTGTGAGGACGACAAAGGTCACTGGGACACGCCCCTGCCCTTGGTGGCAACAACTAGCTTCTACTTACTTATCCAGGCAGGTTTGTGAAGTGGATAGACACATACAGTCTATCCTTTATCTCTTACAATGATCCCCTGAAGTAGGGATTGTTATCTTCATTTTTACAAATAAGGGAACTGAGAATAAAAGGGATTAAGGGATTCTCTGTCAGGATCACACTGCAGGTAAGCATCTGAATCAAAATTTGAACTCAGGTCTTCTTACCTCTAAATTCAGCACTCTGTCTTCTGTGATACTTAGAGGCCCCAGGGAGCTTTTGATCTAGGGAATATAATGATGATGACAATAATATAGTTGCATTTATGAAGCAACTTGCAGATTTGCAAAAGTGCTTTACAATTATCTCCTCCATCTGATCCTCACAAGAACCCTGAGAGGCAGATGCTACTATTATCATCCCTGTTTTTCAGATGAGGAAACTGAGGCAGGACAGACATGAAGTCAGTTGCCCAGGGATACACAGAGTGAGTATTTGAGGGTAGATTTGAACTCAAGTCTTCCTGACTCCAAAGTCAAGCACTTTATCCACTGAGCCACCTAAGAGCCATGATACATGGTAAGACTATGACACACAATACTGCAGAGGTATCACTGGGGGCAGGGACAAATAAAGTATAAGTTATTTCTTAACCAGAACACTCAAAACGACTTCGAGATTCCTGAAATTGAGGGGGGAAGGGGAATTAAGGTGAGGGAATGGGAGAAAACACACATACATACATACATACACACACACACACACACACACGCATAGTCTGAGTCTCTCTCTCTGTTATCCCTCAAAGCGGAAATGCACTGTTCAGTCACAGCTTAGAAGACATAAACAACATTGAAATTCAGAAGCAGATCTCAAAGAGAGGATGCCTCAATTGGTATGCAAGTGATGGTTTCTCCCCCTGAATACATTATGAACCTGCGGCATGCTAATACGCCACGCTATCATAAGCACCATATGGAACAGTAGGCAGTACATGTCCCATCAAGCCTCAAGAAGATGTATTAATGTTCATGCTCTTAAAAAAAAAAAGATACCCTGCTCATATCCCTAGACTTCCACATTTCTTAGCATTCAGTTACTTTCTCCCGAAGCACAGTTCTCTAAGGCTGCTCATCGTCACCAGATGGTTCCAAGAATCCTTCCCATCTATTTTATCACACGAGGTAAAGGCCACAAAGCATGTCAGTCTATGCTTACTGAAGGGCCACCAGCACAAAAGATAACAAAAGACACACGGTAACCAAGAAATAAGACTTCTGGAGAGGTTATAGAAAAAAAAATGTTTGTAATTATGCATCTTTCAAAATCTGTGGTAAGGAGATGAAAAAAGAAGATCACTTTTGTCCCCCGAGTTTAAATTTTTTAACAGACTAATTGGTATTATTAAGAAATTGGGGGGCAGCTAGGTGGAAGAGCACTGGCCTTGGAGTCAGAAGGACCCGAGTTCAAATCTGAATGCAGACACTTGACACACTAGCTGTGTGACCTTAGGCAAGTCACTTAACCCCTACTGCCTTGCCAAAAAAGAAATTGAGATTCAACCAATTATTTCTTTTAAAAAATATGAATATATATTCTATTGAAAATTATACAGGCTATTCCTAAAGTTAGTTAGGTAGTACAGTTGATAGAGTAACAGCCCTAAGGACCTGAGTTCAAATGTGGCCTCAGATACTTACTAACTGTGTGACCCTGGGCAAGTCACTTAATCCTGTTTTCTTCAGTTTCATCACCTGTAAAATGAGCAGGAGAAGGAAATGGCAAACTACTCCAGTATCTTGGCCAAGAAAAACTTCAAATGGGGTCAGGAAAAATTGTAAGCAGCTAATCAACTAAACAACAGTAGCAGCTTCAGCAAGACTTTTGGGATACCCTATATAGTTTTCAAATATGGGCTCATGATGAAGTAACAGTTAGGTATAGATAGGGAAAGCCATCAGTCTATCATACGACCATAAATTTAAAGCACGAAAACAGCACTTCATAGGTCACCTAATCCTGATACTCATTTTACAAATGAGAAAACTGAGGTCCAAGAAGGTTGTCATTTGCAAGGGGTCACAGCGCATGTGAAGCAGGATCTGAACTAGAGCTCTTTCCATTCTAGCTTAATGCTTCCAATTAATCAACATGTGTTTATTAAGTACCTACTACTATGAACCAAGCATCATGCTAGGAACTGGGGGTACAAATACAAGACTGAAACAGTCCTTGGACTCAAGAAATTTACCCTGTCTTCAAGGGATGAAATATATTTTCAGATACAGGACACATGCAAAGGAATGCAACGTGAAGGGGGAGAAGGGTACTGACAATACCAGTCAGGAAAGACTTCTTTCTCAAAGAAGTTGGCGCTTGAGCTGAGCCTTGAAGGAAAATAGGTTTCCAAGGTTTGGAAGACAAAGAGTATTCCAGGTTTGGGGAACAGAGCAAGTGCAAAGCCACAGATGGGGAATGGAATTTTGTGCATGGGGAATGGCAAGATGGGCCAAACTGACTATAGGATAGTATATAAAGGGGAATGACACTTCATCAACCTAGGAAGCCAGGCTACGGGTTGTGAAATATTTGATATACCAGCAGTTTGTTCATTATAATAAATCCTTGTGGTAAAGGAATAATGCAGTTTCTTGAGCAGAGGAATAGCACAGGGAGACTTGCCAATTTCTTTAAAAAATGAAAAATTTTATTTAAATGATTTACAATGGTAATACTGGTTGTTTGAAAATAGGAAATATATCAAATCATATTATTAAATGTAACTTATACAAGAACGTTCTCCTGTCTCAGGAGGATTCCAATGATCTGGAAAAAGCTTAATAAAGAATGATAGCTACCACCAACACTCATTTCACTCCAGCAAGACTCCAGATTAAGGGGTGGCTAGGTGGCACAGTGAATCAAGCACCGGCCCTGGAGTCAGGAGAACCTGAGTTCAAATCTGAACTCAGATACTTACACTTACTAGCTGTGTGACCTTGGGCAAGTCACTTAACCCCAACTGCCCTGCCCTCCAAAAAGAAAAAAGAAAAGTTTATTGAGCTGAATTGAAATGAAAATAAATATATATTTTTAAAAAGATTCCAGATTAAGACATTGTGGTTTGAATATTCCAAATCTAAGATGATGCTCTCCTTAGAATGGCGGGCAAATGCTGATAAAAATCCTCTGCCATTTTTTTTTTAAAAACAGGTCAGTGAATTGGATTCAAAATGGTATTCAAAACTTGCTGATGAATTAAGACTTTTTAAAGTATTTTACTAATTTCCAGAAATTTGGGGGGGAAGAAGAGCAAGAAAATAGTTTCTGGATCAGTGATTTCACAGGTATGAGAACTTCCCGCGGGGATGTTCCACTAATATAGCTCAGTAGCTCATTTATAACAATGAGTCTTAAACAACTGCCTCGGCCACTGGCCCAGGGTCACACAACTAGTAAATGTCTAAGGCTGAATTTGAACTCAGATCTTTGTGACTCCAGGCAGGTCACTCTTTCCACTGCACCAGCTAGCGGTCTCTATAAGTAACAGCCATTTCCACATGGTCTTAAGGCAGGACTTGAAGCCAAGTCACCATGAAACTAAGGCCAGCATTCTATTCAATATACCATATTGCCTTACTTTCCAAATCTACAGGTTTTATAAAGAGATAACTGCTAGATGATGCAGAAAGTGTTATTATAAATCCTTCATCCCCTGCAGCAACCTCTATAATTTACAACTATTCAAGACCCTCCACTCTAAGTATGGCAATGATATTTTCCCAATCCATTAATATATGGATGAGAGCCAATCTAGTTAATAGTTTTAAAATAACTAAGTCATTTGAAATTATTCCTTCCCACCTTTGGCAATAGTTAATATTACAAAACAAGCAATTTACTATCTATCCCTGAATAAATGCACCAGAAAAAGATTTCCTTTAATCTAGGAATTTCACAGAAGCAGGTAGTTAAAGAAGGGAGAATAGACTGAATTAGAGCCAAGAATATTTTCCTTTACTCCTAGACTAAGCAAGCACAGAGTACCCACTATATTTAAGGCAACTGGAAAGTTAGATTCAATTCCACAACATAGTTATCTAGAATATACTTCATGCTAATAAGATCAAGGATAGGGTCATTGAATATAAGGATGAAAAATGGCACAGTCTCTGTCCTCAAGGGCTTACATTGTATTATACAAGTAGAGGATTCATGTAGACCCAAATAAGCATGATAAAGTTCATTGTGACTAGAATAAAGGAAAAATCCAAAGTTCCATCAAGATATGGGGAATGAGGGGGCGGCTAGGTGGCGTAGTAAATAGACCACCGGCCCTGGAGTCAGGAGGACCTGAGTTCAAATCTGGCCTCAGACACTTGACACACTTACTAGCCATGGGACTTCGAGCAAGTCACTTAACCCCAACTGCCCTCCCAAAAAAAAAAAAAAGATATGGGGAATGAGGGTTAGAGTAAAGATCACTTTGGTCTTGGGATCAGCTCAAAGAAGCTTTCATGATGGTTGTGGGCTGGACCTTGAAGGAAAAGAAGAATTTCAAGATTCAGGATTATAGAAGGAACATGTTCCAGGCATGTGGGTGTTCCTGAGGCAAAAGAGTAGGGGAATGGACTAAAGGAGATAAAAGCACAGGTAGCAGTCTAGTTTGCGGCATTACAGTGTGTCTAAAATAGTCAACAGAGCCACTGAATTTTTGTGTGTGTGACTATCATAATAGCTGCCATGTGACCCTGGCCAAGTCACTTAACCCTGTTTGCCTCAGTTCCTCATCTGTCAAATCAGCTGGAGAATGACATAGCAAACCACTCCAATTACTCTTACAATCAATTTAGTTCCAGTGCTTAGGAATCTGCCTCTATCACCAGAGGACCCAGCTATCTATGCCTCAGAAAATACCTTTTCATTTTCATTTCATAATCATTTTGTAAGTAGTAGGAGTTTTAAGATATAAAGTATCTAATACTGTTTCCCTTTAGTGAGCCTCCTCTCATCAACACAGCCACATTTTTTTTTTACTATAGTGGACAATGAAACATATATATAATCCCACAAACCTCATGTGTACACTTGTAAAACCCTTGACCTTCTTCCTTAATTTGCCAGAAAGTATCAGTTTTATGAGGAAAAATAGCATCATCTCTTACTGCTGCTTTCCCACTTAGCCCAAAGTTAATCAGCTAATAATGTAGCATATTTCGATGATAAATGAAATTATAGTTGAAAATAAAATCCATTCAAGGAGAATGGTGTAGTGGCAGAGGTAAAGTATATAATCACAATCTACCTAAAATCATTATTTGGTTCCAACTTAAGGTGAAACAATATTTAAAAGGAGCACTTTTTTAATGAAAAACACAACACACATCCTTGGATAGTCAAAATTTAAGACTTCATTTTTTCTAAAAGAATCTTTACAGAGAACTTACATTATAATAAGGCTATGCTAAGGCTGGGTTGCCTTGATTTTAATAGAGCTGTGGAAAGGTAATCTATACATTTTATTAAAGGAATCCCCAAGGTTTGAAATGGGTAACTAGAGAGGAGTAAGAAGAAAGGGGCAGGTAACTAATGACATCGAATGACATAATGTAAGGTAGATGGGAAGGATTAATGCTTTTTCCAGAACTACCAAAACACCGAGTTTAAAGATCTGGTTAGAGAGGTTAACTCTCCCGTGAATTTGGAGATTGTTTCTAAAATAAGTACCAGACTAATCAATTGTCCAAGGCTCAGGGAGATACCCAGAGGAACAAAGTAATGAATAAATACTGAGCCCTAACCCAAGGGATGCTAGGAAGGGAAAGTAACAGATTAGAGCTTGACCCCTGTACTTCATGCTATAAAGAGCTGGAAGAAATAGAGAAAGTGCCTTTGAACTTACAAAACTTGGTCTGAAAGTTTTAAAAGTATCAAGATTTATGTTCTAATTATTTTTCCTGTGCTCAAAAAGTAGATATATATTGATGCCTCTTTGTGGTGAATGTCTGCTTTGCATCTCTCCCTGATATTTAAGAATCTATTCTGTATGAGGGCCACTCTCACCCCCCTCCCACACTTACAGCCTTTAGGGAACCCTGACATATTAGGTGCATGTTTATATGAGCTATAGCTAGGGTTTTCTTTGTCTCATAAACCAGAAATTTAGCAGGTACAAACAGCCATGTCCTGAGGGAATGTGGGGGATGAGGGTGGGTTGGATTTTTTTTGCCCCGTCCATCAGCCACCATTACAGAAGAAAGCCTCAAACCCAGAAGGAAGGATGGCTCCTGCTCAACCAAGAAACTTCATGGTATCCTAGAAGTGCTTCCTCTGCATCCACACTTCAGGAGAGCTCAACCCCGTCAACATTTAGTGCCACCATGTTCCATTTCCTCCAGGTACAAAAGTTGCCCTAATCATAACTGTCATGCCCATAGATATAAATTTGGAACTATGCCCTAAAGCTATTAAACTGGGCATATTCTTTGTCCTAGTGATACTACTACATCTTCTTTATGCCATAGAGATCAAAGAAAGAAGGAAAGGATCTATATGGAACATATATATATGTACACACACACACACACACACACACACACACATATTTGTAAGGAGTCTTTTTGCAGTGACAAAGAATTGGAGGCTAAAATGATGCCCATGAATCGGGAAAATGGCTGAACAAGTGATGGCAAATGAATGTAATGGAATACTACTATGTTGTAAGAAATGATGAAAGGGATGGTTTCAGAAAAAAACTAGGAAGACTTGAATGAACAGATACAGAATGAAGTGATCAGAACTAGGCAGGAGAACAATATATACAATACAATAATAACAATAGTATCAAGACAATCAACTTGAAGTCTTATTAACTGATCAAGAAAATGATCAACCATCATCCACCAGATTCATAATTGAACATGCTATCCATCTCCTGATAAGGAGTTGAGAGACTTGAGAGCAGAATGAGCTATACTTATTTTTTTGACATGGCCAATACAGGAATTTGTTTGTGCTTAGACATACATTTATAACAAAAGGTTTTATTTTTCTTGATTTTTTTTGAGGGGGTGGGAATTGATTTTCATTCATTAATTAAAATTTAAAAAATTTATAGGAATATGTATAAAGAAAGAAGAAAAGCAAACTGGGGGAAATGTCTTTATCAAAAAGAATATATATGACTTCTACCTAAACAGAGGTAGGCAGCCTACCTCTCAATCCTACTCCAGAAAAAAACCTAAAAATGGCACCAGACCAAATAATGATCCAAGAACTCCAAAACTATAGTAAATGACATCATCTACCCCTGAACTACACATGAAAAGTAATCCAGAAGCCCATGGATGAGAGGAAAGGGGCCCCTCAGAAAAGCCAGCACCAGCACAGGGGAACAAATCAAAGCATCTCAATGATGGACTAATGATACCTATCATCTGCAAGGTTCTATATCAAATGGCAGCAAGAGCAGAGGAGGGTTCTCTAGAGATGCCTCAGCATGGTCAGAAACCGATACGGTGACCCAAAAGCCACCAGGAGTAAACACAGTCCTGTCATGGCAGCCTTTAGACTGGGCTACTCAAGGGCTTAAGGTCCCACTCTGTCTAGAAATTCCATAGAAAGTTCTGAAAGCCAAAACTCTGAACTGCAAAGATAGAAAAGGCGCCAAATCTGTAAGTACTAACGCCTAACATCATAGAAACATCCAAAAGGTAGAGAGAGGTCAGCATACGAACCCAGGTGACTCAGTTGAAGACCAACAAAGCTTGGACACCACACATGAAAGGAAAACAAGGGGCAAAGCTAAGCACTGGCAAAAATCCAATTCAGAAAATGCTGAAGATGAGCAAACAGAAGACATCGAACACTATAAAAAATTATTAGAGATCCAAAGTAAAACAAAAATTTCTACCAAGTTTATATGAATACTTAGAAGAAATTAATAGATTATTAAAAGTGAAATAAATTCTCTGGGGGAAAAAAAGAATATCTTAGAATAGAAAGCAGTAAACCTAACCCTATTAACAGACTCCACGAAAATTAGAATAGACCAAAAAGACATCTCTATGGGACAAAAGGAAATGCTATCACTAAAACCTAAAGCTTCCAGAACAAAGAAAAAACACTCTAAACAGCCAAAAAGAAAGTGCTCAAGTGCTAAGGACCCACAGGTCAGGATCACATAAGACGTAGCAATTTCTACTACAGATGAGAGCAGATACTGGAATAAAATATTCCCAAAAGGCAAAGCTAAGCCTAACCTCACATAAGAATGAAATGGATCTTTTACTGTAACAGAGGACTTTTAAAACATTGCTGATGAAAAGAACAGAATCAAGTAGGAAATATAAGAAGTAAACACAAAAATTTCAAACACAGAAAGGTTAAAAAGTCCAAAATGGTAATGAAGTGCTAACCTAATATATGAAGAAACAAGTGTCCCTTAAAGTTTTCAACTGATAATGAGAGAGCGAAATAAGATTAAAAGAACCTGGAGACAGATTTCTGTTCTGAAGGTTTTAAAAGGGCAAAGAAAAAGGAGACTAAAAGCAATATTACCAGTATAGAAAGGATAAAGGAGTTGCTGTTTCTCACTGGTGATGCAATAGAAGAGTACACACAGATGAAATGGGTTAGGAGAGTAGGTATCAGATGAACCTTACTTTATCTGAATCAGAAAAAAATATATAATATACATACACACAAAGTTTGCTGCAGAAATCATCAAACTCAACAGGGAAACAAGGATTGGGGATACTGAGGAGGAAATAGCATGATTCCTCAGTGGATTGATTTTGCATGTTTATGCTTATTTGTTACACAGGTTTCTCCTGCCCATCCCCTGTGAGTTGGGGATAAATTAAAGTTCATCTGCTATCTCCTCCTCCAAAGGAAATGAGGGTTGTGCCTACTAACAGTGATGTAAGAGAAACATTCTTTTTCCCCCTAAATGTACAGAAGAGGAAGAAATACTCAAAAGGAAATAGACAAGTAGGAGAATTTTGAACATAATATATTTAATTCATTATACACTTCCTTTGAAAAAGCAAGTGGTATGGAATAAATTTCATTATACATGATCATCTCTTTGTGCTCTATTTTGTATATGGAACTGCTCATTTTTTGGTGATGGTTGTTAAGTTTAAAATAAAAAAAATAAGTACTTGTCAGCCTTAAATCCGTGATCCTATGTACTAGAAATTTTTTCTCAAGAGTTCTCAAAATCAGCCTGTCTAAAATAATTAGCACCAAAAGGTGCTGCTTACTTATTATTAGTCGATCCTAGAGAAAAAAAATCTATTCATCTTTCAGTGAAGGTGGTACAAAGTAGGAAATATCCATCCATTGGGAAGAATACAGAATGCTTAAATCAGAATTATTTCAATGAATCATGTATTGATGTTTTCTTCTAGGTGCCCTTTTATTTGGCTTTTTCCAAGAGGGGCAATTCTACAACCAGGTTTTTAAAAGAATAATATCAAGATAAACACGTAACTAAGGAAAAGTACTTAGGTTTCTACGTAAACAGGTATTGGATAGCATATTCAGGCTTTATCTCTAGGGAGCAGATTTGCTCTTTCTCTTGACTCTCAAATAAAATGATTAATGTTTAAAAGCTATTTTCCTCGGTCTTGAAAAAAAAAAGAAGTCATCTTAATTACTGGGAGAAAAATGAGCACATGACATGGGTTAGTTGCTTCTTCCTTCCTTAAGCATTTGTAAATCCAAGACTAAAGCCAAGACCAAAGTGGAGGGAGTGCTGGTGCATGATTTTCTGTTTGCAGATGATCATGCACTTAATGCAGCCTCTGAAGCTGAGATGCAACAAAGTATGGATCAATTCTCTGCTGTTTGTGCTAATTTTGGCCTAACAACGCCAAGAAAACACAGGTGCTTCACGAGATAGCACCACACCATCCACTTGTGGGGAACCATTGGTTATAGCCAATAGAGAACTTCTGAATGCTGTAGATAAGTTCACTCACCTCGGCAGTATATTTTCTAAGGTTGTACACATTGATAATGAGGTTGGTGCATGCACTGCCAGAGCCAGCTCAGAGTTGGGGAGGCTCCAAAGGAAAGTGTGGAAGAGAAGAGGTAGTATTAGACTGATTACCAAAATTAAGGTCTACAGAGCCACTGTGCTGACCTCATTGCTGTATTGACCTCGTTCTATGCCTGTGAAATGTGGACAGCACAATGCCAGGAAACTGAATCACTTCCATTTGAATTGTCTTAGGAAGATTCTGAAGATCGCCTGGTAGAATAAGGTACCAGAAACTGAGGTTTTTTTCTCAAGCTTAACCGCCAAGGATTCAAACTCTACTGCAGACGGCACAACTCCAGCGAGAGACAAAGACACTCTCAAGTTTTCTCTTAAGGACTCTGGAACTGTCTGAATGACATGGGAGACACTGGCAAAGGGCTGCCCATCATGGCACACCTTCATCAGAGAAGGCACTGTGCTCTATGGGCAAAGCAGAATTGCTATAGCTCAAAAGAAACGTGAGCTACACAAATTTAGAGAACCCACTCCAAATGTTAACACGGCCTCCTTGGGCCGGCCCTGTGGTAGAGCCTTGAGCTGAGATGGGTCTGATCAGTCGTAGTCAGACACGCCGTAGCCTGACTCTAACTCTAAATGACTGGTGTCATGTCGGTCCTCTTTGAGAAAGAAGGACAACAATGGATCAGTAAATCCAATCCATTCTATATCATTTCCCCAGCAGAATTCACAGTGAGCTTTTTTGTTTTGTTGTCGTTAAGTCATTTTCCAGTCTTGCTCAATTCTTTGTGACCCAATTTGGAGTTTTTCTGGCAAAGATAGTAAAGTAGTTTGCTCTTCCTTCTCCAGATCATTTTACAGATAAGCAAACAGGGTTAAGTGACTTTCCCAGGGTCACATAACTAGTGTCTGAGGCCACATTTGAACTCAGGGAAATGAGTCTTCCTGACTCCAGGTCCAGCACTCATTGTGCCACCTAGATGCCCACAGTGAGCCCAATTAGGGTAGCCATTAGGATCTATCTGATAAAGATTTCAAAGTGAATTAAGTTTTGTTTTTGTTTTATTTTGCTTGGGGGGGGAGGAGGTCCCTAAGAAAACAGACAGAAGTCTTGAAATTCTTTTTTGAATATTACAACGGTAATAGCTAGCATTTAAATAGGACTTTAAGACCAACAAGGCATTTTATAAAGGTAATCTCATTAGATCCTGACAGCAATCCAATGAAGTAGGGGCTATCATTATGCCCATTTTACACAAGATAAAACAGGTTTTGACAAGTCAACTTACTCGCTCAAGACTCCACAGCTACTAATTAACCAAAGAAGATACAAGGTCAGGAATTCCCAGTTTTACAACAGGTTTCTTCCTTGAAATTCAGAAAGTAGTAATAAAAGGCTCTCAAGAAAGGACACACTAATCTCACCTATTCAGAACTCAGCTAGAGGACAACTTCAATTATCTGGAACATCACCCAGAACCAGGAAGCAAAAAATAAGTACCTGGTTATCAAAAGAGGGACCATAATATCCCTGGCCTTCAAAGTTCATATCCTAAACTTTCCTCATATTTGATCTCTCTCAGAATTTCATTTGAAACATATACACTTTCATTCTGTACAATTCTAATAAGCCCTGGTTAGCTGGATGTCAAACAGGAGATTATAAGTCTAATAATTAAAAAGACAGGATTGCAATAGGCTATCACAATGATATCAAGAAGTGATAAGTGGTTAATAGCAAAGGGGTGGGGGAAATTATCAAAGGTAATGCATAGAACATAAAAATCATAGTAGTCCAGGACTATTGGACTGGAACTAAACAAGAAAAGGTTAATTGATGTTTGATGTACTTTGATAAATTCATGAAGGATGCCACATGTTTTAGAAAACTTTCTCAACCAAATGGCTAATTCAGTATATTTCAACAGAGGCCTCACCTCATTAACATGGTCACTCCCCATATTGTCCCATTAGATCTATGTAATTTCTTTCCATCCTTTTCCATACCCCAGCAAAATGCCATTCTAATACTTCATTGTATAAGTGAGTCTAAGTTCTCTTCCAAGTTCATGTTAGTGGATCACAGGTTATGGGAAGTCTAGCAAGGCTATAAAGATTTCTGATTGGGGTCCTGTGATCGACTCCTTGTCTGAGATCCAAAGACCAACCCAGGTAAATCTGGGGAGACTTATTACCAAGTCACCATTAGAGGTCATGATCTTGTTGGTCAAAACAACTCTCCAAGGTCATGTACTAAGTTTTGAGATTTTGAGATCAACACCAGTGAAGGGAACACAGGAAATAGAGAACCTTGAAGTAAGCCCTTCTACAATTCCATCATAAATATTGTCCTTCCCCAAAGTACCAAAGGCCCTGTGGTGGCAAAAAACTGGAAATTGAAGGGATGCCCATCAATTGGGGAATGGCTGAATAAGTTATGGTATATGAATGTGATGGAATATTATTGTGCTATAAGAAATGGGAAGGAGATGGATTTCATACTCAC
>CM053594.1:120083724-120141795 GCA_028646575.1 Pseudocheirus occidentalis | reverse complement strand
TTTAAAAAAAAATAATAATAAAATAAAATTTAAAAAAAAAAAAAAAAAAACAAAGTACCAAAGGCCTTTCTCTATGAACCTTGTGGATACCTGTGCAATATGAAGGTCATCTATCACTAACCATTCCTGCTACACATTCACCTTCTTTAATGTTCATAAATGTTCTCAATGATATTTTTATGCAATTTTACCTATACCAGTCTTCACTAGAAATGTGGCTATTTCCAATTATTACACGTGACCTCTATTTCCAATAATTACATTGTGACCTTTGGACCAATTGCAATTTGGCTTCTTCTGAGATCATGCTCATCATCAGGCGATGGCATGTAAAATATGGGAATTGTATGTCAGGGAATAGCTTAGGGATCACTGAAAGCCCTGTTACATTTCCCAAAGGCAATCCAACTTGAGTGCCTCCTCCAATTCAACTAGGGCCTGTAGCCCTACTTATAGTCAGGACACTGATAAACTAACTCAATGGTGTGGATACTTTAAAACCTCAGCTATCTGAAAAATTAAAATCTACTACAGTGTTTGCCTTATCAAATACTAAAACCACCAAACACTTAATCAAAATGTGGTTATTCATTATGAGAAACCATTCATTTGTGTAGGCAATATTTAAGTAACCTTGACCACAGGTTATATTTTGAAACAAAGGTCAGAAATAGTCTCAAATCATTAACCCAAACCAAAATTACAAAAACTTGTAAGGTTCTGAACATATTCATACCTCCTTATTTTTTCTCCTTTTTAATTTCTTGCAAATAAGCATCCAAAACCTGAAACTCACACAAAGCCCTTTAAAAGTTGGTTTAGACATGTGCTGTATGTTTTATCACTAGCCCAAGCCAGATTTTTAAAAAGTATGAAATATTCTTCAAAGAGCAGAAATAAAAAGGAAAAAGGAAAAGTGTCTAGAAACAGAACTTTCCATAATAAACCATCTCTTTTCATATTTCTCCACATCTAGGTTTAGAAAATACAATTGAATTAAGGCAAGGAGAGAAAGGAAAAAGAGAAAATTTTGCCCAAGTATCTCAGAAGAACTTTGGAGCACATGGTTTCAGACAGATGACACTATGTTTGGAAGAGAAAGGGATAGTATCAGGAGCTATATAGTCCAACATGCTCATTTCACAGAAGAAAACTGAGACCTAAGAGGGGCAAAACAATGGCCAAATGTCACACGAATAGTAAATGAAGGATGGGAGATTAGAATGTAGGTCCTCTGTGTACCATGATGCCACTATTTAATAGCTATTTCCAAAGGAAGCTTAAAAAAAGGAACAACCACCAACAATGGTCAAAAAGCTGAATTAGATCTGTTGACTGGTAAATGGTCAGTCTCCAACTTGGTAATTACATCAGAAACACAGGCTTTCAGAGATCCAGATGAATTTCTACTATCCAACACAGTAGGGCAAGTTAGATGGTGTACAGTGGATAGAACACTAGGTCTAAATTCTTCTCCTTGAGTTCAAATCTAGGCTCAGACACTCACTGGTTGCATGACTCTGGGCAAGTCACTTAGCCCTATCGGGCCCACTTTCCTCATCTGCAGAATGAACTAAAGAAAAAAATGGCAAACCATTCCAGTATCCATGTTAAGAAAACCCCAAATGGGGTCATAAATAAAATACATCTGAAGAACAAGAACAACATACTTAAGAATATAACAAATAAATGTCTTCTGTTCCTATTGAAAGATAACTTCCTTCTACTAATCTGAAGAGTACAAAGATAGTAAGTGAACCAATTTAGCTCCAATTTACATGGGATTTTCCTCACAACACAGTATGCTAGGTAATAACAACTAAAATCTCTACAATGTTCTAAACTCTACAAAGCACTGTCCCTTACGACAACTTCATCATCCACATTTTACAGATGAGAAAACTAAAACCAGCAAAAATTAATCAATTTGTTCATCATCACTGAACTACAAAGTATCAGAGCTGTGATTGAAACCGAGGTCTTCTGTCATCAAGAGGACAGCTCTTCTTCACATATATACTTACAAGCAGCAGTATTCTCCTTTGACAAAACCAGGTACCTGAAGTTCAAAAAAGTAGTGTGATGTTGCCAGTTTCATATGGCTATTAAGTTACTGGATTCGAACTTCCATTTCCAGAGCCTTTTCCATTGCTTCAAAGTTCTACACAGTTTTCCATTCAACAAATACTGATAAAGATGACCTTGCATTGTGCCAGATGACCAGTGTCATTTTGTTAAGACTGACCTTCATTTTCATACTCCCACACTCCTAACAAACCATGTCTGTTGGTCTTTTAGACTCAAAAATGTAGAACTTAAAAAAAACTGTCTCACATGAGAAGGATATTGTATAAGTATGTTGTTAAACCATGAGTCAGGAAATATTAAAAAAAAAAGCTTTTGAAGCTCATCAATAAAATTACACAATCTTTAAGGATTTACACTGAAGCAAAGAAATAAGTGATCTAGAAAAAAATCTTGCAACTTTTAAATCCAATTCTCAGGCAATAAGTAACATTGCCCACAAATACATACTCTTTATTTTATTAATTAGTAAAGGTAATTATTTCTCTCATCTTTTTATTGAAAAACCATAGCTTTAATAATTATAGTTCCCATTGTTATCTATTCCCATAATGTACCTAATTAACACTCTTCCCCGCCCCCCTTAAATTGCACATTCCAAGAGTCTACACTCAAATATTTAGCTAACAGGATCCATTTCAAAGTGGCTATGACCTCATGTCCAAAAAAATAAAGGGATTCAAAAAGACATATTGCTAAAGATGCATTCTAGATTCAGAGATATTTATGTATAACTGCTGAGACTTCAGAAGGATTCCCTATTTCCTCTGACTAAAACTTTACAGGTTTAAAAACATAATTAAGCTAGACATTCTGAGAATGTACATTTACATTAATATTAATTAATGCAAACAGCTGCTTCAAAAAGCTAGCTAGATAAACCTGTTTCTTGGTCAGGTGTGAAATTCTATTGTTCTGAAGTTATGAGTCATTTAAACTAATGACTAATTCTGTTAGCTATGAAAAACCTAATATCCATATAGAAATTGCTTCCAAGTAATATATGTTCAGTTAACACCACAGTTACACCCATACATCAAAACTATAAAAGAAAGTAACAAAATTCAATGTCTAGAAGTAGATGAGAACAAAGACAGTAAGTTTAAGGAAACATAAAATAAATTCTTTCATAGCCAACCCAGAAGCACCAAGGAGACCATACCATTACGAAATTTAATATCTAACATGCTAATTTTTTAGTCTAACATAAACGGCATTTACTACTTACTTAATACCTTAGCGCTTATTTCATTACGTATTCTGTTATTTCATGAAGTTCTCAGTTTTTTAGCCTAGATATGGTCAGGATAATCACATATCCCAAGTATTATAATTACCCTTCATGGAACCTCATAATAATCATTGTCATCATCATAACAGTGGCTAATCTTCATATAGCACTTAAAGTTTTGCAAAGTGCTTTGCATATATCTGAACTGAAGCCTTCAAACAACCTTTTGAGGGTAAGAAAGAGAAACAGGAGGTAAGAAGGGGACTTTTCTTCCCTTTTAACTTCCTGAAACAAAGCAAAGGTACCTCATGTGATAAAGAAAAGAGTGGGGCAAAGTCAACATTTGGACTGAGGTGTTTATAGCTTCTCCAGTCCCTTTTCACAGCTGGCAGAAGGCTTATTTTGGGGAGCAGAATGTGAAGCTGGATATAATGGCACACCAGCAAGGGAAATAGCTAATAGACTGTTGTGAATTTTGTTGTCATATAATGCCATCTAGATGCATCTATTAAAAAACAAAACAAACAAAAACACAGGTAGATGATCCAAACGTTCTGTTACCAAGGACATCAACAGTTGCCTGTCCACACCAATTTCATTTTTTCTTCTTAAAACAAATCATCACTTGCAAGCACTAATGTTAAAAACAGAAAAACAGGCTAGTACACAGTGGCTATAAATGCCAAATCAATTTTCAGCAGATAATAAAGTCCATGTTTTACAATCAGCAATGCACTGTTTTACTACCCAAAAATGTAAGCTAATAATATATAGCTCTACTAAATGGAAAATGCAGATATGCTGTTAAAAAAATGGGCTGGCTGTGAGACGATGAATCGTTTCTGCTGGGACCTTCTTAAAGCTATGTGTGCAAGTGTTTTGAAAATATCACATGATGTGGCCATGTGTTAAAAATTACAGCCAGTTAAGTTCTCTGCTAAGAAAAATATGTGGGCAATTTATGAAATGCACTCCAGGATGGAGATGTCTTAAGTAAAACCAGATTTTGAAAACAACCTCTCCTCTCCGCCTTTTTTTTTTTTTTTTTGAAACTTGAACTTAAAAAAAAAGTTCCAGGCACATCTGGAGAACAGGACTAAAGAAGGGGTGGTCTGACCTAATAGCAGGCCATCTTCTGAAAGAACAGCATTATTTCAGGGTTACAGTGACTGTGATCACTTATTGTCCTTTTAAGGAAACAGTCCTAAATACTGCCATAGGCTATAATGATTTTGTGGGTCAACATATGCTCTTTGATAATGCTATACAAAGAGGGTAGATATATAAATATTTCATAAAGTTTAGAGTGAACTTCTACACCTAAACACAGCCAAACTCAAGAGTAAAACAGTTTCTTTCTTTTAAACACTATCACATAAATATCTCCTCCAAAAACGTTTTGAAATAAAGATGTCCATTTTCTAAATTTAACTAAAGGACCATTATGAAAATGTTTATCAGATTCACACGGTTCTGTGTTGCCACCTTTGTCTTCTCTAAACCTATTCTGTGTGAGTATGCTCTTACCAACAGAGATGTCTACATTTCCTAACTGATCTCTTAACTAGCAAAGCATACACTGTGGCTTTCTGACCTGCCAACATTAAAGGTTTAGGAGCCAGTCACATTGTAACATTGATGAGTCTTTGAACAAGTTCAGTTTGCCAACATCTGTTTCCAGAGAACCCTGTTTCTATGAAAGAGATCCTCAAGCCAATCTCTGTTACATTAGGTTTTAGACAACCAGGAACCAGTTCTGACACCTTAACTACTAAAGATTCTTTGAAATATAAATAATGTAGTCTAACAAAAAAGCAATGACATAATATCAGATTACATAAAACATATCCTTTTTAATCTTCTGCACATAATGTGTTTATTTTAAAATCTGCCCCAGATGGCTAATATTGCATGTGTGTATAGCTAATATTGCATATACACGCATATATGCACACACATATACATACTATATACATATACATTGTGTATATACACAGACATTATACATAAATACATATGTATATCTATCAATGGGCTAAAATATTCTGTGAACAGACCGAGACCCTATAGGAGAGTTTTTAAAGTGCAGATGGGTATCAAAAATAGCCAAGCGTCAGATCTGCTTGAGTATCTCCACATTGGCACATGCTCTCAGTCACAGCTGTTAGTGTATTCTCTGTATCCAAGTGCAAGGTTTTCTAACACTTGCAGTGGACTATTTTTCATTAAGAAGGGGGCTGGGTAAACACATTACTTTTAGATGTATTTATATGGTAAGAATTTGATATTTAATATACAGACACTTATCAATACTCCATAATCCTTAAAAATAGTTTGGTACCCTTTAAATATTTAAAAATTTAACCATAATAAAGATTGATTTTTAGATCCACAGGCTTATAAAGTGCTAATCATCTTATTTTAATCACTTATTCATAAATGTCTTAATCGATTTCGAACATCTGATAAATAAGACATCCATTCATTTATTCATTGAATAGATACTGAGTGCTTACAATGGAAACAACAAGATTCAAGTGACAACAGAAAAATCAGAGTAGAGGATGCCATTAATATAAACTGATGAAATAAAACAGCTTTTGGCTTCAATTTATTATAAACAGGCAATTTTTTTCAACTCCAAACCACAGACCTATCTCTAGCAATCTAGTCTATGTAAAATCAGATTGAGAACTGAAAGAGTTAAAATGACCTTTCAAAGACCTCAGTCATTATCTATGCAAATTAATTTTCCCATATTCAACCATATAAATTCCTAGTCTCCTGAAGAAAGAGAAAGAAAAAAATAAAAGAGAAAGAAAGGTAAAGAGAAAAGAAAATGCTATTAGAACTGAAACCCTCTTACGCGTATATAGCAATGATGGTCAGAGCTAGAAAGTGAAAGATCTAGGAAGAGCAAAGCATTCTCAAACAAACGAAAGACCCTAACACACAAGTAAGGTTTAAAAAAAAATTGGCAGTTAATGTTTCCAAATACCATCTACCATCTGCAAGGTGTATAGACTGACCAGGAGCAGTATTTTGTTTTGTTTTGTTTTTTCCTGCTTGTCCTGCCCAAATAATCCACAATAATCAGCCAGCTGTAGAATGCCTATATGTCCCTGGATGTTTTATCTGGAGATGAGCTGCTTTCATCAGGCACATGGCTCTCAATTCAGTCCCTCTGAAAGCTGCAGATACAATCCATTCTCTGGTCAGGCTTCTCACAGAAACCTCATCCCAGGCAGCCCAGTAGAGAGGGAGTACTGCTTTCCCTGGCAACAATTAGGAGAGCCGTCTTGCTTCCAAAGATAACATTTCCCTAGGAAACTGATAAACACTCGATTTCCAGTTCCACAACAGTTTCACTAATTCAGCAAGATCATACGGATTGGCTTTTTTGTTGTTGTTGTTGACTGATTTCACTGATTTGCCTGACGGCATCTAAAAGACTGCAGTTTAGGGCAAGCCTGAAATCATCTATTCAGTGCTTCTACCACTTTGCTGTGGCATAAACCAGGATCTTTTCCCAGGATTCCTCTATACCTGAAACTATTGCTACAATTGGGATGTTCTGTTCACTGATATCAAGTATAGCTGTCAGTCAACAAAAGCAAGAATATTCACCATACTTCTCTCTTCAGTTAAACCTCAGAGTAAAATGCACCCACAAATTAAGCCAGGGTATATTTCCACTGTTTCTTTAAACACATGTGCGCGCGCGCACACACACACACACACACACACACACACACACACACACAGCAATTTCACAGACTGTACCACTATTAGTTAAGCTTCTTCTAACCCATCTTCTTTGCCATTCCAATTCTGCCCCCACCCCAATCTATTAGAGACACCCCCCCACACACCCAAACATACATACACAGTAAGATTAAGTCCCCTGAAAACTGTACATTTCATAGTACAGAATATATTTTTTCCACATATAATTTCAAAAGTAGGCTTTCTTCCCTTAAAAATGAGAAAGAAGATCTGAATAATGTTAACTCACCAGGCATCCTTAAATCAAGTGTACCACAATGTAAATGGCTCTCTCCTAAAAGCAAGCCTATTTAGGGCTCAGTGCCTCCTGTTCTGGAATGAACACAAGGAAGTGAGGAGGGCCATCAGAACTGACTGTGGCAACGTAGCTGGAGGCAGGATGCTGGGCGCGTGCGTTTGCCAGGCAAAGACAGATGGAGAGCTGACATTCCGTATTGCACTTGGAGCAGAAATGTGAATGATGACAGGAGCACATGTGGCCTTGAACCCAGCCCTGTCTCTTCAGGCAGAACAATGACAGGGATGTGTGTGCAAATGATCACAACCCCTACCTCCCCTTAGCTGACTCCTCTTACTCTACCTCTCACTGGCAAGTTCCAGAGTACCACAGAACAGAAAGTAAACTACAGAATGATAAGCTAAACACTGAATAATTCATTTTTCCTCTAAAAAGTTAACCCTTATTTTGCCAAACGGATAGAGGCGAGAAGGCCACTTACTAGGACCTGCTTCCTTTCATTCCCAAAAGTAAAATGCTTTCCTTCAATACTTTATTTTAATCGCCATAATTTAGGACTTGATTTTTTTAAATTAAAAGTATAAACATACAAACACACAGACACAGACACAGACACACAGACAGACAGACAGACAGACACACACACACACACACACACTCCCTAGGCTTGTTCTTTTCTGTTGGAAATTCAAAACAAGTATAAAAGTCTATTTTTAAAGATTTTTCAAAATCATGCCAATTTCTCACATTGAGCAAAGTATCAGAATCATTCTTTTTGTCAATTTCTCAGTTGTATGTGTAAAATAGAGCACACTTAGAAGAAACAGACCACTTTTATTTTACTAGAGTGCTTTTAACCCCCTGGGATTCCTGCACTGATATGTTCCAAACATTTGCAGCTTACTCTCCTTTACCTTGCATAAGGATCCATGGGAGATGAAAACAAAATCTTCCCCGTAAAGCCTTTTCAAAAGCAGCTAAACAACCACAACTTCCCAATTTCTGATTTTTTTTTTGTACACCCTTAAATGTTTATCCTTCCCATGAATAAGGTATGCTGAGCTAGATTCAATGGACTCTTCCCTATTAAGCTTTAATGGATACCATGATATATAAAACTACAAGTCTTTGTTATGGTGCTTTATCTAAAGCTGGCTATTTTCCTCTCAGCAGTCACTCTTTAGTCCTTTGTAAAACATCCATGCCTCATAGGAGAAACACAGCCTGCCTGACTTGCATGCCTTCTCTAAACACACAAAAATGCCAGGCATGAGGAAAATACTACTTTCTTCTAAAACTCATCTTCAATTTAACACTTGCAAATCTTCAGAGGATTGTGTATTTGTGTTTTACTACAAGAAATTTTTTTTTCCAGCAACACAATGACAAGCATATGCTGGGTCCCTTTGACTTTACTTTCCCAATGTCTATTCACTCTGATATAAACACAGAAATGATACAATACAGGATCTTCTGAAAAGTCTGTATGTTCCTTTAATATGACAGACATAAGCCTCTTCTTTATACCTTTAACTCTTGCTATCCCTTAGTGGTACTCAGCATGTCTTGCTTATGATACATATTATGTATGCTTTTAGCCCTTGTCAGATTCAATGAATTTCTTCTGCTGGCTGCCACAAAGAACTGATAAAATCCATTTGGGAACATAGGCAAAGACTTATCTATCCCCACACTCTTCTCATACCTCTTCCCAAGAGCACAACAGAGCACAACCTGTTTCAAAGAAAATACATACACACAAACTCACGTGCATACACACATCCTCTACACAAACAAAAAATAAATCATTTTTGATAAACAATGTCAGTGAATAAAAACTTCAACAGCACCTAAAGGCTGCACCCAATAAGAACTACTTCATCTATGAAACCTACAAAAATCCATCATTGTCAGATGCAACTTGTAAAAAGACTACAATTCATAATGATTACTCTGTTCTGTCACTAATAGTATACTGCACCCTATTTATGAGGCCAATCTTTTTGTTCATCTTAGTTAGATGTCACTTGTAATGAGGTTCTGTGTAATGGATTTCAGTACAGTTAAGAGCCAAGCTGAAACATTCTTATGACAGAAAGCTTTATAGCAGGGGTGAGTGTGATAATCAATTAAATCCATGCCATAGGGGGCTTTATAGAATTTGCCATCCCTGAATTTCTGTATTTTTATTTTTAAACAAGGCATTTTTTCAGCTCAATGTTGGCGGCTGCTGTTTTGTTTTTGTTGTTGTTGTTTTAAGATACTATGTCTACCTGAAAAACAGGAAAAAAAACCATTTTCACAGCTGGAAACCCAACCTTTCATCAATATGCATATAGACTCACTTTTAAAATAGAAAAATCACATGTCAAAATGCACAACACGTTTTAATAAAACTGGATGATATCCGGTTTTAAAACTGGATCTTAATATCAGTGCATTGCAAGTCCCTAAACCATAGCTCAGAAAATTGAACTTCCATATGCTGTGTGATTCTGTATCTTTTCTATGTGTAAAAAGGCTTTTTAAGCTGTTATCTGACTACAGTAATTGCCACTTTAAATTGATCCACGTCAACAAAACCTGGATCCCTGGAGATTCTCACCTAGAAATCTGATTGTAGAAGGGGCTAAGAGAATGCCTGAGCATCTGAGACTAGTTCAGCATTTTCTCAAGCGACCAGCTGCATGCATAGGTTCCCCTCACCCCCTTCATTATTTAATACGTTGAGGCAGGCAACAACCCATTTTTGGCAGTTCTCCCTGAAGAAGGCATCCTGGGTGTATATTTTTATGCAGTCCCTTAGACACAAATAACTTTTCCTTTTAAGAAAAGCAAAAACATGGTACAAAAAAAGTAAATTTTTTTAAAAAGAGAGGCAAGACCCCTGCTTTCAGACCTTATGACAAAAGGGGGGGCCTCAATGACACAATGAGTTTATTTATAGAGTTGCAAAAAAACAGGATAAATTAAGACCATTTTGAATGTTCTGCCTGGTACAGAATAAACTCTGTCACATCACCATTTAGGAAATCCTTTACAGATGTACCAACTGGTCAGGGAATAGCTTGAGAAGAGAGAGATTCCTGGGATAACTTATTAAATTCTATTCCTTTATTATAAATAATCCTGTCAATTCAAGCATTCTTTGTATCAAGAATACCTAATACTTTAAAAAAAAAGGTTTGTTTTTAACTGACTAGTCTTTTTTTGTTAATAATTTTTCACATTCTCCATATCTGAAAATGTAGCCAATTGGATCAAGTTGGGCTCTGTTCAAAAATACACACAAACAGGTTTACTAAAATAGATTTATATCACATACTAGAAAGGCAGGATTGTGTACTGTATTACTCCAGGGTATTTTTCATTTATTTCCAAAACATTCTAGCTTTAAAGTACAGCTTATCTTTTGTTCAAACCTGACTTGCCAACAGGGACCACAAGTCTACTGAAATGCATCTGTAGTTAATGAAAGCTCTCCCTAACAGTGAAGTTAGATTTGGACTCAAAGCTTTTCTGCAGGCCTTCTCAACTTTCCTCTCTGCTTCTAGCAGGCTGTTGTGATACATTGTGACTTCACACAGTGGGTATTAAGTGAGTTAATTCAAAGGAGCTGAAACCTCATTGATCCTAATTGAAAGCAATACACCCAACCAAATACTTTTCTACCCCATCTGCTCTGGCCTGCCACCAGCTATTCAATACAAGAGAATTAATAGTTTCAGATATTCTAACGGACCCAATAAAGGCACTCATTTAAGCAAGGCTGTATTAACAAAGTGAAAAAACAAGAGCAAAATGGGTTCAAATGGAGCATTTTACTCCTAGTTGGCTTTAACAAAGCTGAATAAGGCTTATTCTGACTTTTTATGTGCAAGACTTGATAAACTGAATGAGAAGGCACTCAATGATCAGTCAACGAGCATTGATGAATGGTCATTAGGACCCCCCTGATCTTAGGGTAGACCCTTCCACAAAGTGGCATACCAGCTTGAAAGGGCAGACTCACTAATGTCCAGATTTCTCCGCTTGCTTGTTCCACTTTCACTTTCAGACCACTGGCCACCAAATGAGGCTGACATATTGGAAAATAATCATTTATGGGCGAGTGGTAAAAAATAAAATGGAGGCATTAGCTCTGCTTTCAAATTCAAATCTGCTAGTTTTGTCAGACCCCAAAGGTTGTGATTTTCCACCCAGCTGGAAGCTATTAGTGTTTTCTTAAGGCATCCACTGACAGGGCAAACCCACCTAATGTGTATTCACACATCAGCCTAGGCAAGATGGACCTCTCCTATGGATGGCTTTCTAACTTCCTATCAGTTTGACAGTCAATTAAATAGATACAGCACCTAATAAAAATGTATGTTAATTTGTTTCTGCTCCTGAAAGACATCTAAAAGTGGACTTAGGAGACTGAATAATATATTGACTCCTGGCAACAGAAACAGATCCAGTTACACCTTATCCACAGGACAAAACAAAATGACCTAGATATGAGTTTTAACAAAAATCAAAGAACACCATCCCACAGAGGAGTCAAGGAGTATAGAGAAAAATGTTTTTTTTTAACTTACAATCCATTAAAATACTGAAGTGTGCTATGAGAACATTTTAGTTGTAAATCCTTTCCATCTAAGTCTGATGTAAACCAAGAGACCATAATCATGCCATTTTCCCTAACTTATTTCCCCAGGTCTTTATCAGTTCACCAAGGTTCTGTGGCTTCTCAAAGGTTCTTGAGGACCTGAGTTACATGACAAAGAGCAGGAGGCATGATAACCATCTTAAGTATTTGGAGGGTGTATAAACACTACTGTGGGGGCCAAAGGGAAGTCCAAAAGACCCAAAGTACAAGTAAAAAAAAGAAATCAAGTAAAGAGAAAACAGACTGCACAGAAAAAGCTTTTCTTAATAAGTTGAGTCCTACCAGACAGAGAAGCCAAACAGCTTCAGTCTATAGAGTCATTTGCAACTAGACTAGCCCAAGCCCTTGACAATAAGGTATCCTGTGGAGAACAATTCTGTATGTCTAGGAAGAAAGCCTAGGCTACCAGAGAAAGTGGCTGAATCAGTAGTCATGACCCTTAGGCTTACCTATCACTTCTATGAAACTAAAAGCTTCAAGTTTCCAGTCCATCTGGAATGTTACCCCCTCTCTCCCTCATCAAAAATGAGCAAATAATGTGCCTTTATATTGAAATCTGAAGACATAGGAAGTAAAACTCTAAAACAGGAAATAATCAGCAGGGATGATATACCAAAAAGTCTATATGGTTTTTTATTACTTTTTACAGAATATCAATAAAAATACACATGTAATTGTTCAAGTGCTACAACTATATTTTTTTTTATTCTTTGAAAGTTAAGATGCTATGAACCAATGCATTTGGCACCCTCCATTATTTTGTCAAAGAGTTTAGTTCAGCATTTGAAATAACATTTGGTAAAAGTGCTAATCTGTGTTCACAGTTCGTGGGATTTTTATTTTAATTGTCTTGGTGGCAAACTATTCAAAATGGTTCATTTTCACCAACTATATTTCTGGTTGTCACTACCCAGTATCCTACAAAAAGTTCCAAGACCACGTTTTAAAAGAACTAAAGGAAGCTGAAAGTAATTGAGGATTCTAAATGTAAAATGCCTGCTTATTTATGTAGGAGATTTCTACAGCTTTTGCTTAATGCAGCCACCACCAAAAATCTCCCCTCTGCAACCACACGAAGGTTAACCTTCATCTTACAGCCTATATATAAATAAGATTCTATCCAACCTATCATTTGTATATTTAATTTTTGTTCCATTTTTCATACCAATCTCCATTAAGTTAATATGGGAGAACCAGTAACTAGCCATATTTTATTCATTTGAGGGAGACTGTAACATTCTCTGGAAAACCTTTGTTTCCACATCCCCACCTCCCCATTCTTACTGCTGGCCAGTTAGTTTTTGTTAAAACGGAGGGGTGATGGCGTATGCTCCAATGAACTTTCCCTCCTCTCAGCACCAGAGACAAAAACCGGCAGCCCTGCTCTGAGCTGGCTGCCATCTGGACAGCTTTCTCTCAAAGCCCACCCCACACCACACTGCAGGCGAAATTGGAGGGCTCCAGAGCTCTGTGGGGCTATTCAGGACATACCAATTTCACATTTTCTGCTTGTACGCTTGCAACAATAAATGCTAATGAGGACTATGAATGACAATTTTAAAGACAATAAAAAGGTCTCCAAATCCCTTGCATATGGAGGCACTGTTTTCAAAACTTCACCTTCTGTTACAGAGTTGTTACAGTCTAAAGGAGGCAAAAAGAAAAGCCCGAGAACAATGAGATGATCAAAGTAGAACTGAGTCCTTAAGATTTCCAAAGAAAGCCATCTTCATAAGCTCAGTAAACAGTAGACTTTACGTATGTCCATTATGCAAGAATCACAAATGCATCACACTATTATCCCCCCTCCCACACAGAAATGCAACTTACTACAAGTTGTCACTAATCATTGTGCGTATAGCAACAGAATAGCTTAGCAACTCTGGTTTCATTCATTGGTTAGCCTAAAAGTCAGTTAAAGAGAATGTATTATTTCATGGAACTTTAGATACATTTGAAAATAAACTATGATCTTTATGGTTATACAATAATAGCCTTCTAAAAATTTTTGATCAAACTAAAAGGAGACAAAAGACACATAAATGGGGGTATTGCCTAAGTTAGAATTATAGCCCCCCAAAATACAGAAATAAAAGTTTCATCTTTATGTAGTTTAGAATTGTTCCTTATCATTAACACGGATTAAAACACTTTCAACAAAATCCACCAGGTGGAGCAAATGCACAGCGAGACGAGTCCCTGCAGTTCTTGATCACATTATTCTTTTGCAGAAGGCTTATTTTCCTTTAACAAAATCCTTTTTGCTCACTCCACTTTCCAAATGAGCACAACCCACACAATGATGCGCCACACTGACATACAAAATCGAAGTTCACTAAAGCGCGATTTTTGAGTTACAGCGGATTTATACAACTAAAACTCTCGTTACAGAATTGCTTCATTTATCAGAGTCATAGCCCAGCGCTGTGATTTCACCCTGTTATCATTCCAGATTTAAACTACACTCTGACTCAGACAAGATGCAAAATAAAATGGAATGCGAGGCTGCATGACTGTATGTCTTGGAACACCTGGGTTTGTGATTAAAATGTGTCCATCTTGATTTAATGCGCCCACCTCTGTGGTTTATTTCAAGTATACCAGAATCAAAAGGCAGCATTTAGATAACCTGGGTTGCAATGGTACCTCCTGCTCTGCCTCAGTGGAACGACCTCAATCAAGTTACTTAAACTCTTCGAGCCTCCTTTTCCTCATCTGTGAAATGGGAATAATATTACACTTAAAAAAAAAAAAGTTTGTGAGCTATTATTTTGGTCAAGGTGTTTTCAAAACCATGCCTTGTCTACAGAATTAAAACCTCATAATACTCTAAATTTGTGTATTATTGCTATCTTTAATCAGGAGATGGAGATATGATGCTTCTCTCACAACATCTTGGTGCCTAAATTAGTTTCTCAGCCCTTCCCCCATATCTTGCGCCCTATTACAATTGACACAAGTCTGCTGTTGCTGATGGGATGTAGTTTCTTTGTTCTATTCCCTTCCAGATCCTTTCTTTTTTCTCCTCCCGTCCCTTCTTTCTTCCATGTCTCCATTTTTTGAGACTTTGCTGTTTTGTTCACTTATCTATTCATTCTTCCATTCAACGTGTATCTGAACACCTAGATGCCATTTTCTTGTCCCTTGTTGATTTCTGCCGGTTTACCAGTATCCCTTTTCTTCAATCCACATCCTTCTCCATCCACTTTTCAAAGTCCCCTGCTCTTCTCACATTAGATACTGCATTCACTGCCAAGGCCTAATGCTACAAATGGTGTGAATGCTGCCCGTTTTTGGGAAATGATATCTAGATTCAAAGAACAGAACCAAGATTAGCTTAAAATGTACTAGGTGGGAAAATGCCAGGTCTGGTGGAAGAATAGTTAGGAACACTGACAAGAGGCTTAATGTAATTGTTCACGGGTTTTTCTTTCCCCCCTCTTTTATATTTACACTGATGTTAAAAAGAAAAATAATCCAAAGGAATGCAGCAGGCTGAGACATAAATAAACATGCGTATCCCCCAGGCATACGCATAACACTTATGGCAAAAACTACATTATGCTTCAGCCTAATAGATCATGGTGATACCAATTTCATCACATGATTCTCCCTCCACTTGTTTAAATGATCGTGCACATTTTTTTGTCAGTCAAGTACGGAAATATACTAAATATCTGCAATACTCCTATAAATATAATATGGGAAAAAATACCACTGTCATAGAATCCTTACAAATTTCTTAGAAAAGCTCTTTCAAGTGGTTGAATTCTTTCAAGCTGTGGCTACACAACATAGAAAGCATAAATATATTTCGTTATATACATGTAACTCCTATTAACATTAACCAGAATTATATATGCACCCTTCCAAATGAAAGTTTGAAAAAGTAAGTCATATGTAGCCATAATTTCAGCCTTCTATCCCCTCATTCTCCACACCCATCTACACAACAAAACAAAGGACCTATAGAATTATGGCTTAATATATATAGATGATATAGATATATAGATATATAGATATATATGTAAACTCACACTTACTTGGATCTCTGTAAAAGATATTTTGATACAACCTTCCTCAAACATTTGTCTTAATAGCTGGTACAGATCTTTAAAATGGCTACATATCTCTCACATCTTCAGAGGTCCTTCCCTGGCCCCCTTCTGTGAAATAAAAGTTGTTATGTGTACCTGAAGACAAAGGTCAATAACCACATTCAAAATCCAAGAGAATACATAATTTTGTCCCCATAAGATGTCTATTTTGCACAAAAAGGTTTGGGGCAAAAGCTCAAAAGAGATCAACTACATTTACAAGCTTTAAAGATTTCACTTTGGGTTTTCAATAGTGTGGTTAGTATCCAGCCTCAGCTCTCTCCCCCCGCCCTCCCCCATCTACAAGCTAAATTGTATTATATGAACTAGGAAATAGGAAGTACAGCAAACTAGCACCAGAAATCCAACAGTTAATGTTTGTTGTTATTCGTATATATAGTGTTATATACCAATGCCAGAATTTTTGGAGAGAATACTGAAAAGTGCCAAAATGTGGTTTATATGCATGTGTGTGTGTGTGTATGTGTGTGTGTGTGTGTGTGTGTGTGTTTAAATCTGTTTAAAAAAAACAAAAACAAAAACAAAAAAACTAAGCCTTTCTGTCAATGTAGTTCAGGCAGGGAGACTAGAGAACAGTGTTGGCAGGAACCTCAGATTCCTGACCAAACCCTCTTCCACACAATGCCCAGTGAATGAAAGGAACCCAAGCCCTGCGGAGATAGCCTGCTGTCAGGAACCAGACCTGACGTGGGCGGACAGACAGGGCTGGCCTTGCAGGATGTCAGAGCACCACACTGCTCACTAGAGATACTGAGTTTTCACATAGTCTCAGACTGGATGTTTTGCTCTTCAGGTAATTAAACAAGGAAGTGGGGCTGCTGTGTATGAGTCTGACCCCACTTGTCGAGGCTCCAGGGTTCTGAATATCAACTTCCTCTAGAACCGCCTGCAGCAACAATAAGCATCTTCTACTCTTCCCTCCCCCTCCCTTCTCCTAAATTTCTCCCTCCTCCCACATGCCTCCTAATACTAACCTCTTAAATAAGTCCACCCCTGAAAGGCAGGCAATCTCACTGCACAGAGCATATATGTTAAGGAAAGTGCAAAGAAAAAATGTGACTGCCTGGCAGCAAAAAGTCCATCACTAACTACAGTTATTGTTTCAGATATGCCCTATTCTTCCTGACCCCATTTGGGGTTTTCTTGGCAAAGATACTGGAATGGTTTGCTATTTCCTTCTCCAATGGATTAAGGCAAACAGAGGTAAGTGACCTGCCCTGGGTCACACAGACACGAAGTATCTGATGCCACATTTGAATTCAGGTATTCCTGACTCAGGCCAGGTATTCTACCCACTGCATCACCTAGCTGCCCTTATCACTACTAGCCCCTAAAACAGAAAAGCAAAAGAAATTAACATCTGTCCGGATTCCCATCAGTACCTTTTCTTTTAAATTAGATTGACATATCCACAGATATATCTATATACAAAATTACAGCATAGATATAAAACTCTTTAACATATGGATGGGGGTGGGGAGGAAAATGTGGTTGTATATCCTCCATGGTAACATCTAAACTTGGAAGTCAGAGGACCCAGGTTCAAATCCTAACTCAGTTACCAGCTCTGTGACCCTAGGCATGCCACTTAACCTCTATATATCTATATATTACAGATATATTGGCACATATGTAAAAGACTTTATATGTATATGGAGAGAGAGGAGAGACGGAGAGACAGAGAGACAGAGAGAGGAGAAAGACAGAGAGTGGGAGAGGAAGAAAGGGGAGAGAAGAGGGGGGGGTAGAGGCATGTAGAGAATGAAATGGCAAAGTACTCCAGTGTCTTTGCCAAGAAAAACTCAAATGGGGTCACAAAAAGTCAGGCATGACTGAACAACAACATATATGTAGCTAGATAAAGCTATCTAATTTAAAAGAAAAGGTACTCCTAGGAACCTGGACAGATGTTAATTTCTTTTGCTTTTCTATTTTAGGAGCTAGTAGTGATGGACTTTTTGCTGCCAAGCTATATATCATCTTTTATCATACATTTGTAGATGGACACGTATCTATACATGTATATATGTATCTATATCTAATGCATAGATAAGTATAGGATAACCTATAACTGATAAAAGAAGTATGTTTAAAACTCACAACATGATCAAGATGAGAAAAACACTGATTTGTTAAGTGGTTTTCCCAATACTTAAAATTAAGCCACCACCACCAGTTAGCATAAATATTAATTGATATTTATTTCTTTCCAAACCTGGGGTTTTATCAGTACCAGACGGCTCTAGCTATGGAAACTTCTACCAATGCAGATCCTGCAACTCTTTCTACAGCTCAGAGTCAGGGGGTTGCCCCAAATCACAAAGCCAGGTCTTTCTGCCTACAAGACAGCAGATCTGTTGGACTTGGACTCAGGAAGACCTGGGTTTGAATCCCACCTCAGACAATGACCAGTTGTGACCCAGAGCAAGTCACTTGACTTTTCCAGGCACCAGTTCCCACAGGTAAAATGAAGAGTTTGAACCCAATGGTCTTTTAATTTCCCTTCTACTTCTAAATCTATGATTCCGTGATCTCTCTTAGCCATTATACCATACAATCTTTTATCCTAAAGACCCCACCACTCTCTTCCCTGGAAATCCTCAATTTCTTTTTTTCCAAAAGAGCAATCTGGTCACAATGAACAGACTTCAGTACTCAAAATACTTCCTTTTAAAAACAGAATACATATGACTGGTTATTTTCAGTTTTCAGAGTGAAAATACGTTACTCTGGGTAATTAAAACTTGATTCTCCTCTTTCAGAAACCTTATGGTCATTAACCAAATTCCCAAAATGCCTTTTGTAGTAATCTTCCTAAAATTCACCCCAAAGCACAGAAATGCCACTACGCAGTCAAAAGAAGTAGTAGGAGCTTTAAAAAAAAAATCATACTTGATTGAAAGCAATGATTAGAAACATATAAATAATATATACCTTCTTCATCTGAAAATCCATAGAGTAAAATATTGGCTGAAAGAGAGACAGAGACCCAGAGAGAAAGGAGTACAAAAGCCTGCCTGCTTGTCTGTGTTCAACACAAAGAACATTAAATGAAAACAACTGGCGGACTGCCAAATTCCTATAGAGGCAAAGAGATTCAAATAAATTGATTTCACGCATCACACTGACCTGGGATCAGTGTGCAGCGGTACACGGCGCTCAAAGCTCCATGTGGGGTAAAGCCCGTTAATGCTACCAGAGTCCTAGGATATAACCAAGAAAATATGAAAATTCAAAATCTCTCTGAAAAGAGAACTTTTGCTTGAAGAAAATCACTTTCCTTCTATCCTTAATACAGAAATCAATATTTGTGGGAGAATAGCCTTATCATCTAAAGTTACCCAAATAAAATGTTATTCTTTTTTTTATTATGTCTAACTGAAAACATACACTGTGCATGCAGTTGGCTACCACATGAAAGCTGCATGAGGGATATTTGTATGTGTATGTACATACATGTGATTTTAAGACAATAGGCTAAAAAAAATCCATTTTTCTTTATGATTCTTTCCCCCTCTGCTACTCTCTTTCCATGTTTTGTATAGATTATGGGCTTTCTTTTCTTCAGACTCCAAAACCTGGATTCCTGCCAAGTATTTCTTATTGGCTCCAAAGGAAGCTCAACAGAATGGTCACCACTCCAAGGTATTCTAAATCTGCCTGGCCCCGGCTATAAAGACTCCTTCTTATAGCAGAATTAAAACAAAAGCAAAAAACCCTGTACCCTAATGGGACCAAGTAACATGAGGACTCTAGGCTCAATGAGAGCAAGTGTAGCTTGGAGTGTAGCTGGTTTATGCTTACAGTTTCCCTCCCCCATCCCTTCTCACTGATCCCATATTTCACTCTATCACTATCTGGTGACCACTACACAGGAAAATGGGCATCTAGCTAAAGGGTGACATTTTTCATCCTGGTTAAACTTCTTCTATACTCTCTTCAAGCAATTCTCAAACTTCCAGCCCCAAGTTTCCATATTTATAAAGTATCTCACTTTTTCTGCTGCCAAATTACAGTGCCAGTCCCCCTTAATCTTGTGCTTTCCCTCTAAAATCATCCTCAATTTATCCTGTGTATATTTTGTTTATACACAGTTATTTGCATGTTGTCTCCCCCATTATCCCATGAGCTGCTTCAGAGAAGGGGATGTTTGGGAGTTTCTTTGGACCCCCCAGGGCTTAACCCTGGGACAGGCATATATTGGATGCTTAGTAAATGTTAGCTGACTGCTTGAGTAGGGGAATCTGCTGAAGTAGTGGGTTTGAGGTGTCTGTAGGTTTGAACTATGGACTTAGGTTTTATGATTCTAAATCTTGAGAAATGGGAGGCAGAAAGGGAGAGAGAGGGAGAAAGGAAGAGGAACAGAGGGAAAAAGAAATATTCTTGCTTTAAAAATTATGACTGTAATTGAAAGGAGAACAAATACTTCAGATATTTTGAAGAGGTTCTTAAATTCAATTAATGACATGATTATTACCTTCCCCCTCCACAGACACACACACTCCAGAAACTATCATTGGCAAAGAGAGGAGAGGAAGAGAATAAGATGAGATCAATATGTGATGCCTTAGGGAAAAAAACAGAGCTGGGAATTCAATATTTGCATAATACACCAAAAAACCCACGTGTATTATGATGTCTGCTCTTGTCATCCATCTTTGCTTTTCATTACAGATCTCCCATGCTGCAATCAAGTTCACTGCCAGCAGGCCACAGGTGTGCACCACATGAACAGATGAAGCAGTGATGTTGATGGGAGGGGTGAGGGAGGAGGAGAGGGCAGTGGGGATGGCTCTCTAGAACTACAACACATTTATCCAAGGTGTACTTATACATCTGTTACCCCCTTTCTTTTTTTAATTTTTAATTAACACCTTGGATGTATTTTCACACATAAATAAGTGCTGCCCTTAGAGGTCAGAGAAGAAGAAAGGAAGAAAATATGAAATATACATTTAGTATTCACAGAGCTTCTCCTGTAGAAGAACTTGGTAAAGAATCCTTTTCTTTCTCTGAAAAAAAAAAAATAACTTTTGGGCGCCTAGGTGGCGCAGTAAATAGAGCACTGACCCTGGAGTCAGGAGGACCTGAGTTCAAATTTGACCTCAGACACTTAACACAAAAACTAGCCATGTGACCTTGGGCAAGTCACTTAATCCAACTGCCCTCAAAAAAATGGCATAAAATAAAAATAAAATTTTAAAAAATAATTTTTGGTATCTCCTAATTATAATACTTTCCATTTATCTATATTAACTTTACAAAGCTTCTTTCTCTTAAATTATCTCAATTGATTATCTCAGTAACCCAGGTAAAGAGTACAAGTAATATTATTTCCATTTTACTTCTGAAAAACTAAGGCTTAAACAATTTGCCCACCTAACAAGATTCAAACCTGGATGTTTAGAACCCTAGGCCAATGTTCTTGCCACACCTTCCTGCCTCCCAAACAACCTTTTCTTAATTTGTATCTAACAGCAAAACTGTGGCCCATTAAAAAATAATTACATTCCCATTGGTTCTAATTCTTTACAACATGACTAATGTGAAAATGTTTAATATGACTGCATACGTAGAGTCTATCAGACTTTTTTACACCATCTTGGGGTGGGGGGAGACAAGGGAAGAAAATTTGAAACTCAAAATCTCATGTAAGTAAATGCTGAAAATTAAAAATTAATTAATTCAAAGCCCCCACAAATTTTATGGAACACATCATAGAGACCAGAAGGGGACACGCACATTTGTGTGACAGAATTCATGAATAAAGGGACCTCCTCTAAAGATTCTAACATCATAATACATCCATTATTCTCCAAAGACATTCAAAAGCACCCCAAGCCAGCCCTCTCATCACACCACTCTTTCCTACCACAAGAACAAAAACAAATTGCTAAATATTAAAAAGAGATGCAGTTATAATAATCACAAATTGAAATGCCATTGGTAGCAACAGGGGCAAGCATAATTCCCTGCTTTATATTTCAAAGGGCAATGGTGTTGGTGGGACATTCTTTCTACCCTTTCTTTCTCAACTTGCTCAGTTCTAACACAGGGCTTTTAAATGCCTTTCCTGGTCACTAGTGACAAGTACCAACCAAGGTGTACTTTCCCACAATGCTTTGCCCAACTACAAATTCCCTCCATTTATCCTTGTCATTCTGTACAACCTCACTATTCTTTAAACCTAGAAAGGGGTTCTAATGTTAAGCATCTGCCCCTATGGACCTACTCTGCTTTTAAACATGAAAACTTTTAAAGATGCCTCCTGCCAACTACCTTTTGCCTTTATTTCTATTTACACTGGTCCTAATACAAAAGCAGCTGCCTGGATTACTGGTTATGTGTGGACCTTTTACAGTTCCTAGGAGAGTTTAATGCCCAGTCAGTTATCCTATATTTCACGACATTCACCCATGCATATAAAAACAATCCAGTTTTTTGAGAAAATAAAAACATTTTTTAAATGGAAAACCACTTTGTTTTTCTCCTATTTAGACAACAAACTGTTTGAGAAAACACCATCTACTAGTTACAATAAACACAGAAATCATGGCATAGTTTTTACTCAACTCAAGTGTTGTTTAGCTCATAGCAGATGTATTATGAAACATGGCAAGAAACACTCCAACAGGAAAATAGAAAGAAAAACTGGTACTTGATCATTTGATATCATCAGACCCAAAGCTACCACGGGTCCCACTAGAGTACAGATGCACCACAGAACACACACAGCCCCTTAGAAAAACCCCGCTCCCCCACCAGCACCACCACCACTACTGAAGTTAAAAATGTGGCAACCAAACTATGAATTTGAAGGATTAATAAGGTATGGGGAAGGGGAGATGGGACAAAAAGTAGTAAAAAAAAAAAATTGTTTACAATCACAGTTTATGGGGAAAAGAAAGTAGAGAATAACTTTCTGAGATGTATGTAAATTGCAAAATCAAAATATTTTTCTGTTCCTTACCTTGACAAAATTCAAAGTTCCCTTTTTTCCGGCAGTCACCTATTACTAAACTCAGTGCTCTCCAAGTGTTTCTTTTGACAGATATCATTCTCCACCAACCGTTCTGCTAATTTCCTCTCCTTTTCTGACTGGGACAGATATTATGTTCACCAGCCCAGAGATCAATCTTTTCTATTGACAACAACAAAGGAAAAAAAAATGCATATCACATCCAATCTGAAGTACTCACTCTATGCATGAAAACACTAAGCCATTTTTTTTAAAAAATAGCATCAGATAAATGCTGTCTTTCTAAAACAATGTCACCCATAATTTCATGGAAGGGAGTACTTTTAAACTTTTTAAGTTATTTTTTTCAAAAAGCCTTTATAATGCATGAGGCAAAGATGACAATTAAGTGGACACACAACCATTCCCTCTTTGGTCCTTAAATGGGTTTCCAAAGAGGTGTGGATTGTAGTGTGGATATTTTACGAAAATTCTTTATACTTTACCTGTTTCAATAAAGGGATTAAATCATAAGACTTCCAACCTTATATTTTCTTTAGTGATTCCTTGGGTAATAGATGTGACTGCTTCCTATTTTAATTCTTAGAAATTTATACACAGATGGCAGTTTTAAAGAGGCTACCCAAATTCTTTCACTGCCTTGGGATTTAGAAAAATCACAAGTTCATAGATTTAGAGAGCTGCCAGTGACCTTAGGGGCCAAATCTTTCCTTTTACAGAAGAACTGAGGCCCTGAGAGGCTGATTTGCCCAAGATCACAGAGGTAGTAACAGGGCTGGAATCTAAACCCCGGTCCTCTGGACTCCAAAGTCAGTGTTTCTTTCCAATGCTTGATGCGATGCTGCCACTATTTAACTGTAATAGGTATTACCCCTGAGCACGTCAGAAAACATCCAGCAATGAATGGTCAAAAAGGGATTAACTATACACAGGCATGCCTTATGCAACAGAAGTCGGAGAGAATTTTTTTGAAGAATGTGGCTAGCACAGAAGTAATGGTGAATTGTAATGCCACACACATTTCTCAGGCCAGGTCTGTTATGTTCGCTACTTTGGCTTATTTTCTCTTCAACCAACAAAAACAAGCAACAACCTAAAAAGTTTTGTTTCCCTTGTTCAGTATGGCCATATAAATTATTATTTTAAGAATTAACTCTGAGATAGAACCTAGGAAGAGATCAGAAAAGCAGGGTTGCTAGGTGGCGCAGTGAATAGAGCAACCGCCCTGGAGTCAAGAGGATCTGAGTTCAAATACGACCACAGACACTTAACACAAAAACTAGCCGTGTGACCTTGGGCAAGTCACTTAACCCCCAACTGCCCTCCCCCCCAAAAAAGAGAGCAGAAAATCAAATAGCAATATTGAACAAAACGTTAATGTTAAATCTCTGGTCACTGAAAAATGGAAAAATGGAAAACAAGTATTGTTTGCTTTGGCAGTTATTAGCCACCTGAGTTATGACAAGCAAAATACTTAGCCCCTCTGACCATCAATTTCCTTTCCTGTCAAGTGAAACCAGAGAGGCAACCTGAGAGTCAGGAAAATGGGTTCAAGTACTGTTCTCCACACACACTGCTTTATGTAAACTCTGGGTAATTTGTCCCACCTCTCTGTACCCCTATATAACACAAAAATTGCAGAGAAGGTGACTGTATGCATTATTAGTCAGCAGTTTCCTTACTGCAAGATCCCTATACCAATAGAATCAAAGGAATGCACTTACTCACTGGTCCTCATAACTACTACTATTATTATTTTACATAATTATTATTCCCTAGTGGTACATCATGAATGCAGAATGAAAGATGTAGTTTCACTCTCACATCTTTGCAGAATGTAAGATGTAGTTTCTCTCTAGGACAAACCAAATCCCTACATATTCCTTACCATTAACATGCTATGTCATACAATTAGTAAGCAAACACCATATATTTATTAAGCACTTTCAATATGCCAGGTACTGTATTTTTCTTTATGTTGATGATTAAACAGACAATCCTTAGGGAGAACTACAATTCTTGTACTGAATCATAATTTAATTCAAATTCTGGAAGGTTCTAGGCAAAAGGTTCTAGGAAAAGCTCTGAGTACAGCTCCAGGGACAGAGTTTGTTCTTCCTGGACCAGACTCACTTAATCCAGGGGGTTTCATTACCAATAAATTAGCCACTAGGTGATGCATTTTTTGACCACAGAAATCCATGAAGCAGAAGCATCATTGGTAATAAATTTCACTGTTTTTACAAGAACAATTACTACACGTCATCATCAGTGAGGACTTGGAAATATTTACTTCGTCGTGAACTCTCTTTTAATTGGACAAACAACAATTTGGATCTTTTATTTAAGTAAAAATATTCAAAGAAAAATGAAATTCTCAATCACAATGGAATTATGATGCTTTGCACTCCAACAAGTCCCTTAAATTATCTCAAAGAATCTGGCAATAATGATGCTTAATTGCTTTTGTTTGGGATAATACCACAACCCAGAATGCACAAAAGGGGGAAAGGTACAAATTTGAAGCATCTAATACTATACTGCTTTCAAATGCCAATTTTTCTCCCTACTAATAATTAACCAAGCTTCTCTACCCATGTTTCAGGTCTTTTAAATGTTACATGTCAAACTGTATATATAGCAATTGCCATTGGCAAAATCAAAAATCATCCCAAAGTGATTACAATTGCTACAGTTTATTGAACTTTAAATTTCTTAGAATAAGAAACTAATTAGCTAGGAATAAATTGAAAAAATTGCCCCAAAACACAGTATGATCATTTAAAGTTAAAAACATACTGTAGGGAGGAAGATCTTGAAAATGCTTTACCGAGTTGTTTTAATATAATTTTCTAAAAAGGTGCCAATCACTAAAGTGTCCAGAATTTTGAAATGACCCCTCCAAAGAATTCCTTGTACAACATCCACATATACTTCTAAGAATTACTATTTAAAAAAAAACCAAATAATAACAACTATATCCTGTTCAGTGACCTTTAACCAAAGATGTAATGACATTTCCCTTCAAACCATAAATACTTATTAGATATATGCCAACCCTCAAATTCAAGAATGGCTTTAATCCCCCAAATTCCTTGTTTTGCTTCTAAACTTGCCTCGTATGTCAGTATGGTCTCAACAGAAATAAGGTATTTTTCTTACAACTCCTACTTCAATGTGGCATGTGTATGTGTGTGTGTTTCTGTGTAGAGGCAAACTAAAATGTTTTTCTAATTATATATTTGCCTTAAAAGTTGCTTCTCCTCAAATCAAGAACATTCCCCCATACACAAGGTTTCTATTATATATGTATGTATATATGTATACATGTATACACAAACAAATATGCATATATGAAGATTGCTGCTGAGTTGTTTCAATTGTGTCTGACTTTATGACACCTTATGGAGTTTTCCTGGCAGCTTCATTTGAGCTATTAAAACTTAAAATTTTGGGACACTATGTATGTGTGCATGTGTGCATTCTATAATAGAGAATGCTCCAAACTAAATGCACACAGAACTCTCTAAACTAAATCTCTTCTATACAAATTATAAGAGATTCAGCTTACAAAGGGATACAAGCTGGCATGCTTTCTCAGAAGTCATTCAATTCACATGGTACCTGACCAACATAATGGAAATCATGATGTAATGAGAATCATAAAATTTAGGGTACAAGCTTTAAGCCTTAAAAAAAAAAACCAACCAACTTTAGTACATTAGGTCAAAGACTTATTTCTACTACCTTGAAACTCTCTTTGAATTTATCACTGAACTTTCCATCTGTGTCTTCATTTATAATACCTATGTGAATTGGGTATTTTGCATTCTCTGGAATCCCACTGGTACTCAAATACAATATTACCAAACCTTTAAACCGCATGCAGATTGAAAGTACCATACCGATTTAAACCAAACCCAAGATCCCCGCCCCCCCAACCTGCGCACTTTGTATTCAAAAAAGTCTATTTCATGAATCAATGGCAAAAAATTAACTTTTTTTAAAAAGAAATTCCAGTTGGATGTTATTAATCTGAATGATGAGGGAGTTCATTTTATTGGGTTTTGTAAAGCATAAACCATAGTATTGGCAAACAAGTTTAAGTAATGCAAACAATAATGAGATGAAAAACGCCTACTTGAGTGTTTCCACCCTATTCTAGGTACTCTGCCATGATCAAATCATACATATCTTTGCATCCAAAATAAGAGTCTTGGATGACCTCTGCTCCTCCCACCCAATTTGTAAAACCTTCTTACTACAATGTACTTTCAGGATGGTTTCAAAAGCTATACTTCACTCACAGTAGAGCGTCCTCAACAATTTGTAGTTCTACAAAAGCATTATTTTAAAAAAAAAAGGGCTCAGCATGTTGTATTGCCATGGAAATTGTGGAAAACATACATTCCCAAACAAATATTACTTTTTCTCAATGGTATGAAGTAATGAAAACCACATGTGTAAATCTGCGATCCGTGCAGTAGTTCAAGCTGCAGCTGATCGAAAATACAGAAAGTGAACTCTGCTATATAAAGGATTCTTGTTACAGAAATATAATGTGAAAACCAGATGCAGACAGAAAACCTTAATCACAGATGGGAATGTAATCACTGGCATACAGAACACTTTTTTGATCAATCTTAACCATATGCGCGATGTATTTATTTTCTAAGGAATGCAATAACTGGAGAGAACCTTCCATTTGAATTCGGTTAACCTCATATTTATAATGCTTTTATCTTACTCCCACATCCCTCCAACGTATAAGCTGAGCCAAGGTTTTAAAAGGAAGAGTCGCTGGCCTTGGCAAATCATTCTTGTATCAGTTTATCTTTCAAAAATTTAATAGGATGTAAAGACTACACATATCAGAGTCAACCTCAAAAGAAATCAAATGCAGTTACCCATTACCGTATTTCTCAATCATTGCCAGGAATCCCTTCACTGCCTAAACACATTTCTCAAGAGAATTATACTTCCACTTGGGTCAATTTTTCCTTTAGTATATGATGCATAGTTATTCAAAAATCCAACATTAAACACACCTCTTATTTCTGTCAAGCTTAGTTGGAATCAAATCTTAACTAATTTCCCTTCCTCCCCCCTTACTGAATTCTATCGCTTCAATACTGCCCCCTTCAAAAATGAAAATAGTATTTTTTTTTCTGTTTCTAGATACAGCATTAGTGAAACAGGACTGGCTAGAAAACTATCAAATAACAGCAGTAATAATAAACAATAATGCCATTTTATATTTGTAAAGTGTTTGACAGGGTTTCAAAGCTATCTCCTATACATTAGCTCACTTGTGTGACAGGTTCTCCAAAGTCACTCCCTGATAGCAAGTGAGATTCTCAAGGGTACTAATAAACTCTTGAGTCAGATAGGGTGGTTTGGGAGTCAGAGGATTCCTTCACAGTGATTGTTTTTTGCAAGGAAACACTAAATTTACCACCAGGAGGTGATTTAGGTATGAAGGGAAACAGACATCTAATATCAAAGACTATCCCAATGGGATGGTGATGCTCTATTTGTATAAAGTAACCTGGCCTACAAATAGCTTTCAATTTGAAAATAATTTTTCAAGTTCTTTCAGTTCTCTGTGAGGCATTCAAGAATGCCTGACAATGCTAATGTTCACAAATCTACTCTTCTAACTTCTTAGCCAATCCCTATTGTCTCCTATCTTTATTTTCCAATGACTGTTCTTTCTCCATCTTCTTTGCTTATGATTCTTTATTAATTAATAGCTTATACTTATCAACACATGGACCTTCCCCAAGGTTTTCTCCTCTCTTCACCTCTCCTCCTCCCTTCACCTCTCCTTGTATTCTCACCTTTGGCTGTCTCAGACACCCTTATTTCTTGCATTATTTTCTCTGTGGATGACTTCCAAAGCTGTTTCCCAAACTGACTTCTCCTAGGAATGCCAGTTCCAAGTTTCCAGAACTGAAAGGGACTTTCTAGAAAGGCTAAGGGATTTGCCCAAGTAAGAAAGCTGAGATTTGAATTCAGCTTTCAGACTCTAAGAACAACAGTCCTCAAACACTGCTTTAGTCATGTCGCCCTTCGTAATGGAAACACTTTCATGGCACCTATCTTGGCATACTAGCTGGAATGCTGGACCTGAAGTCAGGAAAACATGGATCCAAGTCCTACCTTTAGGTCTTACTAATTAAGTAACCCATAGCAAGTCACTTAACCTCTCCAAGCGTCAATTTCCTTACTAGTAAAAGTGAAATACCTGTAATAATATGTTCATCAACTAACCCATTGATAAAAAAATTTTTTTTCAGATTTTAAAGGGCCATATAAAGGTCTGTTGCTATTGTTAGTCTAAGATTTTCTGTTCTAAGTCAGCCCACTGCAACTTGCTCCTGTACACCTCCCCAGTTCTATCTTCTGATGTTCTCAGTAGACCAAATGTCCAATCTAACTTAATTGCCTGGATGCCCATCTCCAAAAATCTACTTTGTGTTTTATCAATTCTGCATCATGCCATACCTCACCCCCTTGAAATGCACCCCTTTTCCCCATATCTACATATCAAACTTCTACAAAAGCCCAGCTCCAAGTCCCATCTCCTCCATGGAGGGTATCCCTGATAATAAATACCCTAATCAGATAAGATCTTTCCTCGCCTATAAGCATTTACCCTTTGCTCTTTTTTTATTCTAAACTGCCTTTTACTGTAGTTATATTTGTACCTGTCATCTCCCTAAGTAGGCAACAATTTACTTCAGGACAGTACAACATTCATCTCATCCTGTCTCTAATTTTCCCCCTCTTTCCCCACTGCCAAACACAGTGCTAGGCACTGAATAAATATCTGTTGGTTATTTTAATCTCATCTTTTCTGACCAGAGTGAAGGGAAATTTTATTCAAATTGCTTTACATGTCATTTGATGGAATGAGTTAATCACAAGGCAGTAGATGCAGAAGTGATTTATTCTCAGAGGGTTAGAGGGTCGCATGACCTAAGATGCTTATAAACCAGGCATTTAAACGAATAAGATGTTACAAAAATGTAATCTTCTGCTCAGGTGTACCAATGATTGAATTTGCAAAGAACAAAATCTCCTTAACCATAATTAATTTCCTACTTGCTGAATACTTCAGCTTGATCAGCTCTTAACATTTAGTAGTAGACAGTATAGCTTCACATTTAGAGACTGTTTTTTAACTGTATGGCTCTGAGCCTAAAATATCAAGGGTCTACCATTCAATTTGCTCAGGGGGATTCAGGAACTCAGAGGAATAATTACTTTTATTTTTTCCTTCTGAAATCCACCACCACACTCCTGAGTGATTAGAATCATTTCTTGAAGTCTTCAGTTATACACTTAACCAAAATGTATGAGGTTAAAAAAAAAAAGGTTCAATATTAAGAAAAAAAAATATGGGCCCAAAGTTTCAAACCATTTATATAAAAAGAACCAGTTTGGTGCAACAGAGGAAGGAGGCCGTGAAAGCTCATGCTTTGTGTCAATTTTTTTTCTTGGTTCTTTTCCTCATCTAATTTCATCTGTGAGAGCTTGTCCCTGGAGGACAAGGGAAGAGAGAACCAATTATATCCAGAGGCTAGTTTCTCCAAAATGAAGGCATCTGTTCCATGCCAACGACTTCCACATGGAAGAAAAACAGAACTTTGAAGGCATCTGTGTTCATGGTTGACAGTCACAGATCTTAGGGTCTACTGTAATTGCCTAGCTGCAAACATGATGTGGTTGCTGCTGCTGCCACTGCTATTGTCGGCTGATCTCACCAGAAAGAGACAGCCCAAATCCTTAATAAGGATGGCTCATAAAATCCCGTTCTTTAGACAGGTCTCTATAATTTAGTGTTATCTCTAGGATTAAGAGTTTCCCCTCATAAATTAGGGAAAGCTACACTTTAGTTAGGTGGTTTCTATAGGCATGGTTAAGGGCAGCTTTGCCCAAAGACAAAGTAGAAAGCTGCCTCTGCTCCTTTGAAGGATTCCAAGAACTACAATGCATCCCCCCAAATATAAACACACTAAATCGGGGTGCTGGTGGAATCTTTCTCTCTATTTTCCTCTAAATCTCATTTTGCTCACTACTTTTAAGTCCCTGGGAGTCAGCAAGCACTGTGAGTCAGAAGACCTGCGTTTAAGAACAGTATCTCTGCTACTTATCTCTTAACTTTTGCAAGTCACTTAATATTTCTTGGTCTCAGTCTCCTCATCTGTAAATGAGAAAGTTAGGCTAGATGACCTCTAAGTTCTAAATTTATGATTCTGAACAGTAATGTTATCTGGAAGGACCAATTGTATAAGCTGTTAACACTTTAGTAGGGATTGGTTCAATGACCTGGCCGGACCAAGAAGGATTGAGAGACACAAGGGCAGGTAAACTTTAATGAGTGATAGGAAGCAGATAATGGGGCAGAGAAACTCCAGGGAGATCCTGAGCATTCAGATCACCTGAGGAGGGCAGATCTTCCAAGTCCTGTGCTACAATGGTGTTGTGGGAACATCCTGAAAGTTTGGGACTAACTGGATTAGGAAGATGAAGGTCACTGAAGATAAACTACCAAAGCTTCTCAAATCCAACAATAGCAGCCCTTCTTTATAGTCTTTGCTGCTGACCATCTTTACCAAGGGATTTATTAAACCTGAAATGTAATAATGTAGATCTATGAGCTCTGGGCTCGGAGTCAGAAATATTCATCCTCCTGAGTTCAAATCTGGTCTCAGACAATTACTAGTTGTGTGGTCCTGAGTGAACCATTTGACCCTGTTTGCCTCAGTTTCCTCACCTGTAAAGTGAGCTGGAGAAGGAAAAGGCAAACCACTCCACTGTCTTTGCCAAGAAAACCCCACACAACATCTTGAAGAGTCAGATACAAAAGAAAAATGACTGAACAAAACATAAGCTTTCAATAACTGGTGAGTCTATGTTCTTCTCCAGTAGACAATTCACCAACAAAAGGCAAGAAATTTACTTACAGAACAAAAATGGGTGCATTTTGTTTTAGAAAAGCAATATAGGTACATAAAAGACCTGAATTCTCTTTAAAACAACATTAATAGCTTGGGTTCTAAGTCTTATTGTGGCATGCTAAGGAGCACTACTCAATATTGGGATTCATTTTAAAGGCAGAAGATTTTCATTACTTTCTTCTATGAATTTTTATCAAGCAAAATTGGTATAAGAGAGAAGTGTCTGTTTAAGAAGAGAAGTGAAGGAACCTTAATAATGAACCATTTTAGAAAAATAATAAAAATTTTCAAATCAGTCTTAAAATCAAAGATTAAAAGTAGATTTACTGCAATCTCCTCCAGATTGAAGGCTAGGAACCAAAACAAACTTGCTGTGCGTGCTAAAGTTTTGAAGGAACTTGGCGCCCAAGACTCTGGCATCTCCTTGGAGGCAAAACCACTTCAAAAGTTTCTTGATACTCACTTATAACTTGGACTGAATTCTGTTCTTAGAAACAGAGAATAATCTCAGAGCTGAAAGGCGTTTGAGAAGTCATCTAGTCCAAACCTACCTGCGCAGGATGGGACTCCTCAAAACAAGAAGTCATCCAGGATCTGGTAATGGCAAATGCACCACTATCTATCCAACAAAGTACATTCTACTCTCCTACATGACAGCTCTTCAAATAACTAACTGCATATAAACTTCATGTTTCCTAAAATCACAGATTTAGAGCTGCAAGGTGCCTTAGAAAGCCCTCATTTTACAAATTAAGAAAAGAGAGTGAGTGATTTGTCCAAAGTCACGAAGCTAGTGTCTGAGGCAGTATTTGAACTCAACTCTTTCTGACTCCAGACCTAGTGTACTATCCAACCCTGTCACTTAACACTTTAGGGAAACTCTCTCAATGGCACATGTTCTTGCCTTAGCTTTCTTATGGACATTCACTATAAGCAATGCTTTGTCATCTGTTTCTACCTCCAGCATTTTAGCCAACTGAAAATCTGATTTTAAGGGTCATCCACCAGAACCGTGACTAGAAATTTTGGCTCCTAGAGCAAGCAATGTAATAAGCACCTGGAAAATTTCAGTTTATGTGAAAAGGATATTGGCTGTCATTAGAACAAATTCCAATGAATGGGCAAACTCTATGCCAATAGGAAAAGAAACCAGGGACAATGGCATTGTGGAAGATTGTGGGATACCAAGAAGCTTGGTCACAACCTGAGGTAGGCAGGGGAGATGAGAGTAGGAAAGAGCTGGGCCTGCCAGAGATAGGAGATACAACAACTGGATTTTCCTAATTAAAAAATTACTATTGTTATTCTTATTACTTTAAAAACTTTTTTGACCTCTAAATTTCAACATCCTAACTCGCTATGATAGACTAGTTGATATGACACTAGTCACCACAGACTTCCTAATTACCAAATCTGATTTTTTTTTCAGTTCTTATCTCCCTTGATTTATCTCTGCATCCTTCAAAATTGCTTATTTCCCTATTTCTTTGGAAAAGTCCTTCCTTAAGTCAATGTTTATGACACAGCACTCTCTCAGTTTGCTTATTTCCCTGAATGCTCTTCAGGCCTCATTTAAAAACTTGCCTTTCTCTCTCATACACCTAAATGAGGCCAATGTGCAATGCGAAGTCCTCAGATCTCTGCTTACCTCCCTCTACACCAGTGGCTTTTAACCGTGTGTGTGTATGTGTATGTGTATGTGTATGTGTATGTGTGTGTGTGTGTGTGTGTGTGTGTGTGCTCATGCACCCCTTTAACAACCCAATGAAGCCAATGGAACCATTCTCAAAACATTTCAAAATACATAAAATTGGATTACCAAGGAGACCAATTATATTGTTGTTGTTGTTGTTATTATTATTATTATTATTACATATTGCATAATTAAATTGTATTAAAACAAAGATATCATTTTTCTAATTCAAACACAAGGGCTGCCTGTTATCTATCCATCCCAGAGTTAAGAACCCTTTCTCTACATTCTTTTCTTTGAATATCTTCAATTATGACCTCCATTTACTTGGGTCCAAACCTCTGATGTTTACTACCAGGGTTGACCTAGGTCAAATTACTTAATTACTCTAGGCTTCAGTTTCTTCATCTATTAAAAAAAAGGGGAGGTAGGAGGATCTGCACTAGATGGCCTCAGATATATGGCCTTTCCATCTTGTGGACCCAAGATGCTATGTATAAAATTATTTTCCAAATCTGTATCTCCAAATCTAACGTCAAAAGTGGTAGTAGTTGTGTCTAGGAATCTTTAAACTTCTATGTAGATGAACTAGGTTCCCAAACATGGAGGAAGAACGTGTCATAGGCTCAAGCAGGGCCTCCTGCCCAGTGGCCTGGCCCATGTTTAACAAGAATGGTTAATAGAAGTGGGGAGTCACTACCAGAGGAACCATGTTTGCTGGTGTCACAGTTACTGCCACTGAGTTCCCATGTGCCCCAAGTTCCCTACTTAAGTAACAATAAATGAAGGAGCACTTGCTCCTTTCTCTGCAGAGAACTTCATTTGCCATAATTCTTTTTGCTACCCTTACTTCTACATATACACACACCCTTCAGAGGTAGAGGTGAGACCACTGGAGCATATATCTCTGCATAACCTTGGTCTTATCAACTGGTAAGCTCTTACTCCCATCAATTTTGCATCTCAGCAGCCCCTATGACACTCTTCTTCGTGTGGGGCCTCACCCCATCATCAGGATATGCCCAAGATTATGCCTACCTATAGAAACAAAGGAGGAACAAAAAGGAGAGTCAAAGAAAGAAGGCCACCATCCTGGTGTCCCCTAGAAGCATGGCCTAATCAGCACGTCATTAACAAGAACAAGTAGGTAGAAATATTATATTGTTTTATCTCTCTTCCCTTTCGAATAGCCAAGGTCCTAGAAAAAAGTTGTCTATATTCTTTGCTTCCATGTTTTTTTCGTCCAATTCACTTCTAACCTCTTCAAATCTTGCCTTCAACTTCACCATACAACTGAACTTGCTCTCTCCAAGGTTATCATCAACAATCTCTAAACTTCCAAGCCCAATGACCATTGTATTAGTCTTCTTCCTTCGTGACCCTCTTTAATGATTGACAACACTGACAATTCTTTGCTCCTGGACATTTTCTCCACACTCTGTTTTTGAGACTACTCTCTCCTGGTTCTCCTTAAATCCAGTTCTCTCACTCTGGCTAACCACTGTCTCAGTTGGGTCATGACCAATGCCTTACACCTTGTACCATAAGGCTCTGTGCTGAGCTCTCATCAGTTTCTACATATCTACATTTAAACTATCAGTTAGTTCTTTACAGATTAAACTTTCTTAAATTCTAGAGATACTTGCCAACTGCTTATTGAACTTTTCTACCCATGAATCCCATTGTAATTTCAAACTCAACATGTCCAAAATGGAAATTTTTTCCACCCATCCTAACTCACCCCTTGTTCATGTTTTCCTTTTACTGTTGAGGGTACCACCATCTTTGCAGGTACCTATACTCACAACCCTTGAGTCATTCTTGGCTTTTCCCTCCCTGCATCCAATCAGGTACAGTCTTATTCAATCTATCTCCATGACATTTCTCATTTCTACCTCTCTATTCACACTGTCCATCTAAATTAGGCTCTAATTACCCCTTGCTTGAACTACTACCATAGCCTACTGATTGGATTCCTGAATTCCAGCCTTCTCTGCGGTTGCCCAAATAACCTTCCTAAAGCACAAATCAAACCATGCTATTTCCCTGCTATGAAATATCATATAGCTCCCTATTGCCTCTAGAATAAAAATAACAAACTTCTCAACTTGTCATTTAAAGCCCAAGCTTCATAACCTGAAACAGTCAACCTCTCTAGGCTTATTATACATTACTCCTCTTCACACATACTATGATCCAGTCATAGTCCAGTCCAGGAAACATCCATCCATGTTTCCTGCCTGCCAAATCTGGCATTCTATCTCCTGTCTACAAGGCTTTGCACAGTCTCTTCTCCATGCCCAGAGTGGGCTCCCTCCTAACCTCCATCCCTTAGAATCCTTACTTTCTTTCAAGGCCCAGCAAGATCTTCCAGACTTAACCAGTTGTTAGTGCTCTCTTCAAGTTATCACATATATACTTTTAGCCTGCCAGTAGAATGTTAAGTTCCCTGAAGGAAAGAATTGTTTAATTTTTCCCTGTACACCCCAAGTGTAGTTAAGCACAATATCTTGTACCAAGTACTTAATAAATGTTTATTGCAATGGATTGAAAGCTACCTGATGATCCTCAGTGGAATTTTCCACCTCCTCATACCAGTATGCTGTCTTTCACAACTTGCCCCCTCTTCCTCTGCCCCCAACCTTTTGCCCTAGGTTCAAAAATCCCTATTATGGCTCTGGTCCAACCCAATTTCCCTATTCCTGTCACTGTTATCATTATTCCTCCAAGCAGCAAGTTTGAAATCTGTCAAACCATCAACTGCTCCCTTTCCCTTCTCCCCTACCCAGATATCCAATCAGTCACAAAAATCTATTAATTCCTTTGTAAATAATCTAGTTTTTGTCTTTCCTTTCTAGTTATCACTGCCTCTAGCCTAATTCTATTCCTTATCACTTCTTACCTACATTACTGTAATATTTTTTAACTGGTCATCACTCTTCTAACTTCTTCCCATTCTGTTCCATCCTAAATGACATAAACAACCAAAGCTTCCTAAAAGAAAGCTTTAATAATGCTACCTTCCAAACACGCGCAGATGAAGCATTATACAAAACTGGCTAAAAAAATAAATTCCAATATCATCCCATTCTCTATCACAGGGGGTTCTTAATCTGGGGGTCATGGACTATATACATGTACACACACAGTGTAATTGGTTTCATTTGGAATCCAATGTATTATATTTTATCCATTAAAAAAAACTGATCTGGGAAGAGGTCTCCAGGTTTTACTGCACTACAAAAAGAGTCCATGACACAGAAAAGATCAAGAAGTCCTACTATATAGAATAAGATACTTAACTTCACATTTAAAACCTTACAAAGCCTATTTATTTCAAACCTCACGGTCTTTATTTTCCTATATGAACATTCCATCCTTCTCAATCTATCCCTTAGAAAATTTGAACTTCCATACCCCAACATTTCTGCCTTTCTCCCAGCCTGGTATGCCTAGTCAAATTTGACCTACATCCCTCAAAGCAAAATTCAAAATTCCCTTTCAAAGACTTAAATACTGCAGCCTCAGTGTTAACACAGCACTTTTTTGTTTGTTTTCTTTTTTTTTTTAATGGAGAATCTTGTTATGGCACTAGGGAAAGAGATATCAGACAAAGGTTTAACTTTCAAAGAACTTACAAAGGTGCCATGTAGCTGTGACAAGAATTATTTCAGTGATTTATGTGCTAAGCCTCAGTTTCCACATTTTAAAAATGGGGTAAGATCCACAGGAGCTTTCCTTCCAAGGTAGTCACAATGATCAAATGATAGATAAACAGACAGACAGAGATAGATGGATGGATGGATGGATGGAGAGATATAGATGGATAGATGGATAGATAGACAGATAGATGGATAGATGGATAACGACAGATATATCACTTTGTAAAGTTTGAAGCCGTTAAGTAGATAAATTTCAGTTATTACTAATAGGCAGAGATCAAGAGGGAATTACATCCAGGCACATGAGCAAAGGCACAGAAAAAAAGAAGACAGGATGGAGAATGAGGGAAGAGGAAAGGGTGGTGAGTAGTTCAGTTTGACAAAAAAAAACAGAATCTGTGAACAGAAGTGGCATAAAAAAGTTGGAATGCTAAGTCAAATCCAATCTGTGAAAGTCTTAGAAACCTAATGTAAAGAAAGTAAGATTTGTTCAATAGGTGATGGATAACTACTAAATGTTATAAAATTGATGAATGCCATGATCAGAGAGGACATTAAGATTACTTAGGCAATCCAATGAGGAATTCGTTGGGGACTGCATAGACTGGAGGCAAGAAGACCAGTTATGGGATTATTTCAACAGACTAGACAAGAATAGATTAGAGCTGAAAATTGGTGATTACAGTGGAACGAGATAGGAGGGTTCTGACGCAGGAGATACTTCATAGGTAGAAACAAGATTTTGGATATATGGAGCAAAAGATAATTGAGATGACAAGCTTAGGATACTGAGAAGATATGGGAGTTACTAACAGAAATAAAGGAGTTGGTTGAGTGGCTGGCTGCTTCAGGGTAGAAAATGATGCATTCTGTTTTAGATTGATTGAATTTAAGGTTGTAACTGGTTTGCAATATGCAGTTGAAAAATACTAAATAAAGTGGGCTCTGGGAAGGAGTTCAGGTTGAAGCTATGGATGCAGAGGTTATTTGCGTGGAAGGGATCGTTGAAACAAAAGAAACGTGTGGTACCAAATGGTTAAAGGTGGGAAGTAGAGAATAGGGGGCTTAAAACAAAACTTCAGGAATACTCATGTTTAAGGGATGGAAGAATGAGGGGACAAAAATGTGATCAGAAGTCTGAGGATAAGCTTGACAATTCAGAACTGGGAAAGCCAAGTACAGAAATATGAAGAAAGGAGAGGAGGGTAATATACAGTATCAAATATCATAGAAGTCAAGGAGGATTAGGACACAAAGGATTATTTTGCATTCTCCTTTCTTTGAATCTGGGAAACATGGGTGACAAACTTACTTTTCCCTGAGCCTCATGAAAAATGAGAATAAAAATATTTTTGTGAAAATATTGCAGAATTCTGAAATCATTTAAGCATCAAAAAATATAATCACAGCACTTGTTTTCTATACAAATTCATTTGGAAATATTCATATATTGCCTTGTGAAATCTTTATTGTCATCTTGGGCTGTTATGCTCACATGCTTGGACATCCTGGGCTAGGCTGTTCTATCTTCTTTATTAATTTGTCACAAGTTTATAGAATTCCCTCCCTGAATGTTCCCCCTCTACTCCTCTCAGTATAAACTCCATGAGATCAGGGGGCCAATCTTATACTTATCAATTACTTGGATTAAGACATAGTTGGGATGCTTATCAAATGTCAGAGTGACAAACTTCTGGGAGGAACAGCTAATATATCAGAAGATAGCATTGGAATCTAAAAAAAGATAAATCGGCCACCAGAATAATGGGCCAAATCTAATAAATAAAGGTAAACATGCCACTTGGCTTCAAAAGTCAACTTTTGAAAGTATAAGATAGGCGAAGTATGGCTAAACAGAAATTCACCTATAAAAGATCCCAGGATTTGGGCAATTATAAGCTCAATAAGTCAATCTGTGGGTCATATGGTTGTCAAAAAGACCAATATATCCTTAGACTGAACAAATATAAGTGGTTACCAAAAGGGGAAGTGATCATTCTTACTTGAACAGACTGCACATGTAAGTGTTGTGATTAGACCTAAGTATCATATTTTTTGAAGGAAGAACATTATCAAATTAGAACATTTGATCTGAAACAAAGTCAAGAAGGTAAAGGGATTTTACATCCTGCTATTCTTGAATCAGCTGAAGATACCAGGAATGTTTATATGAGAAGAGTTAAGAGATTTGAGTTAGATTTGAGAAAGGACCTAATGATTCATGTGTTTGAAGCACTATCATGTGGAAAAAGGGACTGGGCCAGGGGTGGGCAACTTGGGGGCCTTGAGGCCATGTGTGACTTTCTAGGTCCTTGAGTGCCACCTTTCCATTGAGTCCAAGTTGTGCAGGACAAATCCTTTTGTTAAGGGCATTTGTTTTATAAAGTATGGATTCAGTCAAAAAGAAGGTTCCCCACCCCAGGCTGGATTTTGTTCTGGTTGAGCCCAAAGAACACCTCCAGGAGAATGGGAGGAAATTAGGAAGGTGTCAATATTGATTTGGAAGAAAATTTCCTAACAAGTAGAGCTACCCAAAATTGAATGGACAAGCCTGGGAAGTAACATGTTCCAGGTTACTGGACAATTCAAGTGGAACTGTTAGGTTAGGGACACTAAGAATGGTATTTCTTCTCAGAGAGGACCTTTCAATTAAGGTGATAACATATCCTATCCCCTTAACCCCTTTTTCATTTTCTTATATACAATAGGCAATTAATAATTAATTATTGAATAATTTGATTTTGATTTGAAATAAGGTACCTTCTTTGTGTAAGAATTTTAATTTTCAGATACCATTAATAAATGAATTGAAGCAAATAAAATAAAATAAAATCATGGGGTGGCTAGGTGGCACAATGAGTAGAGCACCGGCCCTGGAGTCAGGATGACCTGAGTTCAAATTCGGCCTCAGACACTTGACACACTAACTAGCCATGTGACTCTGGGCAAGTCACTTAACCCCAACTGCCCTCCAAAAAGCAAAAATAAAATAAATGAATTGAGTCTCATTGAAATATACTGCCTTGATTCAGAGCTACCAAAACTTTATGTACCACTTTCAGAACTATATTCCCTTTGTAACTTATTTTATCATATACCCTCCTCTTTCTAGCCGAACCAAAACACAGCTTAGATAAGCAAGAGACAGAGTATATTTATTTCCCATTTAGACCTGGCCTGACCTACTTACCCACCTATTAACTAAGCCAAGAGAGATGAGAATTCATGATCCATATTTGTTTCCCAGGTTTTTAAATAAACCTAGCCAGTATATAGATATGAACTATGTGTGACAGGTGGAAGTAGGGCAAAAAAAAAAAAAAAAGAATTTCTCAGACTCAGGATAGAAGTCAAAGCAATCTCACTGTCACTTGCAAAAGTGTGTATATTCTAGGGAAAGGATCCCAATGTCAATACAGTAAACACTGTAGCTCTAGTCCCAGTATCATCTGCTTTCCTTCCCAGCTGTGTTTGCTCATCACTGTGTACATAGCATATGTATATATTCAGGAAGTAAACTGTGTTGTCTTTCCTGAACTGTATTTCATTGCTACCTCTGCTACATGCACCTTTAGATTAGTAAATCTATTAAAACTGGGAGGGGGTTGGGGGGAAACGTCTAATACTCAATCAACTTCCTAAGAAAGCTAATAAAAAAAAAGAACCAAAAAACAAAAACAAAAACCCTGCTTAGCTCCAGGATAATTAAAATAACAATTTGGAGTTGACTCTTCAATCTGCTTTTCCCACTAACCACAGCTTTCATTTGATGTACATCTTAAATACTTTTAGCAATTCTACCATACTATTTCCCAGGTCCCACAGTCCTGCCATAGCAACCCCTCATGTACCATTATCTATAAACTTTTTGGCAGGATTCTCTGGTCGCTGGCGGCACTATGCTTTAATCTCCTTGGCAACAGGCCCTACCTGAGTGTCACTAGGAACTCTCTCCCTTAATCTCCAGTGAAGCATTCTTACCAAATATTCCTTTTAATAGGATTATAGTATGGCTCCTCTCTCCTAGAGTTCTAATTATCTCACCACCCTGCCAGTATTCTCCCTGGAACTTAGTAATGGCTGCCTGCTTCTTGAACATGGTTAGCCAATGTTGTTAAAACTCTTGGTGATGTTTTCTAAAAGGCTTTTTACGATAATATCCAACCTGCTAGAGCACAAGCCATCTCCCAAGTATCTTATTACATATCTATTTAGGGATATGTGACCCATTGTCCTGAAAGGTACATTTGTGGGGGTTCCCTTCCATGTGTGAAGGGAAAGGAGAGTGGGGCAAGACCTCAGTCTGACTTTTTGATAAATTTCAACAACATTACAAATTATTCCTGCCACCCTGAATATTAGTGCTCTCCCTGTTATTTACAATTTATTCTATTATCTGTACAGAACTGTTTTCATGTCATCTCTCTATTAAGAGTATGAGCTCTTGGAGAGCAAAGGATTATCTTTTGCCTTTCTTTATATCCCTAGAGCTTCTCACAGTGCCTAGCACATAGTAGGTGCTTAATGTATATTGCCTGACAGAAAACCTCTAAAGCAAGGACTGGCTATAGCAATGAGACCTAGGAACTCAGGCCAACATCAAGCCCCTTTAAATTTAAAAACCTGCCTTTCTTCAAAGTTCAACTCAAATGTGACATCCTATGGAAAGTCTTTTTTCAATTGGTGCTCTCTCCCTGCTCAATTTTTCTTTTACTTACTTATCAGCACAAGTGACTTGAAGGCACAGAATGCTTTGTTTTGTTTCCCTTCTTTTTCCTTTGCATTTCTAGTACCTGGGACAGTGACTTGCACAGAGCAAATCTTTAATAACTTACAACTGAATGAATAAATAATTCTGATGAATAGCAGGTTTTAACTACCACTCAGAATGAAGAGACATTATTTGTAAAGCACTTACCACAGTGCCTGGGACATAGGAGGCTTGTTTCCTTCCTTTCTTGGCCATGACAGAAACACAGGCCACTACCTTAGGTCACAGAGAAAGCCTGACCTGTGACAATTATTAGGACTTCTATAAATCAGGCTTCGATTATTGTCAAACAAACTTATTTTAGTCTCTTTAGCTAAACTACAACAGGTAACCCTGGTCAGAACCCTCAGTTTTTGTCATTCTCAAACTTAATGCAATATCTAGATATGTCAATTTTGTTATGAGGAACTGGGATTGACACTGAGATTTATATCACACAATGTCAAAAGGACCATTTCTTTAAAACTTTCCTACTTAAGATCTTATATCTGACTCAGTGAAATGATTTATTCCCAGATGCCATTGATTCCTCTATTACTCTTGAATTCTGAAATGTCCTCAAAAGTGTTCACTTGGAGATTTCAACAGGGCACAGGTGCACTCATCACCACTACATTTAAGTTACTCCTCCTTTCTCAGTCAAGTGACCTATCTGTACATTCAGGATAATAATTTATATTACAAGAGACCAGACCAATTCTGTGTAGCTCCTACTGAAGGAAATGAATCTTCTTTTCTTTGAGCAACAGCTGAAATCTTCAATAGCTCTTGACTAAATAAAGAGCAGCTAGGGGCTGCTAGGTAGTACAATGGATAGAGCACCGAGTCTGGAGTCAGGCAGGAAGATACAAGTTCAAATCAAGCCTCAGATACTTAGTAGCAGTGTGACTCTGGGCAAGTCACTTAATTCCTATTTGCCTCAGTTTCTCATTTATGCAATGGTGACATACTGCAAAGGAAATGGCAAACCATTCCAGTATCTCTGAAAAGGAAACCCTTTTCAGAGGGTTTATATATAGTCCATGGAGTCACGTAAAGTTTCATATATATATATATATATATATATATGACTAAATGACTGAACAAAAAAATAAAGAGCACTGTAGCAATCAACTGCTGTAAGAAGCACACTAGGAATTGAAGTTTTAGACCTTTGACAAGGTAAGCAATGCCTCCCGGAAATTATGGGGCAAATCATGAAATAAACTCATCTGGCCCCCAGATTTATTAAACATTTACTATGTGCCAAGCATTGTGCTTTAAATAAGTACATTATAATTTTCGATAAATATATGCTCAGACACCTAGAGAGACAGTGTTCCATATAGATTCTCATACTTTATTAGAGACAGTGACAGATAGGGAGACTTGGTTCAAATCCCAACTCTGACTCTTATTAGTTGAGTTGACCCTGGGACAGAGAGTATCTCAGTGTTTCTGAGTTCCAGTTGTCCTCATCTGTAAAATTAGGTTATCTGTAGGACGTACTTCACAGGATTTTTGTGAGAACCAAATGAGTCCATTCAAGGAAAAACATTTTGCAAACTTTGTGAAGTTTTGTCAAAATTTAATAGGTACTATCTCATCATTAATGGTCCTCTTCTTTCTCTGAAACAAAAATATTTCTCCCTGCCATCCATGGGAAAATTTCCTAAATCCTCTCTCTTTATGTTCATATATAAACAAGTAAGAGAACTCTATTAAGAGTCCACATGAAATCCTTTCTGGTCATAGAATTTGGGAAAGGAAAATCAAGAAAAAGAGGAATTTACAAAATTGAAGCAGATAGTTCTAGAATCTCTTAGAAGAGATGGGGAAAAATATTTTTTTAAAAAAGTGTGTTTTTAATCTTCCACACATATAATTCTCAAATAGCATTTTGCAACTTGAGAGTCAAGGGCATTCTATATGGGAGTTTCCTTTCAAATGCACAATTTTGAAAATGTAAAATACACTTAGAATAACTAACTTCCTCCACCACTGGAATGTTGCCAGATCTTGATGAAAACCAGCAACTACATAATACCCTAGGGATTCCCCAATCCAACAAATGGAAAAGCCTCAAGTTGAGGTTAGTGGAAGAAGCCCCAGGTCTGAATAGATTCAATGAACCTGGGTAGTCACATTCCAAGCACCCCTTTCAGGTAGGTAGATTGTAGGGTAGATAATGGGGGGAAGCTTAAAAGCTGGGCCCTGTATCTTCTTTCTATACTTCCTAATATACTTGAAGGAAACCAGTGTTCTCAAATCATTTTTTTTACCAGAAGAGGGTGTTTACCTTAGTGATCTTAATAAAAACTAGACATTAAAAAGTACAAGCACACAAACACACACACACACACACACACACACACACACACACACACACACACACCCCTGACTTCTTTCTTCTTGGGATAATTAATATATGCGAAATACTATTAATGTATAATTTAAGAAAAATATCAGATTTTAGGTAGTACTTGCAGAAACCCATCTCTTGCTAGAGGTTTCAAATACTATAAATAGTTTCAACCTTTCCCCAAAACAGAGAGACATTGCAAAAGCTCAGTGTTCTAAACATTAAGAATGGTACATTAACCTCCTACTGGCGCCAGTGGAGAAGGCATTACCATTATTTCACAAGCATCCTATAGCAGGGTTACTGGAAACTTTCCCATGGAAATACTGACAATGCTACTCAGCCTGTAATACTCTCTGTATTTCAGAATTGCATTGACATACCAGGTAAGAAATTGTACACACTAATTGGGGTGAATTCTGTGACTACCTTAACGTTTTACTGTATGTGAATAGGTAGCTCAGGATCATGACTTAAGTGTAAGATATTAGGTACTGTACATTAAGTGTGTATGCCCATTCAGGCATTAGGCTCTGAAAGTTCTAAACCAAAAATATTCCAACACTTTTACCTTAAATTCTAGATTATAGAAAGCAGAACTAAATCTTGTTTTGATTTGTTACATGAGAAATATTTGCTTTAAACTGACCATTCTTTTGAATGTTCTAAGAGGAGTTTAAGAGGTGCCTTAAGAAGAGACAAAATGTTAATATCAAACATGCTAACTTAATGCATTTTACCCATTTTTTTACCCAAAACTTTAGACCAATTTTCTCTAAAAGCTTTATGACTTACCAATGTAAATAATAAGGATCAATAACTATCATTTCCTGATAACTACTAATACTTTATAGGTCGCTATTATTTATTATTAAAGGGCAGCTACGAATCTCAGCGGATAAGAGTCAGGAAGACTGGAGTTCAAATTCAGCATCAGACATTCACTAGCACATGTGACCCTGGGCAAGTCACTTTACCTATGACTTTAATCCACTGGAGAAGGAAATGACAGACCACTCCAGTATCTTTGCCAAGAAAACCAAATGGGGAATGTGGTCCATGGGGTCACAAAGAGTTGGACATGACTGAATGACAACAACAACACTATTTACCATTATAAGTCAATCTACTTATAAAAATGTATTGAGTAAATTGCTGAGCTTTATCCAAATTTTGGAGTTTAAATTTGTTCTTTATGACTTCATATTTGTAATGGATATCTTCTCAATTGGTAGGGAGGGACTTGGGGGGAAGAAAATTTGAACTCAACATAAAATAAATTGAATTTTTTTTTATTTCAATCTTCTTGAAATACTAGTATGCCATTTTCATGTTCTACAAAGGAAGTTCTTTCATTTACTTATTTTTCCATTTAAGGTACAGGATCAAATGATAATTTCAACAGGACTATATAAAAGGGGGATGGCTTATTATTAATTATTATTTATCATCATCATTAACATTAAATGGCTGAAAACAAACCTTTCTTTTTGCTCAATATGTCACTGGTAAAATGCTTCCAATTTTTCTCTAATGGGGTGCTTTCCAAGTCCATAAAACTTATTTGATTAGCAGCACTATTAAACTAATGCTTTTGTATGCAGGCACTCAAGCATAATTTAATCATTTTATTTAAGCCTGAAAAAAATTATTCTGAAAGCCTCGGTAAGTAAAATATTCTTGATTGGTTTAAACTTAAATTTGCAGGTATAATAAGGGTGAAATAAATCAAAGAAAGCTCACTGTGCAATGGAATATTGTTAACTGTATGTCCTATTAGTTGGCAATGGGTAAAAAAATAATGTACTACTGAAGCATGTAAGCAATAACTAGTTTCAAAGATTTAGAATATGCTTTTGCAGTGTTTTTTTTTTTAAGATTAAAAAATGCATTTTGTTTTGTGGAAGCCTCCCTGATCTTCACCTATGGACACTTCTTTCACAGTCAAGAAAGATCAAGTCCTAATTGCGTAATACCATTTTATCTGCTAAACATAAAAGTGCCAATAAACAAAAATGCATATTAGGCAAGAGATTTTCAGAATAGAAAATTGGGGTTTTTTTGTATTTTTTTTTGTTTTTAAATAACCCACTTGCATTAACAAAAGATTGCAGTAGCTTCCAAATTACAGGGTGTTATTTTTAGTGGAAGTAGTTCAATATTCATATTGGAGCAGATGTAGCAGTTTAACAAAACAGCTCTTCAAATCCTGCACAAATTGAAAACAGGAAAACTGATTGCATTTTCTCTTATCACTTTCCTTTTCTGAATTGACACTTTTGGCCTTCTGAAAACGTACACATGGCTTTCATCTTTGCAGCACCTGCTGATCAAACAGAAACCTAACATTTTCATGAAAATGGTATAAAGGACTAGTTTTCTTCTAACCATCTTTCAGGGCATCAGTGACCTACTTATTGTCAACAATTTATACATATAAATATACAATGTAAATAGCATAATACTGTTTATATTTACATTAAACTTTTTAAAAATGGGTTATGTTATTACTGATTCTTTGCATTATAGTTCTTTGTCTGCTTAAAATCCCCTTCATTCCTTGGTTTGCCCAACACACAATTTCATTATATAGCCAAGGATGGCTGAAAATAAGTTTCCAAAATACGTAAGGAAACTAAGACAAATAGTTTGTGGTTGATATTTTTTCTACTGTTCTTATTTGAATAGGCTACATACACGTATATATGCATATATGCACATACATTACATATCTAAAATGTCAGATTATATATATACCCATATAAATGTGTTCCTAAATCATGTTTTCCTATGTTAATTTCAATCAAAAACAGAGAAGCAAAAAAGAAAAAATTCCTCAGAACATTAACCTTAGTTTGAAGTTTCCTTTACTATCCTTAGACATGTTTTATATTAGATGTAGCTTTAGCAGGTGCTTGGGGGTTGGAGTATTCCAGACTGTGGAAGAACAGATGTCACCCTAGTCCAACCTGGCAAGCATCTAAATTACAACTCCAACAATTCACTACTGATATTGGCTGGTGTGTTAAATGCAAAAGTTTAAAATGAGTCTTCTTGCTTACGAAACATGAAGTATAAGGATCTTATCTAGCCAGTCTGTTTCTCAGATGGTAAACTCAAAAATGCAGTGTCCCTTGCACCCCCCACCCCATGCCAACTAATGAGCACCATTCTCCCTGCACATAATTCTGGGAATAATTAAAGATGCTCCAAAGACCTAGTCCATGTTGGTTTCTTAACTGATGGAGCCCTAACCCATGTGAAACACTCTTCTGCCATCCACTACCATTCTGCTTCAGTGATAAGGTAACCCGAAGGCAGAGATGACATACAGTAATATATGTGCCACTCTAGCTAGTTGGTCTGTGAATTTCAATGTTTCATCATGCTCACTGAGGCAATCGCAAACCTGAAATGTCAATATGTTCAGTCAATAGAAGTAAAATAATGGGACTCTATTGTCTTACCCAATTGATCTGCTGCTGTCAACAAGGATACATGCCTCCTTGGCTTTAAACAAATTTTAATTAGGCTTTTAGTTACTGGATCATATCTATATATCTATGCAAACACCTTTTACCTTAGCCACTGGCAAAAACACATTTTTCATTTTTATTCCCTTCAATTTTTACTTCCAACAGTTGATTTTTAGCTTCCAAAACTAGTACATAAAAAAGGGAGTTGAAAATTTACTCTTGTCCCATGAAGAATGTTGATATCTTTTACATTTCCAAGCATGAAATGGAAATGATCAACTTTAAAGCAAATCTATCTGACATAGCTAACATATTTAATGTGATCTTTCCTCTGGACTAAGGAGCTGAAAGCATACGCTAAAACCAGATTAAATCCAAAACTAAAATGATGTTCCATTTGTTTTTCTCACCAATCCAAATTTTCTTAACAACTCCTCACTCACCCAAAAAACCACTCCAAGAAAAAGCAAAGCCAAGCACCAAATAATCCTTCTGGATTCCTTCACCCTCTACCCTAGTCCATCATACTTAAACAGACGTACCCTACAGCACATAACTCTTTTTTTGCTTATTACAATGAGGGAGAAGACAGAGAAGATAAAACACTTAAGTCATTCAAATTCATCAGAAGCTCCATTCAAGGACCTTCTAATCTAAAGGGAGTCTTTCCCAAGTCTCACTTTATTATATATACATTATATATGTATATATATATTATATGCATAATATATATTTGTGTGTATGTGTGTACGCATACACATATATAATAAAGTCACTGGGCAGTTTATTTCCTCCTTCTTTTAATGGCTTTAAAGTCCAGTCAATAAATAATCTATTATCCCCCTCCCCCTTCCTTGTGTCTCCCCTAAACCCATTCAAACCAGCAAAACTAAACCCAATTAGAGATAAGGCCCCAGGGTAATCTCACCTCTGTGAGTCCTGTTTGGATAGCAGAGGTGATGGGTGATAGCATCCAGGCCAGAAATGATGCCTCCTCCTAACCCCACAACAAAAGGCAGATTTCTCTTTCTCCCTCAGCTAATCTTTAAATGTAAATTCTCTCGGCCAGCTAAGAGGAGGGACAGATAACAGGTTACATCTTCACTTCTCCTAGTCTTATTGACTTCTGCATCATTTGGAGAGGGAGGGAGGGAGACAGGGAGGGAAAGATGTAGTCTTCTTCCTCCTTTTTTCCTTCCCTCCCTTCCTCATTCCCACTCCTCCTAGCCCTTGGTCTCCCCTCCTCTCTTCATGGAGATTACCTTCTGGCAGGAGTACAGGAGCAGAGGTGGCTATGGAGGCAGCAGAGGCAGCAGCAGCAGCGGTGGCGGCGGGCAGCAGCAGCAGCAGCAGTAGCCTGGCCCCGGCTTTGTATTCATTAAACACACATCGAAGCTTATCTGAAGTAAAAGCCTTGTCAGGATGGCACATTGTGTGTGAGTGAGTGTGTGAGTGAGAGAGAGGGGGGAAGGCAATGTGCATCAGGGTGATTACAATATCAGCAGGGCCCAGATGGAAGCAGGAAAATAAACAGAGGGTGTGTGTGAGACTGAGACGGGAGAGAGGGAGGAAAAGAAGATAGAGATGGAGAAGGGAAAGGAGGGAAATTAAAAAAGGGAGACAGGGAAAAAGATGGGGGAAAGAGCCTAGTGAAAGAGGAAATGTCAGGGGGGTGGGTAGGGATGGGAGGTGAGATTGGCACAAGCACTCTCTACATCTAGCTGCCTTCTTCCTAGCAGGGAAAGGATATCCAGGGGATGAGGCCAGTCAAGGGCACATTGTCCCTGGCCATTCATAAACCTGCCACTCTGTGCCCTAAACACCTCTGCAGGAAGGGGAAGTCAAACCTCTTCCATGAGATTTCCCCTCTTGGCCCAGATTAGAAGAAATCTTTTGTCCTAAAGGGGAGCATGGGATATTGTTTGGAGAAGCATGCCAAAGAAATCTTTGGTTTTAGGAATCAGAGCTAGAAAAACCCCTGGAAATCAAGGGTCACCTCCCCCCCTCCTATTTCACAGATAAGGAAAGGGAGGTTTACTAAGATTAAGTAAGTTGTCCAAGTGCATGTAGCTAGAACTCGAATTCTGTCTCAGGTCATAGGATTCCACACCAACTGTTCTTTGTACTACACCACATTGTATCTTTTCTTCTTATATTCAGAGAGCCACAATTTAATACCAGTCTAGTCCAACTTCAGTCTTATATATAAATGACAGAGAAGCTGTAATAGAGGTCTACATTTCTTTACCTAGATATAGTTATGTGTAGTTATACATCTAGATACCTATTGGCATTATAAAAACCTGACACACAGTATGCATTTAATGAACGCTTTTTTATTTACATGTGTATTTATAAAATCCAATTTTCCTAACTGACCCTAAATGGAGATCTGTCCCTCTTTCTTTGTTAGTCCATCCTTTCATTCCATAATAGCACACACACACCCCAAATCATATTGCTCCATTCAGCTCAACTCTCCAGCTTGCTCCAGCACTCTTTAGTTTATTGCCTGTATCACCAGAAGTCATGTTACTTCTCATTCAGTTTCTGAAGTGGCTTCTTAGGTCAGCATCATAAATCTAGTGTCTACAATATGGCATGTCACACACAGTAGGTACTTAATTCAATTGGTCTAACTACGAGTCCAGGGAATAGTTTATTTGTATTTTTGAAGTTTGGGTTTGTTTCTCATAGGACTTTTAAGCCAAAGATATTAACAAGGGATGGAGACCACTCACATTCCCCATAATCAGCCCCAAGCCCAGGAATTGCTAAACATTCTAGAGCAGCTTAAGCATTCACTATGGCCAGGGTTCACCTTCTCCCAAAACGGTCAAAAGAAAGGTACACTCCAGGGAATTCCCCCTTAGGCGTCGCCTTTCCTTTTAAATGCATCCATCAGGAATTTGGAACACCTGAGCAGATGCATTAATGGCCAGCAGCTAAGAGAGTAGGGGTTGGTACTATTTGGGGGAGGGGAGGACAGGGGGAAGGTTGTGTGTGGGATTTTAAAGCAAGAGAGCTCTAGATCAGAAGCTATCAGTAAGAAGGAGGCAGACAGTGAGATCTCCAAAGTGGTGCATGCTTTTGGATTCAGTTACTCTGAAACTTGTACTTATTAATGAATGACAGTTGATTTTAAATCATATTAAAATGAATAAAAATACAGAAAAATACATTGAAGGTATTGAGTACAAAGATGAGAACTGTTTAACCAAACAATTCTTTCCCATCACTCAGCTAAAATAGACAGTTGCATGTGTGTCTGTGTGTGTCTGTCTGTGTTTGTGTATACTAGTGGTAGGTTTTCTCTCCCTTCATCCCCACCTCCAGAAAAGACTTAAGAGAAATTTGATATGTAATACAAAGTGAAAAGCAGGAGCATAGATGGGGGAAGGGCACGTGTGAAAATCTTGTCAGTGCAATGAATGTCAGATAAAAAGGGGCCTGTCACAAATCCTCCAGTAATCCAATAATGTGAAAACCTCTTGGTATCACTGAGACATGAACAAGGTAATATTTCTTAATTCTTCAAAAAGTGACCTGGTGAAATAGTTTAAGACGGGGTGGGAAGTGGGGGTGGAAGATGCATTGCTAAGAAGTCAACCATTTGGGCAGGATAACTTACAAAAGCTGGTGGGCTCTTAAAGGAATGAAAATCTGTCACTCTTACATGTTTTCAATTTAATACCAGATTTCTATGATATCATTCCTACTTTCACAAAAGGTCACCTTTCACCTCTTCTCTAGCTGATACTGAAAGCCATATTTAGAAGTAACCTGACAAAATAATGTACATTCTGTCTCAAATTAATATTTTAGTTAAACTAGTTTGGATAGACACTATGTACCAACAGTCATAAACTTTATGCAAGATTTGGAAGAAAAACACCCCTAGTTACTCGACTCAATTTACAAAATGCCCACATATTTTTTTTCCATAATATGTTCTTGTGAGAAGCTGTAAAATCAATGTTGGTGTCTTTTATATTCATAAAATAAAGGAAGATGTAATACATCTAAAATACGGAAGATATAAAGACAACTGCATAAAACCAAGCATGTTAAATAAATTCTTTTGTAAAGGCACAGTGAAGATATTTGCTTTACTATGCTGCCTATTCCTTGGCTTATGCTTTCCAGTTTCAGAAATATCAATCACATCTCAAATGGGAGTACAGAACACTCTCTTAAAGCAAACCATTGGCTACAAAACCATCAAACTTTAATATAAAGTAATATAGTAATAAATATAATCATAGCATAAATATATGCCTTAAGTGGTGTTCTATAATCACAGCTGTCTCAAAGTCCGGACTGGAGACTAGAAATCTTAATTTCAGCTGGCTCTCTCTTAATAATGGGCTACCTTCCTATATAAAGGAAGAAGTCCATCTGCCCCAGGCAGATAAGTTTTGAAGCATTAAAATAGATAAAAATCTAGCATTTTCTTTCTTGCATTCACTATGTGAATTCCAGTGTGCTATAATGTGAGAATTCCAACATATGACCATTATAGCATAATATCTCATTGCTCAGCTTGTCATTACTTCATTTGTAATTCTTATGTTAATTATGTTCATAATTACTATAAACAGATGTGGTAGACATTCATGTGACCTTTTATTGCAGAATGCATTCCTCACTCATTTCACTCTAATATCCCAAGTATATGAAACCAAAATGGGAGTGTGGGATGTTTTCTAATGTTTCATCAGCAAAATTCAAACAAAACTTACATTTTCTTCCTCTACTTCATGTGCAACTTTTGACTTATTTAAACATTAATATTTAATTCTGCCTTTACAAGATCAGTGAATGGCACACTAGCCCAATAATATTGCTTCCAAACTGAATTGTGACTATGGATGTAAATCAAATGGGTGGAGCTGTTGTTTTGATTGTTGTTTTTACAAAAAGAATCTGAATGGTGAATCTTTACTCCCCCTCTCCATCTTTGTTAATGCAACAGAATCCTGCTTTTAAAAAAAAAATCCCTAGCAGCTACATAGCAATTTATCTGCTGACAACTCAGCCATCACCCTCTTTACATAAAACACATTTACAATAAAATCAGTATGGATTTCATTAGCTGAAAACCTCCTCGAATTTCATTTCTTTGGCCCTAATCTATAATTAGTGTGGACAGACAGGTGCAAGCCCTTCTCTTCTACAGATGGCCACTGGAAATGGTGCAAAGGAGCTCCTTCTGTTTAAACAACATAGAGATAACCTGCTCTGCTCTTATCACTTACAATTACCTCCATTAAACTGAACTAATGTTTACTTTAATAAAATGTCCACTGCTCTTTAAACATTATTTAGGAACTTTTATATCCACAGTAAAAAAGGTAAGGATGGAAAATTTCTTTTTAGATTATAACCATTTTTGAAGTTAAATTGCTCATCAGAGGCTAATCCCTTTGGATTCACAAAGGTATTTGGATGATTTTTTACATGTTAGTTATGTTCAGAGTTATGTACTCTTTTATTTTAAAAAATCCTTTTTAGGTACCTATGTAATACTTTTTTTGCCTTTATATTTGTGCAATCTTGCTATTTAGTCCTTGAAATGTGGAAACAAAGAGTTTATAGTCAAGTAGGTATACATTTATATTATATAATATATACATAGATTTACATATACAGTTGGTTATTAAGCCCTATAACTTTCAAAGCCTCAGTTTTTCAAACTTATTTTAAATGCTTAAATCTCCCTTAAGTATGTATACCAATTAAACTTATCTGGGATCTGAAACTCTATTAGTGTATGGTATTTTTTTTAGCTTAAGCAAACTATAAAAGGAAGATAGTCATTTCATATAGGTACTGCTAAAACAGCTAACCAAAATCAAGTGCACCTCCCTCAGTTTCAGCTGTTTCATTTCAGGATGACTGGTAGCACAAAGAACATTTTTAAAATCCCAAACTGTAACATATTAATATCTCTTCTCACTCGGTTTACATAAATTACAGTAAAGAACTTCAGCAAGACGAAAACTGACTTGTTTCTCCACATGCAAATCCTGCAGGTGCCAGTTTTTGAGAATGCTTTGCTAGCTAGGCTGCCTGCCCAGAGCCTCAATGAAGCGGGCTTTGCATTCAGTGCCTGTCAGCTGATGCTCATATCAAAGAAGCGAGAAACAGGATTTGACAGAGGGGAATGTTCAGAACTGACAAGCCACTGACCAGCTTTCCAGGTGGAGGCATTTTTCTCCCATTATGATCCCTCTTTTGCCATTTAATTTTCTTTTTAAAGCTTTCTTAGCTAAACTTCTATTTATAAACACTGAGTCTATTATATGGAAGACCAATCTCCATTATTTTATTTGGATGGCAGGAAAAAAAAGAAAAAGTTTGATCAAATACGCCTATCACGGTTAATATTTTATTTCTAACAATATCTGGCAATTCATTTTAAAACTGAAGATCCTTTAGTAAAACCAACTCATGTAGTCAGTTGCCAGTGACCTGACTTGCCACCACAGTCCCCATGCTATTGATAGTATGCTTCTAGTTGAGTAAGCCTTTTCAAGTATTTCAAACTAGGTGATTATTGGAAATTCCTATCACAAATAGCCAAAGTAAGTTTGAGGGAGATCAAGAGTGCTATCTCAAAAACTTTTTGTCTAGCCTCAGAGTTCTGCAGGCATGAAAACAATACCAGATTGTTTTCCCCCTCCCATATTTGCAATGAATATGAACTGTAAAAAAGACCAGACATGGAGACCACTTTAGCCCATCAAGGGAAAACACTGCATGCATGGTTTAAAATCAAATTCTTAATGCTGAAACAGAAATTTAATATGCAATTGTTTTCTTCTCAAATTCAGAAAAAAATCCATTTTAACATACCAGATATTAAAAAGATGCTTAAAAGAGCTTTTCAGTGCAGATATGTGCAAATATATTTAAGAGCCTCAGAAAGATGTTAAATATGGTACAAATAAACAACAATACACACTTAAAAACGTCCTCTATATTTACCCTGCCTTTAGGAAATACCTTAGTCAAATTGCATTCCACAATTAAAACTGGCATCAAGACTGTCACAGACCTTCATAGGCACAGTGGCAACCACTTTTTTTTCAAATCAGTCACCTTCCCCCCATTATCTAAAATCACCGGAAAGTTAAAGCATGACCAAATATGGAAGACAAAAAAAAGTAAACAATTGAAATGTAAAACCAGAAACCACAGAAATAACTTTATCACACTCTTCCCTCTCTTCTCAGGATGCCCAGCTGAACCAGTAGCCATATACTAAACTTTTACTGAACTTTTTCAAGGAATGATAGGGCAAAGACCAGAACAAATTGAACAATGGAATACTTACAAGGTCAAGGTAGAACTATTCAGTAGACTAAAACTGAGGGCCACCATGCTAACAAATCATCTATCCTAGACTAGCTGAGTAATCTTGGAGGCTTTTAAGTAGGTACTCACTGGGCAGGGACCCACTCTAACTCTTGTGCTCTTTCCAATACTGGTGGTTTATTTATAGCAAAAACTGATGATAAAAACCACTGGAGTGCCCTTAACAAAATGGTACAGCTGTTTAAAAGAAGGAGGGTGGGGAATGTCCTCCATAGCAGATTTCAAGTTAGTTTGCACATAAGGAAACTGCTTTGGTCAGCAGCTCGACCTTTATCATGGGATAAATCAATTTGCAGCAGCTGTGGACAGCCATTTAAGTCCAGGGCCTGAACAGATTAATTAAGGGAAGCGATGTTAAAAATTAAAAGGGTCAGAGTTATATTAAGTACATGAAGTTTAGCTAGAGCAGCTTTTCTTCCCCCCTTTCAATCCTACCCCTTCCTCTCCCTCCCGGCTTCATCTCCCCAGGAATGCATTCCGAGGCTCACAGGGCACCCCGCCAGCCCTGATCCTGGACATACATACCCTTTGCCCTAACGCTTTGCAGATTTCTTCCCCAAAAGAAACCAGACTGAAACAGGAATAACTTAAGTTATACCCGTCCCCAAAGGAATCTGAGGCAAATACTCAGTGCATGAATTTTGACAATGAGTACAGCATGCACAATTCGAAAAGATTTGTTCCCTGGGTTTTGCCCTCCTCCTTGCCCCTCCCCAAGCAGTCTCTTTTCATCTTCCTGCCCCCAACACCAAACTGGAAACGAGTTCCCTGGCTAGCGGTTCCTGGACTGACCGGTTTGGGAAAGGGTTGTAAGGTAGTTATTTTTAGTATGGCAGTCGAGGAGCAAATCCTATTTCCCGGGACCCCAGCACATGTGCTATCTATCCTTCTCAAGGTCTGTCCGGGTTTCTAAATGCAAAACTTGACTCGCTTCAGTCCAGGGGAGAGCAGAAGCTGCTCCGGGTCTGAAATGTAGTGTTGCTAGAAAGCATCCCCTCCTGGTCTCCCCACCAGATCGGTCCCGCGGGAAGGATGGTTAAGGCTCCCTTTCTAAACCCTTCGCTAAAGTGCAGCAGACCAGCATGGGACACTGCCTGAAGAACTAAGGGAGGGGACCGACGTAACAACTTGACCGATCGATCCCCTTTCTCCCGGTCGTCTTCTGAACCGTACTACGCGCCTGGAGGTCGGCGGCGTGGGTAGACCAGAGCGCCCTTCGAAAAGGGGTCGAGTGGTGTTACGCAGACTGGCGAAGCAGCTTCTCTTCTTTTCCCCCTTGCTCTGTTCTGCAGAGCGGAATCAAATACCAAGGATCTTTTACAGTTAAGAGATGCGGAAAACTGACTTATTCCACAGCTGCTAAGTGAAACACGTAAAAAGCAGTCCGGAGTGGAATTAAAGGGGCAGGCGGAGGAGAAACCTAAACCTGAGGTCTCTGCCCTCCTTCAGTACGTTTTACACAGTGCAGAGACTGGGCAAACACGTCCGGCACACAGACCCGGCCTTTTCTCACGATGATGCAACAGTGAAATGTCAACAGCATCTCGTGCGGGGTTGTCACACTACCTGTCGTGTTGTTTGCGTTAGTCATTTAAAAAAAAAAGGCAAAGGGTCCCTCAGATATACAAAGTTATAAAGCCATTTGAAAGTTTCAGTACTGACAAAATTTTCCTAAACCAAAGTACATACTGTAAAAACAGCTGGAACATCAAAGTTGGGGATTTTACTTCGCTTATTTTAATTTTTTAAAAGTCTTGAATAATAACTTTAAGCCATGAATAATAATCACCTGAAACAGACTAAAATATTAGCTTATTTTTTGCAATATGCCAAATATATATTAGGGCACGGTATTTTTTAAAAGTATTTTGTTCTCCCCTTTTAGAAACATTATTTGTTCCCCTTCATCAGTGTAATTTGGGTATTTATAAAGAAATGTTTCCAATAATTTTATAAAATATTCTTCATATATAATATTTTGATGACTCGCGAAGTTGATAATAGTAGCTTTCCCCCCCCCCCCACTTGCTGAGGTTTCTAACATGAAACAGCCTGTGATCCTAGGATTAGTCTCATCCTTCCTCTATGCTATACTTCCCCAGCCACCCTAGGCATCCCAGTCCAACCCGGAGATGGTGAGGGGGCAAATAAAACACTGGGGTTATCATAGTTGTAAGAATAATAGCAGCTCCATCCACCCGGTCAGTTCGCCTACCTGCCTGTCCTTTCATTGGGTCCGGATCCCCAGGTTGCGAGATACCCTCCCTGGCCGGATTCTCCCCAGTCCCTTCCCGGCTCCCAGAGCCTTGCTTCTGGCGTATGTACTTACACTGCAAAGGGCCGGAGATTCCCACCATTCGCCACAGGCTGTGTGCTGCAAATAAAACTTCCCGTCCTTCCCAGGCGGAGACGAGAGTAGCCCAGACTGCAGGAGGGGAGAGGGAGAGAGGAATGCAATGCAGCTTCCTTTGCCAGTCCAGAGTATGTATCCACGTCCACACACATACATACACACACACACACACACACACACACACACATACACATACACACACGTCAAAACCAAATGAGCCCAGGGAAGAACTCCAGCTGTTTGGAGCTCAGTAGCAGCACCAGCTTAGAGATTTCTGGTACAAAAAAGGAAAGGGAAGAGGACGAAGAGCAAAACAAAGTCTCCACGTAGAACTAATTACT
>CM053594.1:120002904-120083624 GCA_028646575.1 Pseudocheirus occidentalis | reverse complement strand
TCTCTCTCTCTCTCTCTCTCTCTCTCTCTCTCTCTCTCTCTCTCTCTCTCTCTCTCTCTCTCTCTCTCTCTCTCTCTCTCTCTCTCTCCCTCTCCCTCTTTCTCCCTCTCCCTCTCCCTCTTTCTCCCTCTCCCTCTCCCTCTCCCTCTCTCCCTCCCTCCCTCCCTCCTCCTCCTTCTCTCCCCCTGTCCCTCTCCTCTCACTCTCTAGGAAGGCGACGTATGTATTTGCAAGGCTGCCTTGCGTCTGCCTTGGAGAAGGAGCTCCATGCAATTTGCGCGGCTCTGCCCGCAGAAGGCTCCCACGTATCAGTCTGGCTCCCTCTGCTCCCAGCCACCTCTCAAGTCAAACAACATACTGCCAGCAGCCGGCCCCAGCTCCGCTACCCAGGTGCAGGGTGGGGGAGGGCTTCAAGCAGTGGGAGGTGATAGAGGTAGGAGACATCTGTGTCGTGAGGAGGTCAGAGGGGTCAAGTATATGTTAACAATAGGCGAGCACAGTCCCTCTTGGGCAGTCTGCCTAGTCTTTCTGTCGTTCTCTCTTTTACAGGGAGAACATGGAACTTGCCTCCCTAATGATGCCTTCCCAGGCTGCCTGCCTGCGTTAGGAGTCCAGACTGCCCTGCAGTAACCCAAGACGAACACTTTCCCTAGCCATCTGGAGAGCTCCTGGCTTCTCTGCCTGTATCTCATCACTGTCTGAAGAGACAGCAGTGCTAGAAATCAAGCCACTCTCAGATCTACTCTCTAATCCCCTTCTGTTAGCTGATTTTCAGTCTGACTGACTATTTGCTTTCGCATTAGATAATAGCCTTAGAGAAAACAATTATCATTTTCTTCCCCCCACCCTTGCTTTTCCACTTCTCTCACAGTACTCCATTACGGAAGGCCTTTTTATATGTATTTTTTTAAAAAAGAGAAGAATATTTGGATACTTTAGGGAAGCCTCCCCTCCCCCAAGAAGCCAGGAGGAAACGAATTCCAGATATTTTCAGTACAAATTAATAAACACTATGCAAAAAAAACTTGAATAATAAACAATATGCGGGTCAGATATAATCAGATAATGTCTTGTAATGATCTCCTACTGTGAAATCCATTTTAATATATTATGGCACAGAAACAGTTGGAAATATTTTCTTATTGAAGAAAAATTGGAAATCTTACTTTGGGTATCTCATTCCTGGTAGAGCTTACACTTGTAGGTTATATTGGTACAAATTTTTTTTTTTAATTTCTTCATGTGCTCTTTACTAACATGGTTGTAAATGAAAAATTGCTTAAGATGGACTCAGAGGTTCTTAAGTAGAGAGCATAGAGAAAATATAAAGAAAAATTGGTATCAATTTTTTGTGTAACCTATTTAAAAACCTGTTCCCTAGATAATGTTCAGAGGGGAAAACTGCCTCATTCCTTTTAAATAATACAGCTTAACAGTTCTCAAGCATTTATAAGCTCTACTAATTTTTAGCAATTCATTTACAGAAAACAATCATTGTGCATTCTGCCCTCTCCTAGGGACATCTGACTAATGAATTGTAATGGACTAATGAATTGTAATGTTGAATCCTGGTATCTGATATTATGATGCTTTTCAATTTGAATATCAGATTTTTTTTTCTAGTTGCAAATGCCATAGCAATTTCTGAATTAAGTAATGTCTCACTTCAAAGGTATTTGCATAGTCTGAACAGCAGAAGAACTTAAAATGATAAAGTTCTCAATTATGTGCATTACAATAATGTCTACTGTGTTGGAAGACACTATTGTGATGCAATATGCAGTCAATCCTCACTGCAGTTCAGTTTAAGGAATCAAAGTTAATTCAAACTTCTAACCTTATTTTTTTACTGTCATCTTTGCAAAAAGCAGAAAGTTAATGAAATTAGTATGGTACATAGAATACACATGCTCATTTTAAATGAATGGAATAATATCAGGATAATAAACATAATTGTTAAAAATAATATCTTTTTAAAGTTAGAACTAGCCACTTAATTTTTTTTTAAATTCATCATGTAAAAAAATTCTGAAATATGCACATTTAACTAGTTTTCACTTGAGGTAAATTTTAATGCTAGGATTCTACAATTATAATAGAAACTTCAAATTTTTAAATACTTTTCTGAAAAATTATTTGGAAAAATCAAAAGTTTTAAGTGAATGTTATACTCAATGCCAAGAAATGGGTTTTGTTGTTGTTTTTTTACATTTAATGTTCATAAAAATACTCTGTTTTCCTGGTTATACTTATGGAAAAAAAAATAATAACAGAGGGTTTTCCCCCCATCCCTGTTTTGTAGCCTTTTTAAAAAGTGTGTATACTCTTCTATATTCTACTTTGCTCTGAATCAGGCCAAAATAGTTCCCCTGATCTGAGATACTTATGTGCAAGGGTGGGAAAATGTGCTTTGAATTGATAAATAAAAATTCAGTATATTTCTCACCATAATTATCACTGCTCCCTTCATATATGATTCTCTTTACATTAAATCTTTCTGGTTCTTAATGTGTAGAATTCTTTTTCTTTACCCAGCATCTACAACACTTTACAGGAAATTTCTCAGAGATGCTTAGTACGTGGCTTCCTATGTAAGTGAGTGCTTAGTGCCTTCTTTAGAGATGCATAGTTTACCTATAACAATTTCACCAAGAGGGATTCCTATACAAGATGTTAATAAGTACTTAACACTTTTAGAGATGTCTTCTAGGCAATGTCAGCTCAAACTAGCATTGAGGTGTGAGCTGTAATAATCTGCCCCCTGAGAAAGCTCTGTTGGTTGCCTAGAATGAGAAAAGGCCTCAATTAACACTTTATTCAGCTCTTACAAATATGATTTATTATTGTTGCTGAAATTAAAGAATGACAAGCCATATACTGGGAAACTGTATTCACTTACCTTATATTACACTCTTCTACAATAGGTATACTCCACCTAATGTCCTCAATTGGTTCTGCAAAAATGTAATGTTAGACAAAAGAATTTTCCATGGTCAGTTATTTACAATAGTTATAAATTATAACAAATTAATTATAGAAGTAAGTTATAACAGTTACAGATGTTATAAATAGATGTTTGCGTGGACAACATAGCAAGATTTCCCCATGTTAGGTTGAATTTAATTATAATGTATTGACAGCATTCATTAGAAATGACAAACAGGTCAGGGTAATATTTGCTGCAAATGACCATATCTTCCACACTCCATCCTGATCCTCAAATGTGTTTTTTTTTAACTGTTTGATTTTCTAAAATTACTCTTAGGAATTTTAATGCTTAAAGTTGCTTACTCTAATTTCTAAATAAGGTGACAACCTCAAAAATAGGTGGGAAATCGTTTTATGAATTCTAAACATATCTCAGTCTGTAAACTAGATTATGCATGGTACAAGTGATATAGAATAAAATTTAACAAGCATCAAAGTGTATCCTAAATGCTTAAGAGTGTAATCAAATTAAACAGGAATTTGAATTTGTAAATATTAACTTATCCTAGAGTTGCCGATCATTATTGCTATCCAGACAATGAGCTGTTGGGTATGATTTAGTTGTACTCAGTCCTTCTGAGACCTTTTTTCCACTCTGAATCTGTGAGAACTGGTTGCATGTGTGTGCTAATATGTCCTGATTTTTTTTTTAAAGAGGAAAACTAACACTTTTTAAAGGAAAAAAATCAATAAATTAGAAGGAGACTTTATGTGGCAAAATGATTGTTTTATCAAAGCATTCATTGTCATGTTCCTCCAAATAGTAAGTTACCTTAGTGGATATAAATATGAATGTGTTGGTCAAAGTTCATTTATACTCAATTTTTCAGGCTCACATCTACTATATATAAGGAAATGCATCTCTATTTTACACATATAGATGTATAATATACAGAAAGAGCTCAGGAACTATCTCATGTGCCTTTTTAGAACAGTTGCATGGATATAGTGATTCCCAAGAGAACATATTCCTATGTTCCTGCTCATTCTTAACATCATATGAATGCCTTTCCCCTTCCTCCTCCTTCTTTGCCTTTTATTTGAAATAATCTGAACAGAATGTGTTGTTTTCTCCACTAGAAATCGATATTCTATGTATTTCATAGTCTCCGCTTCTTGAATCTATCTTTTCATAGATTTCTTCCCCATTCTTCTTCTTGCCAAGGATAATGAGGTACTGATAAGTCACTAGAAATGTTTTCACAATGCCAAGACAGTGGAGTAAAAAGGAAAAAAAAATGATCAGCCAGTCATCCAGATGTTTTGTCTACTAGAGGACAAATAACACTAGTTTGTGAGATTTTGTTTTAAATTGAACTGACTAGTTTTCTGACTCAACTATTTGCAGTCTGAGATTTCAATATAACCAAGATTTTAAGTGAATGACAAAGCCGTGATCAGTGTGAGCATGATTCAAATGGTACACTGAAAATGGAAAAGGTATGTAAATCCATATATTTCAGTTTAGCTGTTGATAAAATCAGTTTCATTTCTCTGATAAGTAATACACTAACTTTGAATGAATAAACTAAGTCACAAGCATTGGTGAAATTCTATGCAAATGAGCTTTAGATGAATGGACAACTGTTTATTAGTTGAATTAATTTTAATTTGCATATGGCATGGTTTTTCCCCTTTCATCTAACTGTGGAATTCATACATTCACTTAGAAAAGGGAGCAGGTTATCTCTAGAAAATCAGACCTTAGCTACATAGGAACTACATGTATCTAACGCATACACATTAAACTCACTCTTTAAAAGATATACATGGATAGTATTTTAATCATCTCATTTCCCCTAATCCTTAAAAAAGGGTAATTTGCCCCCACAGAGCACTCTTCAGCCTGATGAATCCCACATCACCTCATGAAGTCTTTTCATACAGGAATCACTTCATCATTGTAGTGTAACCACCTCTGGGGAGAAAGACAAGAGCCAACTGGCTCCCTGTACAACAGTAAGAAGGGAAAGAAATTTTGGCCAAGGAAATGATAGCAGATAGAAACTACTATTAGTCATAATCAGCAATGGATTTGTTTTGCAGAGTTCTACTGTACTTTCTTAAAATAATAAATCTAGTAGTTGGTGTGTGTATATAAGAAGAAAATAAATGAATGAATGAATGAGCGAAAAAGCATTTATTAAGCTTGCCTACTACTTCCTAGGTGCTGAAAAAAGACCAAAGTGAGATTAGTTCCAAAAGACCAAAATGGGACAAGAGCCAACTGGCTCCCTGCCCTCAAGGAGAGGGTACTCCACTAGATGTGCTGTGTCTTGCATTAGAATGAATAAGTAAATAAGTGTGTGTATGCATATATCTAGAAAGAGAGAGACAGACAGACAGACGGGCAGACAGACAGACGGGGGAGGGGGTGGGGGGAGAGAGGGAGAGAGAGAAGAGAGAGAAAAAGAGAGAGAGAGAGAGATGTGTATCACTTTAATGTTTACAAAGAACTTGAAAGGAATAGCTCTCTGAAGTAGGTTCTCTTATTGCCATGTTGTAGATAAAGTAACTGAATCCCAAAGAAGTAGAGGTCTAGCCAGCAAGTCATCTCATTGTCATGAGAAACATGAAAAGCACAAAAAACACGATAATAGTGACCAAAGAATTATTCTGCCTTGCTTTCCCAGTTATATGTTGTCAGGCCTTGAGGAACTAGTTTAACCAAATGGCACTTCACTTTAGATACCAGTAATGTGGTCAGTGAAATTTGCCACCCGCCTTACTTTAAAGAAGAATAGCATTAAAGCATGGTGCAGCTAGGTGGTGAAACAGAAAAAGTGCAGGACCTCGAGTCAGGAAGACTCATCCTCCCAAGTTCAAATTCGGCTTAAAATACTTACTTCCTAGCTGTGTGACCTTGGGCAAGTCACTTAATCCTGTTTGCCTTAGTTTCCTCAACTGGAAAATGAGCTAGAAAAAGAAATGGCACCATTCCAGGATCTTTGCCAAGAAAACCTCAAAGTTCTGGAGAATCATACACCTGAACAGAAATGAATCATTAAAGTATATTTGCTGTGTACTTACCTCCTTAGGAAAAAAAGAATTACAAAAAGTTTGCAAAGCACTTAAATTAGCTCATCTGAGCTTCTCTAAAACTAGTGTTTTCAGCCCCTTTTTACAGATTAAGGAACCAAGACCCAATGATATTGTCATTTGCCTGTGGTCACATATGTAAATCTGGATAAGAGAATCACTATGTCATGCTTCTTTTCCTCAAATATAAGAGCAGAAAAAGATCTTAGAGAATCCCTTATTACACAGAAGAGGCCCAGAGAAGGAAAGTGATTTACCTAGGGTCATACATATAGTCTCATAAACTAATAAATTTGTACTTGAAACTTTTTTTGGACAAATAATTTCGTTAACATAATATTACAAAATTAAGAAGCAGGTTTTTTTTTAGTAAACTACTTTTAACTTCCCTTGAATACTTTTATTATTTATATGTATCTTCTCTTTCCAAAATTATAGCATAACAAAGCAAAAAATAGATTTTTTTTTCCTATTGTTAATACAGTGTGTAGTGTGTAAATAAACCCAAAAGGAACAGCCTGGAACTACTATATTCCTCTCATCTCGTCCCTTCTCCCTATTAATGTCAAAGTATTGGATACCTTTTGATTCTGATTTTTCAGGAGCATTGAGGGCATATCCCACTATTCAACATCTTCATACATGAGCAGCGGGCAAGCTTGGGTGTGAAGGCAAGAGTTCATATGCACATATACTTAGCCTGAGCTCATGCAAATGCACATATAGCATTCATATGTGCACAAATTGGCGTGTGTGCTTGAGCTACAATATACACAGGCACAGAGGATACCCTCTCTAATGGAGGAAACCACTGCCCTGAGACACATGGATGCAATTCCTTAACTTCCCCCACCTGCTGGGCAGCCACCTGCAATAAACAATAGTAGCCCATTATCAGACGGTAATAAAATAAGCAGTCCCAAAGCCGTTTACCTAAACAAGACTAGGAGCTCCTCCAAAACTGAGCTGGAAGCAGGGTGATTACTGCTTACTAGGCAGAAGAGTGAGGCCTCTTGTGACAGTCTCTAAAGGGCCAATGATAACCCTTCCTGGCGGCTCGCTTGGTGCCTGCTTCTAGTTCTTAACTAGATACATTGCGTGGGGGGGGGGGGGAGAGGGGGTTACTATGCATTAATGAATCCAAGGTGTTCAGTTGATTCCAGGCTTTTTTTTGTACCTACAGAATCACAGCCCACCCTCACTCCCTTTGCCCCCCAACTCCCTGCTGTCTTAAAACTAGGCTAAAGGAGGCTGTCCATAACTCCTCTTAATTCTGGTGCCTTCCCTCTGTCAAATCTTTTTCTGTCTATCCTTTATATAGCTTGCTCTGTATATATTTGAATGTTTTTCTCCCCCCACCCATTAGATTTTAAGCTTCTTGAGGGCAGGCATTATCTATTGCCTCTTTTTGCATCCAAAGTAGGTGCTCGCCCTGGAGTCAGGAGTACCTGAGTTCAAATCCGGCCTCAGACACTTAACACAAAAGAACTAGCCGTGTGACCTTGGGCAAGTCACTTAACCCCAACTGCCCTCCAAAAAGCAAAAAAAAAAAAAAACAAAAACAAAAACAAAGTAGGTGCTTAATAAATATTTATTGATTGATTATTAAAGAATAGAGTAAGAGTTTGGGAATCTATTCCAGATTTCTACCCAATTTTGTGCCTTACTTTACCCATCTTATAGAATTAAATTAATCCACCCCATTGGCAGTTGAAACTTCTTACCTTAAAGTTAGTTAAAATGTTACGTGAAAGCTCTGAGTTGCCATGTAAATCAGGGATTAATAAGTAACTAGTCTGAGGATCATAAATTTAAATCCGAAAGGACCTTTGAGAGGCCAGTTTAGTCCAGCTACCTCATGTACAGATATAGAAACTAAGGCACAGGGAGTTTTAGTGACTTGCCCAGGGTTACAATGGTAATGTCAGATGTTAGATTTGACCCCACAAAGTCAATGTGCTCTCCACTGCACCATTTTTCTTTGTATAATTGCAATTTTTCAGTCATCAAACCAGCATTTCTTAAGTGCCCACTATGTACAAGAAAGACAAAAGAATAGCTATGTCTGATATATTCAACTTTAAGGATTCCATTTTGTAGGATTCTGACATGTCTCCAAGGTCTCTGGCATACCTGTGTGGTGTTGGGAGGGGAGGGGGGAAGAGCAGGAACCTGAAACCATTAAGCTCCAAAATTAAATCCTGCTTCTGACACTCCCTAGTTAGATGCCCACAGGCAAGTCACTCAGCCACTCTCCACTCTAAGGTTTTCCTCAACTGTAAAATGGATATAACAAAGGCATATACTTAGCAAACCTTAAGACACAACCTATATGTTAATTACTCTAGAAAATACTTATATGTATTTATGTAACATACAGATCCTTGACTTTCTCCCCATTCACTCAGTAAACAGTTTAGTTGAACTATCAGAAGACTACTTCTCTCAGACTTTTAAGTAAAGCAAGTGCATGTATCCAGGAACCCAATATGATGAGCCCTTGGCACAATATGACTGAAAAAGCTTTCTTTCCACCTTGAGCTACTGTTTCTTAAAGCATAGGAGGTTTTCTGTTTCTTTTAGGACAATACATTTTAATTAAGGAAATTTATTAAATGTAATTACATTTCCAGATAGAGAGACATCTGCATTTCAAACTGCACCACATATTTTCATAAATATTCCAGAAGTCCCTTAGAGCTTTTCAGCATCACAATTTCCTTATTCTTCATATCTTCAGTTTAATATATATGTTCTATTTGTACACCATTAGAATTAGTCTTTTCCTTGCACAAGTATAGAATATGATTGCTTCTGAAAGCGGATTCAAGACATATTTTTTTCCAGAATCCAGACATTTAACAAGAACAGACAAATTGGAGCTCTGTAACATATGTTTAACAAAAGATCTAGATATCTTGCAAAAGTATACTGGGTAAACAACTAGGCTGTTTTCTGCTTTGAAGTTTCAGACCATTGTTATTTTAATGGAGTGGAAAATTCAATTAGATAGGAGAATCTGATAGTTACCCAATTAAAGTACTTATAGTCTATTTTTAATGTTGCTTTTAAATTTTAATTTTTGAAAGTCACTTTGCCCAGCAAATTGTTTGAAGATAAGTTGAAACTTGAACTATTTTTAAAATGTACTGTGGCTGAAAATATGATATACATTTGTTCTTCGTTTTTGTAAAGCAGTTAGGTTAGAAAAAAAAAGGTTAAAATAGGTCTTCAGGAAAACAGTATGATTCCCAAGTGACTACAGATATAGATAGATAACATTAAGAGTTTGACATAATAGTTAGAAGATTGATCTTTGAGTTAGAAAGCTCAAGTAAAGTCCAGATGCTGGCACATCTTAGCTGTGTCATCACGGGCTTAACCTGTCAATGCTCCAGGCAGTTCACCAATACTTTTAGAGACAGAAGAGTCCTAGACCTTCATCTATGGGATTAGTTTCCACACCTGGAATCCCCTACACCAACAAGAGCACAGATCAAAACAGAAAAACAAAGGGAAAAAAATTAAACCATGGAATAAGTCCAGAATCATGTCTCTATGTAGAGCTGAATTTCTAAGACATGTATTGTGTGGAGGAAGAAAAGACAAATCATTTTAGAAGCACATTATATAACTAAAATGATCATCTTCTTTTTTCTGGAAACTGCTTTCTAGCCAATCATCTATAAGAACCCAAAGCCTAGACATGAGTACTAAAAGCCTAATTGAACAGGTGACTCACCTAAGCCAAATACTCTAATCAACTTTCCTTGACCCACATTGATCCAGTTAAATGTTACAGAACGCTGCTAATTGGCTGTGTACTTTAAACTGGTCTGAAAACCTATATAAACCAAGGCTGTAGCCTAGAAAGTGGAAGTTGCTACAATGAGTAGTCTTCCAAAACTCTCTTTCCATTTGACTTTTCCTTTTACTTGACCTCCAGTTCACAGACCTTCTGGGAACAAGATTCTCTCTGGGTTATACAGGAACTCAGGCGGAGAAATTCACCAGCAGTTTACAAATGTCTTGGAATTATACTCAGGCTAAAGGACAGCAAGATAGGCTAGCTTAGAAGGCTGACCCAGTTCGTTCTTACCACAGTGATAGTCTTGTAAGTAAAAGATTGAAGGAGAGCTGCTGAGGAGGGTATGGAAGGCCTGAATGGAGAATCCCCTCTGTAGTGTGCCAAGGGATAAACCTTGACAGAATAAAGTGTGTAGGAGACAAAGCAGATGCTAAGAGTTCCTAATTTTCCCCAATAATAAGGCACCACAAAACTCTTAGTAGCCCGGATTAGCTTTCAACTGCAACAATACAATGATGCCTGAGGATAATAATGATTGAAAAATAATGAAATCTTGGGAAATAGAGGCTATTATTATCCTCATTTTTTGTTTCTCTTATTCAGTCATTTTTCAGTCATGTCTGACTCTTCATGACTCCATCTAAGGTTTTCTTGCCAAAGATACCAGAGTGGTTTGTCATTTCCTTCTCCAGCTTATTTTTATAGATAAAGAAACTGAGGCAAACAGAGTTAAGTGACTTGCTCAGGGTCACACAATTAATAAGTGTCTGAGGTCAGATTTGAACTCAGGAAGATGAGTCTTCCTGACTCCAGACCCAACACTCTATCCACTGTACCACCCAGCTGCTTCATTTGCTCAGACTTCTACGTAAATGAATGGCTTACCTCTAGAAGCACCAATACACCAAAATGAGAGATGAGATAGTTACAGTAACTATAACTAACTTGTTGAAAATTAAGGTTAAACATACATAGTCTTTTACTTTATAAGTAGAATACCATTCCACATAAGAGTAGTTGTGAGGATCAAGTGATATAAAATATGTAAAGTGCTTTGGAAACCTTAAAAGCACTATTATAATTAGTATTATAGCTTTTACATCTGAACATTTTTCCCCTGCTCAAATGTTCACTTAAAAAATAATGTAAAGAAACAAATTTGTGCAGTTTCACTAAAGTAATAGTATAACTGGGAAAATAATCTTATTATAGAACAAAGTTAAATTAAGTCTATTCAGAGATGATATTACCATGTACTTAGCTTCTTAAAAATGAACATATTAGTACTTAGAAATATAACATATTTTGAAAAAAGATTAGTTGCCTAATTACAGATTTCACACATAATCTGTCAATTAACTAAATATGTGCTGACTGCCAGTAGCTGTGCTGTGAAAGATGGGTAGAGGGATGGAGGGTCGCTGCTCTGAGAAGTACAAGGAGTTGCCGTGTAAATGATGGGGCTTCGGTAGCATTCTCAAATGCTCACTTTTCGAAGTAAGGAGAAGTGATCTTAAACAAAAAAATATTAAAAAAAACCCAAACCTTCTTCAAAACAGTCATCAGCAGGAATTATCCCCCATCTAAAGTTCCCTTCCCACATCCTCATAACTAAGCAGCTCACTTAAACTCTTTGTGACTCATCACAAAGTGGACATAGAGACACTTCTCACTTTAATAAGTGGATCATTCTGCAGACCGCTACATAAAGTAATTTTTGCATCCTGAAAATTTTCCTGAAGAAATGGGAAAGAAAGGAAAGGTAGAGGGAGGTATGGCGGTAGAAAGGGTTTTGCCACCCCACTGTGGAGGGAAGGGGCCTGCACACAGTCTGGCCATATCTGAGAAGAAGAACATGGGGAGCAGACATGTAGGGGCCAAATGCACAGGAGAGAACATGTTACATGAGGGACTAAAAACAAACAAAGGCTACTTAAACTTGTCAGGTATTTGTTGGAGCTTGGGGGGGGGAGTGGAGCAGTGCTGGTGGGCAGAGTAGGGCAAAGGTTTTTCTAGGTCTCAAGTCAAGCCTCTGACCTTGCAAAGGATGCAGTGATGACCTTGCCCCCACCACAGAGCAACAAGCTGAGAGGCAGGAGGAGAGAGAAACAGAGAGACAGAGACAGTGACAGAAGCACAGAGAGACAGGGACAGAAGGAACTGCATGGATTCCAGGAAGGAAGAAAGAACTGTGAATTAGCTCTTTGCCACTTACACTCTAATTTTGATCTAACTTTCCCCTGGCCTTTGCATGTACTTATAAGAAAGGATATTCCAAACTTTTGGGGAGGATGCTTTTGTCCCATCTATTTTTATTATAACACATTGATAAATATCTCTTTCTAAAAGCTAATTAACTCTGGCTTCCTAATAAATATCAATTGGATAATCAATGATTATGCCATCATCAGAGTTGCTAGGTGGATAGAGTCCACCTGTGCTAGAGTCAAGAAGACTTCTCTTCCTAAATTCAAATCTGGTCTCAGATACTTACTAGCTATATGACCCTCGGCAAGTCACTTAACCCTATTTGCCTCAGTTTCCTCATCTGTAAAATGAGCTGGAGAAGGAAATGGCAAACCACTCCATTATCTCTGCCAAGAAAACCCCAAATGGGGTCATGAAGAATCAGACACAATTGGAATGACAGAGAATGAAAATGTCATCATCTCAATAATAAACTGCCACTATTCCTTGGGGATAGAGGAAAAGAGTGTGAACTGCTAACAAGGGAAGGGAAAAAGCAAAGGAGATGGGATGGGAGCTGGAGTGTTGTGGAGCCAGCTAGTACCTATTGTTAAATTATCAGCACGTGCACCTACATTTCAGAAATTGGCAAGTGCTAAAGGAGGACTTGGTTTGTTGTTTCCTTGATAAAGGAAGCTATGGAGATAATACTAACAATGCAGATTAAACTGAAAAATGTGTCCTGGGTACATTTTTATAGGGCCAGTTGTTCCATATTTACCAGCACACCCTTGGTGGGAGTGAAGTGATGTGAGTGTGATGAGGGGCTATTTATAGGCGAAGGACAGGGCAGTCTGTACTTGTGGTAGTTGCCTTGCCTTGGTGAGTGGGAGGCTGAACCCAAAACCTTGCTCTCTTGGAGAGCTAGAAGGGGCCAAGGAAGACCTTCATCAGGAAATAGTAATGGCTGAGAGAGGCCTGTCCTTTGTTCTAGGTGCAGAGTAGATATACCAGAGGTGAAGTAGACCTCGCCTTGACCCAATTTTGGGACAGACCACTCCCACTTTTAGTATCTAATGTGATATCACAAGAGAAGAATGGAGAAAGTGTACCGGACTGGGAGTCAGGAAGACCCTTGTTCAAAGCCTGACAAATGACCTAACTTCTCTGAGCTTCTGGATAATTCCCTAAAATGTATAATCTATAAATTCACTAATTTATAGATTGGTTGATGGAGGGAGTTCCCATACCCTGGAATGTCAACATAATCAGTAGATATTATTTGTTGCTTTTTGATATTAGTTATCAGTTGTGGCCACAGGTAGAGATGGGAGAGTTAGTAGCCTACAAATAAAGCCAGGGCAAATGACCTAAGAGATTAGTTTGTGAATCCCAGATAATCCTTCTGACAAACTGATTAGTTCCCATTCCCACCCACCAACTCCCACCTAGAAGATATCCCTCTCTTAGTCAATGTCTCAACCGTCTCCATTGAATTTCTAGGCATTTACTTATCACATTGCATTATGCTTATTTGCCAGGACCCCACCATTCTCCCCTTCTATTTTCCCCTCTCCTCTTCCACTGGAGTGGAGACTCCAACCAGTCAAGGATGTATCCATTTTTCACCTCAGTATTCCCAGACCTAAGGGAGAACTAGACTAGAACTGAATTGGTATTTCTTATCTGTCACTGCCTGCCCTGAGGAAAGTAAAGGCATTCAAGAAAATCTCTATTTCAAAGCCCTTGAGGAGATACCAGACCTTAGGAGGTGGGCCTCTGAGAATTTTGTTTGTGAAGGAAACAGGAGATCAAAAATCCACTGTACTATTTTGCCTAGGGCTGGGACCAACACCCAGTACAGACTTACAGTTCAGTCCTGTCTGACTTTTTGACCTTGTGGACCATAGCATGCCAGTACGGTCAATGAGGTTTTCTTGGCAAAGAAACTGCAGTGGTTTGCCATTTCCTTCTCTAGTGGATTAAGGCAAACAGAGGTTATTGACTTGACCAGGGTCACACAGTTAATAAGTGTCAGAGGCCATATTTTAACTGAGGCCTTCCAGACTCCAAACCCAGAGGTCTGTCCACTGGACCATCTAGCTGCCTAACACAGACATGGTAGCTTCTTCCAGTGGGGTAATGTAATTTTTGGAAGTCCTAGTCAATTATTATTTTAGCATGGTCTCATTTAGTTTTAAAAGCAACCTTGTGTGAGAAAAGAGAACTCAACTAGAAATCTGGAAAAACTAGATATGAGTACAGATTCTATTGCTCCCTAAATTTGTGACCTTAGACAACTCATTTTAATACCCTAGGATTATATAAAATCATAAAATGTGGGTAATGACACTGGCAATACTTCCATCTCAGAGTTGCCAAGATGATATATATATTAAAGGGCTTTGCAAACTAAAGTATTAAGCAAAAGTAAACTTTCATTGCTTAACTTTAACAGGTGGTATCACAAGCTCCTGTATCAGGCTGGCTGTGAGATAAATTAAGCATCCTAGATAAACATCCTCATACCTTGACAACATTATACTGTGTATCCTTGTGTTGCTACAAGTATTTCTGATCCTTTATATATGGTTTTAGGGAAATTATGACATCTACAATTTCTACAAAGGAATACCATTCATTTTTCAGAGTTTCTTGATAATATTTAAATCTGGATCGGGTATTTCCCCTTGACCTCTGCCAAATTCAACATCCAGTTCCCAAGAAGTTATAAAGTACAGTGGAATGGTCTTAAATTTGCAGTCAGAAGTCCCTGTTTCCAGTCCCAAATCTCCACTTACTGATTTGTGTACCTGTTTTATTGGGTCAGGCCTTTCTTAGGCTCAGTTTATTCAACTGTAAAATAAGAGATTTAGACTAAATTCTTGAGAGCTCTGAACCTATGATCCATATCTGTTGAATAATATTCTGGGTCTGATCCAGTGTGTTGATTTACTCAAGTTTTATTAATGATTTTCTCTAGATGTGGTCTAAATCTTTCATTTCACCCATCTAAAAATTCTTGCAAGATTAAACGACTTGCCCACAGTCGCATAACTTGTGTTGGTCAGAGGCAGGGATTGCTACCCTGTCTTCCAAAGCCAGAGGTCTGCCTGCTCTCCCTTTCTAAACAGAGAATGTTGAAAAATTTTAATATAGTCACAATTAAATTAAAGCTGACTACTTACTTAAAGCTGACTTTAAAATGACTTTGTTGAAAGAGTAAACCCTAATAAAGGATAAATTGATTTTTAAAATATTTCTTGGGTCTCTGTCACATACATGGTAATGCACTATAATGTTTTTCTTCTGGGATTTCCATCTTTCATTGTTAATTCACACCTTTTCAAAGAATGATTATAAATAGTCCAAAATTTTTTGAACTCTTACAGAATTACAGAATTTTTGATTTGAAAGGGACCTGAGTAACCATCTGCTGTGCCCAAAACCCACCAGGGTGGGGAACCTGTGGACTTGAGGCCACATGTGGCCCTCTAGGTCCTCAAGTGCAGCTCTTTGACTAAAACCAAATTTCACAGAGCAAATCCCCTTAATAAAAGGATTTGTTTTGTAAAACTTGGACTCAGTTGAAAAGCCATACTCGAGGACCTAGAGGGCCACATGTGGCTTCAAGGCTGTAGGTTTCCCACCCTTGGTATTTTCTAAAGTGATGGCAAAGCTCTTTGTTTTGCCTTAAAAAAAAATTGGGGGAAGAAGTCCATGTTAAATTACTTGCTTAGGGTCACACAGCTAATAAATATCTGAGGCCACACTTGAACTCAAGTCTTCTAGACTCTAGATGTGACTATCTATCTGCTGCACCTTGACTTTGTTTTTGTTGGGAGGATAAGGGGTGTATCTATGTATATGTATGTATATGTATACACACACATATATAAACATCTATCTATCATCTATCCATCCATCCATCCATCTATCTATCTATCTATCTATCTATCTATCTATCTATCTATCTATCTATCTATCTATAATGCTATCTTAATTCATTAAGTCATTAAGTTTTAAGGTGCTTTTGGTCTTTCATATTCTAAATTATCAGAGAGAACCAGCTATCTCCCTTGGTAACTCATCATAGACTGAGAATGTTATAGCTATGAGTATTAATTTATTTATACTCTTGAAACTAACTTTCAGTGATCTTTATAAACTGAAAAAGACATCAATAATGTACTATCAAGGAAAAAAAATCAAGTTTTCTTTAAGCCAGGGCATCTTAGTAATACAGATAGTATAAAATATTCCCTGTGAAAAATAAGTACCAAAAGTTAAAACTTTGGGAAGAGAGGATATGTTTAAAATTCGTGGTATAAAAATAGTCATTTTATTAGTAATGTAATATTAAAGATTTTCTTATTAATTTAGTATTAATGTAAATTAATTTCTATTTTGGAGAGGTTGACATTTTTTGACTGAAAGCCTGGATGTCCTCTAAATTAGTGGTCGTTGAACTAAAATAGAAATAAGAGGCAGCTAATCTGTACATAAGGATTCCTGCAGTCATATGATGAGTTTTAAAATGTTGGTGTTTTGGTGTTTTGTAGGATTTTATTTATTTCATTAAATATTTCCCAATTACATTTCCATCTTGTTTAGGCCACACACAGGAGTGTTACAGGTTGCATCTTGGGCCAGTAGGCAGCGTATCTGGCACTTCTGGTGAAATATGGAATATGAAAACTATGGGATAGTGGAAAGGGCCCAATACTTAGAGTCAGAAGACTTTAGACTCTTATCTGGGCTCTGCTCGATGACATGAAACAATTCTCTTCAATCATTCAACAAGAATTTATTTGATAAATGTATTATTAATAAATAATAAATAAATATTGTAATATTTATTTAAATAATATAATATAATGAAAATAAATAAATATTAATAAATTAATAAATGTATTTTCCATAGTGCTAATTGGTGGAAAAACAAAGGCAAAAATGAAATGGCTCCTTCCTGCCTTCAAGGAGCTTATATTCTTATGGGGAGACACCATGTACATCAGTCAGTAAAGAGGGGGGTAAGCACTTACTGTGTGCCAGGAGCTTAACAAATATATCTCATTTGACTTTTGAGGATATTGAGGCAGGTGGCTTGTTTGTGGCTAAATGACTTGTTCAGGAACACACATCTAGGAAGTATCTGAGGTTAAATTTGAACTCAAGTCTTCTTGGTTCCAGGCCCAGTGCTCTATCCACTACCCCACCCAGGCAACTGTACGAAGTTTGGAAATATAAAGAAAGGTAAAAGACAGTCCCTGCCCTCAAGGACCTCACAAGCTACACAGAGGATGAACAGGAAAAACTGGACAAAAGGCAATCACTATGTGTAAGTACATTCGGAATATATCCAAAATGAAGACAAGGTAGTTTGCGGAGGAAAAACTTTAGCAACTGGGCATTCAGGAAGGGCTTTGGGAGGAAAGAAGTACTTGGGCTGAGTTTCAGAGGAAAACTAGGGATCCTCAGAGCTGAGGGTGAGGAAGGGGTGCTGTCCAGGCATGGAGGACAGCCAGCAAAGTCAATCTCACTTTCTTCTACTGAAGAATACAAATAACGATCCATAATCTATCTACTTCATGTTTTTATTGCTTGGATCAAATTGAACAGAGCATTGCATCAGTCAACAGTTTAATCGACTCCTCCACTAAAATCCTACTCTAATGTCTCTTCCTGGTATGGAGGTGATTCTGAGTTCACAAAGTGTATGCCTGAGGAGCAGAAGCCTCTGGCCAAGTCCAAGAATGGTTTTGAGAATAGGCCTAGACTGTTTTCTAAGTACTAAATTAGACTTACTGCTGGAAAGTAGCCCACCTGGTGACTGATTGACTAGTGTAATTTAAGCAAACAATCTACTAAACAAAGAACCGAGGGTTTGTGATTGGCAGCAATGGAGAATCCATACAGATACTCCAGTGACTTGCTATGACCCATAGGATCAAATATATTTACCTCTCTTCCATACTTAGAGCCCTTCACAATCTGACTCCAACCTACCTTTCCAGGCTTATTATACTTTACTCCCTTTTATGCCCTCTATGAAGTAGCCACACCAGCCTTCTTGCTGTTCCTCGACCAAACATTTCATCTGCCATCTCCATACTTTTGCCTTGGTTCTTTTTTTTTTAATATTTTTTTTTGGAGGGCAGTTGGGGTTAAGTGACTTGCCCAAGGTCACATGGCTAGTTTTTGTGTGTGTGTGTGTTAAGTGTCTGAGGCCGGATTTGAACTCAGGTACTCCTGACTCCAGGGCCGGTGCTCTATTCACTGCGCCACCTAGCCGCCCCTTTTGCCTTGGTTCTTTAACCTCCCTAGAAAGCAGTCTTCCTCATGTGCACCTTTTAGAATCTAGGTGGTACAGGGGACAGAATGCTGGTCCTGGAGTCAGAAAGATACCTCTTCCTGAATTCAAATTCTGACCTCAGACACTTGCTAGCTGTGTGTCCCTGGGCAAGTCGCTTAACTCAGCTTGCCTCAGTTTCCTCATCTGTAAAATTAGCTGGAGAAGGAAATGGCAAACCACTCCAGTATGTTTGCCAAGAAAACCCCAAAAGCAGTCCCAAAGAGTCAGACACAACTAAAAAAATGACTAAACTACTATGGGTTTCTTATTTTAACATTCATTTTTTTTAATTCCAAATTTTTTCCTTTCCTTCCTTACCTCCCCCTCCCAAGATGATAAGTAATTTGATATAGATTATATATGTGCAGTCATGTGAAACATATTTTCATATTAATCATGTTTAGAAAGAAGAAACAGACCAAAAGAAAAAAATGAAAAAAAAAGTAAAATAGTATGCTTCAATCTATTCTTTCTCTGGAAATGGATAGAATTTTTCATTATGAGTCTTTTAGAATTCTCTTAAATCATTTTATTGCTGAGAATAGTTAAGTCATTCATAGTTGAACATCATACAATGTTGCTGTTACTATGTATAATGAATGTTCTTCTGGTTCTGCTCATTTCAATTTGCATCAGTTCTTGCAAATCTTCCCAGGTATTTAACTACAGATTTCTTAAAAGCTCAATTTAATTAATACCTTCTACGTGACGGCTTCCTTGATCCTTCTAGCTTCAAGTGATTCCCTTATGGGGAAAATATAAATTACTTTGCATATTCTTTTCTGTATACATTAGACTGTCAGTTCTTAGCAGTCAAGAACTATTTTACTTAGCACAGTGCTTAACACATAGAAGGTGCTTATTAAATGCTTGTTGACAAGTTGTTTTCCCCACTATGTAAGTTCCATAAGGTCAGTGATGATTTAATTTTTATCTTTAGATCCCTGGTGCCTACCACAAAGCCTGTCATCTAGTACGTACTTAATGAACATGTATTCTTTGATGGATGGAGGCATGGATGAAATCATGTATCTTTGAAGTACTGGAAGCAACAAAATTTCTTCGCCTCATAAGAGGCATTCATCACAGAAATCTAGCTTTTCTGATACACACAGGACATCTATCTTTACTCATCCACCTTTCTTCCCACCTCCAAGGTTGTATACCTTGATTCTTTGAAGAATCCACGGTTCCATGCCTGTGGGAAAGGGATAGAGATCACAACCACTTAGCAAAGCTTAGATTTCCTTAAAACAGAGGAAAATAAGGACTATATTACAATAGAATTCATATATTCTTTGCCTACCACTATTGTCCACTTTACCTTTTACTGTAATGTCATGGGTGAAATTGGTGATTTCCCAATTATTTTGTTAAATTTCCTAAGTAATTTTAAATGTAGTTTTTCTTTCATCTCCTCCCTCCCCCTCCCACCCCCAATTTAGTTCATTATATATGTTCAAAGAATAATAGAATAGAAGATAGAGCTTAAAAAGACTTTGAAGGTCATTTAATCCAATCTTTTATTTGTCAGATGAGGAAACTGAGGCCCAGAGTAAAGTTGTTCAAGTATGCATATCATCGTCAAGATATAGCACACAGATAAATATGTGATGTATCTATAGTTCAGTTTGGTTGTTTGCAACTAGATGTTAATGCTTATTAAAATGCAAAAAACAAAAACAAAGCCATGACATGCTTTCATAGATTTTGTTGTTGTTCAGTCATAACCAAACTCTTTATGACTCCATTTGAGATTTTTTTGGCAAAGATATGGAGAGGCTTGCCATTTCCTTCTCCAGCTCATTTTAAAGACCAGGAAACTGCGACAAACAGGGTAAAGTGACTTGTGTAGAGTCAGACAGTCCGAGGTCAGATTTGAATTCAAGAAGAGGAGTCCTCTTGACTCCAGGCCCAGCACTCTACACTGTGCCACCTAACTGCTCACTTTCATAGACAGGAATCACTTAATATTTAAGTATCAAAATGTGTTTCAGGTATTTTAAATCATGAAAGAGTGCTGGATTTGGAGTCAGAAAACTTGGATTCTAATCCTATCCATGTCCCTTAATATCCTTTTTGATGTTAGGGAACTCACTTCATTTTTCTGGGCCTCAAATTCCCCATGACAAGACTGGACTAGATGATCTCTGAGATCTCTTCCTACTCTAGAGCAATGCTCTTGGTTTGTATTTAACGTGTCTTTTACAGATTAGAGATATGGCTTACTACATGTTAATGTCCCTATGGAAAAATTAAGTGAGACTGTTGTAAGGCAATGTCACAAACCTTCTTGAAGCCTCTTATCATCTCTCCAATGAGGATTTTTAAAAATCCTATCAGTTGGAAAAAGACCCAGTAAATTTTTCCCTAATAAAGGTAGATATACTTTATATAAACACATTGTTTTCATTCTAGGCTAGGAAAAAATGACTTCTTTCTAACATATTATTCATTTTGCCCTAAAGGATTAAAACAAAAAACAACAACCAAGCCTATGATTAATGTGTCTTTTCTTAATTTTTTGAGTATCTTTAATTGTTGGAAATTAATTGGGAAGTCAGATACTGACACATGTATAAAAACAGGTCTTGTAATTTTTTAAAAGGAAGAATAAAGTAAGATTATTTTCCATCTTCCTGATGCAAAGAGATATACATTCTGCCTTTTAATTAAGTTTAATTCAATAAGCATTTTTAAGTGCCTACTATGTGCCAGGCACTGTGGTAAATACTGGAAATGCAAAAAAAAAAAAGCCAAAGACAGTTCCTGCCCTCAAGGGGCTTACAGTCTAATAGGGGAGGCAACAGAGAAACAAGCATATACAAAGCAAGCCATATGCAAGATAAATTGGAAAAAAATAACTGAAGGAAGAAAAGGTTGTAGTGAAAATATGAAGGGGTAAATATCAGGCCCCTCTTGGATCATGGCCTTGTCATGGTAGAAAGGCTTGGGTAGCTCAAAGAAACTATGAGCTGTGATGTGCTGTTTTAAAAGGACAGGTCATAGTGGAGAGTTCTGACAAAAGGTGATCCATTGGAGAAAGAAATGGCAAACAACTCCAGTATCTTTGCCAAGGATCCTCATGGACAGCATTAAATGATTAAAAGATATGACATTGGAAGATGAACCCCTCAGGTCAGAAGGTGTTCAATACATTAATAGGGAAGAACAGAGGACAACTAGAGGTAACTAGAGGTAACTACAGCACCAGTGAAGCTACTGGGCCAAAGCAGAAAGGAATGTCAGCTATAGATGCATTTGGTGACAAAAGGAAAAGTCTGATGCAGTAAAAGATCAATATTGAAAGGAACCTGGAATGTAAAATCTATGAACTAAGGTAAACTGGATGTGGTCAAACAGAAGATAGAAAGATTAAACATTGACATATTGGGTGGCAGAGATCTTAAAGGGACAGAAATGGGTGAATTCAGTTCAGGGGATCATTATACATGCTATTGTGGTCAAAAATCCCTTAGAAGAAATGGAGTAGTCCTCATAATCAAAAAAAGGTGAGAAAAGCAGTACTGAGATATAATTTCCAAAATGACAGAATGATATCTGTTCAAATCAAAGGCAAACCATGCAACATCACAGTAATACAAGTCTAAGTTGAAACCACTGATGTTAAAGAGGACAAAGTTGTCATGGTAATTAATTTAAATTTGAAGACCCCTTTTTGTTATGCCAAGTAAGCAGGTACTTAGCCCTTAGTAAGGACTAAGTACCTCTGTGAAAGAGGCAGAGGGTGTGAACTCTGTCTCCTGTTGCTGATATAACAGGAAGGGGTTGGCTGAGATAGGAAGTTTGTGTATATAAGAAAAGGCCCAGAGGTAGACAGTCAGAGTCAAGAATTTTCCTCCTGGAGGCTCCTGGTGGAGGGAGCAGAATTTTCTCAACATTTGGAAGCTGGGCTGCTACTTGCTGGACTGAGAACTGAGTTGGAGTTTTCTTGAGACCAGAATCTGATGAAGGCTGAAGTTGCTGCTGAGAAGGCTGCCTGGAAGGCTGAGGTTTCTTCTGGGTCCTAAGGCCAGCTGAACTGCTAGAGGACTGAAGAAGCATGACTAGGATAAGACTTTCTTTGTTTGTGGCTTGGTTAATCCTTGACTTCCTGGCAACAGAAGTTGTGAAGGTTTTGAGATGTGCCGGACCCCATGAACTTCAGTGTGTGGCAAGAACTGCCTGGAGGACTAGACGAGAACCTGGGAGCTGTCTGCCTTTGAATCCAGGTGATTGTTTGCTGGATTTAGGTAGGAGCTAGGATTGTGGAAGGGGATCCAGGGAATCTGAAAGTCAAGATGAAGAAAAGGCCTCTCCTTGGATATTGAACATGTGATGGCATTGAAATTTACTAGTCACCTAGGGGTGGAGGGTTTGTGTAATTTTTTTGTGATTAATGATACTTAGTGACTGATTGCTAGATAAGTGACTGATTAAGTTAATCTATAATTGCCCCATGAGTGGAAGACTGACTTGTATTGTGAAATGATTGAATGATTAAGTAAGGAGGGTTTCTCCCTTAGGGAAACCAAATGGTTATTCTTTTGTTCTTTGTTCTAAATACTGTAACCACTTTGGTGAAGATTATATGGCCATTTTAATGATAAGCTCTTGTGAAAACTATATTGTGATTTTCTGTGATAAGATGTGATGTTGTAAATATTATATTGTGATTTGTTGTGAATATTTGCCTTGATTTGTTATGGAATAAATGGAGTGTTCACTATATTGTATAATCAGAACCTTAAAAGCTGTTAACCATAGCATTCTTTTGGGAAGCTGCTTGTGCATGGCATTATAAAAGTTGATCTATTTTGTGAAATCCTTCAACATCTTCTAGTAATAACAACAATGATCAAAAAGATGTTACATTCATCATAATGGATTGGAATGCTAAAGTAGGAAATTGAAAGATAATTGGAATAACAGGTAAATTTGGTCTTTTGTACAAAATGAAGCAGGGAAAAGACTAATAGAGTTTTGTCAACATAACTCTGGTCATAGCAAACACTCCTTTTCAACGACTCAGAAGGTGGCTCTAAACATGGACACCAACAGATGGTCAGTATCAGATTAATTATATACTTTGCAGTCAGATGTGGAAAAAAACTCTATGCAGTCAGTTAAAATAAGACCTGAAGCTGACTACAGCTCAGATCATGGCTTCTTATTGCAAAATTCAGATTTAATTTGAAGAAAGTAGGGAAATTCGTCAGATTGTAAAGGTATGACCTAAATAACATCCCTTATGAATATGAAGTAGAAGTGATAGATTTAAAGGATTAGATCTGGTAGCTAGAGTGTCTGAAGAACTATACACAGAGGTTTGCAATATTATGTAGGAGGCAGGAACAACAAAAATATTACAAAGATAAAGAAGAGCAAGAAAGCAAAATGATTGTCTGATGAGACTTTACAAATATCTGAGGATATAAGGAAAGTAAAAGAGAAAGGGGGAAAGGAAAGATATACCCAACTGCATGCAGAATTCCAGAGAACAACAAGGAGAAATAAGGTTTTCTTAAATGAGCAATGCAAAGAAATAGAAGAAAACAATAGAATAGGAAAGACAAAAGATCTCTTCAAGAAAATTATAGAAATCAAGGAATGTTTCATGCAAAAATGAGAAGATAAACAACAAAAATGGGAGGGCCTTAGAAGTAAAAGAAATTAAAAAGAGATGGCAAGAATACGCACAACTATATAAGAAAAATCTTAACATCATTGATAATTACTGTGGTGTGGTTACTGATTGAGAGCCATGTATCCTTGAGAATGAAGTTAAGTGGGCCTTAGAAAACATTATTAACAATAATGCTAGTAGAGGTCATGGAATTCCAGACCTATTTAAAATCGTAAAAGATGGTGCTGTTAAAGTGCTGCACTCAGTATGCTAGCAAACTCAACAGTAACTACTGATGTAGAAATGAGCAATTTATATCCCAATCCTAAAGAAATGCAATGCCAAGGAATGTTGGAGTTACCAAACAATTGTGCTCATTTCACAGGCCAGCAAGGTTATGCATAAAATTCTGCAAGGTAGGCTTCAGTAATATGTAAACTGAGAATCACCAGAATTACAGGCTGGTTTTCAAAAGAGGCAGAAGAACTGGAGACCAAATTGCCAACATTTGCTGGATTATGTAGGGATCAGTGTGAGTCTAAAAGCACTTGTGGTGCTGAGGGTCACAGCCCAGTTGCTAAGCCCATAGTGAAATCTCTCATGAGACTGCTCCCCTGATGAGCAGCAGCTGAAACAGCTGGCCTGTCCTCCATTGGTCAATTCCCCTCCAGTGCAGGAGAGAATCATGCTACCTCTCAGGTATTTAAGTAGGACACTACAATACAATAAAGGACAGCTGCTGTACACTTCTCTCTTGCTTTCTGGTCTCTTCAGTCCCTCCTGAGAATACCGCCTAAGGCTGGCTCTTAGGCTCCTGAGTTAAGCTGCTGCTACAGGATTATGGAGAAAGCAAAGGAGTTCCAGAAAAACATCTACTCCTGCTTTCCTGACTATACTAAAACTTTTGACTGGATGGATAACAACAAAATGTGGTAAGTCCTCAAAGAGATGAGAGAACCAGATGACCTTATTTATCTCCTGCGGAACCTGTATGTGGGCTAGAAAGCAACAGTTAGAAAAATATATGGAACAACTCAGTGGTGCAAGATTGGGAAGAGATACATTGAGGCTGTATATCATGGCCTTATTTATTTAACTTATTTGCAAAGTACACCATGCATGGATCAAAAGCTGGAATTAAGGTTACTGGAAGAAATATCAACAATCTCAGATATGCAGATGATACCACTTTGATGACAGAAAGTGAAGAAGAATTTAAAAGCTTCTTGATAAGGATTAAAGAAAAGAATGTAAAAGCTAGCTTGAAGCTTGACATCAAGAAAATTAAGATCTTTGCAACTGATCCCATCACTTGCTGGCACATACAGAAGAAAGGGAAGTGGTGTCAGATTTTTTTATCCTTGATCACTTTAGAAGGCAATTGCAGCCATAAAGGATGCTTGCTCCTTAGAAGGGAGACTTTGGGAAATCTGGACAGCATACTAAAAAGCAGAGATGGACCTTTCCTACGAAGGTCCATATAATCAAAACTATGGTTTTTCCAATAGCAATGTATAGTTTATAAGAGTTGGACTATAAGGAAAGCTGAGAGCTAGAGAATTGATGATTTCAAACTGAGAGGCTACAGAAGACTTTTGAGAGTCTCTTTGGTAGTAAGGAGATCAAATCTGTTAATATTTAAAGAAATTAATTTTAGACTATACACTGGAAAATCAAATACTGAAGTTGAAGCTAACATACTTTGACCACAAAATGAGAAGATGGGACTTGTTGCAAAAGACCCTGATGTTTAAAAGATTGAAGGAAAAAGGAAAAGGGAATGGCATAGGATGAGATGGATAGATAGTGTTATGAAAGGAATGAACATAAACTTGGAAGGTAGAAGGGCCATGGTCCATGGAGGTCACAAAGAGTTGGACATAATTGAATGACTGAACAGCAACAATAAATTTCAATAGAAATAATGACTGTGTTATCAATAGTGTAATTTCTTGCCAATAAAATCATTTTTCCATGACTGCAATAATAATAATGGTAGTTAGATTATATAATAAGCATTTTAAGGTTTGCAAAGTACTTATAACTATTATCTCCTTTTATCTTAACTCTAGGAGGTAGGTACTATTATTATATCCATTTTACATATGAGGAAACAGAGGTTGAAAGATTTAAGTGACTTGCCTGGGGTCACCCAGCTAGTGAATGTTTGAGATCAGATTTAAAGTCAAGTGTTTCTGACCACAGGTCTAGTGTTCTGACTTCTGTTATCACACAGCTATTGGAAGAGAACTTTAACCAGAATTCCTGCCTGAAGAACAAGGAGGCTACAAAACTTTTTCATCACAGAGGATAATTATGAATGACGGAATGGGAGTCCTTCATGTTAATCTTCTAACTGTGGCCCTCCTGTTGCTAGGCTAAATCTCACACACCATTCCCTTTACATCCCTTTTATTTCAAGCTAGATGTGGATGAAGTTTGTTAACTTATCCCTGATATTAAATCACCAATCTCAGCTGTATTATCAGTTAGTAGCTGCGTGTTAGTGGAAAAACCTCATATTTGGGAAAGGAGAATGACTGTGATAAATGATCATCATTCCCTCCCTTCCCCCCAATCTAAACCAATAATCAGAGAAAACAATGTTCTCATCTATTTTCATTCCCATGGTGTTATTGCCACTTGATAGCATTACTTCACACTTTGTAGCTTCATACAGTTCAGCAGGAAAATTCATTTAGTCTGTGGCTAACATGAGAATCAACTTTGGTATTTTTCTACTACTTCTCACTCTTAGAAATGCTGCTCTTGGATATTATCTAGAATAATATGGAAGAACAATCAGACACAGGAAATTATTTTCTATGAACATTTCTATGGGAGTTATTAGTGATCTCTCAGTTGTTAAATCCAATGGCCTTTTCTCTATCCTCATTCTCTTTTACCTCTGTAGTCTTTGAGATTTTTTTTTCACTCTTTCCTCTGACACTCTCTTCTCTTTAGGTTTTCAGGACACTTCTGTTTCCTGCTTCTTTTCCTACCTATTGGACGACTCTTTTTCTGTCTTTTTTAATGGAACCTCATGCGGGTCATTCTTTCTAACTAGAGGTGTGTCCCAAGGGTGTCCTGTGTGCTCTTCTCCCTCTATATTACTTAATTTGGCGATCTCATCAACTCCCATGGATTTAGTTGCCATCTCTATATTGATGCTTTTCAACTCTACTTATTCTGCCCCAAACTCCTGTTGATCTCCCCTCTCACATTTCCAACTGCCTTTCAGACATTCTGAAATGTATGCTCAGTAGGCATCTTAAACTCAATATATTCAAAACAGAACTTACTATCTTTCTCCCTAAACACACCCTTGTAGCACCAAGTGCAATATTCACAGTGCCAATGGTGACTGCAAATATGTTGTCATGGTGCTTAATCACAAAATATAACAGACTCTCCATATAGAAGACAGAAGCAAAACATTTATTCAGACACCAGAAAACCAAATCCCAGCACCAGGAAACCGAATCCATCATAGCAACATAGAAGTTAATGCATCACAATGCAGCAGACAGCTACATTATCTTTTAGCCTTCCCATAAACACAACCCTAGCTGTCTCCCTAACATCCTCTCCTCCCTCCAGTTCTACCTTCTCTGACTCCCAGCTTCCTGTGGGCTCTGCTGCAACCTTCAGACAACTCCTCCCACCACAGGCTCCATGTAATTACATTCAGCCTATTAGGGGGCAGGAAAGATCTTCAAATTTCTGTTACCATTGTACCCCTCTCCCCCTGAGCCACACATGTCTAACCTTGTCTATTGCTGTAGATAGAGGGCAATAGCATCATCTCAAACCCTTTGGCTCTCAACATGGAGTCAGGGAGTCATCCTTGAATCATCCTTATCCCTCAACTTCCATACTCAATTTGTTACCAATGTTGATCTATTTCACCTGTGCAAAATCTTTCACATATACATTCCCTTCTCTCCTCTGACATTGCCAATCACCCTGGTGTTGGCCTTCATCACCTCAGGTCAGGACTATGGAATAGCCTACTGGTGAGTCTGTCTTCCTTGAATCTTTTGCCACTCTAATCCATCTTTTATTCAATAACTAAACTGATTTTTTTTAAATCACAGGCCTGATCATGTCAGTCTTCTACTCAATAAACTCCAGTAGCTCCCTGTCACCTCCAGGATCAAATACAATATGGTGCTTGATGTTTAAAGCTCTTCATAAGCTAGCCATCTTCTACCCTTCCAATCTTCTTATATTTTATTTCCCAACATGTACTCTTTAATCCAGTGACACTGGCCTCTTGGCTCTTCCACGAATGAGACACTCTATCTCTTGGTTCTGGACACTGTCTCTGGCTATCACCCTAACTCCTCCTGGGACTGAAAACATTCCCTCCTCTGCTGTGTCTACTGACCCCTCTGTTTTCCTATAAGTTCCAAACAAAGTCCCATCTTTTACTGGAAGTGTCCCCAACCTCTCTTAATTCCAGTGCCTCCCCTCTGTTAATTATTTACTATTGACCCTGTATAGAGCTTGCTTTGTGTATATTTGTTTGCATGTTGTCTCTCCCATTAGATTATAATAAACTTGAGGGCAGGGACTGTATTTTGCTTCTTTTTGTATCTTCAGGGCTTAATATAGTGGCTGGAACACAGCGGGTGCTTAATGAATGTTTATTGATTGAATTCTATGCTCTAATGAAACTATGGGATGACTCTCTTTGCTGTGTCTCTCCATTAGTATGTTTTTGTGTGTATTTACATACAGGAAGGGAATAAGCATTTATTAAATGCCTACTCTTTGTCAGGCACTGTGCTAAGCACATTATTTGTTGTTGTTGTTTTTATAAGTATTATTGATAATTTTGAAAAAGCTGGGACAATTTTACTTTTTGTCATATGCAGTTTTTATTTTTTAATCTCTTGACATATAGCTCTGAAAAAACAGGCTTTAAGAAAGCCCACTGTGCTTCAAATGGAGCTACTTGGCTAAGTCTTTAAACCCAAATCACTCCATCTCTCATTTGAATTTCCAAAAATAGCCCACAACCCAAGCTTCTGTGACTCATTATTTAGGTTTTGGTGGCTTAGAATGAGTGTAAATAGCAATTATTTTCTGTTCCTGGCTAGCAACTTTGAGGGTTTTCCCCTCCCACATTGATATCTGTGTGATGGTAAATTAGGCCATCTTTTGTCTCAGTTTTTACCTACCCCTTAGTCATCTATTGGGTATGGCCTCAGACAAACCAATACCTGTGGAAAGACCTTAATTTAGAAAGACACAGGTCACCTACTGTATCCTGGGCCATCTCAAGTCATCTTAACTTTTGTCTTTCCATGGGACTTTATAGACTCTGGAGGATAGAATGAGACTGATGACTTTGCACAGCTCTGCCTCACTTAAATCAATTTACTTACCAGTCAAGACATCAACCTCCTGATGTTATTGGTCCTCTTCAAGAAGGAAGGACAAACAAGGAAAAATGTCTCATTTCCTTACAATGATCCTGAGAGTAGGCACTGTTATTGTCCCTGTCTTATCATTGAGGAATCTGAGGCTGATGAAATGATTTGCCCAGGGTCATGTAGTAGGTGTCTGAGGCAAGATCTGAACTCAAATCTTCCTGATTCCAGGCCCAGTACTCTGTCTATTGTACCATCTAATTGCCTTCGTATATAGCTGCCACATATGTGGTATGCCCATGTATATCTATCTATCTCTATATATTTGTGTATATATAGATATCTACATATATGTAGATATATGTAGATATATAGATATACACACATATACATATATGTATATATGTGCACATATATACGTATATATGTGAATTTTAATACAGAAATACTTTTTAAAATGTGTTACAAATATCATTGACTACTCTATATTTCAAATTGATTTCTGGGAAACCATAGCAGCAGATAACCCAGGCTGATGTGCAGCTATTTGAAATGGATGGTTCTGCTTGAACTTACGTTTGGTAAAACATGAGTCCATAGAAGATTATAGATTTGGTGATGGAAGGAACCTCCGAAGCCATCAAGTTCAAACCCTTTATTTTAGAGATGAAGAAAATTAGGCCTATAGAGATTAAGTGACTTGTCCAGAATCACATGAATAATAAGTATTTCAGGGAAGATTTGAACTCAGGTCTTCCCTGTCTCCAGATCCAGTATTGTACTCACTGTACCACTAGATGACTCCAAGAAATCCCTCTGTAAACATCTTCTGGTTTCACAGATAATAAACATGAAAACAAACAACCTCGTATTTCACAAAGTGTGGACAAAGTATTTAACAATGTACTGGCCCTTCAGATGTCTTCATGTGTAACCACAAATATTGCAAGCAACCACTATAGATAAAAAAAACAACACGCTAATGATATTTTAGAATCCTCAATGATTTTCTTCTTTGATTTTTGCCTGCCTATTGATGGTCATAGAGAGGATGTAGCAAAGTAAGGTGTTCTATTAAATGTAAGATCTACATAGTCATAGGTCTGAAGTTGGAAGAGATAGTTAATCATCCTAAAGTTGGAATTTGACCAACTCTGCATCTTTTGGATATTTCCCTTTTTTAAAAAAAATCAATGGCTGTCTCTTCTCTCTGTATTCTTATATTTTCATTGATATCCTCAATACAGTTGTGGATTTTAGAGATTAAAAAAATACATAGGCAAATGTGTTGCTAGTTACAGATATCTTCTCATAATGGATTTTTTTTAAGTGAGGAATTTATGGGTGGTTTTACCAGCTACAATGTCTTCTGATTGTTTGGTATGTTACCTTTTTTTAGATTTCTTAAAAATTAACCTTTCAATTGAAAAAATTTTAATTCAACTTTCTGCATTTTTAATAAAAAGATATTTATTTTTCCCTCTTACCTTTCCCCTCCACCAATTGAAAAAAAGAAAAAACAAAAAAGCAAACGCCCTTGAAATATATATGTATATATACATATTTATGTATATATACATATGTGCGTGTATACACACATGTGCAGATATACATAGTTGGACCACACTATATTCCCACATTGATTATGTCCATATATACACACACACACACATATATATATGTAAAATTCTGTATGCTGAGTCTATCACATCTATGTTGGGAGATGGGTAAGATACTTCATCATACATACTAAGGAGACATAGTTGGTCATGACATTGATGAGAGTTCCCATTTTTTTTTCAAAGCGGTTTGTCTTTACATTATTGTTGGTCATTATTGTTGGCCATTACATTGTTGTTGTTATAACTTGTTCTTCTGGATCTGATCATTTCACTCTGCATCAGATCATGCAAATCTTCCCAGATTTCTCTGAAGCCATCCCTGTCATCATTTCTTTTGGTACAATGAACTTCTATATGTAACATAATTTATTTAGTCATTCTGCAATTGAAGAGTTAGCCTTTTAGCTTCTAAAGTGGTTTTTTTTTTGTCACAACAAAAAGAATTGCTATAGTCCATATACATGTTCATATGGGTCCTTTTAAAAAAAATCTCTTTTGGGTATAAGTCTAGTAGTGGTATCACTCTTGATCCCTCCATATTTTCAAAATTGTGTCATCCTCTATAACTAAATATATTAAGCCTTTATCTGATCCAACTGCTCTTGCTGACTTCATTTGCCAAAGTGTCATTCATACTTCCCACAGAGAACACTGGGGACTAAAGTATAAGAACTCTAATGTGATAGTTCTACTTTCATTATTTTTTTTTTTAAAAAATACTTTTTGCTTGGAAACATTAACAATTCTCTTACAATTTTGGTCTCTTTGTTTTTTTCTTTCTGATTCCCAGAAGATGTTGCTATGCAGAGCAATTTGGACAAGGAATACTTTTACCTCTCTCCCTTTGGAGGAACAGGTGAATTGGTTTTCTTTGATTGTATCCCCTGGGGTTGGTTCAGGTCATGACCTTATTCAGAGGTCTTCACCTCTATTCCCTCTTCCCTCTTTTGCCTTAGCAAATGGAGAAAGCCCAAATACCCTGATTCAAAATGACCTAGCTTCTTGAAGATAATGTAATTAGCTTTTGAGGGTTTTATTCTCAGGGAAGGGTCAAGGCTCTTGTGGCTTCTCTTCTCTGCAAAGTTAAAAAGTTTAGAGATTACTAACTAAATACATAACATGATATTTGTAGGTAATGGTTTTGATTACTAGGCTAGAAAGGAAATTTCCCAGACAACTGTATTTGGTATAATCAATTATCCTTAAATTTTTCCTCTACCTCCAAAAAATTATATATATAATACTCACTATAGCAGAAACACCAGCTCAGGATGAGGATACACTTGAAATAATCTTATCTTTATCTAGAAAACAATTGTTATAAATAAAAATATTAAATAAGCAAAATCTAAGAGAACAGAGAAACACTTAGTAATGAACCATGCCACCTGTTGCATACAGCAATAAAACAGAAGGGAGAAACTGAGAGTGGAATAAATTCACCATTGTTCCAGCAGTTTCTCTGAGTAGGCATAATTTAGTCACTCCCTTCTGGATTCTCTCAATAAGCCAAGTGTTGAGCCAGGGGAATGAAAAGGCTATAACCGATAAAAAGCTTAAAGTCAGTCTCCTGGAAAGCATCCTCCATCTGCTGTGGCTGCTGCTGCTTCTGATGCTACTCTTCACTGTCTCCAACTCTTTCTACCTTTCCCCAGAGAGATTTTTAAAACTGCCACTATAATGGAAAACTCCGCCCTCTAGTTCTAATCCTGCAATCATCTTATCTCTTCCTGAGTGGGGAAGAAACACAACTCCTAGGATCTTTAGGAACTTAGGACCTCTCAAAAGACAGTCAGTCCATGCCTTGCCAGAGTGATTGTTATACTTTATAAGTACTCTAAGCATAATATGGCTCAATTGGGCCTCTCTGAAGACAACTTTATCTTCTAGACCACGTAATCTAGACCAGATTATGTGAGTATCAAATTCACATAAAAATGAGGTCACTAACTGATATAGTTTAAGGATCCCTAGAGGTCACATATTATCTTAGAAAAACTTATATTTTGTTTCCACTTGGTAGTATTTTATTTTTTCCAATTACATGTAAAAATAGTTTTCAACATTTATTTTTTATAAGAGTTTGAGTTCTAATTTTTTTCTCTCTCCCTCCCCTCCCCTCCCCAAGACACCAAGTAATCTGATTTTTAAAAACACATATTAACATGATCTATGTTCTACCACTTTTTTATTTTGTAAAGTATGTTACAATTGCATTTTAATCTAGTTCTTGATTACTAGGAAGTGTTACTAAGAAGTTACACTACAGAGTGTTATGGGGCGGCATTCCCCAGTCGGCATGTTGTAAACCACTCTTCTATTTTGGTCTCTCTCATTTTCCAAAATATTTTCAGCACCTTCTCTGTGCCCACCTTCATACTGAAATCACTAAGCACATATCTTTGGAAGATCTTTGTCAGGTTTTTCAGAGAACTGTTCTATCCTTTTATCTATGAAACAGAAATTGGCGCATATCCTCTACTCATTAAAAAGTAGCTTTTGGACCATTGCTCATCATGAACAATAAAGGGCAAGAAGAGGAAATGACGATCATCAAATGATGTTGCTTGTTTTTTGCCTTTGGTTGCGCAATGGAACCAGTTTCTTTTTTGGTCATTTAAAGTAATGATTTTGGGGTGGCTAGGTGGTGCAGTAAATGGAGCACCAGCCCTAGAGTCAGGAGGACCTGAGTTCAAATTCAGCCTCAGACACTTAACACTTACTAGCCGTGTGACCTCGGGCAAGTCACTTAACCCCAATGCCCTGCCTTCCCCTCTCCAAAAAAAAGCCAAAAGCAAAGATATCAGTATTCATATTTACTCTATTTGTGTATCAATCTCTTGGGCATTAGGTTAACACACAGAGTAACTGTTCAAATCTACTAAGTTCTACTCAATAAGCATATAAGCATGTACAAGGCACTGTTCTACATATCAGAGATATAAAGACAAAAATGAAACAATCCTAGTCCTCAAGAAGCTTACTTAAATTATACTGGATAGAATTCTATTAGATTATGGACTATATAAAAACTTGGTGTTATTTAGTATCCTCATCTCCCTTTCCTAGCACATGACATCTTTGCTACAGAAGTATATGGGAGCTGTCCAGATTGGTGACTGTTTTATATTTTTAAATTTTTTTTATACACAAATAATTCATAGTCTAATGGCAACCCTACCAGGAATGAGCCTCTTCCTACTTAGCAAGACAGTTCCATGGACAATAGTCATAGTCTCTCTGCACCTGGGGCTCAACTTTGAAACCTCTCCAGCTTGGGAGAAGTTAATAGAGCTTGGGCTCCAACAGCATAACCTCCAAGAGCCCATGGTCACTTCCAGTCATGATGAAGTACTAGAGTAGAACTTTTGTGGAGTAGTCGTTATGCATCTGTCATGATCATGCAAGAAAATCCTTTATGGATTAGTATCAAGTGAGATATAAAGTAGAGAGATACATGCTTTCCAAAGGTCTTCATCACAATTATGAAGAGTAATCTAAATGGAAGAGAGATGTCATATAGATGGGAAAGTTCTTCAGATGTTCCTGTTTATGGAGGATATTGTGCTAACAGAGTTAAACCCCCCAATGCTAAGGGAGCTTCTTAGTTAGATCTGTTGTTGTTTAGTCATTCAGTCATGTTCAACTTTTTATGACCTTATTGACCATGCATAGCATATCATGTAGTTCTGTCTTCCAAGATCTCCTGGTCTGTCCAACCTCATGTGCATTGCTTCCATGATGATATCTATCCAGTCTCATCCTCTGCCATTCCTTTCTCTTTTTGCCTTCAATGTTTCCCAACATCAGGGTCTTTTCTAATGAGTTTTATTTTCTCATTATGTGGTCAAGGTATTTTAGTTAGATCTACAATTACTAAAAAAGAACCTCGTCAAATCACAGAGGAAGAATCACATGGATAAAAAATGCCTTCTCAGTCAGTGTGCTGTAGTGGTTGAAAATTTGACCTTAGAATCAGGGAGGCCTGGCTCAACTACAGTTTCTGACAAGTACTGGCTGTGCGACCCTTGGCAAGTTACTTGACTTAGTATTGCTAGGCAACTTTCTAAGCTGAGAGTTATAGAGTTTTGCATTGTTAGAACTTCTGCATCATGACCTAGGAACCTCTTCATCTGGCAGGATCACTTCAGCCCTGGAGCTCATATCTCATTATTATTCTCCTCCCCTGGGGCTCCTCCTTCCTTCTGTTTGCAGGGCAGAGACCTCCTCTTAGAACTTACATTGAATAAAGGTGCTCAGATTATCTCTTCATTTCTCGCCTATTTGCACTCCTCTGGTTTTTTCCATCATGCCTCCTCAGTGGGTACATTCCTTTATCCCTTTCCCCGCTTTAGTTTCCTTTTGTGTGTTGTCTTCCCCAATTTTATTTTAAATGTTAATCTCCTAGAGGACAGAAACTGCTTTTCTTTTTTTAAAACTTGTATTTGCAGAACTTTGAACAGTGCACAGCACAGGTGCTTGATAAATGTGTGGTTTTGGGGGTTTTTTTTGGTTTGTCTGACCAGCAGAGAACATTGCTCTGGTAGAGGAAATTCCTCATTTGGGAGCTTTCCTAATCAATGAAATAAGAGGTTTGAGAACAACAACCTTCCAATAAAAACCCTGAACAAATAAAATTAATAAAACAAATTTCTTCAGACTGTAATATGAAGTGTGATGGAAAAATCATTTAGCCAATCTATTAATATGTCTCTCCTTAGAGTTGAATGCAAAGAAGATAGGAAGCTAGATTACAAAATATTTTCAATCATCCCAAGTTTCTCCCTGACACAAAAACTAATCTTTTTTAATGCCAGAGTTCTCCCAATAATGCTACCTTGCTATAAGTCACCTGGATCCTTAGAATCAAAATTGCCATTGGCCCAAAGGGCAATGAAGTAATGCATGGCATTAGTGGCCTACAGCATATTGCCAATGATCAGTTGAACACACAAAGTAAAGTAAATGATATTCAGGAAAATTTATGATCAGAAAAAGAGGTCAGCTTTCATGTAGGGAAATCAAATAATGAAAAATTGCCACGCTCAGTGTTGCACTGGTACTTATGAAATGTTAAAAGCTCTAGAGTTATGATTTTTAACCTCAGGCTCACAGACTCCCAAGGAGAGTGGACTTATGTCAGCAGGGAGAGGGGAGGCTGAGGAAGGAGGTCATGAACTTGAATGGTGTAAAAATGCATCTTTATTTCAACATAATTGGTTTCCTTTGTAATCTTATGCATTTGGTTTTATGAGGGGGGTCCTCACCAGAGTCCCAAAGGATTACATGACAGAGGGAAAAAAAAAGGTTTAAGAACTCCTACCCCAGAGTAAGGCATCCAGAGTATTGAGAAGCTCTTCCATGGTGGATTCTGGCCTTAACATACCTCTTGATTGTCAGTCTTTCATTTCTAACTGCCTATTAGACATCTCAAATTGAATGTCTTTTTGACATCTTAAATTCGGCATGTACAAAACTTAGCTCATTATTTTTCCTCCCAAACCCTCCCCCTCTTCCTAACTTCCCTCTTACTATTGGGAGTACTTCCATCTTTCCAGTCACACAGGCTAGTAGCCTACCTGTCAATCTTAACTCTTTTTTCTCCCTTATCTCCCCTATATACAAACTGTCAGATCCAAGTTCTCTCCATTTTACCTTCATAATGTCTCCTTTCTGATGCTGTCCCCACCTTGGTGCAGGCCTTCATTTCCCTACACCTAGACTATTAAAGTAGCTTGCTGGTTGGTCTCTCTCCCCTCTGGTCTATCCTCTATTCATGTCAGGATGATCTTCCTAAAGTGAAGATATGACTGTGTCACTTCTCCTTCCCGTATTCAACAAACTCCAGCGTGGCTCCCTATTGCCTCTAGGATCAATATAAAGTCCTCTGTTTGGACTGGAGGGGGAATAAAAGCAGGGACTTGCTTGAACTCTCCACCATAACCTTCCAAATACCTATTAAAAATGACCCAAAACAAATTCTAGAGCAGCAGAGCCCACAAAATGATGGAGTGAAACACATTTCCAGCCCAAGAAAACCTGGAACATTGACAGGAAAGGTCTGCTGCACCAGTCTGAGAGAAGAGCACTATACTGGCACAGACTGGGCTCCAATGAATCCCAGGCCTCAAGAGACTGAATTACTGGCAGCTGTGACAGTTTCTAGACTTCTCAATCCACAAAGGCAAAAGCCAACTTAGAAGGTCAGTAGGAAAGGTCTATGGCACCTGGGTGAGAGGGGCAAGGACAGACCGTCTCTAGTCCCAAGGCAGTGGTGGTGGTAATGGCAGTGGCAGTGGTTGCTTCTGGGGCTTTCAGCCCATAGACAGACAGTATTCTGATCAGTGGCGGATCAGGGGGGGATTGCAGGGATCTCTTTGTTGGTGCTGAGGCAGGATTCTCTTGCTTTGCCCTGCATGGATCTAGGTCTCAGTCCTGGGTGGCAGTCCTGGGGTGAGAAGGAGCACTGGTGTAGTGGAACTTGGGGTGGCAATAGAGAGGCAATCCTCCTCACAGGTCTAAGGCAGAAAAGAGTACTTGTGGTCACTCACAGACCAGAGCACAGACCAGGAGAGGAGTAAACACTTCTCCTTTGATTATACAACCTTGGAAGAACCGATAATTTACAGGTCCCTAGAAATATCTCTGAAAACAGCTACACAAAATCCCTGAAGCTTGGGACAGTACGCCCTCCATACTGAAAGCAAAGACCTACCTTAACAAAGAGCTAAAAAGTCAAGTGATTGGCTGGGAAAAATGAACAAACAGTGGGGAAAAAAAATCAGATCTTACTTTTCTGACAAGGAAGATCAAAACATACAAACAGAAGAATTCAACAAAATCAAAGCGTGTACCTCCAAAGCCTCCAAGAAAAATACCAATTGGTTGCAGGCCATAGAAGAGCTCAAAATCCTCTGTTTGTCATTCAAAAGACTTCTTAAATTTCCAGTCTTTGTATATCTTATTCATCCTCACATACTCTGGAATTCAGCGACACTGGCCTCTTTGCTGTTCTTCTCCTAAGACACTGCCTTTCCCCACTTCAGGCATTTTTACTGACTCTCCCTTTGCTCTCTCTCTTTATCTCTGTCTATTAACTTCTTTAAAGTCCCAGTTAAAATCCCCCAAAGATTTTCCTGATCCTCCTTTTATGTTAGCACTGTCCTTCTCATGATTAGCTCTAGATTATCCTTTATAACTTTTGTACAGAATTGTTTGTATGTTGTTCTTGCATTAGACTGTGAGCTCCTTGAGGGCAGGGACTGCTTTTTGCCTTTCTTTGTATTCTCATCTCTTAGCACAGTGATTTCCACGTTGTATGTACTTAATAAATTTTTATAGAGGGAGTTCATAATTCAAAATTTTCTTATGGTCTAGTAGACAAATCACAGAAATGACAATAGGTAAAAGAAGCTGGGGCGATTTCTTCTGTGAATTGTCCTATTACAGCAATTTTTCAGTCTTTTTTCAGTCATGCCCACTCTTGTTGACCCCATTTGGGGTTTTCTTGGCAAAGATACTGGAGTGGTTAGCCATTTTCTTCTCAGGATAAGTGAATTTCCCAGGGTTACACAGTTAGTAAATATCTAAGGTCTGATCTGAATTCAACTCTTCATGACTCCAGGCCCTGCATGTTATCGACTCTTATAGCGATTAGTTCTGGATGAGCTCAAAGGTAATTTTGGGGGGCTTAAAAAAGTATTTGGTTGTATCTATACACATACCTCTTTAGTCTTCCTAGGACATACCTCACACAAGATCTAACTTTGTAGGAGATTAATCTGTTCTTTCAACTCGGGTTCAGCCCAGGTGTTCTGGGACCCCTACTTTAGTTATTTCTAGCCTTTCCCACACTAGGCCCAGTCTGTGATTTTATTGGGTTGACTATACCAGCACCCCTAAAGTGGTTCCATATGTCAACCCTGGCAGGACCAAACCCTACCACTGATCCTTTTACTGAGGGTTCCAAGTCTTTTCTGAATTTTAATTTGGGTTCCTGCGGCTTTCCCCCCTTGGCTGCTTGTGGCCTAATAGCCTTTCTTCCCCCGCAGTTTTGTTTCATAGCCCTGCTTTCAAGCAGATGCTCTGGCTTCTTACACGATGAATACTGCCAGCTCCATGGTATTTTCTTGCTGCTTTTGGCTGTAACTCTCAACTTTCCAAGGCCCAATTGTAAGGCACAATGTGAGACAGACCCAAGAGGGGAGGATAGAAAGGGAGAAAGAAAACGGAGTAAAGAACATTTGAAATGGGGTTGGATCCATTCTCTAAGCATAATGATGTTTTCTATCAACGTGTTTTTCATGATCACTCAAGTTTGATAGAAATGGGAAAAAAATTCTTAATTTTTCTTTCACAGTGCCTAATATAGAGCCTAGGAGAAAGGGTATATTTAAATTCAGTGAAGGTTTGTTCCTTCAGTGAAGGAGAATAGAAAGGTATACTTTGGTAAGCACTTGGTCCTATTTGCTCTTCTATGGTCTCTCCTTACCATCCAGCTGAAAAGCAGTCTACTATTTCTCTCTGTACCCCTCTTTAGAAGGTCCAGCTGCCATTTGTAATGCTACAGTACTGTGTACTCTGTTTTGTAGATTAGAACATGGGCCATTTTATGACTCATGGATGATGTCTATTTAACATGCTCCCTACCTTTGGTGAGAGGCCATATGGCTTATGTTATGGGTAGGAAGCCTTTGAAAAGTGGCCTGCCAAGTGGCCATGCCAGCTCTGAGGGGTGATTGTGACTGCCTGCTGACTCTTGCAATGGGGGTGCCAGTAGGCAGCAATAGAAATAATAATCAGCTTTCATGCCATGGGAAATCAGTCCACCTGTCACATTTACCACATGTGCTGTGATTTGCTAACTCCTAACTTAAGGAATAATCAATTCTAGGATCCCAAAGCTCATGTGCTAATTTTATTCCTATCATCTTCCCCATTCAATTAGGAAGAGAAGTTATGAATATTACTGAGATAATACCTTAAAATACTTGGAATTATATAAAAGAATACTATACAAAAACAAGATATTTCATATTAATCCATATAACAACTTCTACAATCACTGTTTTTAAAAAATGTTTTGTACCAATAGTAATGACTGTTAGCTATGATCGTGATGTACTGGAAAGAATATTGGATTCACACCCAGAAGATCTTGGTTCCAGTCCTGATTGTGATATTGACTAGTCAGACCAAGTCACATGATTTAGTCTGGGGTTCAATTTCTCATTTTATAAATTAGGAGCTTGGACTAGATGATCTCTAAGATTCCTTCCCATTCTAAAAATTCTGTGTTTTTGTGGACAATCAAAATCACTGGTAATTTCCCTCACTGGTTGAGAGCTAATTGAAAAGTTGGCAGCTTGAGCGGAGATGTACACTTACACTTTTGTTCATTGTTAATAAATATTTATTAAGCACCTGGGGGCTGTACATTTTGGGAGCCTTTAGACTAGTGCTGTATAGAAGCACCACTCCCAGTGGTGGAAAGGTGGAAGATTTCACTATTATGGAAACAGCTGTAGCTAAATCTATTTGACTATATTTTATGCATATTCTATTCAGAAAGACATAATTTCAGAGACTCCTATGTGGTATAAACTGATGAAAAGTGAAGTGATCAGAAAGATAAGAATAATTTACACTAGAACAGCAGCATTGTAAAGAAAAGTAACCTTAAAAGACTTAAAAACTCTGATTGATACAATGGCCAACTGAGGACCTATGAAAAACTGTATTACCTATATCCCAAAAGAGAGATGATGGCTTCAGGATAGAGACAGAATATTTTTTAACATGGTTACTGTGGGGAATTTATTTTGCTTGACTGTGCTTATTTGTTACAAAGGGTTTTTCTCCCTTTCTTTTTCTTGTTTTAATAGAAGGAAGTGAAACAGGGAGAGGGAGATTAGTAATAATGATGCCAAAAAAGGGTTGTTGAAACATTTCGGGCAGCTATGTGGTTCAATGGATAGAGTACTGGGTCTAGAGTCGGAAGACTCTTCTTCTTGAGTTTAAATCTGCCCTCAGGCATTTTACTAGCTGTGTGACTTGGTGCAAGTTACTTAATCAATCCTGTTTACCTCGGTTTTTTCATCTGTAAAATTAGCTGGATAAGAAAATGACAAAATACTTTATCATCTTTGAAGAATCAGACGTGACTGAAGAATAAATAAACAACAAAAAAGATTGAAACATTTAAAAATATATGGTAGTGAACCCAAGGAAGTTCAGAAGGAATCACAGATAAGCAGGTCAGTTTTGAAAGTAATGAGTGGAATTGGTTGTATTCTTTTTTTTTTAAAGGAAAAAAGGAGATTCATAGTTTCATATAGAATTCTCCCTCTGTATTCTGTTCATATATATATATATAATATATTTTACATATATATGCATAAATGTTCTTTTTGGGGAGATTTAGTTCAAAATATAAAAAGAAAAAAAAATCACTCCACCCAGGGGCATGTATCCAGTATTAAAGAGTTAATATCATTATCAATGATGATGATGGTGATAATGACACATGTACCTTATTCCTATATACATTTTTTTAATGAAAGACTTGGAGAGGCAAATATAGGGAACTTGGAAAGGACTGATCTAATAGAGGGGGAGAGTCATAGGGAAGCATAATATTAATGCAATATGAAGATCTTTCCTATCCATTAATAGGTCTATGTGACCACTCGTCCTCCTTTTCCTTGGAACAAGAACCATGTTCCCAGGTCTAAAGGTACAGAGGTATTTCAGTCATGAATATCTTGCTACTTTTACAATTGTGATACATCCTGAGTCACATAGAGCCCATTGGGGGAGGAACTTGCCTAAGGAGGAGCTTGCTTGAGGAGAATTCCTTGTAGGAAGGCTTTCATACCTTTTGGTACTAATCAAACTAGGTACTGAGTCACTGAGGGTTGTGGTGCCTTCTGGCTTTGAGCCTATTAGTTGAAAACTATATATACTGGGAGGTTGGTAGGTTTGCTTATGAGAAGGACCTTTTGATTCCCTGGACAGGACTCTGTTAAGAGCCCTTGTACTACTCAGAGGTTTGTATTCTTCCATTCGGTAGGATATGTAGGTGGTTGTGTTTCTTTGTTCAGACAGTAAGAGTTGAATCTCCGTGCTAATTTCTCTGCTTGTATTTTCTATTTATCTGTAATTAAAGTAAGATTATTGACCCCTTTAAAAGTTGTCTTTCCTTTAGCAAAGCAGATCAAAGAACCTGTGCTAGCAGGCCATCCTGGGTGTGCTAGGGTGTGCTAATACAGGAAGTCTGTTCACCGGGGTAATTACCCTATTGCTCAGCTACTGAATTCCCACTGGAACTGGGCTAAGACCTAAATCCATGCAGTGACATAGACTTAGGAAATATGAATGATACATATATTTGTTTATAATACATGTATATGTGTGTATATATATGTATATATGTGTATGAGTGTGTGTGCTTATGTGTGTGTACACACACACATACACAAAAACATATATACGTATATGTGTGTTCCATGTATGCGTAATTGGGGCTTATCCTTAGTTCTCCAATTAAACTGAGCTCTATTGACTAAAAACAATATTCTGGTTGCATGAAAAGATAGAGCTAGCACCTTGGATCCAGTAAAACCTGGGTTTAAATCTTAGCTCTGACACTTACTTATTATGTGACCATGGGGAAGTCATTTAATCTCTCCAAGCCTCAGTTTCCTGACCTACAAAATGGGGATATATGCAAAACCAATATCATAAGACTATTGTGAAGAAAGAACTTTAGAAATCTTAAAATGTTACATAAATGTGTTATTATTCATGAAAAACAAATAGTGATATTGAAACACTGGAATAGAAAAATAGTGGACCTAGATTCTAGTCCTAACCTGCCAGTAACTGGGTATATGACTTCATAAACATACAAATAATTTATTACGATAATTTCATTGGAATAGTTATAGAAGCAGCCATAGCTGCCAATGTAGTAGTAGTAGTAGTAGTAGTAGTAGTAGTAGTAGTAGTAGTAGTACCAGTAGTAGCAGCAGCAGCAGTAGTAATAGTAGTAGTAGCATTGGTGGTGGTAGTTGCCTTGAACTTGGGAAGACTTGGGTTCAAATACTGCCTGCAACATATATTACCTATGTGACTAAGTTTGCCATTATACCTCTGAACGGTATACGTAGCATTTGAGAATTGTCATTTTATATTGATCAAGAAAATTTCCATGTCAGGTGCTCAACATGTTGATGAAATCATATACCCTGAAATCATCATCATCATTGTCATCATTGTCATCATCATCATTGAAGAGTACTTGTGTAGTGCTTCTGCTCAAGCATTTTCCTGGGAAGAGCCCCTTCTCTATCCATATTTCCTTATAGAGTTATGCAGTTCCCAGGACCAGGAAATCGATTTAAGAAAGTATAAATTGCCCTATTCTTTGTTCTGCCATTGTATTAACTTACTTTGTCATGGATACTTATTGTCCCCTTAAAGCCATATTGATACTGGTTTATAGACCAGGTCTTCCCATTAAGTAGTACCCTTTTTAAAGGGTGCTACTTCAGATTGTTGAAGCTAAAGAGTTATGGAGAGAAAGACTACACAGAGATACAGACTTGCTGCCCTAGAGGTGGGTCTTAACCTTTTATACCCCAGGGAAGGCAGCATACAGAACTAACAAAGATCTTAATTAAATCTGGAGTTGTGGGAGCTGGAAGTGAGTAATGAAACTTCCCCAAAGCATAGAACAACAATAATGAACAAATTCAGGTCTTTATTTCATGTCCCCTTCAGCTTAAGATCTATAAACTTACTTGAAGAAAGTTCACTAGCTTTCCCCCAGTTCTGTGAGTATATGGATTGTAGAAGTCCAATGCAATGCTCTAATGTCCCTTGGTTCTTTATTCACTTATGGAGTAGGGTATGTGGAATGGCTTAAATTCTAGTGTGAAAAAACTGTTTAGATCCCTGGAGGAAGGCGATATTCATCAGAGAAAGAGTTGTTTGATTCTCTAGCAATCCTGAGTGCTTTCTCCTTTGGGGGCCCAACCATGGTTGTACTGTAAATCTGAAACATTATGTGTGTCCCTTAGGAGGCTAGCAGTCCATCATGGAGGGAAAGGGAAATGTCTTCATTGTTTATAGGCTTAAAGATCAGTGGGATTTTTTTGTAAGGTTAGATAAAACCAGTCCTATATCCTTCGCCTTTTTAGTATTATATGAAGGCTCTTTATGGGCCAAAGACTTATGGTGCATCTCAACTACTCAATATTGGTGGAGCCACATTGATTAGTGATACGGACATGATCCTGGAGAGATGAGCTCAACACTTCCATAGATATTCTCAACAGACTGCCATCAATCAATGCCAAAATCATTGTCCATATACCCTAGCTTGAAGTCAGCTCCTCTGTAGCCAAACTTCCAACTGAAGAAGAGGTTTTGAATGCCATTAGGATCCTTTCATGTGGTAAAACACCTGGTGCTGACTCTATTCCAACTGAGATGTACAAGGCAGGGAGTCCACTGCTCATAAAAAAGCTGACTGAAATTCTCCAGGTTATATGGCAAGAAAAAGTTATCCCCCAGGAGTTCAAGGATATCTCCATCGTCCATCTCCATAAAGGTAAAGGAGATAGATTGTCCTATGACAATCACAGGATCTCTCTCTCTTAGTCATTGCTGGCAAGATTCTTGCCAGAGTGCTTCTTAATAGGCTGATCCTTCACCTGGAAGATGGTCATCTACCTGAGAGCCAGTGTGGCTTCAGAAATGGCCAAACAATGGTTGATATAATGTTTACTACCTGACAACTCCAGGAGAAATTCCAGGAGCAGAACAGAGGTCTGTACACAATGTTTGTAGATCTGAACAAGGCCTTTGATACAGTCATTTGTGAGGGCTTATGGAAAATTATGGCAAAATTTGAGTCCTGGAGAAACTGATCAGTATTGTATGTTCATAATGGCATGCTTGGGGGGAGAGAGAGGGTTCTAGATAATAGATGATGCTCTCAGACTTTTCCAGTCATTTAGCAATATTGGTAGATGCCTTCAACAAGAATGAAAATGCCATCAAGATTGGCTACTGCACTGATGGGATATTATTTAACTTGGAAAAACTACAAGCCAAAGTGGAGGCAGAGTGGTGCAGGATTTTTGTTTGCAGATGATTATGCACTCAATACTGAGGCTGAGATGCAATAAAGTATGAATTGATCCTCTGCTGTTTATGCTAATTTTGACATAACAATTAACACCAAGAAAACACAGGTTTTCCACAGCCACTACCACACCATCTATACGGAGATCCATCACTTACAGCAAATGGAGAAGTATTGAATGTTACAGATAAGTTCACTTATCTTGGCAGTATACGTTCCAGGGACTTACACATAGATGATGAAGTTGGTGTGCACATTGCCAGAGCTAGCTCAATGTTTGGGAAGCTCTGAAGGAAAATGTGGGAGAGAAGAGGTTCTAGACAATTTACCAAACTGAAGGCCTTCAGAGCTGACCCCATTGTTGTATGCCTGTGAAACCTGGAAAGTATAACAGTGCCATGCTATGAAACTGAATTGCTTCTATTTAAATTATCTTGCGAAAATTCTGAAGATCACCTGGCAAGATAACGTACTGGACACTGAGGTCATTTCTTGAACCAAACTGCTAAACATTTAAACTCTACTGCAGAGAGCACAACTCAATTGACTGGGAATGTTGTTTGAATGTCAAATGTATATCTGCCTACAATTCTACTTTATGGAGTACTCAGACATGGAGTTTAGAAGAAGGAGGTTAGAAGAAGAGCTATAAGGACACTTGGAAGGTCTTTCTGAAGTACTTTGGAATCAATTGGATGACATGGGAGACTCTGGCAAAGGACCACCCAACATGGTGTGCCTGTACCAAAGAAGGTGTTGTACTGTATGAGCAAAGCAGAATTGTGGTAGCTCAAAAGAAACATGAGATGAGCAAATTTAGAGCCATCTCCACTCCAAATGTTTATATGGACTGTTTGTGCCTGACCTGTGGTAGAATCTTCCAAGCTCATATTGATCTGATCAACCACAGTCAGACACACTGTAACTTGACTCTAACATAGTGATGTAATTTTGGTTCTCTTTAAGAATGGACAATAACCAACCAACCTACCTACCAGTAATATATTTGTATGAGAGCTGAGAGCCTTTTTCACTTTTTTTTTGGTGGGGAAAAGTCTGCATATAATCAAATTCAGATGTTTCTACAGTGACTATCTGGGGAGGGGCACAGTCCAAAGAGTTTCTTATTGAGAAGTCTCCCAGATTGAACTTTTGTTTGTATAAGCTCTAAACTTCAGTTCTGAACCGTAGTTTATATATAAGCTAAGAAAGTTGGATTAGATGGCCCCTCAAATCCTTTCTGACTCCAAATTGTTTACAATTCTAATCTATTGTTACAGTAGAAACATCCTGAAAATTTGACAATTATTAAACAATTATCACCTTCAAAGAGGATGCTAAGACATAATGGTTCCCCTATTCTTTGAGGTCAAATAGTAGATGGGAAAAATCCCATACACTGAGATCATTGCATTTATTTTGATATTCCTCAATTTCTACATTTCCTTTACTTCCTCTGCCAAAAACAATCTCCTCTTTAAAATGAACTAAGATGGTCTCTTTGACTTTCCAACTCTAAGATTTTATTGTAATTATTACCTATTTTTGAGATACTTGACATATGTTAACAAACAAAAAAATAACGAAGATGTTTTCCAGAATTGACCTCACCATGATTTGTGAAAATAAATGACAATTGAAGAAAGAAATAAATGTGGATTTTTTTTAATTGCATGAGGAACTTCAAAGTTGAATGCAGGAAGAAGGCAGGATGTGGTCCTATTTGTTTAAAATTGTTTAACTGTTCAGGTCTAAAGGGTAATATGAATACCAAAAGGAATGGCTTCCAGGAGGAAAAGAAACTTTTGATGGTTGGCCTAATAAAATTAAACTACACATGAGCAAAACTAAGCTCTAATATGGTTCCAACATTGCTCTGCACAGATGAGCCTGCTGGCTGGATGATCTCCAGGGCTCAGGGCTATATGTAACGCAAGTGCCATGTGTCATCTGCAAACCAGAGAGTTGCTGTGTGGGAAAGACACATTAGTTTGCTTGGATCGGTTACTACCACAAGATGCACTAGTGATGCATTTCCCCCCAAATGGATACTTTTATTTTGATGCACTGGGCTTCAAATGCTTGGTTTCAAATGGGCCAGAGAGGTATTAAGGATGACTGGGTGATGAATGCTTTACTCTAAACAGGTCACATTTTATCAGGTTGTTTGTGTCACTGAAAATCACTGCTCTCCTAAATGGACTGTATTTTTACTCTGAAATCCTTTTAAGCCAAAAGGAAGTGGCAAGCACAGCTAAAGCCCCTTGGGCTTGAACGCTACCTGACCTTCAGCACTCAAATGCATGGGGTTCTCTTTTGATATGGTCTATGAAAGGTAAAGGCACCCTGGATTTTCCACAAAAATGTGAAATCTCAACATCAGAGGTCTATCTCTTTGCACTTAGGCAGATGTTTCAGCCTTGTATTCTGCATCCTTGGATTTAGGGCCTCACAAAGAGTTAATACAGCTTGTTTGGCATCAGATATCTGTATAATGAGCTTTTACTGAAGTAATTAAAATTTGTTTATAATTAATACAGATGAATTGGTTTCTGCACAATAATAGTTAGGAGATTAACAAAGGCCACATTTTGGCAACAGGACTACATTCTTTTCCAAGTGCTGTGGGACTTTATCCAATGAATGTCTGTCCAATCCGGCTGACTCTTCAGAGATGCCATATGGCAGAGCTATGCATTACGGTGTTTTTTTTTTTTTCTAAAAGGCAGCCATATGACATAACTGATCTTCAAAACGTTGTCAGAAGGCATTACCTAGGTAGGCTGTGAGCTGCTTTCCAAAAACTTAGCAAGCACAGGGGCTATTAATTATGAGCAAAAGGAATGTGCGGGCACACGCTGGAAACTTGGCATTCTTTCCTCTCTAGTCACAGCTGATCATTTCTCAAGCCATCCTTGCTTGGAAAGCAAGTTTTCTCCCCTCCCCCTCTCAATATGAAATGAATTTGAAAAAAATTAACAAATCCTCTCTAAAACATTTATGCATCCATTCCACTGTCAAAATGACCAATCCATTGGCTCCCAACTAGCTTTTGTTGTTGTTATTTAAATTTTGTGGTTCATTCTCTCACCACACTCAATTCTTTTCTAAGAATAAAAAAATAAACTGAGATTATATAAGAAAATACTTACATTTCAAGTCTTATAAATGATTTGGGGATTAGGAGGCAGCCTGGAATAATGGGGGAAAATGGCTTTGTAGTCAGACGATCTGTGTTCAAAACTACCTGGGTAACCTTGGGCCAGGCACTGGACATCCCTATATCTAAGTATCCTCATCTATAAAATCATATTGGAGGTCCTTTCATCTTTGGCTCTGTGCTGCTGCTGAGGACACAAGAGAGTCTGATTACTGTGTTGGCAGCTTGATCTGAATCTAACTTCTCTGCCCTTTTAGGTATAGTTATAGTTTATTTCAATTCACTGAGCCTCCTCTATGCAAGGTACTAGGGCTAAGACCCAGGAATACTCGCTGATCACAGAAATGAGGCAATAGTTAGGAGTAAAAGACTGTAAAGATTGTTTTTAAGATTTCATAGAAAATCAGTCGGCAGAGGGAAAAATGCCTAATTTTTTTTAATCTACCATTAGCATGTTTGTAGGTACCACCACTTGACTGAAGTTGCTTTTATTTTTAAGCTATTGTATTGAAATTTCCAAAACTCCCTGGAATTACAGACAGAGCAAATAACATGACCAATTCCTTCCCTTATCACTTGAAATTTAATGTATTAAGCGTCACCAGTTTCAAGACATAGATGAACCATGTCAAGGGGTCAACCTTCATTTGAATTCTGTCTCCTGGCTTTCCTTACTCTTCTGTTTCTATGGGGCATTCTAGGAATTTGCTTAACTAGTAATAGCCTTCTCTACTCTATGGTGTTGTGGCTTCAGAGGTGTGTGGAAAGCCCAATGCCCAAGAAACATTTTCTCCCAGCAGATGAATGGTACTGAAAGAGCACTGGTAGAGCACTATTTTTTTTAAAGGTTTTGATCATTGTTAAAATGAAAAAAAAATACCTTGGGAAAATAGCTCTCTCTAGTCATTCAGTTTTAACAGATAATAAGCCTTTAAGTCAGGGGTTTTTAAGCTTTTTTGTGTGTTATGGCAATCTATTAAACCCTATGAATCCTTTCTCAGAATAATATCTTTAAATACATAAAATAAAACATAAGATTATAAAGGAAACCATTGCACTGAAATATAGTTATCAAAAGTTGAAAAAGAAAAACACATGTTTAGGCACCTAGACATTAAATGCCTCCTCTGAGTAAGGCTTGTTTATAATTCTATGAGCAGAAGAAAAACTCTTCAAGACTTAAAATGTTTTTCTGTTTAAATTTGTTGAATGCTCTGAAAAGGGATTGGCTATATCATCAGTTAATATGAGGCTTGGTAGCTACAAAGACAAAAAATGTGGCTTGCCTTCAAGGAGTTTACTAGGGGAGAGGGAGCACAATTAGAGCACAAATATTTATACCTTGGCCTGAACCAAGAATATGAGTTCAGGATTAGATAGTGGGGTGAAGAAGAATCAGTAGTAGTGTGTGCAGGTAAGTAGAGGAAAGAAGTCATTCAGTCAGTAAACATTTATCAATTGCATTCTATATACCAGATACTGTGCTAAGTGCTAAGGATATAACAAGAGGCAAGAGACAGTTCTTGATCTCAAAGAGCTCACAATTGAATGTGGAGGATAACAAGCCAATATATAGACAAGCTAATTACAAGATGAATAGGAAATAATTAACAAAGAGAAGAAGCTAGAATTAAGAAGTGTTATGGAAGACTTCCAGTAAAAGATGAGATTTTCATTAGAGATCAGTAGTCAGAGCAAAGGAGTGAGAGCATTCCAGGTAAGGGGGACAGTCAGAGAAAATGTCTAGAGCCAAGAGATGGAGCATCTTGTTTGTGGAACAGCCAGGACATCACTGTCATTGGTCTGAAGAGGACTTGATGGGGAGGAGAGTAAGGTGTAAGATCATTGGAAAGGTAGAAGAGAGCAATTAAGTCATGAAGGACTTTAAATGGCAAAATTTTGTATTTGACTTTATAAGTCATAGGGAATCACTAGAGTTTCCTGAATAAGGAAGTGACATGATAGGATCTTTGTCTTAGGACAATCACTTTAGTGACTGAATGGAGAATGGATTGGAGTGAAGAGAGACTTGAAGCTGGCACACCCACTAGCAGGCTATTGCAATAGCCCATGTTTGAGGTTGGGAGCCGGGGAGAGGCATGCACCAGGGTTATGACAGTGTTAGAATAGAGAAGGGGGAGAATTTAAGAGATGCTATAAAGGTGAAATAGGTCTTGGCAACAAATTGGATGTGGAAGAGAAGAAGTAAGGTTTCCAAGATGACTTCTAGGTTGTGAGCCAGAGAGCCTGGGAGGTTGTTATTGCCCTCTACGGTAATAGGGAAGGCAGGATGGGTGTGTGTGTGTGTGTGTGTGTGTGTGTGTGTGTGTGTGTGTGTGTGTGTGTGTGTGTGTGTGATGATATCCAGGGGAAAAGATAAGGAATTCTCTTTTGGACATATTGAGTTTAATATGTCTACTGGACATTTAGTTTGAGATGTCTAAAAAGGAATTTGGAGATGCAAAATTGGAGGTCAACAGAGAGACTGGGGCAGGATAGCTAGATTTGAGCATAGAAATAGTAATTAAATCCACGGGAGCTGATGTGATCACCAAGTGAAGTAGTATATTGGGAGAAGAGAGCCAAAAAGAGCCAAAAAACCCCAGGCAGTCAGGGACAGAAAAAGCCCATTTCCCCATCTTGACAGTTGAGGACAACCCTAGGCCTTGATAGCTTAGACATACTTGCCACCATTTAATCTGAATGATTCTTTTCTTCCACATTTCCAAAGTTCTATCCTGGCCGTATATTCTGAGACCAGTGCAAGTCTTGCCAGTTTGGGTGAGAAATTCTCAACAACTTCTAGATATGTGTGAACATTTTTTGTGTCTCTGTACGGAAGTTTTGTGGGCAGAGAGGAAGTTATAAACCAGGCAGCTTGGACAGAAAAGTGACAGAGGAGGAGGCTATGTGGTGCTGTATTGGAAAAGACACCATCACTAGGGTTGGAGGAACTGTATTAAAATCCTCCTTCTGATACTCACTGAAGGTATGACTTTGGGCACAACATTTAATTTAGTTGGGCCTCAGTTCCCTCATCTGTAAAACCAGGTTGGTTCAGATGACCTTTGAGAGGTCCTTTCAAGTTTTAAATCTATTATCCCAAGATAGTCTTTGACATCTGGTACTTGGTTAACACATGACATTAGTATCCCAAACTATAAGAGATCTTCAGATGGAAGGTTTCAGGGGCAACTGACAGCAGGGCCAAGATTTCTAGAGAACCAGCACTATATCTAGCACATAGTAGGTGTTTAATGAAGAATTAGATCAGATTGAATTGAAGCCAACAATAAAAAACTATAAAAAGAATAAAAGGATTCAATTTATAGCCCATATTTAGAGCTAGTAGGGACCTCATTTAGTTCAATCTTCTCATTTTACTCCTAAGGAACCTGAGAATCAGAGAGGTTAAGTTCATGATCATACTGATAGTAGGTGTCAGAGGTGGGATTTGAACCTAGGTCTTCATGATTCCAAGTCAAACAGTATATTCATTTTACTGTACTGACTCTTTAATAACAATTTATGTCATGCACATATAAAATAACATAGGTGATAATTTTAAATGATATACCATATGTTACTATTAGTTTCTTGGGAAAGATATTGGAGTGGTTTCATTTTGAAATGGTTTCCCTCCATTTCCTTGTTTAGTGGATTAAAGCAAACTGAAGTTAAGTGACTTGCCCAGGGTCACACAGCTAATAAGTGTCTGAGACTGGATTTGAACTTAGGTCTTCCTGATTCCAAATTCAGCATTCTATCCACTAAGCCACCTGGCTGCCTCCCTGTTTCTTTGTCCAAAAACATGCCAGAGGCAAAATTATAAAGTAAGTGTTGTTTGTTTTTGTCTTTCCAATTTCATTTCTATAATCTTTCCCACCTCTTACACCCTTTCCTTTTCCCTATCTAAAGTTCTCACTTTTCAAAGCACCTTTCAGATTATATTTGCAGTAAATTAAGAACTTCTTGATCAGGAAAAATTACTTATTTATTTCAATATAATTGGTTTCCTTCCAAATGAGAATCTTTGACACACAAAAAATTCAAGAACCCACTCATCAATTGGTCAATGGCTAAACAAGTTGTGATATGTGATCATGATGAAATACTATTGTGTTATAAGAAATGATGAACTTGATGATTTAAAAAAAATACAGACAAACTTGCACGAAATAATGAGGACTGAAATGAGCCTAAGAAAGCATTGTATACAATAACTTCAATATTGTTTTAAGAACAATTTTGAGTGATCAGGTTATTTTGACTATTATAAATACCCAAATTAACTACAAAGGATGTGTGAAGGAAGATGCTATCTGAATCCAGAGAAAAAACTGGTACATAGAAGAATGTCTAAAACAGGGGTAGCTAGGTGCCACAGTGAATAGAGCCCTGGCTCTGGAGTCAGGAGGACCTGAGTTCAAATTCTGAATCAGACACTTAATACTTACTAGCTGTGTGACCCTGTGCAAGTCACTTAACCCCAATTGCCCTGTATTTCCCCCTCCAAAAAGAAAAAAAAAGTCTAGAATAGTTTTACATAAAAATAGACATGTATATATTTATACATTATACACACAGACACATGGACACACACACAGACACACAGACACATATATACACATACATACATACATACACACATACTTATTTCTAGTGGTAGCCATCTTGGGGGGCTAGAGAAGAAAGAAAAGGAAAATAAAAGAAATTTACATAATAACTTTATTATATATTTAAAAGAAATAGCAATTTGTACACAATCAGTTTTCAGTTTCATGTACAATCACCAATCATCTCCCAATCCCCATTCTACTATGTTATGGAAATGCTTGTTTTATTTCTTAAGTTCAGAATAAAAAAAATTTTTTAAATAACCCTTCCTTTTAACAAATCTCTAATCTTTGTTTCCTTTATCTACTCTAGGTAGCAGCAGTCAACAGACATCCCCTAAACCATCCTAACTTACCAAAGTAAATTAGTATTTTATTAGATTAGTATAGGATTTATCAATTGCTTTATAATTTTTAAAGTTTTTTCAAATAAATCACGTAGGTATAATTTTTAATTAACAAATTATTTTTATTTAAGCCTCACAACATATCATGATGTGGTGTTGAGCAAGTCACTTAATTTCTCTCGGCTTCAGCTTCCTCATCTGTAAATAGGGGAATAGACTGGATGTCTTCTGAGACCAATAGTTCTCTGAGCTCATGATCCCTATGAAGCAAGCTGAACGGGGATTATTATCCCATTTCACAGATAAAGAAACAGGTTTCAAAAAACTAAGCAATTTGTCTAATTTCACAGGGTTATATCTGTCATTTATAATTTAGTACAAGTTACTTTTCTACCAACTTGAGCTCAGAACTGTTGGAGGAGGTGGAACCAAGATTAGCTACCAGGTGTTCTTAATTCTAGATGAAGGTTTTTTTCAAAGTACCACACTGATTTTCTGAGAAAGACTCAGTTACCTGTTACTCCCTTTCAGAACAGTTGCTAATGCTGCCTCTGTATTTAGCAAGACCAAAAAAAAGTAAAAAGTGAAATCAAAACTGCAGTATAAGCTAATGTTTGCTTTGTTTTGTTCAGTTTTATGCAGTATTTGTGCACCTTGAAATCTTCCTTCTTGGTAGGATTATTAGTGAGACAATAGGATTTCCCTACTATGATGGGAAATGTATGATTACACATTCATAAATGCTTGCTAGACCTGTTTTGTTTTTTTAATTAAAAAACAAACATGCTAAGCTTTTTATGCTGATTGGTGCAGGTGGTCCCAGTATGCCCTTAGAGGTTGTGTGAGATGGAGGTTGAGGTATGGACAAAGGGATTCAGAAAATTGCATGCATTCTTTAATTATAGAGCTCTTTGCACCTGCATTTTTTGGGGTGGAGATCAAGAAATATTGAAAATGTGCATATGTTGCTGGGGTTCTGAGAAAATGAAAAATAAGAAAACGGTAAACAGAAAAAGGAAAAGCCATTTTATCCCCCCATTATATTACATGTGAATCTTTCCTGAAATGAATGAGGCATTTAGCCCAGAAAGATGTTCATGTACAAATAGAATAGGTGGATTAATTATAGCACATTTACTACCAATTCATTTTTTTAATACTGACTACAGTGATTTAAGCATTCAAAAAACTAAGCGCTCACACAAATCGTGTCTCCTGAGACCATGTGCTTTGTGCTGATCAATAATTATTCTGTTAATTATGGAGATATAGGGGAAAATTAGGCCATTTATAATTCTGTGAGCACAAGGAGCACTCTTCAAGGCTTAAAATGTCTTTCTGTTTGGGTTTGTTTAATGCTCTGAAAGGTGATTAGACCACATCATCAATTAATCTTTTGATAAATGTGGCTTTTTCAAACCAAGCAAATTTAAATTTCTGGAAGAATTTTTTGTAAATGAAATTATTCAACATCAGTATTGAGGGAAACATGATTTCTGCCTGAGTTCCAAACATTGCTTAAGAATTTTCTTTAAAGGTCTCATCCAATAAACATCCTGAGCACCCCTGATATGATCCTGTGGAATAAGAGATAATACTATAGAAAGTATACTGACTCTGGTCTCAAAGAACTTAGGTTCAAATTCTCTCACTGATGCTCACTGTCTATGTAGATGGTCTTCCTGGCTCTCAGTTTCTTTTCAATCCTTCCTCTTTAAAATGAGGGAGATTAGCCTCTGATATTCCTTACAGTCATTAGTCTATGGTTCTATGTGTTCAGGTTCTGATTTAGAAGGACTTCAGATGTCATGTAGTCCAATCCTCTCATTTTACAAATGGGGAAACTGAGGCTTTGAGAGGTAAATGATTTGTCTAAGGTAAGTAAATGTCAGAGGCAGGACTTGTATCTGGGTCTACCTCACTCTAAGGTTTGCACTCTATCCACGACCCCCAGTACCTACATAGATAACTGATGTGTTATCTTTGTTCTCCTTTGGATAGATACATGTACAACAACCCACTTACAGATGCATACATGTGTGTATATGTGTGTGTGTATGTATGTATATAAATTTTGAGTGATTTTAGTTTGAAAGGAGTAAAAAGGAAAAGGAAAACACTGAAAGTCCTGGGACCTTTCAAATTCTTTACGCCTGCATTAAAGAGCATCGTGTATTAAGATATATGACATATTAACAGCTAAAAATCTTCACAGCTCAGAAAATTAAAAGGTCAGTGTATTTGTTAAAACTGTTAAATTTGTTAAAATTTGAAATTTGTTAAAATAGCTCTAACCCTGCCCGATCAATGCCCAGCACTTTTATTCTGCTCACAGTTTATTTTAAGTCAAAACTTGCCAATAAATAGAATTCTTTTTTTAAAAAGTCTTTTGCTTTCTCTCTTTAATTCTGCCTGAGCAATAACTCCTATAAAGTCTCCACTATAAAACAACTGAATGGCTTAGGATAAAACAGAGGGGGAAACATGCTTCTCTGCATGGAAACTGCCAACTTCTGTAAGAATATTTAAAACCTCATTTAAAATACATGAGCATCAAAACATTTGAAAAACAAGCTCATACTCTATTTCCTCTAGTCCGCCAGTTGTCTCATGAAGGAAACATTAAACATGAATACATCTACATATCTGAAAGAATGCAGCAACTTCATTCTAGGGGTAACCAAAATGGCCAGGTCTTGTATTTTGCATCATCATTTGCTCTGACCCCTCAGTAACCTGAATGGTCAGGACAATTTGCAGATGGCATAACATATCAGGACACTCATATGGCTTCCTTTGGATCATTCTGCCCTTGCTGTTTTCTTTCAGAAAATTATTTCAATTTCAGTTGCCCAACAAAACTTTGCACGTTAGGCAATATGTTACTTGTGCAGTCTTTTCTTATTAGATACTAAAATTAAGTTTACTCTGGCATGAGGATCACCATTTTCTATGCCACAGAACTTCAAAATTAAACTGTTCTTTGCTTTTGACTTCTAAGGTCCCTCTCCCTGACAAAACTGACAAACATCTGGAAATAGAATCTTACATTATTTCATGGTAAATCTCCTGTCTCCATGTCTTTGTACAATCTGCCCGCCTGGAATCTGGAATGCACTCCCTTCTCAAATGACCTTCCTAGATGTGAGAGCACAGACAGAGATCTAAAGCCATAAGGGAACCTTAAACAATCTCTGGATCATCTAGTCCAACTCCCTTATTTTACCAATGGGGAATTTGAGGAAATTATGTTATTGTATACATGCTTTATACCTATTTTCTTGTATATAGATAGATACTGATAAAGATACAGCATATTCATAGGCATAGACACAGATGTGGATATAGTTATATGTGTAGGTATAGACAGATATAGATATGGATATAGGTAGAAGAAGAGTTGGGCAGCTAGATGGTGCAATGGTTAGAGTCTTGGGCTTGGAGTCAGGAAGACTCATTTTTGTGACTTCAAAGCCAGCCCCACACATTTGCTAGCTGAGTAGCCCTGAGCAATTCACCTGCTTGCCTCAGTGTCTTTATGTATATCTATAGGTCTGTAAAATGAGCTAGAGAAGGAAATGGAAAATTATTCCATTATTTTTGCCATGAAAACCTCAAAGGAGGTCATGAAGAGTCAGACATGACTGAAAATGGACTGAAAAATAACAGATATAGGTCTAGACATAGATATATACATGGGTATAGAGGTAGATATAGACATCGATGTAGATATAGGCATAGGCACAGAAATAGTTATAGATACAGGTGTAGATAAAAGTATAGGCATAGACACAAGAATAGATAGAGTTATAGGTATAGAGTATAGACATAGACTATGTCTATACATGGGCATAGATGTAGGTATGGATAAAGAATTAGACATAGTCATAGTTATAGATATAGACATGAGTGTAGATATAGATAGGTATAGACATAGGCATAGGCATAGACATGCGTAGATATAGATATAGACACAGTCAAAGTCATAGACATAGATATAGGTAAAAACATAGACACAGTCATAGATATAGATGTGGGTATAGATACAGGCATCGACATACATATAGATATAGGTAGAAACATAGATATAATCATAGGCAGAGATGTAGACATAGACATAGACACCCCTAGTAGACTTAGGGCAGTATAGTATAGTGGCTAGTGCACTGGATTTGGAAGTATGAAGTGATAGGCAACAGGATAGAGATAAAAATAGTGAGAGGGATCAGGGATAGATCTTTGACTTCATTGATATAGGACACTTTGAAAGGAAGCATTTCCTTCTATTAGCTAAGGGGCGTGGTGGATAGAGTGTTAGACCTGCAGTCAGGGAGACCTAAGTTTAAATCCAGCATTAATCGCCGGTTGGGCAAGTCACTCAACCTCTGTCTGCTTCAGTTGTCTCATCTGTAAAATCGAGATGATAATAGCACCTGCTTCCAGGATTATTTTGAGGCTAAAATGAGATAAAATTTATAAAGTAATTTACAAACCTTTAAGTCCTATATAAATGCAGGCTATTGTGATTATTACCAATGTAGGTAAGCATCTTCTCTGCAATTTAAAGTTTTATAGAGCATAGAGGAGTTCCAGAGCCAGGAGATACGAGACCTGAACCCAAGTCTTGGCGTTGAGGTCAGATACTTCTTAGCTATGTTACCATGGACATATTACTTAATTTATACGAGCCTCTTCTGTAAAATGGAGATAATAGTACATGTGGGCAATGATCCTACTGTGTTGTTGTAAGTAATAATGGATATATAAAGTGCTTTGCAAATTTTAAAGGACTATATAAATGTTAGTTCTTGTTTAGTTTTTGTCTTTGCAGCTTTAGTGCTTAGTACAGTTTCTGGCGCACAGTATAACAAATGTTTGTGGAATTGGATTGAATTATCTGACACAACACCACTCAGAGATGCTGCCTCTTCAGACAGTCAAAACAGGCAGTGTTGCTCCTATGATCTCTTTAGGAACAAGGAAAGCTTTTAGCGAAAGTTCTCATTGAAAATCTTAAAGAGGTTTTCTCTAAACAAACATAATGACAAGCCACTGCTAAAAGGTTGCTACTGTGAAGTGTTGGTGGGATAAATAAACACTTATTTTAGTTGCTTTCATCCCAAGGATCCCAGTGTGCTTTTTAGTCCCAGAGATCTTTTCATCCTCCACTGAAACATAGTTATATCTAGGGTGAAATGTTTAACAGTGCACAGCAACTGAAGAATGCCATAACCCAGTGACATTTCAGAAGATGGGGCGAGTAAGGATGCTGAATAAGAACAGAAATATGACCTGAACAGGGACAGTAAACGTCCATGGAAACTTCAGTAGGACATTTATAAAACTCAACTCTTTCTGTTTCTACCAAAGCCATGGATTCGGATTCAAATAGACAGTTTTGTACACACGATAGTGTCATATCTAGGAGGGGTCTTTCAGTTTGTCTAATACAATTCTCTTATTTTCACAGTTGAGGTAACCGTGGATCAAGGAGGACAAACAACCTTCCTAATGTACCATAGCTAGATAATAGCAGAACAGAGATGATGACAAAAGAGGAAAATGACAAATGATGATAAAAAAGAGGAAAACAGGTATATTAGTGCACTATGGGTAGAGTCACTTTAGCCATTCTGGAGGACAATTTGGAACTATTCTGAAAAAGTTGTTAACCTGTGCATATACCCTTTAATCTCACTATACTGCTATAAGACCTACATTATTAAAAATCAGAGAGGAAAGGGACCTAGATGTATCAACATATTCGTAGCAGTTCTTTTCACAAGATCAAGAAACTGGAAAATGAGCATGCCCTCCTATTGGGAAATGGCTAAAAAAAAACTGTGGTATAAGAATGCAGTGGGATATCATTGTGCCATAGAAATGATGAAAAAGACAGTTTCAGGAGAAACTAGGGAAGATCTTTATGAGTAGATGAAAAGTACAGTGATCAGAGGTAAGAGAACAATGTATATAATGACAACAATAATATAGAGAAAAATAATTTTAAGAACTCATCAACATAATGATAAACCACTCTGACAGGGAGGTGATGAAATTAAAATGAAGAAAGACATACGTTTTCAGACATGACTAATGTAGGAATTTGTTTTGCGAGACTCTGTAGATATATTGAGAAGTTTGTTTTTCACTTTTAAAAATGTGCTCAATTTTACAAGGTTAAAACAGATTAATAAAAAAATCTGTGTTACTTGAAAAATTATAAAGGAAAAACCAAATGCTTTAAAAAAGAGATCTGAGTTATCAATTGTCAAATAAAGACAAAGCAACAATAGGAAGATTTTAGCTAAGTTTTTCACTGTATAAAGTCCTGTGGTTTGAAAGAGGGTGAAAAGGACCTTTTTGGATAATATTAGTTATAAGGTTATAAATTTAAATCTGGAACCTACCTTTGGAACATACTAGTCAAACTCTTTTTAATTAATTTTTTTTATTCAAAAAGATCTATTTTCTCTCCTATCTACCTTTTCTTCCATCCTCCAGCATTGAAAAAAGAAAAATAAAAAAAATTCTTATAACAATATACATAGTAAGGGAAAACAAATTCCCAAATTGACCATGGTCAAAGTGTATTTCTTGCTCTGTACAGGAGGTAAGTAGAATGATTCATCATCTGTCTTATGGAATAATGGTTGGTCATTGCATTCATTGATCAGTTCTGAAGTCTTTCAAAGTTGTTTGTCTTTATAATCCAACCTTCTCTTTTCAAACATGAAGAAACAAAACCCCAGAGAAGTTCGATGTCTTGCCCAAGGTCACCTAGGCAGTAAATGGAAGAGTAAAAATTCAAATTAGAATCCTCTGATACCAAATTCAGTTCTTTTCCTCTTCTACTGTCTTGCTATTGCCACCCTGACAAGAGCACATTTAGAGAATGTGAATCATCCCTGAGAACCCACACAATGACAGAAAGTGGAAGCATGATATCTTTTCATGAGTTTAAAATTCAACCCAACTGTGCAAATGAAGGATGAGTTTAATACTTATTACCATATCTTTAGCATCAGTATATACTGTACCAAAATACTATGCATTTTATAACAATTAGCAATCATAATCAGCAGCTGTACCTAGTATAACTCTTATCTTTCCTACCTGAAAAACCATAGAGGTAGATATATATGATTTACAGACAACCAATTAAAGATAGACTAGGACAGGAACAGTTACAAAGTTAATTACCCATGATTATCTTACAAAAGGAGGTGATTACATACCTGAACGACAAAAGGAAAGTATTCAGCGAAGACAAAAAAGCACAGTACTATAAACTGATAAAAACAGGGTCACCCTTTGTTAAATTAGAAATAGCACACTTTAGTCTATGTTTTTACAGTAACATTAAAATAATACATTTCCTACTTTCTTCAGCATAAATGCTTCTACTCAAAAGAAATGTAGTCCTCATTAAATTTTGTCTTTTTCTTCTTTTAACTCCCTTCTCCTCTACCCAAAAAGACCATCAAACAAAAACAAAATCTCTAAACCTATACAACCTGTTTTTATTGTTTAAACTAAAGAAGCCCTTTAGGATTCCATATAAGTGATAACACAGTTAAGACTGAGACATCATCCAAATAATAAAAAAAAAGAGGTGTTTTTACATCCCTTTTCTTCTCTCCTCTCGTGCATCTTGAGTCTCCTCCTACCCTGCTCCCCTCCATCTCTTCTAAGGCTTTTTGGAGAGTTTTAGAAACCAGTATATGTAAGTTGGCAGATACAGATGTGAGATATTTCTTATTTATGTATATATTATTTCCTTCAAAAGATTGTAAGCTTCTAGTGGGCAGGGACGGTTTTATTCTTGCCTTTGTATCCCCATAACTAGTATGATGCCTTTCATATAGGTGGTAAATGACCAATGTTTTTGGAATCTAGTTAAACTTTAAGAAGTTGTGACTATTCAAGTTTATTAGTTGTGTTGTTACTTCTGAAATAACAGTAAATTGTATTTTTTCTCAGAGAGAATACATTTCAAATGCCATCTGAAGAAACATGCCAAGATGTCTATTCATGCCTGGTCACATGGTACAGATAGAATAAGGATGATGGAAGCAAGATTATATTTATATGTCTATTTTGCAGAAATTTCTGGGGAGCTCCCTTATTTTCTGACCTTATTGTAGTATCCTCCAGCTTGTCGGTGGCAATGCTGAATGTATCTACCATGACAAAGCACATAGTTTTGAAGGAACTTAATCCATTATAACTGTTGTATAAACATAGATATAATTACTTATTTTGAATGAATAAGCATCTGCTTAAAATGATTTATTTCAAATTACTCGCACAAGTACTGTCTTCCTCCTCAAATTAAACTGTCATCTACAAAATGCTTTTTCCTTTGCCATCATACCCCAGCTAAGATAATGGATGGGGATTTCTTATTAAAAAACATGGACTTCTACAGACTGATTCCTGGCTTAACAAATTTAATTCAGATATTTGCAAGCAAGCTGATTAAAAAATATATATGTATATACACACATATGAACATGTAAGTATTACATATATGTGTATACAAACATACATATGTTGTATCAACCTGTAGTCAATTTAGTTTCATTCAGTTCAATTACTATTTAGTGAATACATACTCACAGCCTTGGTACAAATCCTGCCTTTGAAATGCAGTCCTTGTGTAACTGGGCAAATCACTTTACTTTTCAGTGATCCAGGCCTTTCTGACACATTGCAAAAATGGAGATCATTTTCATTGCCAGCAAAAGTTTTCTTATTTGTAGTTCTTTATACCAATGAAATTATAGCTCTACTCCAATTCCCATCCCAACCTCACCATTAGCACAGCACTCAGCTAGATGTTAGAGGAGAGCTCAGGTAAGACATCACAAGGCATGTTCCCAACCTGACTGGAAGATATCAGGGATAGAAGAGGTATCTCTAAGCCTGGCCTTTAAAGCAGTAATTGATAAATTAAGAGTATATTATAGACATTGGAAACATCATGAGTAAAGGTGTAGAAGAAGAAAAAAACAAACAAAGCATTTTTAGGTGATAAGTAATCTAATTTGCCTAGAGTAAATGGAAGGGAATAATGTAAATCAAGGCTAGAAGAGGAAGGTGATATATAATTGTGAAGGACCTTAATTAAAATCTTTGAACAGACAACAGAGTACTACTAAACATTTTTGAGAAGAGACATGACATGAGTAGATACCTACAGAAATTTAAGAGTAATATTCAGGATTGCAGAAAGAGGAGACAATGAGATATAGGACTAGGAGAAAGTATTAGTTTGATTTTGGATATGGTAAGTTTGAAATGTTTATGTGATAAGCAGGTTGATATTGGAACTTAGAAATGTCTGGCAATTAGAAATTCAGATCTGGCAATTAAAAGAGGTAAAGGCTAGACATGAAAATGTGGGAGCTAATTACATAAAAATTATATCAAGGAGAAACAACAGAGAGAAAAGGATAGGTCAAGAACAGAGTGTTGGGGGGTGGCTAGGTGGCACAGTGAATAGAGTGGCAGGCCCTGGAGCCAGCCCCGACCTGAATTCAAATATGACCTCAGACAATTGAGACAAACACTAGCCATGTGACCTTGGACAAGTCATTTAATCCCCAATTGCCCTCCAAAAAGCAAAAACAAACAAACAAACAAAATAACAGAGTGTCAGTAAGTATCTGCTTTGATTAAGTAGGAAGAAGATGAGGCCCACAAAGGAAGACAGAATGAAAAGAAAGATAGAGGATTCTTGAGAATGTGGCATTTCTGAGGCCAAGAGAAGAAGGAATATTAGAAAAAGGGATTGGTTGCAAAGATAAGAATGAGGACTAAATAAAAGGCCTTCATATTTGCTGATATGGGGTATATTAGTGACTTTTGAAAGAATACTGTAAGGAATATGGTTGGGGCAGAAGTTGCAAGGAGTTAGAGGAACAACCAGAGACTGAGGAAGGGGAGGAAAAAGATGTAAACAGGTTTTTTTTGAGAAGTGTGGTGGTGAATGAATGTGATGAATTGGATAGAAATATCAAGGGGAGCTAATTTCTTTTTCGTCTCTTTCTCTCTTTTTTAAGGATCAAAGAGATAAGCATTGTTTATAGACAAATAGAAAAGAAGCAGTGGGAAAGGAGGTTGAGGATGCTTGAAAAAGAGGGGTATGTTTGCTTAAGCAAGTCCCTGGATTAGGCAGAAGGGCACAAAATCAAGAGTGCAGATAGAAGATTCTCTATTGAAGACTAGAGACTGATCAGAGTCAGTGAAGATAAATTTTGAGATAGAGCAGTTGAATGATCTTTCTTGTGACCTTAATAGACAAGCTCTGTGTTTATTCAGCAGAAAGGAATATGGAGATGTAGAAATCACATAATTAGTTTGAATTATGTAGAATTTAGACTGGATAATTCAGTCCCTAAAATAGCATTTATGCTCATAAACCTACTCTGTGATAGTTGCCACATTTCCATAGATTTTTGTAGAGGCTAACAACAACAACAACAAAGCAAAAAAAAAAAATGCTGAAAGTAAATGAAATGCACAAGGTAACTTTAGACAGGTCCATAAGTGACAAAAACAATATTTTGACATTTATTCATTAAAATTATTTGTTTGCTTTCTTATTTATCCATTCATTGAGAAATCTTCCATTGAATTTAATTAGATTAATTTCACCTAGTTTGTCAACAATTATCACCGAATTGAAGACAGAAAGAGGAAGATTTTACTCCAACTCTGTTTGTTTACTTTATAGGAGAGCAACTGTGGAGAAGCTGAAGGCTCTCTTAAATATCTGAAGGGTTGTTATGGGCAAGCTGGACTAAGCTTTGTTCTATATTTGGTCCCAGAGGGCAGAAATGAGAGGAATGGATTGAAGTTAGAAAGGGAGATGTGGAAAAACTTCCTAAGAATTAAAGTTGGCCAAAAATGGAATGAGGAGTGAGTTCCCTATCACTGGAGAATGTCAAGCGGAGTCTGGATGACTGCTTGCCAGGGATATTGTAGACAGGGGTTCATAATTCAGCTCTGTGATTCTATTATTCTAACCCAATAATTGTCTCATTCCCCCCTTCTCTTTGTTCTATTGTATGTAGACTCGAGTAGTCCTGTTGGTCGAGTTAACGCAAATTTCATAATGTATGCATTAAAACAGCATTTTCTTGGAATAAAAAGCTGATTTCACAGACCCTAAAACACACCAGGAACTAAATACTGCTTATCCATTCAAATCAGAGGCATTTCTGATGTATTTAAAAAAGGGAAAGAATAGACAAATAGTATGGTCTAGTGCACCTGGTAAATAACAAAACTAATCAAATCTTAACCCAGTGAACAAGTAAAACCAAATCCCAATTCTACTCAAGTTCAGGGTTATTCCTTTTTTTTCTAAGTGGAGAGGGAGGGACCATGGGTTTTAGAGGAAATATGTCTTAAAAAGCAACTGGGAGCTTAAGAAAATAATCCAAACACTACAAGAATATGTTAGGAATAGAGCATTTTGGTTAGATTTTTCAATATAGTCTGTTGAGAAAGAAATTTGGATCGGCTCACACAAGTTATGTGGAAGCCATGGAACTTTTGATTGCTTATCTGAACTCCTAAACCTTTGGCAGTATGCCCATCTTCAGGGCAGACTCCATTATCTTTTGCATGGAACAGAATGAGGTGATCTGAACCTAGGAATCTATTTCTCCCCTAGATGCATATGTACAATTCCTATTAATTTTAATGAGAATTATGTTTGCACATTGAGGCAGGATAAATCCCCTAGGGAGGAATTTTGTCCTTGGATGCATATGTGTAACTTCCATTAAAAGGACCAAACCCAGGGGGACCTGTATATGGGCATCTGAGGGCAAGACCTGACCTTCTCTATAAAAACACTATTTGAATCATAGGCCATTCAAGATTTGGGGGGGGGCGGGGTGCCAAAATAAGAGGCAAATGAGCATTTATTTAGGTTTGGATTCTGTATTCAAATGGCATCCAGGGCTGCAGTTGAAGCCAGTGGGAGCTCAGAGACACTCAGAGGAATGCATCCATTTACACTGTGTCTTCTAAAGTTATAATCAGTACCAAATAACAAAGTCAGTCCTGGTAATTAAGAAGGTGTCTTTCCTGAAAAACAACAACAACAACAACAAAACCCCAAAACCTAGATGAGGAGACATCCCAAAATATGGAGTTCTTTAAAAAATCACATGATTCAATTTCTATCTTTATAAAGAGATAAATTATGTTCACATTGTATTAATGAGTAAGAGCTCAAATGCCACTTCCTTCCTTCCTCAGGATTTACCAAGGATTATTGCCCAACTTAGGGCTTTTCATCAGTGAATCCTATTTGATAACTTTTTAAGTGGCCCTAATATATAATGAATAATCTCAGGGCAAAGATCTGTTTGAAGGAGATATGATTGATGGTCTATCATTCCTAATTCACTGTTTATACTGGTAGCAAGCCTATTGGGAAAATACCTCATTCATCAGGGTATTAGTGAATTCAACCAACGTATGGCACCTTCATTTTAACAAACTAAAGGAGAAAAGCTAAATGGGGAAAATTGACAACCATCTCTGATTCTATGATAATGCAATTAGGCTGCTCCTCTCCAGAGCTTTTGCTAATTCACAAAACAGCTTCAGTCGGCAGGTCATAAATATATGATCATTTTTCACACTTTGAAAAGTAATGATGCCTTGACATGAATCAATAAATCTTGGTGAAGCCATTTATACTTTTATGTTAGGCATGCAAGTCAGTTAAAAAAAAAAAGCTAGCATCTATTAAACCCAACTTGCTATCTAGCCTGTGTTTACATAATCTAATTTAACAAATCCTCAAATAAAAAAAAGTATATGTGAAGGATTTCTAGTAAGTTTAAGAAAAAGTTCCCTTCCTCATTGAGAAAGTAAAATGTGGTGCATTAAAAACATTTTTAATTTTTATCCACTAATGCCCAGTATTTGCAAAGGTGCCATGGAGAGAGCTAGTTAACTTTATCTAAAACTGAATGGTTTCTGTATCAATTTTTGCATCCTTTTGTAAGAATTAAGTGTATAAAATAACTCCCTGGGCATGGACCTCACTATGCAGCATATCACCAATCTAAGAAGTATTTCATTATGAAATGACCAAAAATTATTCAACAAATACCTATTTGTTAGGCCTCAGAAATCCAGTTTTCTCATCTTTATAGGCCAATCAGAGAGAATGATGTTACTAGACCCTGAACGTATACTAAAATCACATGTACTTGATAACAAAATCGTTTCTTAATGATCTCACTTTTGCATGTTCTATAGGGAATCGGGATATGGGTATGCTGATAAATATGGCAGGTAGGTAGGCAGTGGATGTTTGCTTAAGTCTGAATTATCAAATGTCTACAAATTGCCAATTTAAAGGGGTTATGTTGTACAGTTCATGGCATTTTATTTTTTATTCCTGAAAAGCCTGACAATTTTCCTGGATGAAAAGTGAAATGACACTAAGTCATAAAGATACCTGCTGTGCTATCATTCCCATTAAATCCTCCCTTTTGTTTTGTTTATTCACTACTAGTGGTTGCAAAAAAATGACCTGTTTTATAATGAGAGTGGACACAAATCACATTTTCATCAAAACACCAAGAAGAAAATGTAGTTTTAAATTATAAAAACAACAACAATAACAAAAAACCCAAACAGCAATCTGTTTATGGTTCATGAGTTTTCACAACCATTTGGATTTGCTGATGAGAATAAATATTGCACAGAAAATTGATTTTGAAGTGTCCCTGCCTTGTGCCTCATTTCTATTATTTGGTATTTGCTATGGTAAGTAAGTGACATGATACATTGTGTCTATACAGGCCATGAGTATACAATGCAAAGCCAAGGAGACATTGGGCAACTATTCCACTAATTTAAATCTAAAATTCATTTTGTGCTGTGAACAATCCATACCTTGAGTTCATTTCAACATAACAAACATTTATTAAACACTTCTTGTGTGGATTTCATTGAAGTAAGCACTAAGGTTCCCAAGAAAAAAAGAAAAAATGTTATTGCCCTCAAGGAACTTACATTCTACTGGCAAAAGTAGATAGAATATGTATACTAGTAACAAAACTCAATGTAAATATTTATAGTGCATATTATCTACAGTGCCATATTTTGTGGAAATTTGTACATTGCCTGATATACCAAGATTCTTAAGAAGTCTAACATTCTGAAGCCTGGTCTCTGAAATGTCAAAGTGTTTTAAGTCAGCAGGCTTGAATATATTAACGATTGTAGCAGAACATGATAAGCAGGCCACCGCTGCTAATGAAATGAACAGCCATGCAGCCCCATTTGCCAAGACCTAAACAGGATATGGTAAACAATTTTGAACTCCCTAGACCCATTTGTTATAGTGAGTCCTGGTTTGAGTTCCAGGCAAGAGATGATATACCCACCCAAATGACCACATCCATTTCAAAGCAGACCATGAGAAAGTGACATGAACGGACTCCTGAAGTTACTGGTCCGTGTCATCTGCTCCATCCCGTCAGTGCTGATCATGGGGCTGGCTAGTGGAGGCCTGGCATTTATTTTATAAAGGTTCTTGCAAGGAAAATATTTGGATTAATGATATAATTTAGTGGCAATTTAGTGACAGTAGGTCTAATCTCAGCAGAGTGACAATAGAATTGAAAGAGTAAACCAGTGGGATGTACTTGATTGTGGGCTGTTGGGCCAGCAGCAGGGAAGCTGCAGGGGTCACGCTGATTGGCATTGTCACTTTCCCCATTCATCAAGCAAGGCCAGACTTCCCGAATCATTTACCAGATGGGGCAGCTCGTCAGTTTAAACACCTGATATGAAGCCATCCGTCATCTGATAACATGATCGTTGGGCTGCAGCTGGCTTGGTGCTCTGCAGTCTGAGTGCCCATGTGATGGACTGGAGCCAGGGAAGCTGGCTTAGCCGGGTTGCACTCCCTTGATAGGATTTGCGGTCCTCCACTGGACCATGGAACAGGTGGAGGCTGAGAGAGAATGAAAAAATTACCATGTGTTGCAGGGATTAGAGAGCACGCACTCACCACTCCACTTGAATACCAATGAAAACCAGACAACCTTGAGCCAGACCAACTTAAGGCCGTGTTATAATATATAGAATTGAAAGGTAAACTTAAAAGGGAAAAAACCCTGATTTCCTGGGGAAAGACCAATTTGATATAGACCTAATATATATGTATATTATGCGTATATAGATCATACATATATACAGATTTATACGTGCACAATCTGTATTATCTAACTGAAAGGGAAGATAATTCTTCAAAGCAAAAAAATTTTTTTAACAAGCATCTTAAAATGAACATTATTTTTCTTTTTTATGAAGGAAAAAAGTGTCATCTCCAGGGAATCATCACAGATCCTGTTATTTCATGCTCACAGTGAAGAGAAACGGGTGCAACAAAGAGACGCAGACAAAGAGACAAATTATGCTCACTTTAAATGAAAGTGCTTAGTGTCATAGTGTGAAATATAATTATGCTGATTAAAAATGGTAGCCATTAAGGGAGCCTAGCAAGCTTACCTGAGCAAGCAGTGACCTTGCAAAAGGGTACTGGACTTTATCTGCATTCTCTAAGAACGTTTTAAATGCAGGGGTGAGTAGTGGGGGGTGGGGAGTTGGGGTGGGGGTGGGGGAGGGGAGGGGAGAAGGAAACAGGGATCTCATTTTTTTGTTCTCTTTGGTGGACCACACCATCAAATTACATCTTAAACCGCCCCCCCCCCCATTATAAGAAATCGACATCTCTGAATAGGAGAGCTCATAACTAAGACAGCAAGCTAACTAGTAAAGACATAATCCTCTTATGTCCTAAACAGAGCAATACAAAGAAGTTTATTCTCCTTAGCATATGACACTGATCAATTGTCGTTGCTCTTGCCTACTCCTTCTCTGGTCTAGGTGATTTGCTGCTCTGTGCAAATATTGAGCGATCTATTCCTGAGGGTTCATTCAGTGTCTGTACCCCAGTCCCAAAAGACTCCTGAGGTGTTCCCCAGGAATGGCATATCATGACGGACAGGGTATTGATTATGTCTGGGTTGAAACAGGGAGGGTGATTCCCTTTTAAAGTCTAGAACACACTCTCATATTTTATCCCCTGCTCCTATTCATTGTTAAAGGCAATGGAGTACCTTAATTCTGTTTAGGGCCAGGGTTCTCTTTTACCAAGGACTTTTTTTTTCTTCTTCCAGAAATGAACAAAGGATTGCTCAGTGAAAAGAATTAATAATAAACAAACCTAGAAGCAAAGATGTATAATGGATAGATTCTAGAACAGCCTCTAGAAAGAGTTGGGTCCAAATGCCACTTCTGATACTCTACTAGCTACATAATCCTGAGCAAGTAACGTAAGCTCTTTGTGCTTCAGGTGACTTCCTTAGATTTGTCTATTAAGTCACAGACAGGCTGAACGTCTGCTGGTAGAAGAACTTTCCACACTGGGAGCTTTCCAGGTTGTTGGAATCATAGATCTTTTGATTACGATGTATCTGGATGAATAAAATGGAAATTCTTTTAAAAATACTCTTATAGAGCACTTAATTTTAAATTTTCATTTTATTTTAAACTTAACAAACACCAGATGAAAAAGGCATTTCCATACACATAGTTGAACAGAAAAAGAGGACTATATATGAAACTGCATATTTCTGTTATGTACACCTTGCTTTTTTTCTTTTTAAGTGCTATAAATTCAACCTGCAGCTTTCAGTGACTCTCTTTCATCTTTCTTTTCCCTTCCTTCCTTCCTTCCTTCCTTCCTTCCTTCCTTCCTTCCTTCCTTCCTTCCTTCTTTCCTTCCTTCCTTCTTTCCTTCCTTCCTTCATTTCTTCCTTCCTTCCTTCCTTCTTTCCTTCCCTCTTCTACTCTCCATTGCCCTTCTATACCCACTCCCTTGGGAAGAGAAAGAAAAAATACAGAGCTCTTATTATATTCATAGTCAAGCAAAACAAATTTCCACATAGGCAGTGTCTGAAAATATGTATTTTACTCTACTTCTTACTGGCAGCTAGATGGCTCAGTGGATAGAATGCCAGTCCTGGAGTGAAGAAGACTCACCTTCCTGAGTTCAAATTTGGCCCCAGACAGTTACTAGCTGTGAGATACGCTGGGCAAGTCACTAGACCCTGCTTGCCTCAGTTTTCTCATCAGTAAAATGAGTTGGAGAAGGAAATGGCAAACCACTCTAGTATCTTTTCCAAGAAAATTCCAATGGGGTCATTAAGAGTTGAACATAACTGAAAAATGGCTGAAATTTTGCTTCTTGGGTCAATCACATTTCTATAAAGAGGTAGGGAGCATGACTCATCATTAGTCTTTGAAAATCATTGTTGGTCATTGCATGGATCAGTAATTCAGTAAGATAGGTGTTATGTTTACCCCCATTTTATAGATAAGGAAATGGAGGCTGAGAGAGGTTAAGTGATTTGTGCAGGGTCACAGAGCTAGGAAATGTGTGGGGAAGAATCTGAGCTGAAGTCTTCCTGACTCTAGCTCCAGTCCCTTCTCCATTTTGCCACAGTTCAGCCTCAGAACTGAACTAATACTACAGATGTGGTCTGAGAACAGAGAATTGCAGGATTTATTCCTGGAAGGTATCCTTCTCTTAATGCCAGTCAAGCTTTCATTAGCTTTTTTGGGATCCTATATCAAATCACTGCCTTGCCCTGAGCTTGTGGTTTATTTTGGCTTTCCAATCATTTTCTTTTCTTTTTTTTTTTTTTGATCTAGAGCAAATTCTTTATTTTGCAGATAAAGGCCAGAAAAGGGCCAGAGTTGCTTTTCAAAGGTCAAGAGTTGAAGGAAAAGACAGGAGCAAGATCTCTGAACTCCTTTCCCATTGCTGCACTAGATTTCGAGGCAGAATTCAGGAATCTGAAATGTGGAAATCAGGTTAGAATCCAGCCATGAGACAGGCAAACACTGGTGAAAACGAGTTCTGCCTCTGTGCCTCTCTTATTAAGTTTGCCCGGCCAATGCCCAGGTTTCCAGGAGGAGAGAAAAAGAGCAGGTGATTTTTTGGGGGGGTTGAAGCAAGTGGCCACAGACAGCAGAGGGGAAAGGCTTTAAGACAAGCTGGATTCTTCTGTGCCTGATCCAAGCTGGGAGCTAGAGCCATAATGACCTCGGAGGATGGATTTCAGGCCCAATATTGCTGCCAATCCAGTAGAGAAGCCCTGAGAAGCCAGGGTGCTGGAAGCAAGTCCAAGAGGTGCTTTGGATCCTCCAGACATTTTCAAAGAAGCTGTTTATCATGTCTCCCATAGCAATACTATCGTGTGACGGTAACACTACAATGTACTAGGGTGGGCGAAAACAATCACTTCTCTAGACTAGATCAAAGGAAGCCACTTATAAACTAAGGTCTTAATGCCACATAGCCAGTGAAACCAGCCATATTTCACCAAATATTCCACATCCAAAGGCTTGGCATTTTTTTCCCCTAGCATCTTAGAAGTTGTTTTTTTTTTTTTCTGGACGGTTGTAGCAAAACTCATAAAACCATGTGCCCACACTCTTAATGAAGGGTTTTAATCTAGCTTGGTGGTAAGGGTGTTTCTATTGGTGAAATCATAGGTATTTGAAAAACTGAAGCATGTAATAAGGATATCTTCTCAACTCTGCTATTATTGTCCCCATTTTACAGATAAGGAAACTGTAGCAGATGAAGGTTAAATGACTTGCCCAGGGTCAAAAAATTAGACAGTATTTGAGTTTGGATTTGAACTCAGATCTTCCAGACTCCAGGTACAGTTCTCTGCTGTGCTTCTTAGCTTGCCTCTTAAGCTAATATAGTTTGAGGTCTGGACATGTTTTTCCCTTTTCATCCCTACCCCTCTTCATTATTTCCCTTGATATTCTAAATCTTCCAAATGAATTTTGTGATTATTTTATCAAGTTCTATAAAACATCCCTTTGGAAATTTGATTGGTATAAAAATAAAAGTGTAAATTAACTTGGGTAGTATTGTCATTTTTATTATATTGGCGTGGTCCAGACATGAATACTAAATATTTCTTTAGCTATTTAAATTGTTCTTTATTTCTTTAGGAAATAAATGAATCTATAAATGTCTTTTATGTGCTTTGGTAGATCAATCTAAGCAGATGCTTTATGTTTTTTGTAGTCATTTGGAATGGGATTTCCTTTCTATTATTGGTTCTTGGATTTTGATGTTATAGAGAAATGCAGTTCATTTTTAAGTGCTCATTTCATAGACTGCAACTTTGCTGAAGTTAATAATTGTCTGATGATTTCATAGGAATTTCAATGTATATCATCATATCATTAAGAAATAGGGATAGTTGGGGGGAGGGGCGGGGGATAGGTGGTGCAGTGAATAGAGCACCGGCCCTGGAGTCAGGAGGACTGGAGTTCAAATATGACCTCAAACACTTGGTACACTTACTAAGTGTGTGACTTTGGGCAAGTTGCTTAATACCAATCACCCTCCAAAAATGAAAGAAATAAGCATAGTTTTATTTCCTTTTTACCTATCTTTATACCTTTGATTTAGTTGTCTTGTCTTACTGAAATTTTTAGAATTTCTAGAACTATATATCAAAAAATAGTTGGGAGAGTGGGCATCCTTACTTTATTCTTGTATTTATTAGAAAAGATTCTAGTCTGTATCCATTGCATATGATGCTTATTTCTGCTTTTCTTTACAATATTATTGTTATTGCTCCTGGTTCTGCTCACTTCACTTTGCATCAGTTCATAAAATGGAAATTTATATCTCAAAAATGGAAAAAATAACTTCTGTAAATCAAGAATATAATACTTAACAACAATTCTAAATATATGAGATCCATAGTATTCCTAAAAGGGCATGGACATTGATTATCAATCCAATGCTTGATCTAGCAGGGCCAACCATGTAGCCACTAGAATATGTCAGAAGTACCAAGGAGGTTATCCTTTGCCCTATAAGTAGAAGGGAGAGCTTGAAAGGAGAGCGGGGGACACGAGTGAGTACTACTCTGCTTAACAAGAAGGAGAGGGAAAGTTCTAAAAGGCAAAACTTCGAAGATTTATATCTTTAATCTCTTCTCCCCTTTTCCTCTTAGCACCTCCCTTATTCCTCCCCTTCCTCCTCAGATATGTTCTAAAAAAGAGTTTCTAGGATCCAAGTTTTAAGGGCTAATACTTTCTTTTAAAATTTAAATTAATTAATTTATTTTCTTGTTTACATCACTCATTTCCACAAGATTTTGAGTTACAAATTTTCTCCCCATCTTTCCCTTACCCACCACCCCAAAACAATGATTCCACTGTAAAACCCCTCCCCCAATGTGCTCTCTCCTATGTCCTCTCCCATCACCCCTCTGAGTTTCTGGTAGGGCAGGATGGGTCCCCCTACCCCAGTGCCTGTATATCTTAATTCCCAGTTGCATGTAGTTAATAATAATAATAATAATAATAATAATAATATATATATGTACATATACATATATATTTTTAACATTTGATTATAGAACTTTAAATTCTAGATTCTTTCCCTTCCTCCATGGTCGCCCTCATCCACTGGAAGGACAAGCAATTCAATACAGTCTGTACTGTGTAATTACGCAGCACATCTCCATAATGGACATATTGTAAGAGACTGATTATATGTCCCTCCTTCCTATCCCGCCCCACTCTTGTTCTATTCTCTACCCTGTCTCTGTCCCTTTACGTAAGTGTGTGCTTCCAGCAACCCTCCCCCCCCCTCCCCTCTGTCATCCCACCTCTCATCCCCTTTCCCCCTACTCTCCTGTATGGCAAGATACCCAGTTTAGAGTTTACGTCACTCTTTCCCTAAGCCAAATTCAATGAGAGTAAGGTTGACCTTAAGGGCTAATTTTAAAGGTCAGTTAACATGTTCCTTTCTAAGGGAAGAGTTGGTTTTAAAGCAAAGGAGCTCATGTCCTGTTAACAACCAAGAGAATACATATCCCTCTGTAAAGTCACATGACTAAGTGGGGTCTATTGTTCTGCCTGGGGTTGAGTGGAAAGGGACTGAATTATTTAAGCTCCCATTTCAAACAGCTAGAAAGGAACTGGATGTCAAGGGATAATTGTTCTATTGACAAAGATGGTAGGTTCCTAACAGCATAATCTATACTCCTGTGCTACTGCAAAAATAAGGAGCAGCAAGGTGAGACAATGGCCAGAAAGACCAATTTTCATGAATTCAAATCTAACCTCAGACACTTATTAACTATGTGACCCTGGGCAAGTCACTTAACCCTGTTTGCCTCAGTTTCCTTGTCTGTAAAATGAGTTGGAGAAGGAAGGGATAAAAAAAGTATCTTTTCCAAGAAAATCCCAAATGGGGTCACAAAGAGTTAGACATGACTGAACAACTACAAAATTGACTAATAAATAATCACTTGCTCTTCTTTTGCCCCATGAAGACTTAGGATGCTAAATTTTAAAATATATGAAGGAAATTGGGCACCTGATCTTTTAAAAGTTGGAGAGCAACTTTTTGAGGATTTCATGTTCCATTCTAATTATTATGTGCCATAATATGGACACAGAAGAAATGAAATTATTTTTTAGTGTAAATGGGGGTGTGTTCCAATGGAACAAAGGCAATAAGTGCCGCATATTGCTTGATTAAAACTATTTTATGTAGATGATTATCGTTATCTGTAAGTTTCATTATTAAATTAAGCAAAGTATAATGACAATCACTCTACTTCTACAGAATAGACTACTTCCATGAATCCAGTTTGCAGGACACAGCTTTAATGGGAGGAGGCACAGAAAAGGCTTATGCCAACACATAAAGATTAACTTTGTGTTAGAGCAAGATGTTCTCTTGCCTGTGAGAAAGAATGCTTGTAGACATAGGTCATGGGTCCTTAAACTGGAATTCATTAACTTATTTTTTAATATTTCAATAATTGTATTTCAATAGACTTGGTTCCCTTTGTGATCCTACATATTTTATGCATTTAAAAGCATTATCCTTAGAAGAGGTTCCCTAGTCTTCCCCAGATTGTCGTAGAGGAATCTGTTCAGCCAGTCAGTCAATGTACATTTACTAAGTGCCTACTATGTACTAAGCACTGTACTAGACACATGTCTCTCTCTCTCTCTCTCTCTCTCTCATTGTCTCTCTCTCTCTCTCTTTCTCTCTCTGTCTCTCTCTCTCTCTCTCTCTCTCTCTCTCTCTCTCTCTCTCTCTCTCTCACACACACACACACACACACACACACACACTTAACGACCTCTGCTTGCAAATGTTTTGCATCTACTGATCTACTACTTTTCACAATTTTCTTTCTTTTTTAATCTTCTTTCCCAGTTAATTCGTTCAAAACCTTGAAAGATAATGTAAGATGTTTCTTTAGAGTAAAATAAAACCTTTATGAGAAATCTGTATTAGAACCTTGTCTGACATTTCTCTCTGAGCCTCAGTTTCCTTGTGTACAAAATGAGGTGATTAGACTAGAACCCTTCTCAGGTCCCTTCTAGCACTAAATCTTATTAGGATAAATATAATACTTATCTTGTAAAGTGACTGATTTAGTGGAATCCTAGCTGAGACTTGGATGTTCAACCTCTTTGACATGATAGGTACACTGTAGTCTAAGGTACAAGCACACAGCTACAAAACTGTGAAGTTCACACTTCATTTATACAGTGTTGGAGAATCTACATCAATCATGGTCAAATTTATGGGACAACAGCTTCCGGCTCCAGAATCTGTAGCAAGATGTGAATGCGTTTTAAATTAATCAATGAGGTGTTGAACAACTGCATTCATTAAAACATTTTGGACTTTGATGCTGAGTTTTTTCTCTCATGTCAGTGGCCACTATGATTTTCAGCTTTCTTTCTTTTTCCTCTCAAGTAATTTACATTATTTATTTAAAATATATTCACATCTTGATGCAAATATTGGAGCTGGGAAGCTTTTGTCCTTTAACATGAGAGGCAGCATAGTACAGTGTATTACAAGCTGATAGCCTTCTGTTTAACCTTAGGCAAATCTCTTAACCTCTCAGTACCCTCAGGCAAAATTCTAAGACTCAAAGTGTAGAGTAGGTGTCGGATTTGCATTGTTAGGAGTCCCTTATTTATTTATTTGGAGGGGGGAGGGCAGGGCAATTGTGTTAAGTGACTTGCCCAAGGTCACAAGGCTAGTAAGTGTTAAGTGTCTGAGGTTGGATTCGAACTCAGGTGCTCCTGACTCTAGGACTGGTGCTCTATTTACTGTACCACCTAGCTGCCCCAAGGAGTCCCTTATTTAGAACTCTCATACTCATGAAATCACAGATCTGAAGACCCACACACACACACACACACACACACACACACACACACACAAAACTCCAACAACAACAACAACAAATTGGCATATTTCAAGTAGAGGACATTGGAAAAGAACATCAACAACCATGGCAATAGTGTTTCCTTTTTTTCTAAGAAGTAAAAGGTCATGTTCCATAAAGAGAGTCTCCAAAAATTGTTTCACCTTTAGCAATGTCTTTATAATTTCTAAAATCATTCTCTGAGCCTACAATATATACAGATCACTTGCTTGGTAATATTTGGAAGTCAAGCATAAAAAAAATTTTTCAGAGACTTGCTCTTACTTAGTCACCTTCATTGGACAATCATCTATGTCTTATCCACTAAGTGTAGATGTCCACAAATCTCCAGTTTTTCATCACTAACTGTCTGCTGGACATCCCTACATGGATGTTCCATTGGAATATTAAACTCAACACATCCTAGATAGAATTGATCATCTTTGCCCAGAAGTCTACACTTCTTTTAAGTCTTTGGTGAATCCATTCCAGTCTTCCTAGTCACTAAGATTCTTAATTTCAGAATTATCCTTGAATCTTTCCTAATTCCTTACCTTTAAAAAGTTGCTATTTTGTTTATTTTACAACTTCAACATCTCTTGTATATGTTAACTCTTGAGTTAAATGGCCCACTCCCTAGTTCAGGTCCTCATGATTTTTTTTCCCAACTTCCTAATTGTATCTCCCTGTTTCTAACCTCTTCCCCTTTTAAAATTATCGTACATATAAATGCTAAAATAATATTTGTAAAGCATTATTAGTACGATGGTTCTCTGCTCATTGGCCCACTATTTCTTGTCAAATAAAGTAAAAACTTTGCCTGGCATTTAAGACCCTCCTCATTGTGGCTACATCCTAGGCTTCTGGTCCTTTCATACATTCCTTGTTTCATCTAAACTGGATAGCTAACTGCTCCCCAAACCCACAATTTAATCTCCTGCCTCTGTAGATTTGCACAAGCTTTGCTCCATTCCTAAGATTGATTGTAGTCATCTCCATCTCTGTACATGCTACTACTGTAGCATCAAGCACCCTAGCATACCCAGGATGGCTGCTAGCTCAGGTTCTTAGATCTGCTTATCTAAAGGAAAGTGACTCAAAATGGGTTAACAATCTTATTTTAATCAAACATATATCAGGGGGAAAAAGTCAGCACCCTGAACTTCAGAGAATACAAACAGAAGTCACAAGCAGACAAAAAGATACAGACAGAAAAACAGATCAGCAGACAGGCTTCCAGCCATCTGACCATTACATCCATACCTAGTTAGTCACCAGAGAGGGAAGCACCAACATCTGGGTTTTCAAAGCCAGGGGGCTCAACGACTTCCCAGAGTCTCATCTGGTCAAATCACATAACTTTTCCCCAAGAGTGATCCCCAAAGCAAAACCTCACATCAGAGTATATATAGCCTTCTGCTGGGTCAGAGAATGTCACAACCTTCTTGGCCCACTGCCCAATCACAAAGTAACAAGGTGTGGGCATTCTTGAAAACAAGCTTCCTGCCACAGGCTCCATGTGACCACATTCAGCCTATTGGGGGGCAGAGTATATTTTCAACTCAGAGAAGGTTCTTAAGAGTCACTTAAGCCTATCAAGGGCCAAGGGGCAGGGAAGATCTTCAGATTCCCATAACACCTACCCTCTTTTAAAAGTCAGCTCGGGGGCCACTCTTCCCCACTCCCACTCCCCTTTAAACCTTTCATGATCCTCCCAGCTAGTGTGCTCGCTCTTCTGAAACACTGGTATTGATTTATTTGTGCACTGTGTCCCCCTAGTAGAATGCAAGCTCTGAAAGGGTAGGGACTATTTGATTCACACACCTCCTTCTCCCCCACCTCACTATTTCCCCTGTGCTAGGACAGTGCCTTGCACTTAGTGGGTTCTTAAGAAATATTTCTTGAATTATGGTGAATTTTATTGCTCAGATAGATTCTTGACTTCATTCCCACCTGTGGTATCTGACCACCTGACTTGCCTTTGCTTCTTTACTCCAATTTCATAGTCTTGACCCCTGGTTAAATTGGCCAAGTGTTTTCTCTGTTATTGATCTAGTTAGCAAGAATAACTTGCTCCCTTATGCATGATGCTGACTATTCTTTTGCAACACATGTCCCTCTCTCCCTCCTTCTCCCCTCCTTCTCTCCCTTCCCCTTTCCCCTTTCTCCTTTCTCCCTTCCCAGTTATCTTCCCTATCTCCTCTCCCCCTCCTCCTCTCCCCCTCTTCTGCCCCCTCTCCTTCTCTCTCTCTCCCTCCCTCTCCCTTCCCTTTTCCCCTTCTTCCTTCTCCCTTCCCAGTTTCCCTTGCTTTCTCCTCTCCCTTTCTTTCTCCTCCTCTCCTCTTCCTCTCCCCTCCCTCTCTTCCTTTCTCCATCTCTCTGTCTCTCTCTTTCTATCTCTTCCCTCTTCATTATTTCTATTTTTAAAAGCACTTCAAGATGAATGCTATGTGGTCAGCACATAGTCAAGTACTTGTGAGGGGAAACGAAAGAACTGTATTAGTCATTGACTAATACTACATAGTCATTGACTTCTGTTCCTGCATATAGAATCATCTAAGGCAGTAATCTCAATATAATCAAATATTAAAATGTATGATAGAAATGATAAGTAAAAAAAAATGAACATTGTACTTATACAACAGGTACTTGTCTAAGTAGTTCTTAATTAACAATGGTCCAAATGAATTTGATGCTCTAGAACTTTCCACAAAAAATAAGCTCTTTATTTGCATTAGGCTGGATCTCATTTCCTCTTGTTTTCGACCTACAGTAGCCCATAGCTATCAGATCTCTTTTCTCTCATGGATTCTGTGACATATGCTAGTACCACTGAAGAAACAGTTCTGATGCTTAAGTCTTAAGTAATGACAATCTTCAAAAATGTGACCTTTTCCCATCAACCTTAACAGATATTTTAATTAAACTGCCATTGCTGTCAATAATCATATGCATGGTTGTTTTTAGAAGTCATGTAACTGCGCAGTTGTTTCAGAATTGCTTTCTTTTTCCAGGTTTGGGATGTTTCTGTACAGATATCGGCATTTACCTCCTGGAAGCTATAGTTATTTCTTTGTCCATAAGTGGCTTTGGAGTATTTCTCTAGGTCTAGGAGAACTGTCTTTAAAATAACTTCACTAGATATCTTGAGTAGCCCTGTCACCAAGATCTGCCCTTTTCTTAAATGGAACTTGGTCTCCTGAGAGACTTTAAGGTAGAAGAAGCTGGAGATAGGGCAATGTCTTTGTAAAGGATTATAGACTGAGGGCTTGAAGGGCCTTTCAAGGTCATCTTAGAATCTCTCTTTCTCTTTCTCTCTCTCCACTTTAGGTAGTGCAATGTTTTTTGGATCCCAAGGTCTCCCCATATTGCTGCTGGATTTAATGCAGCTACCCAGTCAGCTTTAGCCCTACTTCTGCTCAGACCTCCTGAATTCACACAACCCATGGGCCTCAACCTCCATTGCTAGTAGCAATCACAGGCAATTTTTGTCATGTTTTCCTTCTCTCTTCTCCAAATGCCATCCATTTTACAGATGGATGAAAATTGAGATCTAGGGATTAAGTGACTTGCTCAAATTGTCATAAGTGGGACTTGAGCCAAGTTTCTGTGACTCCCAGAATCAGGGTTCTTTTCATAGAACCATCAAACATCTTAGAAAATAAAATCTGTTGTACACGTATAACTTATATCTGATTACCATTTCAAGGAGTGGGGAGGAGAGGGAGGGATAAAATTTCGAACTCAAAATGTTAAAAATTGTTTTAACATGTAATTGGGGAAAAACAAAGACAAAAGAAAATAAATTTTGCTTACTATTCAATCCAATGTAACAAATATTTATTAAGGACCTACTGTAATTTGTCAAACTCTGTACTAGGTGTTAGGGCTATACAGATCAAACCCTACAGCTCAATCCCTCAATGGCCATGCTTCCTACCACAGTATTCACTGTCAGATTCATCTGCCAGGGAGGAATGGAGTATATCTTAGTGAACTGTCGAACCAAATCTCAATACTTCCTTCCTTCCTCCCTCCCTCCCTCCCTTCCTCCCTTCCTTCCTTCCTTCCTTCCTTCCTTCCTTCCTTCCTTCCTTCCT
>CM053594.1:119962543-120002404 GCA_028646575.1 Pseudocheirus occidentalis | reverse complement strand
CTCCCTTCCTTCCTTCCTTCCTTCCTTCCTTCCTTCCTTCCTTCCTTCCTTCCTTCCTTCCTTCTTTCCTTCCTTCCTTCTTTCCTTCCTTCCTTCAACACATAGCTAGGTACTATGGAAGAATCTATGTATCATAGTCACTGACTTCAAAGAGCTTACAATCTGCAAGAAAATACATGTGTATATAAAATAATTACAGAATACTCTTCTCAGATTTTTGGAATCTAGGGTGTCTCCTGGATCTCCAGACCTCTAAGATCAACATGATTTACTCAATCTCTTCTCTTTTCCCTGCCTCCCCCCCCCCATTCACAGCACAGTTAATTTCCAAGTGAATAAAAAGATTGACCCTGAAACCCCATAAAGAAACATATAATAAGTCCATGGGGACAGTACAGTAACAGATGAAAAAGTTCACTAACAGCTTATAGAGGTTCTCCCTATTTCATCTTTGGCATTTTCCAAGTCTCCTTTGCTCTCTTGTACCTCTTTCCTCTTCTTGGTATGGACCTTGAGATGAGCTCAGTTCCAATTCTGATGCCAAGCAATTGGCTTGTCAAGGCTTCTATGGATAATACTTTAAGGCTGGACTCCACAGCCTCTGAGGTCTCTTCTAGCGTTAAGTTTATGTTATTGTGTCCCAGCACTTCTTCAGGTCTCAGCATGGCATGTGGGAGGGAGTTTGGGAAAAAATGAAAGGCTTTTCTTTTTTGAGGGGGGAAGGCAGGGCAATTGGGGTTAAGTGACTTGCCCAAGGTCACAGTGCCTAGCAATTAGTAGGTCCTTAATGAATGTTTATTGAATAGTGATAAATGATATATTTTATTATCAATTTCCAAATTACATTTTAATTTGGCTCCAGCAACACTTGGGAATGTTGGACCACAATGATGGCTGCATAGCCCTTGGGCTGTGTCTGTGGCATATCTGGTGAAGATCACCTACATTCCCATAAGCTCATCCCACCGTCATTACTACAGACTAGGCCAGTGGTGGGAAACCTGCGACCTTGAGGCCACATGTGCCCCTCTAGGTCCTCAAGTGTGGTGCTTTAACTGAATCCAAACTTCATAGAACAAATCCCCTTAATAAAAGGATTAGTTCTGTAAAACTTGGACTCAGTCAAAAGACTGAACCCAAGGACTTAGAAGGCCACATGTGGCCTCAAGGCTGCAGGTTCCCCACACTTGGCACTAGGCCAACTTGATAAATACCCAAAGGCTGATAAATACTGGGTACTTTTTCCTAGATATCAGCTAGGGATTCATTCACTTCCCCATTTCAGCATTCAAATGGCTTGTTGCAGATTAGACTCTAAGCATAACCCAAATCAATCCTGACATCTACTTTTTCCTGTCTGACCAACTTGCCAAACAGTATGACCTTGCCTAGTGAGGTTCCATAGCACCCCTAACTAAAGCATATTTCTGAATTCCTGGTGGTGGCTTCTTGCCCTGACCTCTAGCTGCCCACAACACATTAATGAAATCATCCTTATTAGGGACAGGGCATGGGTCTTCTTTATTGTAGGGAGCTTCAGGTTAATAACTACCTCCCTCCTCCTGTACAAATTGTTCCCTTCTCTTCAGCATTTATGGAAGTGCTGTCTAAAGCACTGAATGGTTGAGCTAAGCAATTTTTTTCTGTTCTGGCTAGAAGTCCCTCCGGGGGTCTTCCCCTCCCAGGCTGATTTTTATTTTTGAGAAGGTAAACTAGGCCATCTTTTGCCTCAATTCTTACTTCTCTTTTAATCACTGAATGGGTGTTGTCTCAGATCAACTGAGACCTGGGAAAGACTTTAGCTTGAGAACTCCAAGGTCTCTCACTACATCCAGGCTCATTGTCCTGACCTGTATGTCTTTCCACTAGACTCTTGTGACTCTGGAGGAGAGGGTGAGGCTGATGATTTTGCACAGTTCTATCTCACTTAAATGAAATCCACTTGTGAATCAAAAGAGAGCCCTCCCAATGTCATTGGTCCTCTTTGATAACAAAGGATGAAGAACAACAGTATGAGTGGCTGAGTTATTTGTTAAGGTCCCCCAGGAAGAATATGTCAGAGATGGGATTTGAACCTAGGTCTCCCTGACTTTGAGGTCAGCTCTCTACCTACCATGCTAGAGGGGTCAAGCACATGGCCCACAGCACTTCTGAGTATAGGTGAACCAGATTAAAATGTAATTGGGAAATGTTTAACAATATAATGGAAAGTACAAGAAAACTTAGATAATATTAATTTGTGGGTTTCTAAGTCAATATGCAGCCCTCATTTTCTTGGTGTTAATTGTTAGGCCAAAATTAGCACAAGCAGCAGAAAATAGATCTATACTTTGCTGCAACTCTGCTTCAGAGGCTACATTGAGTACACAATCATCTGTAAACAGAAAATTATGAACCAACATTCCCTCCATTTTGATCTGGGCTCGTGGCCTTTTCAAGTCCAATGGTCTGGCCACATTCTTTGAATGATGTATGCTTGCCAGAAAGAACACACACAGGGCAAGTGTTCACATGGTGGTCAGAAGAAGTGATGCAAAGATATTCTCAAGATTTCTCTTACCTTTGGAATTGACTTTGTGACATGTTAGACAGTGGCATATTACCACTGAGCATGGCATGCCCACCTCAGAGACGGTGCTGTCCTCTATGAGCAAAGTAGAATGTAAATAGTTCTAAAGAAATGCAAGATGCACAGATTTAAAGAATCCACCTCAAATATTCACATGAACTATTTGTTCCCAACCTGTGGTAGAACATTCCTAGAATGTATCGGTCTGATCAGTCACAGTCAGACACATTGAAACTTGACTCTAGAATAATGATGTAATTTTGATCCTTTTCCAGAATGAAGAACAGCCAACCACACAGCCCACAGTGATCCTCAGGTACTTGTGCCTTTAGCGGTCTTCAGTTTCTCCTGGAGTTTGACACCCGTGGTCTAAGGTTGCCCTTTTATCACGGTCATTCAACAGTATGAGGTGGGCAGCTAGAGACAGTTGGAACAATGGCATCAATCCTTCTTGTATTTAATTTACGTGATATATCTGTCTACCTCGCTTCATGGAAAATAAGTGTGCAAAAATTGGAATTTAAACATAGAAAAATGAGAACTGAGTCATTTGTTCTACAAATGGATTCACATTTGGATTCCTTTAAATAAGTGCTCAGCTCCTATGCATCTAAAATAGGGTTCAATTAACAAAAGTTTATTTTTGTGCAACTTTTCAGGAATGTAACCACTGAATTATTAGCAAGGTAAAAATTTATCCTTCTTCATTGCTGAGAAACAATAGTTAACTCATGTCACCTCCAAAAGTTTTAATTATGAGGCATCCGGACTCCACTTTCCATACACTTCCATCTGTGCCTATGGAGGTATGATCTTTCAAGCCCACAATGCATTTGTTAAAATATATATCTTTAGTGTGTATGAAAGAAACAGCACAAAGCAGAGCCTGCTTCTCTGTGGAGCATAACAGCCTAGGATGTTATGTCCTCTATTTTGCTCTGAAATGCAAATTTCTCATACAAAAAGAAAATCCATCATCTTAAAAGAGTGAAAAGGATGTGGTTTAAAAAAAATTCCAACTTGTTAAATTTGGGTGCTGAGAAAAATCCAATACAAAATAGTCTCCAGGTTCCTGGTAGCTTTTATTCGATTGTGCATTGGGTACTTTTCCATTCACTGTAAGCCCTTGGCTTTGTTCTCTAAGAGTCAAACAAGTGTCTATAGAGTAACAACCATAGATCTTTTCTCCTCTGTTTTGCCTCTTCATCCATCAGCCAGGCCTTCTTTTCTCATCTTCTTACAGCTCTGCCTTTTTCCTTCTTTGAAGTCATTTACAAAAGAAAGTCAAACCGTGTTCTCTTTCCTTGATTATACCTTATGATTTTTGAAGGCTGACCTGCCTTAGTATTGGTTTTATCTAGGAGACAGAATAAGTAGCTGCCTAAATGCTTTGACCCTGACCCTTGTCCTCTGACCCTGCCACAGGGTCTAGAATGCTTATATCATTTTGAATTTGTACATTATTTCTGCTAGTTAAAAAAATTGCAATCATGACAGATTCCATCCTTATGACTAGAAATATTTCATTGAGTTTACTTAACCTCAGTTTCCTTATCCAATAGTAAATCCATGCTCATTCTTGGATCTCCTGGCTCTGATAGGTAAGCCTTATTTGTTTATCTTCCACTTTGTCTTGCTTCAGTCCAGGGCTCTTTGACTCTTTTGTAGTTATCCTTCTTTCTCCTTTTGCCTCCATTTAGCTCTTCTTTAGGTGCTGTCTTCTAGCTTTAGAAAGTAAGTTCCTTGAGGGCAAGGACTATATTGCTTATATTATGTCTCCAGTATTTAGCACGATTTCTAGAACATAGGAAGCACTTAACAAATGTTTCTTCCTTCCTCCCTCCCTTCCTCCCTTCCTCCCTCCCTTCCTCCCTTCCTTCCTTCCTTCTTTCCTTCCTTCCTTCCTTCCTTCCTTCCTTCCTTCCTTCCTTCCTTCCTTCCTTCCTTCCTCCCTTCCTATCTATCTACCTATCTATCTATCTATCTATCTATCCATCTATCTAATGAGGATATTTGACTAAATGGCCTCACGTGTCACTTCAAGTTATAGCTCTTTGATTTCATGTTGAAGGACTTAGGATTTCATCAATATAGGTATACCCTCTACAGATGCAGATTGCCACACATCTATAAAATAGATGATTTTGTTTTGTTTTGTTTTTGCTTTTTTTTTTTTGGAGGACAGTTGGGGTTAAGTGACTTGCCCAAGGTCACACAGCTAGTTTTTGTGTTAAATGTCTGAGGGCAGATTTGAACTCAGGTCCTCCTGACTCCAGGGCTGGTGCTCTATTCACTGTGCCACCTAGCCACCCCCAAAGTAGATGATTTTAAAGAATGTCAGTGAATGAAAATTTTGGCACTCTGTAGTCAGCCTGGCAATAGGCCTCTGCAAATTTTGCTAGGCTGTTTCTTGGATGGTAGTCCATCACTGTGTTGTATGAAATCCTTTCCAGCTTGGTAGGATGTTTCAGAGCTTGTACTTCATTATCATTGCTTTTGAGAACCTCAGACCATCTTTAATACGTTATAAAGAATTTAAAGAGGTCTTTAGTCAAAGTTCTCATAATAATAATGACTAGCATTGATATATCACTTTAAGATTTACAAAGCACTTATAAATATTGTCTCTTTTGATCTGCAAAATAACCCTAAAAGGAAGGTGCTAGTATTATCTCTATCATAAAAACAGAAGACAGATCAAATGACTTGCCCAGGGTCACACATTTAGTAAGTGTCTGAAGCTGAATTTTCCTGATTCAAGCTCTTGGGTCCTACCTACTGTGCCTCCTAGTTGCTCAATTCTAGCAAAGGCACCACTAATAACCTACACATGAGAGGCCCCCCCAAAAAAAGTTCAGTAAAAGTAGTCTGAATTTTGTAAAGAAAAATGATATTTTGAAATCTGTCCTAGAACCTCTGAATTGAAAGGGATCTTAGAGAGCGGAGAACAGAACAACTACAATAGACCACTGAGTTCAACTCATCTCTAAATAGAAGTACCCCTACAACATACTCAACAGGTAGTTAGAGGGGAACCAACTGCCTCCTAAGACAGCCCATTCCACTTAGGGGAGTGATATTTTCCTCAAGATTAGTCTTCTGACTGCTTCTTTTTAACTTCTACCCATTATTCCTCTTTTTGCACTGTGTACAGAATGCTATCTTTGGAAGCAGAAAGACCTAAGTTTGTTTTTCAATTCAATTGTGTTTTCAATAAAAAAATTTGATTTCCTCCCCCTCGACTTTCCCATGGGAAAAAAAAAAGGAAAGAAAGTAGAAAAACAAAACCTTTGTAACAAATATGTATAGTCAAGCAAAACAAATTGCCACACTGGCCACGTCCAAAAAAGTATAGATTTTAATCTGTACCCTAAGTCCATAACCGGTTGGCCTTTGCTTTGATCAGAATTCTTAAGTTTTTCAAAGTTATTTGTTTGTATAATGTTGTTGTCATACAAATTATTCTCCTGGGTCTGCTCACTTTACTATCAGTTCATATAAATCTTCTCAGATTTTTTTGAAAGTGTCCTTTTCACCGTTTTTATAAGATAATGCCATTTTTGTTTTTTGGAGGGCAATTGGGGTTAAGTAACTTGCCCAAGGTCACACGGCTAGTTTTTGGTGTTGTGTCTCAGGTCCTCCTGACTCTAGGGCCGGTGCTCCATTCACTGCGCCACCTAGCCGCCCCAGGATAATGCCATTTTGTTATACTCATATACCATAATTTGTTCAACCATTCCCCAATTAATGGGAATGCCTTAATTTTCTAGTTCTTTTTCTGTTATATATTTTTGCATACATAAAAATCTTTTTCCTCTTTCTTTCATCTTTTTTTGGGGGGAGGGAGGGGAGGAATACAGGCTTACCAGGAGTTTGAATTTTATCTCAGATGCTTATTAACTTTGTGATTCTTCAGCAATTTACTTAATCTCAACCAGATTCAGTTTTTTTACCTGTAAAATGAGGAGGTTGGAGCAGATCACCTCTGAGGTCCTTTTCCAGTTCTAAATCAATGATCCTATGAAGAACAAGACGGAACTTTTTCTTGTTTTTAAATTTCCAGAGTCCAGTTATGTGCCTTACACAAGAAGGCACTTGATAGATGTTTATTAAACTGAATTTGCTATTGAATTCCACATGAAAACTCTTCCAATAGTTGCTCTATATTTTCTAACATTAGTCTACACAGAAATAAGCACAGCCTATATCCTTCTTCTCCTACCAGTTCAGTGAATGAACTAAGAATTTATGCCTTTAGTTGCCATAGTTAAATAAACCCATAGATCAGTTAATAAAGGAGACAATTTAACTGAGAAAGCTAATAGAAGGTAGAATTTCAAAGCTGTGAACAGAAAGATGGAAACAGAAGACAGGGAAAGGATCATGGCAACAAAGAAGGTCAAAGGCCATTCAACCCAGACACAGGTTTGTAGTTCAGAATACTGAGGGAGAAAGCCAATTGTATTTTTCATCCAGGAGTGACCAAGAAAGACAATTTCCTTCTTTATTCACTGAAATGATGATTCCTCCTCCCTCCCTCCCTCCATTCCTCCTCCCCCCACCCCCGCTGTTAATGGTTCCAAACTGAATGGAATGATTCTCTAAAATGTTTTGAAATTTACTGAGGGATTTCCCTATGTATCAGTGAGGCTAGGAGGGTTATCAGCAATGATTTCTTTATACTATTCAGTAAATGAACCAGAATTGATTTTTAAAAAGTGGTATACTTGTGAATAAAATTCATGAGAAGCATTTGTATTCTAGTTTTATTTCCTCTTTTCTTGGAATGAAATTGTATTCTTTTTCAATTAATAAGCACTTATTTTCTCTCATTAATACTCCCTCTTTTACAATGAAAAAAAGGAAAAACAAAACAAAATCTTTATAACATATACGAATAGTTAAGCAAATCAAATTTTCCCCTTGGCTATGCACAAAATTGTAATCTCATTCTTTTTATTTAGTCTATCTTCTCTCTGTCAGGAGGTGGGTAGCCTTTCAGCTTTAGTCTACTGGAAAACACAGTTGATCCTTGTGTTGATTCTTTCAAAACTGTATCCTGTCAGACATGTAGACCCTGCTACTGGGGATGCTAAGACTGGTAGATCTCTTGTATGTAGAGGCACTGAGCTGTAGTAGGGCTAACACCAGTTGAGAGTCTGGACTACAATCTGCATCAATTACAGTGAGCCTCTGGGAGCAAGGAAGCACTAGAATTCCTAAAGAGGGATAGACTGATCCAGGTTAGAAATGGAGTACATCAAAGCTTCCATGACGATCAATAGCAGGTTCAGGTTTGTAAGCGGTCACTGAATTTCCAACCTGAGTGAGATAGGGACTCAGTCTTATCCACTCCTCACCTCTAACAACAACAACAATAACGCATGACCTGTATCTTATGTAAAATGTGATTTAAATTAGAAAACTTGCATGAGCTGATACAGAGCTAAAAAGCATAATGAAAAGAAGAACATTCTCTTTTTTGAACCAGCAGTTTTATTTGTATTTTTAAAAATAGTATTAGTATTTTAATTTTTTCCAATTACACATAAAGATAGTTTTCAACATTCATTTTTGTAAAATTTTGAGAACAACATTCTTAATGGGTACAATGATATAGGGTCACAGAAAAAGACAAGAATAAAGAAAAGACAACAGAAACCATATCAAATGTAATGGCCAATGTTAGTTCCAGGTGGCTGAGGTTAAAATGTACATTCTTCTTTTCTTTGAGAAATATTAGAGTATAAGAGTAGAAAGTTGCACGTCAATTGCAATCACTAGACTAAATGGTTTTGCTTACCTATTTTTTTAATGAGGTCTTGTGTAGTAGTTGTTTATTAGGAAATGATTGATGTGTCAAAACAAAAAGCATCAGTAAAAGAAAAAAATGTAATATAAAAATGTTATCTAAACCTGGGAATAGAAGGAGAACCAAAGAACAGAAGGACTGCAACAGAATGCAGGAATACAGAAACAGGTTTTATGATGTTGCTTCAAAATAGCACACATGGGGAACAAAAGACACAGATAGCATTTTCACTTGACAAGAGGCTTATAAATTATAAAAAGTAAGACAAGCCTATATCTTTAGTATAGAAAAAGAAGATTTTCAATTATGGGCACTGTTATTATAAATATACCAAAGAATAGAGAAGACAAAAAATCCCTTGACTCCAAGACACTCAGAATCAGAGCTATTACTAGGGTGGGACAGTCAGGGCTTTTTCTCAGGGTACTAGGAATTTAGAACATAATAAATTTAAAATACTAATTTTTAAAGACTGCAATTTTTTTTTAACATATCCTAATCTAGGGCTTGATTACTGGACAATATGTTCTTCCTTATATCTAAGAGAATGCTGCAGAAAACAGTGTCATACGTTTATATAGTGTTTTACAATTTACAAAGCACCTTCAGCATTTGGGCCTTATATCAAACCTGTGAGGGCAGAAGAGCAGGCATTATTCCCCCTCACCAGGTGAGAAAACTGACACTCTCAGAGTTGCCCATTATCAAAACTAGTGAGTTTGAGGGCTTGAATACAGATTTTTAAAATTCCAAATACAGGTTTCTGAGACCCCCCCCCCCCTACATTGGCCCACTTGGAAGTTAAGTCAACAAATATTTATTAAGTACTTCCTGTGTTCCAGGAATTGTGCTAAACATAGGAGAGTACAAAAACAAGCAAAAAGGAGCCCTTACCTTCAAAGAGTTTTATTTATAACGGAGGAAGACAATATATAAAAAGTAAAAGAACAAAAGTAAAATCAAAAACCTACCAAAAATTTTATGTAGGAACAAATTGGTCAAGAAACTCAAATGTAATAGTGAAAAAATGAGAAGAAAGATTGGCTATGAGTACTAGATCTCAAACTGTAGAACAAAATACTGATTAATAAAATGATTAGGTATTAGTTTAAGATAAAGATGCCGATCAGTAGAAAAGACAATAATAAATATAGAAACAAATCAAGTCAACAAGCATTTATTAAGTGCTTATATTCTAGACACTTTACTAAGCACCAGGGACATACATACAAGGGAAAAGAGAGATAAAATTTTAAGAAGTATTTTATTTTTTCCCCAAATTAGATGTAAAAATGTTTTAACATTCTTTAAAAATTTTTTTTGAGTTCAAAATTCTCTCCTTTCCTCCCTCCCCCTCCTCTCCTTGAGATGGTAAGCATTTCGATATAGGTTACACAGGACCTGTTATGTAAAACATATTTCCATAATAGTGAAAGAAAACAGATCAAGAAAAACACATATGGACACAACATGAAAAATAATATGCTTTGCTATGCATTAAGACTTCATCAGTTCTTTCTCTGGTGGTGGAAAGCATTTTTCATCATAGGTCCTTCAGAATTGTCTTGGATCTTTGTATTGTGGAGAATAGCTAAGTCATTCATAGTTGACCGTCATAAAATGTTGCTGTTACTGTGTACAATGTTTTCCTGGTTCTGTTCCCTTCGTTTTGTATCAGATTTTGTAAGTCTAAGAAAAACAATTCTTGCCTTCAAGGAACATAGATTCTAATGGGAAGTGTCTTTCCATGACAAAAACTTAATTCATTTAGATCTGCCAAACTAAATCAAAATAATCTGACTAATAAGTTCAGTCAAAAAGATTCCCCTAGGAGCCATGCTGAAGAGTAAGACTGCAGCCATTCAAGTGTATTTCCTCTTGTTCTCCTCCCATAATGAACTTATTTAGGGGTGGAATTATTTTATCCCTTCAGTCCAAACTCTGAACAGATTTCTATTGTGCATTCATACCAAGGCAAATATACTCTTTGGACTAAAAGGTGAGTTGCCCAACATCCAGTGTTATGAGGACTTCACATTTTACAGTTTTGCAGATGACTTCAGTATTATTCCCTCTACCCAATATCTAACTCTACAGTTGGCTTCTGCTCTCTATCCCTCCCTCACCCTACAGATGAGTGTAGAGCTAAAAAGAAAAAAAAAAGGTCACCCCTCTTTTCAAATATGTCCTTCATTTCTTAAAATTGATGTGCTTATCCTAGGGTATGTAAACTTGGTTTAAAAATATTTTGAGAGCTCTATTTCAATATAACTGATTTCCCTTGTAATCCTAGATATTTGGTTTTATGCATTTAGAAACATTCTGACAAGGGGTCCATAGGCTTCACCAGACTATTAAAGGAGTCCATGACACACAAAAAAGATTAAGAACCGCTGACTTAAAGAGTGATTCTAGTTTACATTGCCTTTTTGCCATCTTCACAGCAAGGTGGAGGCTGGGTGGGGAGAAACAGTGGGAGGGAGAGAGTTTATGGGAAGGAGTAAGGAAGAATCAGGCCATTATTATATTCATTTTCCTCTTTTTTTGCTTTGTTTAATTTAAATCCTCTCTAAGTCACAGCAGACATAGGAGTCTTTTGAGAAACTTAACAGCGATTTCTGCCTGGTCTCAGAGGGGGGAAAATGCTCTCAACTCAGCGTGAAAAAGACAGATGGTATGAAATTGTTTAAAATATGAATGAAGTAATACTTCTATGGGGCGTGGGTGTGATTGGGTAGTGAGGAAAGGAGCTCCATCCAACTAGAAATGATGAAAGAAAGTAGAACCTGGCTTTTACGGTTAAATATTTTCAGTGTGAATAAAAATTAGAGCAGTTTTTCAAAGGGCAGGCCAGAGTCACGCTTTCTACAGTAGCAGAATATTTTAGTGGATATGCTGCTAAAACAAAGCAGAAACACCTTTAATAGATGGCAGCTTCTGACTTTATACAAGTAATACATCATTGTGGGAAGAATAATAATCTTATAGTCAGATGGTCTGGTATGAAGTTCTAGCCAACATATCACTCACTACCTGTTTGACCCTTGGATGAGTCACATGACCTTTCCAGAAGAGATAATTAGAGATGTGTAAGTGGCACATTGGGTAGGGCAGCAATTAGGTGGTCCAATGGTTAGAACCCTGGACATGGAGTCAAGAAAACCTGAGTTCATATCTTGCCTTAGACACTTAATTGCTATGTAACCCTATGTCATTTAACCTGTCTCAGCCTCAGTTATCTCATCTGTAAAACAGGAATGATAATAGCACCTACAAACCCCCCTCCCATTTGTTGTGAAGATCAAATGATATATTTGTAAAATGTCATTCAAACTTTCAAGTGCTATATAAATGCCAGCTTTTGCTATTATTTCTTAACATTTATTTCCACATCTATAAAACTGGGATAGTAATACCCATATTTTTTTCTGCCTTTTTTTTTTGGAGGGCAATTGGGATTAAGTGATTTGCCCAAGGTCACACGGCTAGTTATGTGTCAAGTGTCTGAGGCTGGATTTGAACTCAGGTCCTCTTGACTCCAGGGCTGGTACTCTATTCACTGTGCCACCTAGCTGCCCCTAGTAATACCCATATTATCTATCTCACAGGTTCATTATAATAAAAGTATTTTGTCATAAAGCATGAACTTTCAGCTGTTATTAGGAATTCAGCTGGAGAGAGTAAGAGTGATTCACTACGTTGTTTATTATTTTTATTGTGGCACCAGAAATCACTTGTTCAAGTAATTCAATCCACTGAACTTTTATTAAGGGTTTACTATGTGCCAAGCACTGTGTTAAGTGTTAGGGATACAATTAATGCTCTCAAAAAGCTTACAATCTAAAGGGAAGAGACAACAAACAAAAAGAGTCAGGAAAGGAGGTGGTGGGGTAGTCTGGGCACAGGGCATCTTGTTCTATGGAGGTGAAACTAGGTAGTGCAGCAGATGCAAAGTAGGTTGTCTCCAGTTTTTGCCTTTTATAAAGGAAGGCATTGGGAGGAGTTTGGTATTCCACTCTCCAGTCTTCAAGTCAAAGAGGAGAGGAAGTTGAGTGAAGCGGTGTCAGTGATGGCTTTAGTTAGTAACCTGGTGATGAGATCAGAAATAATTGGAGATGTGTAAGTGGCACATTGGGTAGGGCAGCAATCGCAAAGTAGGGTGAGATAAATGATATTGCTTTCAATATAGCCCCTATAAGACTTTACACACTTGTTCCAATGATACTGCCATTGCTGACAACATTATTGGAACATTTTAGCTTTCTCATCCAAAAAAATGGGGATAATAATCATCATTTCTATAAGATTTACCTCCTGACCTAGGCTTTTTGTAAGTATCAAATAAATATGAAGAAAGTACTTTGCTTCTGTGTAAGTGTTAGCTGTGGCTCCTGCCATGTAGTAGGTGCTTAACAAATGCTTATTGATTGATTATTATTATTATCTCCCCCAAAGTTGACTTTAGACTCTGCAGCACATTCTTTTGAATATGACAGCAGACTCAATAATCTGAGAATAGATTTAATTTTTGGAAACAACCCAATGCCATTTAGACTAAGACAGGTAAATAAAATTTTCTCTGAGTGTTTTTCTTTAAAGTGGTCATGTTGGAAAAACTACCTTTGCATTCAAGCTTTTTTGCCAATATTCACAATTTTGGGGGAAAAATTTTGGGAAAAAATTCCTCTGGAAATGCCTTTATAGCCAGGTCAGCAACCACATGGGGAAGTCAGATTATAATATCATTTAAAGTCATCAATCTTCTAGAGGTAAGTGAGACCTCAGAGGGAATCTAAATGAACCCTCTAATTATACAGATAAGGAGACGGAGGCTCTGGGATGTTCAGTGACCTGCCCAAGGTAAGAAAAACAACCTTGTGTACCTAAAGTGATCAGGATACATGAGAACAAGAACTGGGAAAGTAAACAGAGGCAGACAGTTTGTTGAGGGGAGAGATGGAAGATGATGGACTTTCCAGGAAATCAAGAAGAAGAGAAGCTTCCAAAAAGGAGGGAAAAAAAGAAAAAAATGCAACAAACAGAAAAAGAAAAATACCAGAGAAGGAAGGAGAAACCAAGAAGATAAACGGGAAAAATGTCATCCTTCTCTAAGGGGAGAAGGGGTATGTTTATGAAATTCAAGGATGTGTGCAAGATTGGTCTTACTATGCTGTACTCATCTATAACTGTAGAACTGCAAAGATTTTAAGCTAGTTATGGATTTTTTTCCTGCTCCCTATTGGTTTAAAACATGCATTTGAGTCAATGTAATAGGTTGCTGACAAATAAATTGGGTTTACAAATACCTGTTCTTAATCACTCCATGCCTTACTTTATTCAGAATTCTTCTTTTTGTTAATGTAGATTTTGCTTTTGCTTCTTAAAGAAGTTGCCTTCTGTTCTGACCCTAATTTGTTTTCTTACTCCTTTGAATAAATACTCTGTTGTGGGAGTGAATGAAGCCATTTGTGGGCAGAAGAAAAAAGCTTCAAGAAATACAGGAACATGTGTGGAAAAAGATGGTTTTGATTTTTCAATTTAAATATAATAGCATCTATTAAAACCTCATGAGGTCAGATCCTCATTCTGTTTAATGCTGAGAAATTCCCATAATGTTATACAATCCCAGAATACCACAGAGAATAGAAAATATAACTCTTCTAGAGGAACTCAAAATAAATATCCAGGTTGGATGCAATGTTACAGAGTGGCTGTAACACTATACCATGTAAAATGGGTTCAGAGACATTTTGCACATTAAGGCCCCCAAAATAACCTTTGGTAAACATGGAAGAAGGAAAAATGGGTTTCTTAGAAGAAATGATTTGGTCTTTTATATCTGGGGACCACTACTTCATTGGGTGCAACAGCTTAAGTATGTATGGAATTTATTTGAAATACCTGCTTTTATTATTATTATTGTAATAAACGATAAGGAAAGAATGAAACAAGCATTTATTAAGTGTTAACTGTGCACCAGGCAACATGGTATTATAGAGGAAGCATAAAGTGTCATCAAATTAATTAAAATTAAGGTATGATAAGAATAATTTCTAATTAAATTTATAATTTATATATTTATGGACATAACTTTTATGCTTCAACATTATATGATTTTTTTAAAATTCAGGATATAGGAAACAATGGAAAGTTCCTGCCATATTTATACAAAAAACATTATAATGAGATGTTCAACATGAGTCAACAGTGTGACACAGGAGCCAAAAAGGCTATTTTCTTAAATTGTATTAGAAGTATGTTGTCCAGAACCATGCAGATTATAATTCTTACTGGATTGTGACCTTGTCAGACCACTTCTCTGGCATTGTTTTTTTTTTTTAGGACAATTGGGGTTAAGTAACTTGTCCAAAGTCACATGGCTAGTAAGTGTATCAAGTGTGTCAAGTGTCAGGAGGCTGGATTTGAACTCAGGTCTTCCTGACTCCAGGGCTGGTGCTCTATTTACTGTGCCACCGAGCCACCCCCAACACAGCTGTAGCATTGTGTTCAAATCTGGATATTATTTTTTTCAGTTATCTTAATCCCAACTTGCACATACAGATTGGGAACCCCTTGGAGAGGTTGTAGACGGGATACAGACAGCCCAGGCAACTCACATCTCTATCACTATAGTGCTCTGACCTTTATTCCCTGCTCCAAAAGTCCTCATTGTGCCTTGGGCACAGCATCTCTAATGGGTGCTGTGGGTCTGCTCATCATTGTAGTTCAACTATAATATGGAGCTCACTCTCTAGTGTTTCTCTTTCAAGGTACCATTGGTGATGGGGGAAGAGGGAGAGAAATCCTGTCCCACACCTACTGTACTCTCAAAGAAACATAAAGGAAAAGGAAAAGAACAATTTCTTTCTTAAGAAGTGGGTTCTTTCTTCTCAAATGGCTCTCTTTTTTAATTTCTAGGAATGATCCTCTTGATTGACAGAACTCATGTGGTCCTAGTAGATATGCTTCTCTGGTTCCAAGTCACTTGCAGAGATCTGCCAGTAACAAGACTCAATACAACTTAGTAGAACCTCCTATATTTGATTTTTAATAACTAGTTCACGTGGTGAAAACCAGCCCAAGCCTTATGGTTCTGATCCTATTAACAACGGAGCTGTATGGAGAACATCAAATTAGGACCTCATCAAATTAGAAACTTCCAAGAATTTCAATTCTTTATATACCACTTGCTGTTTCTATCTTTACCTAAACCCTGTATCTGATATGGACACCACCATCACCAGACTGAAGGAAGACTCTTAAAAAGAATCCATGGGGGCCTGCCTTGGAAAATGTGCCCTTTTGTTTTTCAGACAGATACTTCAAAATAGGAAAATAATTTCCCTTTTCTTGCAATTTTATATGTAAACTCTTTAATCCAATTTTGAGAACTTATTACTAAATACACTCAAGATCCATCAGAAACATTTGGAAACAAGAAAATAAATAAATTAATTAAAAATAAATGAAACACAAATAAAACTAAAAAAAAACCATTTGGAAACCAATCATGTACACACACACACATATCTTAGTTCTTAGAGAAAATAATATGACCCTTTTGCTTTCTCAAAATTTACTACCCTAATAAAAACATTTTCATCTTTGTCTTATTCTACTATATGAGGATGTCATCCCCATATCATCCTGAAAGAATGGAATATTTCAAGGTCTTAATCTTATACATGAATATATACCTATTAGCAAGTGGATGGCAATCCCACGAATTCATTTATTTAGTTTCTTGGGATATGGACTTGATTACAAATTTTGATTCTAAACAATAAGATCTTTTATACTTGCATCCTATTATAGGAACTGAGAGTTGTTCTAGTATTTCATTGCCAAAGCATCCACTATGTACTTGCCCTGATTATAGAAATTTGCTATGAAAGGAAAAAGGAGGGACATGGTTATGATGATATTGAAACTTTCCACTCAGGGGTACAGATTTACCTGACATAAGCTATAATAAGGGGGGAAAAAACTCCTTTAGCTCTGTTTGATTTTAGGCATGAGTCATAGTTAACAGTCAATCTTACAACAAAATGTTCAACTTTATTAACAGAGGATCATAGCCAGGCTCAGAATTAACCAGGCTGGAAAATTTCCAGTTTAAAAAGGAAAATAGCACAATGAGAAACTGAGTCAAGAGGATCTTACCTTCACCTATGTTAAGGTAGTTCCCTCAGCTATTCCCAGGGACATCTACTGGTAGCTGTTCTCAGACTTCACTCTCTTTGGACAGAACATGTCATTCCTCTTGAATGGTGGAATATTGGCTTCATGACAATTCAGACAACCATACTGAAATTATAATTAAGAACAATATCAGTTGCAATCCAATGTAATTTTACCTCAAATAACAAAATTTCACTAATCATAGCTTAGGTTTAGGTTATTCTTTCTTCCCATGTTGCATTATCTATAGTTAACAAGGAGCACATATAAGGACATCTTATTTGCCCTTCATTTATAAATTAAGAAAAGTCGCATTCTAGAGTTTTGCACTTAGAACAAACACATGATAATTGGTTCAAAGATGTAATTTAAATACAGATTTCCATTTTTTCCCCACCAACCCCTCCTAGATGCTTTAAAAGTGTGGCCTCATGAACCTAAGGATTGAGACACACTCTTTGAGTGGTCCTTCATGCCACTTAATTTCATGCTGCAAACAGATTCCTATATTTTCCATACATGAATAGTACTCAAATAAACTTTCTTATATAACTCTTATCTGAATGAGATTAAAACCTTCCTCAAACCTCCCTTTTCAAAATCTCCAAACACTTTTAAGTCTATCAATGCAAAAAGATGAAAACTTTATTAACATATAGATGATTATCTTTAATTTATTAATGTATTTTACTAATACATTTTAATACATTTCCTCTTATTCCTACTTCCTTAAGTTTTCTTCCATTCTTTGTTAAAGCACTTAAAACTGTCTCTTTCTTTTTTCTTTCCATATTCTAATCCAATACTTCTCCTACTTTATTCTATTTGGTTAATTCCTCTAACCTATATTTACTAATCATATTCCAGGCTATCTATAGAACTAATCTTCATTCTACTGAATTTTTCCTTTATACTTTAGCATACACTTTTGTTACACAAAACCAATTAATTGAAAGATTATTGCCTTTGAGGTTCTCAAAAGCTTACAAATCATATGTTCAATACTTTTTGTTGACTTTGCTTCTAGTTTTCTTCAACAATTAAGTTATTTCGTTATATCATTGATAGAAGAAATATGGTTGTAACACAGATTAAATTTTACTACTTTTAGGATGCTCCCTGACTTAAAAAGGCTTTTCCTTTTTCTTGATCACAAAAGAGTTAATAATAGGCAGTTCTTACTGCAAATCCATTTCCCCCCTCTTTTTTCTAATCAGTGAAATCACCTTCCTTCCTTGCAGTAAAACAATAAATCTGTTGCTTTCCAGGGAACAAGTGATAAAAGGTTAAAGTGCTTTTTCCATGTAACTTTCATAGGGTTTTATTTTTATTTTTCTTTAAAATGAATTCTATTAATTGATACCCCAAAACTCACTAAGATATTTCAGTCACAGTTTGAAAATTCACAGTAGAGAATTTATATTTCAGTCACAAATTTAGTCTCTTTTATAATGCCATAAATTTCTGCAGCCTAGGGGAAAAGATTACCTTCCCTCTTATCTGTCTTTATCTCTATCATCTTTAACTTGACTAAGGTGAAAGAGAGATAAAGACAGATAGAGACAGAGACAGAGACAGAGACTATCTCAAAGAAATTTTCACTCATTTTCCTTTGGCTGATCAGACCACAGGAAGAAGTTAGTTTGATTTACCAAGACAGAAAACACAGACATGATAAGGCAGACACATAGATTCAAAAAGTCAGTGCATACAGTTTTCTAAGAGCAATCTTGTTTTAAAATTTATTTTTATTTTTGCTTTTGGGAGGGCAATTGGGGTTAAGTGACTTGCCCAAAGTCACATAGTTAGTAAGTGTGTCAAGTGTCTGAGGCTGGATTTGAACTCAGGCCCTCCTGACTCCGGGGCTGGTTCTCTATTCACTGCACCACCTAGCCACCCCTTAAGAGTAATCTTAAAACATTTAATCTGCAGTAACTGAAAGTCTCTTTTTCAGGTCAAATTTAGATCCATTGAGATTCTTATATATTTTAGACCAGTTTTTGTGTAACTTGAGATCTCCTTTCTTAGTCATCAACTTATGAATGAGAAGTTTCCCCTGTTCCCAGGCCAATCAGAACTTTCCTAAGGGGGTGTCTAGCAGCTTACTAGAGCTGGTCCCCATGATATCCTCATCAAGGGACCACTCATATCAAAGAAGGCAACTGTTTGGGAGGATGGGGATGTCTGGAGATGGGTGGTCTTTTGCCTAAGAAGTCCCTCAGTAAAGGTCTTATCAAAATATTCTAAGACATTCTTTGAGCTAAGATTCCATCACAACATTTATGAACAGATTGAGACTATGAATCTCCACGTGATAATGATGGAATCTTAGCTGAAGGAATGTCCTAGAATACTTTGGTAAGACCTCTACTGAGTGACTTCTTAGGCAAAAGACCCCCCATGTGTGGTTTCAGAAACAAAATAAGCCCAAGGCTCTTCCTAGCCAGGGACACTGATCTTTGATTTCTATACAGCTAATATATAATTTGGAGGAAGTGAAAAATAGGAAAAATAAGATTATAAGAATTGAGACACCTGTTTTCTAACTGGTGGAGAGGATCAAGAAACACTGAAGTGAGAAACAAAGGGGTAGATTTGTGACATTCCTTAAGTGGGATGCCAGTTGGGTGTGGGAGTAATCTTGGGATTTTTTCAACAGGTTACTTCCAAGAAGTTGAAACTTAGCTTCACAAAATAGTGGGTAAGGGCAAAATGGAGTCACTGATACTATTTTATTATAAGAAAAGGAAGAAAAAAAGAAACATGAACACCTCCTTATACTTAAAAAAAATTCCTTTGCATTCTCTCCTCCACCATTAATCATTTGATCTTCCTAGCAAACCAACTGAGGTGCTTTTGGTACTTGTCCACATTCTCAAATCTAGGTGTCCCTTTAGTGACTTGAGAAGGCTCATGCATTGTCCTTTCAAGTGTCTCCCTAGTGCTTGTCATTAAAGAGCTTCATCAAGTTTCTTTATGGCATAGTTCTTGGATAATTAGGAAATTGTGAGTTCTTCTTGATTGTCAAGGCCTATTATATAGTTGGTGGGCCTGGATGTTATTCTTACTTCCAAATACGTGGCTATACAGGAGGGAAAATCCTTTAACACAATTTTTACATGTTACTACTTGTGTTAGTGTATGCAAAAGTCTTCAAATCAATGTTTCAAGTGAAGAAACGAAGAGGAGGAAAAGTTAGCTTTCTCTTTCAGAAGATGTTTGGTCCAAAGAGCTTCTGGAGGACATGGAGATCTCCTGAGGGTTTGGGGACATGGAGTCAACTAGAACTATTTTATTCCATTCAGAACTGTCTTGAGTGAAAATTTTTCTAATGATTCCCTGTATCACGTGGGGGTGGAGGGATGGAGGGTTGGAACCTATGGCCTCAAGGTCACAAGTTCTCCACCTCTGGCGATCCCAACTTGAAAGAGAAGTCACTCCTCACTAATACAAGCAGTCTAAGTTAGAAAGAAAACATATAAACTCAGAAAATCCTAAATATGTGTGGACCCATTAAAAAGGAATTGATTAATCAGGGATTCAAGGATATGAGGCACAATTTATGTTATAAATCTGTACTTTATAAGTTTCTCTGACAAGCTGCCTCGATGTAAAGTATAAACAATTAGTCTAAATCTGTTTAAAGGGGAAAAAATTAACATGGAAGAACTTTCTGAATGGGTTCAAGATGAATTGTCAAACACGGACACTCTAGGCTTCAACATCCACATTTCTCTTATCAGCTTCCATACTCATAAAGAATATATAAGTATTCAGTACTTATCAGTACTTAAATATTCAACCTTCCAAACATTATCCCAAAGACTCTGGTTTGACATGCAAAGGAAATACAGCAGAAAACTGCTTATCTAATAAAAGTCTAAAAATAAAATAATTTTTAAAACCTATTAGTTTTTCACCATTGTGTCTCTGCAAACCCATAGGGTACCTCAAAAGGTATGGTATGTAGTGAATAGAATGTCAGGCTTGGAATCAGGAAGATATGGTTTAAAAATACTGTCCGTGACGCTGACTAGTTGTGTGACAAGTTATTCAATATCTCCAGGTCTTAGTTTACTTATCTGAAAAAATTAGGGAATCGGAATAGATGATTTCTGAAGCTTCCTAGCTCTAAATCTATGATCCTATTATTCTAACTATTTCCCATTTGAATTCTGCAATATAGTGTCCCCTTAGGCCATCTCCCTTTCCATAACTTATACCTACAGTTTTTTTTTGTTTTGTTTTGTTTTTTATCCGGCCCCGCATTTGTTCTATTCTTTACTTTGTCCCTTTCTCTTTATGGAAGTGTGTGCTTCTAACAGCCCTCCCCACAACCTGCCCTCCCCTCCATCATCCCCCCTCTCATCCCCATCTCCCCTACTTTCCTGTAGGGCAAGATACCCAATTTAGAGTGTATGTTATTCCTTCCCTAAGCCAAATTAAATACAAGAAGCATGAGAAGGTAAACATGGAAAAGAAATCATAAGGAACTTATCAAAGTTGAACTATTTACATGCCAACATGGAAAAATGGTAATTGTAACTTATGAAACTTTTCTCAGTATGAGGATAGGTGAAGGGAATATAAATGTATTTATATATGTATACATACACATATGTCTATATAGGAGGGTATATATGCATATGAATACATATGTGAGTGTGTATATATTTGTGTATGTAATGCCATGCACAAGCAGATTCCCAAAAGAATGCTATTGTGAACTGTTTTTAAGGTTGGGATTACACAGAATAGTGAGCACTCTGTTTATTCCATTAGAAATCAAGGAAAGCATTCACAATATATCACAATATAATATTCACAACATTACATCTTATCACAGAAAATCACAATATAGTGTTTGTAAGAGCTTAACATTACCCTCCATGTTGGCATGTAAATAGTTCACCTTTGATAAGTTCCTTATGATTTCTTTTCCATGTTTACCTTCTCATGCTTCTTGTATTTGAATGTCAAATTTTCTATTCAGTTCTGGTTTTCTTCAGCAAGAATGGTTGAAAGTCCTCCACCTCATTGAATGACCATATTTTCCTCTGAAACATTATACTCAGTTGATCTCTGGAATATCATATTCCAGGCCCTTTGATCCCTTAATGTAGAAGCTGCTAGATCCTAGGTAATCCTGATTGTGTTTCCACAGTATTCAAATTGTTTCTTCTTGGCAGCTTGTAACATTTTCTCCTTGATTGGGGAACTTTGGAACCGGGATATAACATTCCTAGGAGTTTTCTTTTTGGGATCTTTTTCAAGGGGTGATTGGTGAATTCTTTCAGGTTCTATTTTGCCCTCTGGTTCTAAAATATCAGGGAAATTTTCCTTGAGAATTTTTTGAAGGATGATTTCTAGGTTCTTTTTTTGATCATAGCTTTTAGGTAGTCCAATAATTTTTAAATTGTCTCTCCTGGATCTATTTTCCAGGTCAGTGGTTTTTTTCAATGAGATATTTCACATTGCCTTCTCTTTTTTCATTTGTTTGGATCTAATATTATCTTGATTTCTCATAAAGTCATTTGCTTCCATTTGCTCCACGCTAATTGTGAAGGAATTATTCTCTTCAGAAACCTTTTGAGATTCTATTTCCAAATGGCAAATTCGACTTTTTAAGGCATTCTTCTCATCATTGGCTTTTTGGGCCTCTTTTGCCACTTGAGTTAGTCTATTTTTAAGGTGTTGTTTTCTTCAGTCAGGTTGTTGACTCTCTTTTCATGATTTTCTTTCATCGTTCTCATTTCTTTTCTCAATTTTTCTTCCACTTTCCTTATTTGGTTTTCAGAATCCTTCTTAAGCTCCTCTATGGCCTGTAACCAGCTTACATTTTTTCTCGGAAGCTTTTGGTGCAGAAGTTCTGACTATGTTGTTTTATTCCCATTCCATGCTTTGATCCTTTTTGTCCTCAAAAAAGGATTCTAGATTTCGATTGCTGTTCTTACTTTGCTTCCTTTGCCTGCTCATGTTGCCAGCCAATTACTTGACTTTTTAGCTCTGTGGAGCTCTACTTCTAGAGGGGAGAGCTTTGTCCCAAATCGCTGGGGTTTTCACAGCTGCCAGAGCTATTAGGAGGCTGCTGCAGCCCCCACCAGCTTTGGTTCACTGGTCATGCACCTCAGGATCACCACCCAAGACCACGCTCTGGATCCAGGCAGCTTAAGGCAAAAGCACTTAGCCTCTGAGTGATTACTTGCCCCGCCCCTTTGCAATCTGCAGGCTGGGAGCTCTGAAGCAGCCACATGGAAGCAGCTGTAGGGCTGCTGCTTCTGCCACTTTCTTGCCATGGGGGCAGATGGCCAAACCTGCTTTTCTTGCTGAAATTTAGCCGAGTTCCCCATACCTTTCATTTTGTCCTTGTTTCTTACAGGTTGATAATTCTGGAAACTGCCACAGCTGCTGGTGATCTGCTCTCCTGAAAGCTCCAGCTGAGGCTTGTCCTGGCTGCTCCTGGGCCAAGCTGCAGTTTCTGGCCAGGCTGGTTTTGGCTCTCAGCGCGCTGTGATGAGCCATTCCTGTCCCACCTGCCAGGCTGCCTTTAGTGGGAGCTTTGTTTCTCTGTATTTTTGGGAGTTCTGGAGCTCTAAAATTTATTTAGAGTCATATTTTATAGGTATTTGAAGTCATTATGTGGAGTTTTCTTGCTTCTATGCTGCCATCTTGACTCAGCCCTAGCTACAGTTTCTGACAGAGATTCTCTTGTCTTGTTTGCCTGAAGAGTAGGCAAACAGGTAGACGTGAAGACACTCTTCACACCTCCTAAAGGAACAAAGAAATGTAAATACTTCTCTATACTTATTTTTTACCTCCTTTACGTTAGGAAGCATCTCTGATAATCCAAATCAAGGTTTCTTAGCTTGATATTATTTTGATAACTGTATTTCAATATAATTATAATCCTATGTATTTTGCTTTATTCATGAACATTCCATGTTCATCAGATGGCAAAGCAGTCCATGATTAAAAAAAAGGTTAAGAACTCTGGATTTAGAGGGTATCAAAGGTTAAGAGCTCCTGATATAGAGGATACCAAAAGAAAGCCATTGGTATGGTGACAAAACCAGAGATAATGTTAGAGAGGCATGGTGAAAAGAGTACTTTCTTTGGAGTAAGAGGAAGTGGGCATGAATCCTGTCTGTGGTGGGAGAAATATGTAGCCCCTGCCTCCAGTTAAGGCTATAGTATGTCCTTTTCTTTTTTTTCTTTTTGGAGAGCAATTGGTGTTAAGTGACTTGCCCAAGGTCACACATTTAGTAAGTGTGTCAAGTGTCTGAGGCTGGATTTGAACTCAGGTCCTCCTGACTCCAGGGCCAGTGCTCTATTCTCTGCACCACCTAGCCACCCCTGTAGTATTTCCTTAACAGGAATTGAAACTATACAGATTGACTCAGGGGTCAATCCAGTGTTGACATCATTATCTGCTCTGCTCCCCTGAGTACAAAATAGGCAGAGGGAGCTCCTAGTTCTTTCTTTCTGATGCTTGGCTAGTGGAAAATGATTCAAAGTTCATACTAGGGAGCTTTGTTTAATTGAACCAACTAGGGATACCACAGATACTTGTCCTAGATGAATATCTTTTTCCTCTTGGGGCTGAATAACGTCCTTTGATTAATTGTTGAACCACTTACTTGTGTCTCATTTTGTCCTATTAATCATAAACTACCAGTGGACTGACCCGAGTCAATCCCAGACCAGAAAATGGCCTGTGATATTTACTATCTGCATGACCTTGGCCCTGTCCTTTCCTGTCCCTGAGCCTCAGTTTCTTTTTCTCTAAAATGAATAGGATGTATTTGATAGCCTATGAGATCCTTCCTTGCTCTGTTTCTATGATCCTATGAGCCATGTGAGGGTAATCTGAAGTCACTGAGGTTGTTTGACCTGGAAAACAGAAGATTTAGATTGAGGGATACTAGCTTTCCCCCAGTGTCTGAAGGATTGTCTTATGGAAAAAGAGACTGAAATTGCTTTGATTGGTCCCAGAAGGGAGAACTAGCAACAATGGATGAAAGTTGGAAAAAGGCAGATTCAGGCTTACTGTATGGCAAGTTTTCTTGATAAAACTTTCCAAAAGTGCAATGATCAGCCTCTGGAGGGTGGGTTTCTTTTCTCTTCAAACAAAGTTTAGATGACTTCTGGTCAGTTATATTGTAGAGTTGACTCCTTTTCCCATATGGATTAGACTAGGGGATTTTTGAAGTTTTTTTTTCCAATTCTGAGATTCTGGGATTCTATAAAAATACTTTAAATTTGTATAGATGATTTATGCTTTCAAAATAGCTTCAGTCTCCATTACATTATTTGACTTAGGGTGAAAAAAAACCCAAAACAGTTTTTTAAGCAGATAGAGAAGGTACAGTTATATTTCAACACTCAATGATCTGTGATTTCCACCTATGCCAACCCTTCAGTTAATATAGACCTTGAGAACCCAATGTTACATTTCCCACTATGAAAGTCATTTCTGGTTTGTGAGATTCAGTTTCCTCATCTATAAAGTGGCGGATAGTAAAGTCATACTCAATTTTCATAGTGGAGATATAATACTGGGTCCTGAAAGTCTATATTAACTGATCTGGACTTTGAGGATGAACTAATTAGTATTCTAGCTAAATTTCCAGATTGGCCACAAGCTGCTGAATTTTTTAACCAGAGTAACTCTAAGACACTTAAAGATTGGCATAGGTGGAAATCATAGATCATTAAGTATTGAAATATAATTATACCTTCTCTACCACTTAATAGAAAATGTCAGTGGATAGGCTCCTAGATAAGCAAGAGTTATGATTGGAAGGTTGGAATCGGCTATGGAGTTCTTTCTAAACCCCCCCCCCTCCCAATTCTTCTCCTTCCTCCCCCAGTCTTTAATATCAACATGTTTCAGTTAAGATAAAGCTGGCCTCTATTCAGGCAGCCTTGTCTATTTCAGTGTTACATCTGATCAATAAAATGTGCCTTTATAGCATTGGCAAGAAGTCAATGTGTTGTGTCAAAATTAAGGGAATTTGCTGGCCAAACAGGTTTAATTATGGCCTTGTTAAAATGGTATAAATAGTTGGGTGGCCTAGGCTATCATCCCAGCTTTTAGCATCCTTCTTTATTTCCTGGGCCTTATTTACTGATAGCTGTCAATTGTGGATGGATTTATAAGCATTCTCTTCCTATGCCTGGACTGTAAAATGCTCTTCTTGTCTTCTAAGCCTTCCATTATCTTCAACCCAATATCTTTAAGACAGGTCTGGTGGGGCCAGGACCTGGATAGGTGTTATCTTTAACAAGCTGACTTATCTTTATTACCTGTCTTAAACTGTCAAAGGGGCAAGTAGGAGGTGTGAAAGAAACTTCAGAATCTGTTTAAACCAATTCTTATTCTCTGGATCATATCCTAAGAGTATAGATTCTTAAAACTGAGATTATGAAGTAAACTGGACAAAGTCCAGGATGAGGCAGCTTTGGGATTCAATGGTATGGCCAGGACCAATGAAGTGAAGGGGTATTCTCACTTTCGGAAGTAATGATGAAAAAAATATATACTACTAAGTGGAAGTAAATAAATAAATTGATCATGCTTGGGGGGGAAAAAAAGAAGTGATGAGACTGTCAAGTATTTTGGATGCCTTTTCTGTTCTAGGTTGTCTGTAGATCAGGGAATCTTAACCTGGTATTCAAAGATGCTCAAAGTGGTCCATGGATAAATTTTGATGGGCTGTGAACTTGAATGGGGGAAAAAAGTGCCCCCCACCCCACTAATCTCTAACTGAAGTTTAGTATTTCCTTGGATTATGAAGGTGAGCGATACACCACTTATTATCAGTACCTGTGACTTTGTCAATACAAAGTGTAGATGTTTTCATAATAAGGGAGTTTTGCTACAGTATAAGCAGCCTTCTCAAACCAGAATGGCATATTTGCCTTAAGTTAATATCACTAATCTACTTAATCTATAGCTGATATAATGACTATCTAAATATTTCTCTTTTTTTCTGCCAAGCAAAGGAACAAAGGAATGTAGAGTCTATTATCTGAGGGCTGAAAACAACTCCAAAATGAAATCCCTGACTTGCAGATCTCTGGCTTATGGATCAAGTTTTGAGGGGCAAGGTAGGGAATAAACCTGGTTATCAGTCTATAATTATGTTCTCACTACAAAATATCCCTCAGTCTCTATGCAAATTGTCTTGGATAAATCCTTTCAGAGTACAGCAGTTCCTCTCTTGGAATTATGGTAATAAGAGAATAGATTTTGATCTTGAATAAGTTCTCTTATTACCTGTCTTAAAACCTCAAGTATATAGGAGTTACTTAATAAGTAATGGGAAGAATGAGCAAATAAAAAACAATTCATTATTTTTTTTTTTACAACATTCAGGATCTGGTGACTTGGTTTTTTTCAGTCAATCTTAAGTATATTCTAACACCAGTTTCCAGATTTTGTGTTGAGTCAATTCTGACTATGTAACACAGAATAAATTGTATCCATTACCTAGTCCTGCTTCACCCCCTTGGTAAAGTATATTTCAGTGTGGCAAGACTCTAAAGTCACTTTAAGTCTTTGTTTAAAACTTTCTTAAGAAAAAAAATTGAAGCTATGCCCTGGTAAGGATGGAAATTTTTGTAACTCTGAGCTTTATGTTAGAAACATGTTTGTTTCTGATCTTATGTTAGAGTTAGTTCTAAGGATACATTTGATGTAAATTTTGATTATCACAAGATCTGGCTTCAAAGGCAAAGAGCAAAAGAAAAAAAAGTTATTCAAGTAGAGAAAATAAATTTTATTTTCTGATCGGAAAAGCATAGCCCAGTGGTCTCAGGTTTCAGTGAATGTAGAAGGAGTATAGAGATGTATTACTGGCCTTTCTTTTCCCCCTTTCTACTGCTTCCTGAAACTGAGGACACAGAGAAGCTAGGAGAACAGGGAAAATGTTAAGAAATCCAAATTAAGTGTTTGCAGGAAGTTGAGGTTAAAATGACATAAACTTTCTTCTCCATGACTGAAGGAATTTTGATCAGAGGAATCAGGATTTTAGAAATATAAGCTCTTTAGAGATCTTCTTTTCTAACCTAATTTTTACAGAACCTAATTTTAAAGCCCATGAAGGTTGCATTTAAACCCAATGACCCATACCTAATTTTTGGCAAAACCAGGACCAGAACTCCAATATACCTACATCTAGTTCAGTTTTCTTTCCCTGGTGGTATTCTGCCTCTTTGACACATGGTTATGTTATAGAGACACTGGTGCATATCTAGAAATTAGATCGGGATTCTTGTCTTAAGTGTAAGGATTAATGGTGAGTTGAAAGAAGAGTTCTCAGTTCTCTGAAGAAAGCCTGTGTCAGATTAAATAGTGATTTCCCGCAGTTAAAGACGCATGCCCCAGCTGTATCTTTGCACAGGTAATTCTTTCCATCTTGCTCTAGTTGTGCAACATCTTACAAGACATAGTAATTATAATTAATCTTTATGATGATCTGTTTTAATGTTGTTATGATTTTAAAATTAAAAAGGGAACTTTTCTTTAAAAGCATGCAGATTTCACTTTCAGTTAACCATGGCCATTAGAAGCCTGGTTGTTTGGACCATTAAACTACAATTAAGATGCCATTGTTCACATGGCACAGTATAGCTTAATCTTTGGCAGTGTCGGTAGGAGAAAATAAATATACTCTTCTTGAGTGCTGGTCTTACAAACTTGTATGTATAAAGTAACAGTCAATATTACACGTGACATCAACCTTAATCTTGTTTGATGCTTAGGCAACATCCATTCTCTCAGATCAGTTATATTCATGTATTACAAATTGATTCTGATTAGAAGTGACCTAATGACTTTAGAATCATTTTAATTGTACATTTTCTCCCATTCTCTGCTCCTACTCGTCCAGGAAATATTAATGTCTTCTATTCTCTTATGGTTCAAAAGTGGTAGCTGATCTAGTAAAATTAGTCCGCTGTGAAAATCACCTACATTTTCTTCCTGTTATTTAGTTTTTTATAGCATATGTATAATGAAACAGAAATCCAAGTTCTTATGATGTCTGTAACTTATATTGTTCTCTTCAGTTGTATCTCCCAAGTTTCTATGAAGTGTCTCTGCTGTGAAAAGGGAGCACATTCACATTTTCATGGATCATACTGTAAAAGGTGATATTCTCATTTTCATGGATTTTGTCTTTCATGGGTGAGAAGGGGTATGCTAACTTTTATGGGTCTTTTCTCAAGAAGATGAAAAGATTTGACTCCCTAATGAAATAAATGAAGCTAAAAACAAAAATGCATTTTTAACTTGAAATTAGTTAAATAGGAGAAAGGAGTCAGATGAATCAAAAAGGTTCTGCGATTTTGTTTATGTCACCTGTAAGATAAATGGAACACATACTAGATTAAGAGTCAGAAGGGTGACTTGGGTTCTTCTCCTCACTGCCACAAACTAGTTCCATGACACTGGACAAAACTATTTACTTCTCTGGCTCTCAAGTTCCCCATCTATAAAATGAAAGGTTAAGACTCAATGCTTTAAAGATCCTTTCTATCTCAAGAGGTAGTAGTTCTAATTCCTGTTAATTCTAACTCTTCATTGAAGTTGTTACCAAAAAAACATATTTTTATTTGTATGGTCATAGTATTTCTTTGCTTACTGCCTTTCCGTATGCACTGATTTGACATTTTCTATACCATCATGGAACATACTAGGAGAGAGTGTGGCATAGTAGGAGTGCTGGACATGGCACCATGATGCCTGCTGTCAAACCTCACCACAGATGCTTGGTAACTCAGGTTAATGTGATCAAAAATTTTAACTCTCAGATTCTTTGTTTTCTCATCTGAAAATGGGAATAGTATTGGTACTGCCTACCTTATAGGGTTGTAAAAACAGTACTTCATGGATTTCCAACTGCTGTATAAGTGTGAGTTACTATTATCACTACCCAAATGGTCTTTTACAAGTTAATTCACCTCTCTGAGTCTGAGTTTTTCCTTTTGTAAAATGAAGGAAAGCATGTTTATTAAATGCTTGCAATGTGCCCAGTACTGTGTTAAACATAATGGTACTAGCTACCTCACAGTGTTATTGTGAGAAAAGCATTTTGTAAATTAAGTTAATCTTAGCTATTCTATTTGGAAGTCTCTGAGGGCAAGGAGTATGTTATTTTTCATCTATATACCTCTGGAACCTGGCTTAGTATCTTGCTGGTAGTAAATGCTTACTAAGTGTTTGATTAATTGAATTTGTTGAGTTCAAAAGTAATTGGGGAAAAAAGGATAATTGTTTTTAGAAATATAGATTACCACCTTTCATAGTTTCTATCAATATATTTGAACATTCCAAAGTTCTCCATTTTAGAAATGTAGTGTATTCTATTAATGTGATTATAGTAGAGAGCACTGATATAAATGGTATCTTTGGGGAAAGGCATTTATAATTAGCATATCTCATTAGTGGCTCACTGTGAAGATCTGCTGAATAAAATATTTTAGTTAATTTACATGTGCATTACATTATCACCATCATAGTATATGATTCTGAATAATAATAGTAATGATGGTAATAAAATTTATTGAATGCTCACACAGAGCTGGACATTGAATATAAGGCATCAACTGATAATGTCACTGGCCTCAAGGAACTCATTCTTATTATTAAAAATTATCTGTGCAGATCATCCATTTCAGAAACGTAATCTCCTGGAGATCAGGAGACTGGGTCCATTTAGTTAGCATTCTATTACATGCAACAGAATGCCTTGTAGATTGGGTTCTTAATTACTATTTGATGATAATCATCACAAGTCCTAGCACATAGTAGGCAGAAAATAATTTTTGATAGTGTTGAGCTTGTAGGTACAGAATGTTCCCAGACTGCAATGCTTATAAAAATTTCATGAGACAGTGAGGTGATGTAGAAAATAAAGCACTGGGCTTGAAGGCATATGCTATAAAAATTAATATTAGCTTCAGTCACTTACTAGATGCGTGGCTGTGGGCAAGTCATCTAACATCTCTTAATATCAGTTTTATCTTCTGTAAAATATGGCTATAATTGGTTTGTTGTTGTCTGTTTTCAAAGAGAACCAAAATGACATCATTATGTTGATGTCAAGGTACAGAGTACCCAACTGTGACTGATCAGGCCAATACAAGCTACAGGTCAGGTACAAATAATCTGCATGAACATTTGGAGTGGAGATGACTCTAAATTTGTACATCTCATGTTTCTTTTGAGCTACAGTGTTTCTACTTTGCTTGTAGGGCACAGCATCTTCTTTGATGCATGCACACCATGCTGGGGGGGCGGGGTTCCTGTGTCAGTGTCTCCCGTGTCTCACCATCAGTTCTTCAGAAAGACCTTGGTTATTATGAGGACCAAGTGAGAAACATAAATAAAGTATTTTGTAAGCCTTAAAGGGTTAGCTAATAAATCTTAGCTATCATTTTTAATCATCATTATTGTCGCTATTATTATTAAAATCATCACCAACCACAAAGGTAATTTAGAATTATGGCACTATCTGACATATTTCTCCATCTTTTGTAAACAAAGATGGTGTTATTGATTTATCACTAATTAGGCATATACCAGTAATTGGAATGGGTTTGCGCTAATTCATCCACCCACTTACTAGTCCCTCTCTTGTCCAATGGTCTACATTTTTATGACAGCTCCGTGGGCCTACTAGTGAAACTACTAGTGACTACAAAATAGAACAATGCTAACTATCCTGTATGGATTCCAACACATGACTTTGACCTTATTAGCATTCTGTTCTGATCATCTATCCTTGTTAGGCATAGAATGCTCTTCAATTAAACAATCGCTTAAGTGCTTTCTTACTATGTGGAAAATATTACAAAACAGAACACTGTTTCTGAGGTTCAAGGACTTTCTCACCTTAAGTTTTTCAGGAAATGTTCTAATAAACTTGCTCTAGGGTCTTCTCTCCTTCTGTCACCTCCACCCCCAACGATATTTCAAATGTTGAGAGATAGCATGATTTCGTGTATAGAGAGCCAGTAAGAATCAAGTTCGAGTCCCAAATAGCACATATTGGCTATGTGACCTTGAGCCAATAATTTAACTTCCAAGTGCTCTAGGCAACCTTCTAAGCAATAAATTGCAGAGAAGGCCTGAGGCTGCATGGATAAGCAGGGTTTCCCCATTCAGGAGTTATCCTTAATGAAATCACAGATCCCGTCTCTAGCCCTTCAAAGACTAGAGAAGTGCCATAACAGTAAGTGTTGTGCTGTATTACAAAGAAATGACTCAGTGACAGATATTACCGAACACAGAACCATTCAATTCAGTTCAATTCAATAAACATTAAATGTATTCTATTTCTAAGGCTTTGTTAAAGGTATTGCTGTTCAGTTTTTTCCGTGGTGTCTGGCTCTTTTTGATGCCATTTGGGGTTTTCTTGGCAAAGATACTGGAGTGGTTTGCTATTTACCTCTCCAACTCATTTACAGATGAGGAAACTGAGGCAAAATTAAGTGACTTTCCCAGGCTCATACAACCAGTAGGTGTCTGAGGTCCAAATTTAAACTCAGGAAGATGAGTCTTAGCTCCAGGTTGAGTGCTTTATCCATTGCACCACTGTCATAGGTAGTGAGGAGATTAAAAAAAATGTGATATAGTTCTTGCCCTCAAATAGCTTATGTTCTTCTGGAGACTGGAAAAAGGACACAAATGTACACAGATAAAACATTATGAAATATATCCACTGCCCATAAAACCATAAATGCAAAGTGACAGCATTCTAAATGTAGGGGATGCCCTGTGCATAGGGTTTGGGAGTGGGGGATAGAAAGCAGGACAGGAAGAGTGTGTAAGAGGGAGAGACGTGAAATGGATCTAAAAGGATAGACTTGAACCCAATTGTGAAAGGGTTTAAATGACAAAGGAGATGGTATTTTAGCACAGGGTGTTACTGAATCTTCTTGAGCAGGGGAGTCACATGGGCAGACCTGGATCTTAGGAAAATTAATTTCTAAACAGACAGAAAGATAGAAGAATGTTAGAAGCAACAATTTGATTATAAGGGGTGTTAAAAACATTTTTGAGGTAGAGGTTGCATTTCAGTTTTCTTCCCTAATATGCCATTTGGGGTGACTAAAGAATCGATATCATTACATGTGGTATCCTGGAGGTTTTACAGTTACATTATTTAGCTGTGCAGGGATCACAAAAATGAGAGAGGTCAGATTTCTCCAGCCAAATCGAAAAGGCAGTAACTGCAACATTAGGCAAATTGCTCATTCTCACCTGAATTACCCATCGAATTTCCATGAAGGCCTGGCCTTGGAAAAACATCAAATTACCTCGATGATATTGTAATGATGTTCTGTGAGGAAGGTACTTATCAGAGTCACTTTTTCTGGATAGTGGTGATGTGCCTTGGAGGAGGGTGTGTGAAAGCCGGGTACAGAAGACCTTTAAGATGTTCATTCAGGGTATATAGTAGTCATTCACTGCTCTGCTGAATGGCCAACCCAGAAGTGCTCCTAATTTGCCGGTGAACACAATTAGGAGAGAATAAGCTATTACATTAACTTTAATGAGCTGCAGGCAGGTCACTTGGTTCTGGTGGCACCATACAAAGGTTATACAGTTCAAGGTGATCAAAATCTCTGCCAGTTGCCCCTTCCAGTTTTTCCTGCAGCAGCCATAATGAAAAAATTGCTTATAGAAATAACTGGATATCTTTGCTTTTACCTTTTGGTATGGTTTTAGTTTTAGAATCTAAGAGCTTAATAATTTATAAATAGAGTTTATATAACTGGCAGTTATGATGAACAGCATTAACTTAGAAGTGGTCTTATAGCTGAAGGGATGATAAAGACTTTCCACATTTACTGTTTCCCCTCGCTTGATTTTAAGGGTACATTTAAACTTCATCCTGTAAATACAGCAGCTCTGCAAACCACTGAATGATTTAGTATAAAAAAAAAAATTGACAGTGGAATATAAAAGACTGGTTTGTCTCTTCTAGCATAAACAAGATCCTTCTCTGTGAATATTTTCCATTTTAACATCTTTTAAACAACTGATAGCTGAAATTGAAGCCATTTGAGACAATGTAATAAGTAAGAAGTGCTTGGTGTTTTGCTAGAACATATTGTACAGTTTCTAATAAAGAAAATTGTAATGTAAGAAAGTAAAGAAAACAAATATAACAAGTTAAAATTCAACCAGGGGTGGCTAGATGGTGCAGTGAATAGAGCACCAGCCCTGGAGTCAGGAGGACCTGAGTTCAAATCCAGCCTCAGACATTTAACACAAAAACTAGCCATGTGACCTTGGGCAAGTCACTTAACCCCAACTGCCCTTCAAAATGCAAAAAATAAAATAAATAAAATTAAATTAAACCAAATAAGTGTATACTTACAGGTTTTTAAATTTTTTAGGGAAATTTTTGTTTCTAGAGAAAAACAAGTAAAATTGGTCTTGGGCAAGTGACAGCTCTTTTCTGGGCCTCAGTTTCCTCCTTTTCTGAGCAAAGGGGTCAGCTAAGAGGATCTCTAAATCCTGCTGTGTTGGTGTTTCTATGAATGAGAACCCCAAATGCAGGGATGACTACTCTTTTACCTAGTCTATGGTGCCTTTGGAGAAAATTTGTGGATTAACTCCAGGCATCCTGGAGTTATGAACTGACACTCATCCAGTTCCCCAGGCCATATATGAAATAAAACCCCTATCTTTAAACCTGGGTTAGTGCTCCAATGGGAGGGCTTAGAAATAATGTTAGTGCATGATGAAAAAAATAGATACATTTTTATTTTATTTCGATTTAGGCACCCTAATCTATGACTAGCATCCCCATATAAGAATAAACTTGAGGCAGGTGAACAACATTCACCAAATGCCTTCACACTTTCAGCAATCTTCCTCACACTATTATCATAAATTTCTAATCCAGCAAGGGAGACATAACTAAAGAATAAATTGTTTGAAATAACTTTCTGTCATGGAACAGCTTTACTTTCCAATTGTTGCTATGTATGTGCTACCACTTTCATTTCTGTCTACCCACATTTCTTCCCTTTGTGGTTGTCTTTCTTTGGCAGACACATTTATAGTATGGTGCCTAGTAATTTCAAATGCACCTTTATGTCTCCGAAGGGTCATGGAAAAATAGAGATGACTTTTAAAAAGGTTTCTTTCTTTTGGTCTGCACTTGTAATTTCATCAGTCTGGGGAATGACCTCCATCTATGACCTCTGCAAGATATAGTCATATAGAAGTCCCCATGGGTACTGAGAGGGTCAGCGAGTTACCAATGTTCTCACAGCTAGTATTCATCAGAAGCGGGACTTGAACCTAGCGTCTCTTATTGTCTTGGAAGTTTAAGTAATTTGAACCGTCTCTTTTAATTGTATCATGGGCACAAAAAATGGAATCTTTGGCTAATTGCTAATTGTGGTGGCCCATGGCTTGCACTCTCAAAATTAAGCATCTAATTGTTCCCCCAATTGGCTAATTGTGGGTGCAATTAACTGCAGGTGCAATATTTGCACCTGCAACTAATTGAGGGTCTGTACCCCCAAAAACAAGAGGCTGGCACTGAAATTTAGGGCCATTGACTTCTAGCTTTACAAACACTTAAAAATGATCTTCCTTTTTGTATCAAGGATGCTATATAACAAACATGTTTTATTGTGAACAGAGCACAGTTTAGGGTATCATTCTTGACATTCTGTGTTACAGTGCCTAATTCAATACAGCAGAGTAGAGTAAAACTGGGCATTTAGATTTTGTCTTAACTTGAACAAAATCTACCCAAGGTTATTTGTTAAACAAAGACTGCTGAAAAGAGCAGATGCCCCTCTCATCCCACTTCTGAAAGCAGCCCATTATCCTTCCTGGATCGAAAGCCTCACTTCTGCAAAATGGGGATAAAGGGGGAAAAAAAGAAAGGGTTTTGTCTTATGGCAAAAAGCCATTTCAGGCTAACTTTCAAAGGCACTCCCATGTCTTCTGTTCTTTACACAAAATTTAATCAATAAAAATAGAAATTTAGAGGTAACATTTGGCCAGATAGATGGCTGACTGCTTCATTTTCCCTTAGGACTTATTTATATGAAAATGGCATTTTAAGCACAGATATATTTTTCATCAAGGGTTAATGCCCACCCTAATGTCTTGCATGTAATGGGGTCTTAACAGGTATTTGATGGATTGATGTTAAAATTACAAATATTTTTCTTTTTGCTTCCTCACAGCCCAGTTTGTTTCTTTTGTCTGAAAAAAGATTACTCTGTAGTAAATCTGACTCTTAGAGACTTCTTAACCTCATGTCTACAGACTTGCACAGAGTCCACAGATAATAATTCCTTAACTGCCATATCTAATGGCCTCTTCTCAGTTCTCATCCTTCTTGATCTCTCTATAACCTCTGACGTGTTGATCACTCTTGTCCTGGTTACTCTTTTCCTTCTAGTGTCCACAAAATGAATCTATCTTGCTTCTCCTACCTGATTGTTATTTCTCAGCCTCCTTTGCTGGATCTACATCCAGATGATGTTCATTTTCAGTGGGTATTCCCTAGCACTCTGTCACAGACCTTCTCTTCACCCTGTATTCTATTTCACTTGGTGATCTCATCAGCTCTCATGGATTCAATTATTTAGCATTTCTGTGCTGTTGATACTTAAATGTACTTATCCATCCTTAACCTCTATTTTGACCTCCAGTCTTGTATCTTTAATTGACTATTGGACATCTCAAATGGGCAGTCTCATAGACATCTTAAACTCAGCATGTATAAAAATGAACTCATTACTTTGATCCCAACCCTTCTCTTCCTATATTTCCTATTACTGTATACGATACTACCATTCTCCTAGATGCTGAGGCTCAAAATCTAGGTGTCATCCCTCACTCCTCACTCTCCCTCATTCCCTCTACCCAATCTGTTTCCAAGGCTTGTTAGTTTAACCTCCATAAAATCTCTTGTAAACACTCCCTCTTCTCTGAAACTACCATACCGTGGTACAGACCTTCAATACCTTATTCCTGGACTTTGCAATAGCCTGTTGGTTAGTATTTCTGCCACAGGTCTCTCTTCACTACAATCTTCTACTCCATTGTCAAACTGAACTTTCTAAAGCCCATATTTGACTGTTCAGTAAATTCCAGTTGTTCCCTTTTACCTACAGGATTTAATATAGAAACCCTTGCATGGCATTCAAAGTCATTCATAACATGGCTCCCTCCTACCTTTCTATTCTTCTTTATATCATACTCCCTTTCATGTACTCTATGATTCAGCAGATTTGACCTTGAACAAGACACTCCATTTTTGGCTCTGGGTATCTATGCTGACTTTCCCCCAGGTCTAAAACTCTTTCCTTCCTCATCTCTAACTCCTGGCTTCCTTAGCTTCCTTCAAGTCCTAGTTAAAATCCCACCTTCAATAAATTTTTTTTTTTCACCCAGCATTCATTCACTTATTATACATAAATCATTTTTTTTAAATGCAGAGAAGAAAAAAAAGTTAAAGGTACAGAAATAGATCAGTTTTACTACTACCTACCTAAATGTTGTTATCTATACATATGAAATTCCACATATTATTAACACACACACACACACACACACACACACACACACACACACACACACACTGTAGTGGGTGGAGATCCAGGCAGGAATTCCTGGCTTGAAATCTTTCCTGGATGGTGATTAGCTGCTTTGCTAAGAGGAGTTCCCTGTATCAGGCCAATCCCAAGCCTAATCCCTATTTCTGTCTCTTAAAATTGCATTTGTAAAGGTGTGTGTGTGTGTGTGTGTGTGTGTGTGTGTGTGTGTGTGATCGATGTTGGTTATGTCCACGTAAGTCTGTTAAAATGTGGCTCTCAGGGCGGCATGATTAGATATTTCCTCTGCTGACTCTTCTCCAAGGGAGACTGATTCCTGCCAAGAGAGGAAGTGGGAGATTGGCATTAGAGACTGGCAGCTCTGCTTACCTCAGAGAAAAGGTATCAGGCCAGAATTATGTCTTTGTCTTCCCCTACCTAGTGTTATTCTAAGGACATTTTTAGGTTCAAGATATGCTTCTGATCACTATCTCTTAATAGGGAAGGAATGCTTCAAGCTATATATCCACAGCTTGACTCTTTTCCTACCAAATGCTCGTTCCAAAAAGACTGCATATAACAAATAGCAGTTCAACCCATTTAGTCAAGATGAAGGCAAACAGAAATCAGAGAAGGTATACAGATGAGATTACACCAGGAAATACACAGAGTAAATGAGCTCTCCCATTGGGAATGAGATGTCTCAGCTCAACTAGGAGAAAGAGAGTCCCAGATATTACCTGAGGGGAAATCGCTTGAAATCTCTAGTATAGCAACGGTGGATAGGGACGTGATAGAAGTGCCAGCTTCTCTGAACGTTGGCTTTTTCCCATAGTCTTTCTCTCTCATCAGGGACCTCTCCATCAAGAGAGAATCTGGAACTTTATGTCTTCTCTCTCAACACTATAAGCCAAAAAATAAGATCTTTCCTTTCTCAGCCTCTCACCAATGCCACCCCTCACAAAGACAAAGACCACTAAATAATAAATATCCACCAATAAGAAAAATAGATTTCAACCTTGGGCTATATATGTAATAGAAGTTCACACTATCTTACACAATTCTGTTCCCTGTTCTTTCTTGCGTATTGAAATATTTGTATTTGTTGGTGATTGTTAAATTCATAATTAAAATCAAAACCAAAATAAGAAAAAAGAAAAGACTAGCTTCCTCTCACTCCTTTGTCTACATTACAAATACCTAAGCATGGGTGTCCCTACAGGGACTGGTACTTAGGATATCAGCTGATAGTATTTGAGTATTTGAAGGGATCTTAGGGGGCATTTATTACAAATGCCCTATTATGCAGAAGAGGCTACCAAGACCCAGCAAAGTGATTTGTTTCAGAATAAATAAATAGTACACATCCATGCCAAAATTTGAACCCAAACCTTCTGATTCCAAATCCAGTACTTCTTATACTATACTACCACAAGTATACCATACCCTAATACCTCCCTACACTATATACATACAAGTTCAACTACCCCTTTCACTTCTTCTATCACATATCATTTTTATTTATATGTCTACCCTTGGAAAAGTATAATTTTCTTTTTCTTTTTTTAATAAATGTTCAAAATGATAAGCATTATCAACAAAGGAGGGCTAACTATTGAAAGACAAGCATTTTCTATTAGGAAAAAAAAAAAGTCCTGTTCCTCATACTGTTAATTTTAAGAATGATTTCTAATTACTCATCAAAATAATGTTCTTCTGTAAAACATGGCTTTAATCTTATTTTCCCACTTTTTTTTGGCCACGTAGCTGACCATCTGATAAGCCTAAATATCCAATTGAATTTAATAGTTTTGTTCCAGAAGAGAAGTAGGGGCTCAGGAAGAAAGGAGCAGTTATTTCCAGTGAATTCTCACCATTACAAGTGGAATGTGGATAAGGTCAATAAATACATTAATACAATTTAACCAGTATTTCAGAAGCCCTTAAAAAGTACAAAGAATTATCTAATGGCTGAGGGATTAAATGACAAACAAAAGCCAAAAGACACTACTCCCTTCCACCCCACCTACTCCCCAAAAGCTTACATTCTATTGTGAAATTTAACAGTGAAACAAATAAATTCAAGATAATTTGAGGGAGGGAGAGAGAGACAGAGACAGAGAGAAAATGAGACAGAGACTGAGAGGGAGGAGAGACCAAGAGCAGAAGCCTGTCACAGTAATTATCAGCAAAGGGAAAATGTGTAGTATACATTTTGGCCACTAGTTAGGTACTACCATCAATGCTCCAGCCCAGTGACTCGATCAGAGGGTAGCCAGTGTACATGCATCCCAGGGGCTTCTGTATCCTTTGGTGTTCACCAAATAGTCCTCTGATGATACATTAGTAACCTACTCTTCACCTGGATCTCCACGTATAACCTACTGTAATATGTCCCAACATGACAAAAATTGGCTAAGTCTCTCGTTTCAGTTCTCATGACCCTATAGAATGGGTATAGTCTCAGTGGGAAGCCATGGCATTCTAGCTCTTTGGTATGGAGTGGCCGACTAGGTGACTATGAAGATGAGCCCAAAGAGGGTTAGGGCTGCCTGACACCCCAAAACACCAACGTACCGGGTACTGCTGAAAGAATTCCACTCAAGTCTTCTCAGCCAAGGAAAAAGTAAAGTTTATTGAAAGTTCAAGTTCGCCACGTGGGGTGCTAGGCCATTTAAAGGCGCTCTCACAGAGCAAGTCTATTCTAAGCTATCTC
>CM053594.1:119940110-119962043 GCA_028646575.1 Pseudocheirus occidentalis | reverse complement strand
ATAACAAATAATAGCACACATACATTTTTATTAAAGCTTTGTTTGAACCAGCTATTCTCTGGTCATCATTAGACACCACTGGGCTCTATATATCTGTTAGATCATTCTAGTAGTATTTGCTATCTTGAAATAATCTCTAATTTAACGGATCAATTCAAGTCTTTGGTATAGTAGAGACAAAACTAGTGTGGATAAATGAAAGGTGAAAAATTCCCAATTTTTTGTATATAATTTCAATCCGCCTCACCTCTACACTTTATTTCAAAATTCTACACAAATAACTATATTGACTTATGTGAGCTTGATTTTGTCTTTCTCTTCTATTCTCTGCTACAGATACTAATGAACAGTGAAATGCCCAAAGGGTGGATATTTAAAGCACATGGAAAAGGAATGTGGGAAAAACCCATGAAGCAACTTTCACCCTTAAATTATAAAAATCTGAAGGTTGTCCCGTAAGACCTTTGTGTCTTTCAAGAATACAGTTAATTACATGTAATTGAGGAAAAATATTACTAAAAAAATAAATAGGATACAAAATAAAATTATATAGTGTTCTTTTTAAAATTGTTTTCATGCCAATACAAACTTTTTTGAAAAATAAAACAAATTTGCTTTAAGAAAAAAGATTATATTATATAAGAAAACACCATCTTTCTCAGTTGTGCATATTAAGTAGAAAACATGCAAACTGTCCTACTAGTGAAAACTCCCCAAATATGGCATTAAAAATGCACTACCAATGAAAGTTATCTAGAACTGTGAGGACTGGGATGTAGGAGGGTAGGAACAGATCTGGCAATCCAAACAGTACCTAGGAGACACGCACATTTGAGAAATATTATTGAGATTTTTATCATGCCTTTTTGCTGTTTTGTAAGAAAAAGAACTCATCCTTCACTGAAGAAAATAAGAGTTTATTTAGATAGAATGATTTTTTTGTAAACTGCTTTATGCAATAACAAAACATTCATTTTGATGGCAAAATTTTTATTTCAATGGCTCAATAAGTCTTTACACATTTTATTATTCATGCCAATTGTTTTGCACACATTCCAAAAACTGTTAGTGAGGTTGTTACTTTTCATCATTGAGGGTTTTAGTAAGAAGGCATTACAATAACACAATGTTGCTTCCAAAGAAGATAAAAGCATAGATAGCATCCTATTAATCCCTTACAACTTTCATGTGAGATAAGCAAGAATACTATTTCTGTTTTGTGATTGGAAAACTAAGTTAATCAGTTCCCCAACCCCATAAGGCAACTTCTAACCTCCCTTTTCATCTCAATATTACAGTTAAAATGATTTCATTTGGTTATGTATTTAGCTTTCTGCACCTTGAGGACAGGGACCATGTCTGTTTTTAAAGATGTTATTAAAAAATGTGTAATAATCCCCTAAAATAGTATAGGAAAGGCAGAGGTGTACTGGATCCAGCTCATACTGACTTGCAAGAGATGTCAGGAAAGAAACATTCGTAAGAATTAGAGCTTCCTTAGGAGGTGATAGTTTCCCCCTCCTTAGTGGTCTTCAAGCAGAGAGTGGACAGCTACTAATTGGGTATCATATGACGGGGATTCCTTTTCTTTTTTTTTTCTTCTTGGTATGAGTTGGACTAGATGGTTGATTAGAGACAATAGCAAAATGTTCAATGTTAGCATTTATACCTCAGAAACTGGCAAATGTTACAGATTCGTGTTTGAAATACTGTTTTGTTGATTGTCTCTAGACTTAAGAAAACCATGAGGAAAAAGTTAATAAGGCGATTTAAACTTGTTTTATGTGAACTTTGTCCCCCTTTTCTAGGAGAGCTAGTTAAAAGTATTAGATCAAGAGCCAGCACTAAATCTGAGTTCAAATCTCACTTTGGATATAACTTCTATGAACATGGGTAAATCATTTAATTCTCTGAGCTTATTTTTCACATCTGTAAAATGAAGGTCAAGATCCCTGTAGTACTAACCTCTCCAGTGTTGCTGACTTTCTTCCTATCTGTGCCAGCCCAAGGCCAGGAGGAGGAGTCAGTATATTCTTTGCACCGTATTTCCTTTTCCAGACTTTTGCTCTGTCCCTAGCACTTGACAATATCTCTCTGATGACCTGGAAAAAAATGCTCTTGTTCATCATGAGAAAAGGAAACAATTTTACTGGTAGAAATGATATTAAAGGATAGGAATCACTATAAGCTTTGCTGCTCTATCTCTAAGGACCATGAGACCTTTCCATTTGATTCATTGTGGAAACCTTACAATATGCTATCTTCCCCACTATAATAGGAGCTCCTTGAAAGCAGGCACTGATACATTTCTTTCATTTGTTATCACCAACTTAGCCTTTGCAAATAATAAGCACTTAATAAATGTTTTTAAAAATTCACTCTCACTCATTCTTTCATTTATTCATTTGACGTTCATGCTATCCAATTGTCATTCTGATCCTGCTGTTGCCATCTACCAAACCCTAGAATTCTCTTTTATTTTTCTTGTTCTTCATCTCAACCTGTATCATTATAAATGGTGACTTACTTATCCACATCCATGATTTATCCTCTTTAATTCCTATGACTTCTGTCTCCATTCTATCTCAGTGGTGCGTGGGATGTTCGCTTTTAGACCTCACCATTTTATAGATATCTTCCTTGTAAGCTTATTATGCTCATTATCTCCTCTTATAAAATTTAATTTTCTGAAGGACAGGGAACATTTCAATATTGTCTTTGTTATCCTTTGTACCTAGCAAAATGCCTGGTACATAGTAGCTAATTACAAATGTTTGTTGATTGATTATTAATCCCCTGAAACTGTTCCACTTTGAAGGAAATTCCTCTCTTGGATTGCAGACACTGCTGTCAGCAGTTCCAGAGTCTATTAAGATACTGGTAAAAAGTCCTGACTCCAAGTCTGGACTCTGTCCATTGTGCCACCTGCTTGCCTCAAACAGAAAAAGAGAAGCTGTAAGGTGAGGTAGGTCTACCCAAGTATTAATCCAGAGATGTTAATGACTTGCTCAAAACCACATAGGGAGTAAGCAGCTCTACTAGGTTTGGAACACAGATCTTCTTATTTCAGATCCAAAGACTTTTTTTTTCCCCATTTTCCCATGTTTTGAAATCAAATTGATTTGTCTTCGGACATTTGCATTTCAATTATTAGATGACTGGCTGTTCCCAAATTTTATCCTACATTCTTACTCTCCTGTGCGTTTGTACTTAGTTCACAAGAGTTGACTGTTAAATTTTCATTGTGATCATTTACACCTCAGAACCTGGCAAACCCTACATATCAAGGCTTGATTTATTATTTTGTTGATTGTTTAGACTTAAAGTGAGGGGAGAATGTTAACGTGCAGATTAAACTTAAAAGTGTGCTGGGTATAATTTTTTTTCTTCCTAGAGAGTTATTTGTTGAAATATTAAGAGCACACTATCGTGCCTATCCCTCATGCTTAGAACTTCTTCCTTATCTCTGCCTTTTAGATTTTTTTTAGGTCATAGATTCAGAGCTAGAAAGGACTTTAGGAATCATCTAGTTTATTGTTCTTATTTTAAAAACAGGAGATGGAGGCCAAGAGAAATTAAGTAATTAACTGAGGTTTCATAGGCTGGGATCTGAATCAAGGTTTAAAATCCAGTTCCTAGTCATAGAACTATGTGGCAGATTAGATTTAAGAGCTGGAAGTGACTCGAAAATTATTTAGTATAATCTCATTTTACAGATGAAGAAACTGGGGCCCAAAAAGGGTAAGTGACCTAAGGAAGGTCAGATGGGTAGTAAGTGGCAAAGCCAGGTAAAGCCCAGGTCCAAATAAAACCCTCCAAATCAAGTGCATATTTTTAATGACTCCACCATACCTTTAAATTTCTGATTTTGAAGATGAAGAAACAAGACCTAGAAAATTTAAATGACTTATCTATAACTATCCATAAATAACAGAGACAGAAGTACAACTGAATTTCTTGATTCCCAGGCTAGTGTCCTTTCCACTATGATCTTCACTATTCATAACCCAGGTAATGGGAAATTGCTGTTTCTTAGACCATTTCTTGTCCCCAACCCTTCCAATTTAATAGTGTATACTCTGCATGTAGATTGCTTTACTGGTTATATTATATATTGAACATATCCTAAGAGAAATTGTGGTATCACATAGACAAGAATGATTTTTAAAAGAATATTAAATAAATGTTTTTACTCTTGAGGATGAAGAACAGATGCCAAAAGCCTATATATATTTTTTTCCTCAAGGGAGAAAGGAGAATTAAGAATGGTTATGAAAACAGTAAGTAACCACAAAATTAAAACATGTTAAGACATTGCTTCTCCCTTTTCTCCTTCCCAGGAGCAATCACACTCCTCGACACAGGCTGGACTCACTCACTGTTCCCTTGGCACTGCCATCAGTTTCTGAGCTCTCAACCCCGCACTGGACTTTTATCATTGCCTGGACCCTCCTATCTGATTGACAAAGACTGGTCCTTGGAGTAACCCTTGTATCTTTCACTCTGTCACATGAGATAAAAGGCAGGGCAAAAGTCGTGGAGCCAGGACAGGGTCTTTCCATCCATGGCAGCCAGCATTATGGAGGATATTAGTCATTCATTAAGGACTCTTGCTGTGTTTTACCGAAGACTAAATTGTAACAATATGGGAACACATGCTGCTTCTCAGTGATCTGAAATTCTAATAATTAATCTCATTTGAATAAAACATTTAACTAATATATATTTAATCTATTGATTAAGTGTATGCTTGCCAATCAATGTTGTTATTTTAGAAATAGCAATATGATTGCCTTGAGATAGGTCTAATCCATTAAAGGTCTCTCTTATTTGTTCTCATTCTTGAGAGTAGTGGCTACATTTGTTAAAAAGAGATTAAATCAGAAAAAAAGTTTAAAAGCAGAAAATTATTTTATTTATTCTGTTGCCTAAATAAGCTATTAATGCTTATGGCTTTTAGATAAGCATGGTCAAATGGTAATTCCATTCACATTTTTGGTATCAATTTTCTATTACTCTAATTTGTTCAAACACTTTTGTATGTGCAATAGTCTCTAGTTTAATCAGGCATTCCTTAAATGGTATTAATTAACATGTGTAAAATCTACCTTGAAAACTCATTTAATTTTACAAATTATACCACAACATGATGGTATCCCTTGGAGCTTCATCAGGTCTGTGAATTCCATTTTTCAAGAGCGAAAGATTTTTAAAATAGAAAACGAAGTTGAAAACAAACAAAAACCACCAAACCTCTGACACACACCTAGCAATCCATCCCAGACTTTCAAGTTTCTCAGTTGCTAATTTCTTCTGGAGCAGATAGTCAGGCCCTCATTACCTCTCACCTGGACTATTATAGAATAGCTTCCTAATGGGTATCCCTGCTTTGGGCCTTTCCAATCTATCCTTCACTTAGCTGACAAAGTAATCTATCTAATGGCTGGAATGTAATAGCTGATATCTATGTAATGCTTTGCAGTTTGCAAAGCATTTTATGCGCATTTAAATCTCTCAAGAGCCCTGTGAAGAAGGCACTAGAGGTATTATTATCCCCATTATACAGATGAGGAAACTGAGGCTCAGAGAGGTCAAAGGATTTGCCCATGGACATCTGGCTGGTAACTATCAGAAGTAGGATTCAAAGCCAGATCTTTTTTGACTGTGAATCTCTTGAGTGTAAACTACTTTTCTGATCACTCATTCCTCTGCTCGAAAACCCTCAAGGGCTCCATATTGCCTATGGAAAAATAAAATACAAAAGCCATAGCCTTGCATTTAAGATCCTCCATAATCTGGGTCATATATGTTATCTCATTTGTTCCTTAAAACACTCTTGTGAGGTAGGTGCTTATTATTATCCCCATTTTATAGATGAGGAAACAGATTCAGACAAGGTAAATAAATTAACCAAACTGAAACAGCTAATAAGTGTCTGAAACAGGATTGGAACTCAAGTCTTCTTCAATACAAGTGCAGTCCTCTATTCAATGTGCCACCTAGCTGACTGCCCAAAGGTGACAGACTAGGAACATCAATGCATGTTAATTTTTTAAGACATCTTGTAGTAAGGAAGAGATGAAAGAAGCTAGAGGGTCTTATAGGGCTGAGGAAGGACCTTCTATGCGGACATTAGCCGTTATTTAACACAGTTTGCCTCCAGCCACTCAACGGCTCCAAGTCCATCTAACCTTACTGTCTAGGCCGTGTCTTTTTATTCCGATCCAAAGAACAGCACAGAAACCTTTGTCAAATGCTTTGCTAAAACCTGAGTCAACTGTACAAATGTTCAAAAAGTTTTTGGACATTTAAACATTTTAATAGCTTAAAACTATACTAAAATGTTTAGAAAGCTCTTTATTGACAACATTTCTCTGATCAACCAATCTAGTAACCTGTTACAAAAGGAAATGAACTTAGAGGGCATGATTTTTTTTTTGACAAAACCATTCTGGCTTTTATTAATCTATTCTGTTCCTAGTTATTCAGTAATCATCCTTTTAATAATATATTCCAGAATTTTTCCAGTAATCAACATTGGAGTCACTGGCCTTTGGTTAATAGAGTCCATTTTCTTTTTCCTCTTTCTCTTCCTTCTCCTTTTCTGCCTCTTCCTTATTAACCTGAATTTTGTTTGCTTGTTATTTTCCAGGGCCATGCCATTATTCCTGCTCTACACAATGTTTGAGTTAGGCAGTAGATAAAGGGCTGCTCTTCGAGTCAGGAAGATCTGAATTAATCCAGTTTCAGATACCTTCTAGCTGTGTGACCATACAGGTAGTAAATAGTAAAAAGGAGGATATGAATAAATCTTTGTTAATGGCACCAAAATATTGTGATGAATTCTTCAATATTGTGCTAAAGCAAGACTCCAGCATGATATGAATGCTGACCCCATTGTTAAGGGAAAATCATAGGATCAAAGATTTAGAGCTGAAAAGGGTGTGCAAAGGGCACTTAGCTCAGTTCTCTCTGTTTTTTACAGAAAAGGAAATTGAGACCCACATTATTTAAGAACTCACCCAAAGTCACAGATTTAGTGTTAAAATTAAGATTTAGATTGGCCCCAATGACTATAAGTCCAGCACTATTGTGTAAGCTATGTTGTATAATAGTTACATGGCAGGGTGTAACTAGTCTTTGAGTAAATTAGAAACACATAGGGGAAAAAAATTGGAGCACAAACTAAAGTCACAAATACTCCGAAAATCACATTTTGGGCTTTGACCCTAAAAGTTATTTGATAATACAGAACAGAACATATGATGGCAGTTCTTATTGATCCATGGTAGTGGAAAACAGGAAAATTCAAAGCACTAATAATGCCCAGATTCCCTTTTACCTTTAAGTGCCAAGATCTTCATTATTTATTAGAAACGATTTCTCACAAATATTTATCTAAGTCAAAAGTTTTGGATGACATGAATATTTTAGCTGCAGGACCTCTTTTTGCACTTTAAAACATTTTTGAGGACTCCACCAATGATTGTGTTTATGTTAGTTATATCTATTGATACTTCTGTTAGAAATTAAATGTCACACTATTATTATGAAAATAGTTTTGATGTAGTACACCTCCTGACAGGGTCTTGGAGATGATTAGGGGTCCCTCACTGCTCTTTGAGAATCACTCTTGTCTACCCTCTAATGCAGTGGTTCTCAACCTTCCTAATGTGGTGACCCTTTAATATTTGTATGTGGGCGTATCTGCATGTGGGCGGACCCACCTGGAGATGGATAAAGGAGCCATGTCTTGGTTCCTAAGGACATCAGAAATGTGTTTTCTGATGGTCTTAAGCGACCCGTGACCCTTGTGAAAGGGTCATTCGACCCCCAAAGGGGTTGCGACCCACAGGTTGAGAACCGCTGTTCTAATGTGTGACAAATAATGGTAAAGTACTGAAATAAGCAGCAAAAATAAGACACGTTACATGAACTGAATTTAATGAAATGAAAGTGGAAAGATGATTAGTGTTTTAAAGGTAAATAATTAGAAAGTAAGAATTTTTTCACAAGAATGCGCTTCCTCCTCTACATCTGCCCAGCAATAGGCCACTAAATGTAACTAAATCCCTTGCCCATATTTTTCTAGACTCAGATGCTTTTCATAAGTTAACTAAGCATAACTTTTGCAATGAGACTAAAGTAACAAGGAGGGCATTGCTTACCAAGCAGTCCTGGAATAATAATTTTTCTTTACTTAATAATTAGTTATCATCTACTTCATTACTTATATTAATACAATCTTTTCAGTTTTATGTTACTTTACACATATTCTTTTTAAGTTTTTGTTGATAACTTTTGTTTTTTATACTGCAATAATTTTCTCATGAGATCTCCCAATAGCATCCTCCCTTATGACAAAGAACAAGTTAAGCCCAACCAACCCCACAAACACATCTGGCATTATGTGAACACACATACGTAACATTTTGTGTACATAGACTCCTACCTTACAACCTAGAGGAGGAAACTGTTTTATACGTATTTGTGATCTTTACAACAACCCTGTGAAATATCATGCCCATTTTGTAGATGAAAAAACTAAGAATCAGAGAAGACATGTGACTTGCCTAAGGTCATGTGTCTAGTAAATGTCAGAGCCAAGACTCAAACCTAGTTCTTCTGAACCCAACTCAATAACTTTTGTCTATATTGCTACCTCTGACTCTAACCCTCTCAGAATTAAACGGCTTGGGAAAATACATCAGAATGTAACCAGTTTCCATATACTATTCATCATTGTTTTAGATCACCCAGAAGTAAATGATCCCTTTGTTAGGATAATTAGCATTGGAAACATATAGGTGAGGAGAATATAACTCACAAAAATAATAAAAATTACATGGAAAAGAAATGGTAAAAGTTTTTCCAATGTTGTGTAATAAAGGAAATGATTACAAGATAATTACAGTCAGAAAAATTGGAGAAATACTGCTCCTAAATTAAGAACATTAGCGCAGTCAATAAATAATTGAAATTGCAGTTTCTCTGTGCTTCTACTGACCTTTCATTACAGGAAAATGAAAGTTCTTTAATTAAGCTCAAGATCTTCATCAGTTTGTTTTATTCTTTTGAAAGAAGTAGTCAGGCTTTATGCTGATAGAATTCCCATTGTCCTCACTGGGAAGAAAGAATAAGGACAGTAGGAAAGGACATATAGATGAGCTACCTTGGCTAATGTACATTACAACCAATAGGTGTTGCTGCATTGCTAACATTATACACTTTGAGATTAGACCTCGTTTTGAGTTGGGTGATGGACTAACCCAAGAAGAGTTGGAAAACAGCTGCTAAAAGGAATATTGTGGCAAGGCCAGGATAGTCAATTAACAAATTCTGGACAATAAGTCAGTTAAATGTTTTGCTTTGCAAGAGTCACCAAAGGTTAACAATGAATAGTCCTCTCACTCAACATAAATACCAGCATACACAAGGAAGATAAATAACCATGTGAATTTGGCAGAGAAATTACAACAAATGTGGAGAAGAGTTACCAAGTTTCATTTAAAGAGGATGTTGTAGTAGTATAATGTCAGAAAACTTCCAGACTGAAATCATTGAGGATGCAAATTCTTGGAATGATTCTGCTACTAACTTGGCTGTGTAACATGGGCTATTACTAAAACTCCCCGAATCTCAGTTTTCTTACCTACCACCTGAAGTTTATTTTTTAAAATTCAATTTTATTTTATTTTCATTTTCAAATTCTCTTCCTCCCATCCAGCACCTTAGTTTAAAAGAAAAAAAAATACTACAATAGAGTGAGTCAAGTTTTTTCTCCTCTCCTTAGTTTAAAAGAAAAGATAATTACTAAAATAATCTATGCGCTTGGGCAAGCCTATATGTAGAGGCAGCTTGTCATGGAGGATAGAGGGATTTATGGTTTTAAATCCTATTTCTGTCCTTTTTTTGGTTATATGACCCTGAACAAATGACTTACCTGCTGTATGCCTCAGGCTAATCCCTAGGATTTATCTACTTAGTCAAATATATATTTCGATCTCAATTTGTGGAGGGATTTTCCATGTTGATTGAATTTTATGTGTGATATGTCTATACATACACACATGTATGTATTACATATATTATATGTGTATATGAATTATAATATTTCCCTTTCTTTTATTTTTATTCATACTCTATTTTTAAAAGAACATCAGTAATAACGAATTAAAGTAGGGCCTCTAACTTTGGGGTGTTAGACCTTAAAATATTTTGCTGTGCCTGTATTTCAATATAATTGATTTTCTGTATAATCCTATGTGTTTTATTTTTATGCATTTTAAAGGCATTATCCTGAAAGAGATCCATAGGCTTCATCAAACTTCCAAAGAGATCCATTACACACATAAAAATGGTTAAGACCTTTTTTTCTTAAAGAATTAATTTGCTAATTCCCAAGATACACCAATGACTGAAATGTTTAACAACAGCCATAACAATAGACATTTAAATAATGCTATACATTTTTCAAAGCACTTTCCATATCTGATCTCATTTGAGTCTTAGAACAAATAGTTTTATAGTTACTAGAGAAATTATTTCTCCCATTTTACAGATAAAGAAATGGACTCATAGATGATAAATAACTTATCCATGACAACATAGCTAATACATGTCCAAGAGCAGATTGGAAACCAGAGTACAAGTTGAAGACTTTATCCACTATGCCACATTGGTTCCTTTAATCTGGCATTTCTGTTTTACCCATGGAGATAGCCACAGAAAGATTAAGCAATTTATCAAAGTTCTGCCCACACAAGGATTCTGTGGAAGCCTTGTGTTTCATTTCTTTGTCCATTAGCCCACACTGAGACCTAAGTAATTGCTCTAAAACTATGAAGAGGTATTGAGCTTTACCAAGCTATGTTATACCCTGTCAACATTCATAAAGGTCAAAGCTACAGAGATAAATGCCTGTTGAAAATACCAAACAAAACAATGTATCAGTAAACTGTCATGGCTCATATATTTAGGCATTACTTAACTTTTAATAAATGCTTTCCTCAAAACCTTTTGTTCAGCTCTGATTGATCGTAAACGGCTTTGCCTCCATAGAGATTTCCCAGTGCAATATGTAAAATTATGTTTTCCTTTTTAATTCCATTTCCCTGTTATTATTTCAGGTGGAATTTTCCTAGAAGAAAGGTGCAATTAATCTCAACCATTTCCATTAATACAAAATAATTCAGTGTCCTTCATCTTGGGCAAGTCACTTAGATTCCCCTCAATTTCCTCGTCAGTAAGGTCCCTTGAAAATTCTAAATCTTGATACTATGATTTTTTTCTTGTTGGTTCATTGAACTGTCATCGAAGTTATAGATAGAACCAAAGGATAATAAAGTTAAGTGTGCCTATTCATGGAAAATAGTCACTATGGCAAGCATTAGACCTTGGGTTCATCAGTTCAATGGATAGTCCAAAAAACTCTAACACATGTCTGACACCTCAGTTTTTAACACTCCCTTGGGTCAGCCTGGTATATTCCAATGGCACCAATTCTATCTTGACCTTGAGTGTGAAAATTAATGTGAGTTGCTTCTTCAGAACTTGAGAAAAATCTTCTTTCCTTATAAATGCTATCTCAAGCAACAGGGATGGTACTACAGGCTTTGAGACAGATGGTAGCCAATCCAAATTCAGTATGGTAAGCAAGCACCACTCAATAAAACTTTAATTGCTGCATATGGTATCTGCTAACTTGTTTAGAAAATGGATATGCAGCATTAGCTCAAAGCATTTAAATGGCCTGATAGCACTGGACAGCATGTTGGGCTGCCACCTGGAAGACCCAAATTTCATAGCAGATGTAACACTAGAAGAATAAAGCTGGTGGTTGATAGTCTTGGTATGGAGATGACATAGTCAGCACCCAGCTGTTTCCTCCTACCCTCTTTGACTCCCACTGCTTTCGTGTCGATTCCACCAAGTCCTGAAATCATTCATCTACTGTACTCTTCTCCCCAGGAGAAAAAACAAACAACCAAAAAAAAATATCAACCCACCAACTAAATAATACAGAAGACACATTGGAATAGCTGTTCAGCAAAAAATAGATGAAGATCTGGCCACAGAAAGCTAGGCATATGTGGTTTTTTGTTTTGTTTTGGTTTTTTTGGCTAATCAATGAGAACCAAGACAGAGGAGGAGATTTCTTTTGAGAGAAAAACAAAGATCTTTGTGATTTATCAGTTGCATTTATCTTGGTCTGGCAAACAATAAATAATAATTTGCATATGACAGAGGAGTTCAGCTTATCAACACCTGACTTGAGATACTGTACTGAGAGGGAAAACTGATTGGCATTTCTGGAGACTGGGATTCTTTCTACCCCTCCTTAACCCCTCTCCCTGCTCCCCCCTCCCCTAGTTAGATAGAATAATTAGTAAAACAAGAAATAGTATCTTAAGATTTCAAGTCTATGTAATGACGGAGGATATTAAAGGCAGGGACAAGGATAACCTTTTAAAATATGAACATTTGAAAAGGAATACTTTCTCCTTCTTCCCCCCTCCCCACCCCCAATTCTCAAATAAGAGGACTTAGAAGCACTTCCCAGATACACTATTGATTTCTGACCTGCAAATTACTTTCATCCAGGAGGTTCTGGTGCAGACTAGGGGTTTAGGAGTAGACTGGGTACTTCTCAGCTGCAATCTGCATAATGTTTAGTATTCAGTGAGTTAAAGCATGCAATGAAAGGGAACTGTCAACGCAATCTAGAAGATATAAAGAAATGAAGGGGGGAAAAAAGCCGTATGCTAATAATCCACTCAGTAATTAAGTGAAGATCGCTGCCAAGCGCCACTGCCACTTTCAAAGGGTAATTTGTACAGGAAATCATAGAGTCATTGTCAAATCATTTCAGGATAAAAGGAAAGTCATCAACTGAGATAAGATAAATGCTGGGTGTCTGGCAGCATGTGCCCTAGGAAATGCCTTTGCTTTTAAAAATTTTTTTTCTTAAAAAAAAAAACCTTGCAAAAGTGGGGCTACAAAAACTTGACAGGTTGAAATGCACATTTACTATTAATAATAGGGGTGATCTATGCATGGATGCATTTTTAAATAGGTTACTGGAACAAAAATGGTAAAATAAATCAGTTAAGAGGGACTTAACTTGTAACAACCATCCTGTACATGGATTTTCTGCTCATCTTTAACCCCTCCCCCCATATCCTAGGGTTCTTTTCAATCATTACCTGTCCTCTCCAATTCTCTATTTTAAGTAAATGATAGTATTTTTTTTAACAAAAAGTATTACCAAACATCCTAGTCTATGTAGGAAGACAATGCTTACAACAATAGAAAACACATTTTAAAAAAGAAATTCAAGGTGGTGAGGATTTATCACTCAAGTTTACCTTCTTCCTTTTTTTTTTTTTTTGATTTGTATGGAAACTGTGTTTACCTAAAGATAAACAGCTATTAAAAAAAAAAAGATTTCCTGGATAAAACATGCCACCCATATATCTCTTTAAAACTGGTTATGTCTTGTCATATTGAAATAAATCTTTGTTCTTCTCTAAGGAGCTGAAATGCCCTGATGCCCAAGATGTAACCTATCTACTCCCCTATCTCATCTCATTAAGTTATCCAAATGAGTATAGGAGGAGGAGTCTATATAACGAGGTTAGAGTAGATACCCAACTGACTTTGGAGGACCACAACACTGACAGGAAAATCTTGTAGGCAAGAGGAATACCATATTTCCTTTGGATCCAAAGTATTTCCTACTCTTTGGTTAGTTGAAAAATCCTCTAAGGAAGAAATAATTCAGCGTGGTTGTAAATATTTCTTCTTGTAGGCTACATGTTACAAACACTCACACATCCATATGCAGAGGGAGAGGTATGTAGTATAGTATGGTATGGTATAGCATAGTATAGACAATGCTGTCAAACTCAAATGGAAACTAAGGTGACTAAGTTGAATATAAGGATTCCTGTGGACCACATCTTGACTTAGTTTGAAGATGTAGTATTATCTATGTTTTACTTTTTTAAAATTTATTTGGTTAAATATTTCCTAATTACATTATAATCTAGTTCAGGCCTCCTTAAGAAGTCTTTGGTTTTGACCTCTCTTGTGTAACAGCCTCAGGATCCATAAAGAATTGTATTCAAGAACTGCTTCTGACTTATATTAGGTCCATGATCTCTAAAGTTTAGGAGAGTGCCATAGTTCTTCTAAAACCAAATTTCCTATCTTATTTGTCCTTCATTTTTGAAGAGGATCAATGATATCATGATGTTGGGGGTCAGTTTACAGTGTGTTTAACTGTGGCTAGTCAGTCTTATATGAGTTCAGAAGACTTTCCCAGATGTTGGGCACAGACAGTCCATTAAAACATTTGGGATGAACTTGTCTTTGGATTTGCACATTGTACCTTTTCTTTCTGTTACTTGCTGTCTTGCTTTGCTCGTGGAATACATCACCTTCTTTGATATAGTCATGCCATGCTGAGTGGTTCTGTTCCAGTGTCTCCCATGACTTATAATTGATACTAAAGTTTTACAGACCTTGAAAGTGGCCTTGTATCACTTGTTCTGACTGTTATGTACTTGCCTTTGAATAACAGCAAAAACAAAATTAGTACCTGTGTTGGGATTCACAGATTGTTATTTTTAAGTTTGTTAACTTGTGAAGTTTGTAGTAAGTTTTGTAAGCCAAAACCCTCAGGCCTTTTCTTATATGAACCAGTGCCAAATCATTCTAAACTTGTACAAATGATTTTTTTTACAACTCTAAAAAAAAAGAAGTCTTTTAGGTAAGCAGGCTATGTGACCAGATCATTGGAACTGTGCTCTCTGCAGTAGAATTTGAATGCTTGGTACTTCAGCTCAAGAGAGGACCTAAGTGTCTGGTAACTGATCCTACCGGATGATCTTCAGAATCTTCCTAAGTCAATTCAAATAGAAGTGATTTCGTTTTTTGACCTGGCACTGATGTTACTGTCCAGGTTTCAAAGATATACAACAGTAAAATCAGCACAAAGGTTCTGTAGGCCTTCAGTTTGGCATGCAGACTGATACCTTTTCCCTCCCACACTTTCTTTCAGAGTCCCCCAAACACTGACCTAACTTTGGCAACGTATGCATCAACCTCATCATCTATGTGTACATCCCTGGAAAATATATTGCCAAGGTGACTTACCTAGAGCATTCAAAATTTCTCCATTTATTGTGAACAATAATTCCATGTATGAGTAGTATGGCGCTGGCTGGTGGAGGACCTCTATTTTCTTACTGTTAATAGTCAGGCCAGCAAAGAATTGATCTGCATTGAGTGTACAATCATTTGAAAAACAAAAACAAAAACTCATACACCCAACCATTCCTCTACATTGGTCTTGGCTTGTAGCCTTTTCAAATTAAATAATTTACCATGGATGTAGTAGCTGACCTTGATGCTGTTATCATCCTCATCAAAGGTGTCTGATGACATTGTAGAAAACATCATGCTAAAACATATGGGAGCAAGTACACAGCCCAAGTGTGGAGGAGGTAACCACACTGATGAAAAACATGAAAGAACTTCTTACTAATGTAACAGTCCTTCATGTATTCAATGATCAAACTTCTGGTGACCTCAGCCATGTGGAAGCCAATAGCAAACCTCAAAGTAAAATCTCAGAGGAGCAAGGAGAATTGCTGTAACAAACCCCATGTCCTTTATTCTGCAGTAGAGGGTTGAGTCACCCTTAGGCTGGAAACTATTGACTTCAGATTGTGTGTAAAATTGGGTTATTGTCTTAATGAGTTTACTTATCCGGTTTCCCCTGAAAACTTTCACTTTTCCTCTAAATTACAGCAGGCAGAAGGTTAAGCTAAGGATGGGAAGCTGCTTCTGGAAGTAGACCCACTGAGAAACTAAGACTCACAGCATGGAAGGAGACAAAAGAATCAATTATAAAATACAGCTTTCTGGAGCCATTTAGCACGAGGACAAAGAGTCCTCCAAACTCAGTGGTCTCAGAGGGTGTCATTGAAAGACAGCACAATTGATATATTCGAGAGTGGCTGAGAATCATTGAGAAAAAAATATTTAATTATATTCTGTATATTCTATTTTATAAATCAGGGAAGCATGTCATCAAAACTAGGGGTTTTTTCCCCCTAATTTTCAAAATTTGAACTGATTGAGTTATCTGAGGAATTCACTCCTTTAGGATCTCTTGAAATAAGGTATTACTGCAAATATCATTTTATGGTTTAGTTTCTCTGCCGAGCTGAATAGATGAGAATATGCTATTAACAGGAAGGCAGATGTGGATAACATGTTTAGTATTTGTAAGAAACTGACTGAGCTCACTATATGGGGTGAGGGAATCATAGGGGACATGATGATGCAATGATAGGGTAACTAATTCAGTTATTTTGGTTAAATGCAAGGTCAGCTCAATAATTTATTTATCACTACATTGACAAGAGGCAGTATGGTAAAGTGGAAGGAGTGTTGGATTTATAGTCAGCAAGATGTGAATTTGAATCCTATCTCTTTTTTTTTTAACTATGAACATGGAAAAATCCCAGAGAGCTCCATGCACCTCTGTTTCCTCATCTGTAAAATAACAGGGTTAGACTAGCAATTTCTAGATCTATGCACCTGAAATTACTTTTGTTTCTTTTAAAAATTTCTTTTTGATTTCTCATAGGCAGACTGAATCTAATGATGATAGATACAGAAGCATTAGATGGGAATGCAGGTTAAGAATTTGTTAGGCTGTGGCATGAATTAATGATTCAATTAAGTTCTACATGTTTAAGTATTTTCTATGTACAAGGCATTGAAAGTCATTGGGAAAACAAAGATGAAAATGAAGCAGCTCAGGGTCTAAGTGAGTTTAGATTCTAATGGGCAGACACAACATTTTAATTTAATCATGGCATCATAAAAGGGCTAAGTTCTATAAATTGAGTAATAAAAACTATAGCTGAGTCACATCTATTTTGCTTAATTTCTGAGGAAACAGAAGGGTACTGAACAAATCTCTAAATAGAGGTCAGTTACATGTCTATTCATGTGGAATACCGTGAGTGGTAGCATAAGACTTTGCCTATCATAAATACCATCTCATTGATAGCATTGAGCTGGCCACAGTATTTCACATTCCCAGTTAGAGTCAGTCTTAGGTACTTAAGGTTCTTCTTCTTAAAGACCCCTAATAAAGCACACATGTATTCCTTGAAAGACCTTGGCAAAAGACATGAACCTAAGGAATCAAGCCACATCCAGGTAAGTTTTGATGAAAGAAAGGGTAAAGAGAATGTCCAAAACATAAGGCACTGTCCAGGGAAGAGAGGTTTAGGTTGTTTAGTGCCATGTAGGGACTCTGGAAAGTACAGATGATGTGGCTGGGGGTAGAGGTTGCGGACGGGTAAAAGAGAGTCCTTAAAAGTTGAGTTAGGGAGTATTGATAATCAGAGCCAATGTTTTCTTTTTTATCCATTTCCCTCTTCTGATTATTTCACAATTTTTCCCATGAAATAACTTTTATAGGGAAAATAAGAAAGTGAGGCTATCTTAAATAATGACTTAGTTGGTCTAAAGAATTCTATTGATTCTTGTTTCCCCAAATAAAGGAAAATGTTGGCTGTTCTACATTAGCATGGACAGTAAAATTGAAATATCATTGTCTCTAATACATCCAACCGAACAGTAAATCCATTTCAGAAGAACCAGGTTTTCAAAATATATGATTTTGTAGGTTTCAAAGAAAGCAAGCTCCTGATTGTTTTGTGTGGGCATCCTATGAAAGGTTCTTATACTTACCTCCAAAAGATATTGTTGAATTTAAGCTATTTAAACAATACACAAACTCTCAGATTGCATTGAACTTTGTATTTATGGAAGAGTGAGCACAGAGTAAGATTTTGTCTGTTTATGGAAACTAAAGGGACTGCAATATGGTCAATTTATACGCTGCCTTAGCGATTGCTGACTTAGCAATTGCTTTGGATTACCACATGGTCCATTTAGTCATGGTTAACCTAACAAATTGAAAGTCAGAATCAGAGTACAAAAAAATGTTACAGACTCACCAAGATATTGGGATGAGGTGAAAAAAGAAGAAATTTAATGGGGGAAAATGCTAAGTCCTATACTTGGGTTCAAAAAATCAACTCCTCATATATAATGGAAGAAGTGTGGAGAGACAAGAATTCTTACAGCAAAAGATTAGGCTATTTTAGTGGACTGTAACCTCTATGTGAGTCAACTCTATTTGTCATATAGAAACAAACAAACAAAAGCAAGTGCAGTCTTAGGCTACATTAAGAGCATTTAGTGTTCAAGACAGAGTAGATAGTTCTACTGGATGCTGCCCTGTTCAGGACACATCTTGAGTAACATGTTTAGTTGGGGGCACCAGTATCAAGCTAATTAGTCTTTTCTTCTTTAAGTTATCTAGAAAACCAATACTGTGCTAGGATTTAAATTGTGTCCCTTCCAGTGCAAATTTCTTCAGTATGTATTTGGTCAAGTTCAGCTATCGATCTCACTTTATCTTTTTAATGGCTATCTACACTTCCTCATATAGAACACCGGGCACTGAGTATTAGAATCAAATGTGTTTATAACATTGATAATGAGACAAAATCATTATAGAAATGTTGGCATATCTGTGCCATTCAGCATCTGCTTGTTACCTTTCCAGTTTCATTTCTATATAGAATACAAATGTTCTGGCTTAACGGAACCTCAACACATTAAAGAATGGTTTGAAAATTAGTGCTCATTCTAAACAGGTATTATTTTTGGCTGATAGATCTCTCTGCTCGATAAAGAGATCAAATATTTGTCCAATGAGGAATTTGTGGGGCTCTTTTGGCTTTCTTGGGGAAGTAACTGCTTCACATTGAATCAACTAGATGAAATAGTAACAAAGTCAGTGTTTTAATTTTTCAGAATCAGCAGCTTTGTTCAATAACTTAGGTTGGCACTATTATAATCATATGTGATGTTTTCTCCTGTTTATTCTTTCTTCTTTCAGTCAATGATTCAACTACACACAGACAGCTGATTCTGAAACTGCCTCCAATCCAATCTAATAAAAAAAAACCCACGTTAGTGCTCCAAAGAAAGAGATATAAATATGAATCAGTGTCTGAACATAAGACTTAACATTTTATTTGGGGGATATAATACATAAACACATGTGTGCATACATAAATGCATTTATGTAAGGGTGAGGGCCTACCCTACCTCAATTGAACATAAAAGGCCTGATTTCTCATTGAAGCAATGATTCATTTAATTAATTAATTCAATAAATATTTATTAAGTGCCTTCTATGTGCCAGTCACTGTGCTAAGTGCTAGGGATATGCAAAGAGGCAAAAGACAGTCCTTGTCCTCAAAGAGATTATAATCTAATAAAGGAAACAACATGTAAACAAATATTTAAAAAGTAAGCTATATACAGGATGAATAGGAAATAATTAACAGAGGGATTTGCTGGAATTAAGATTCGTTAGAGAAAGCTTCCTTATTTTAGTTGTATCTTAAATAGAACATCAGGGAAGTCAGTAATCAGAGTGAAGGAGGAAGAGTGTTCCTAGCATAGGGGACAGCCAGAGAAAATACTTGGAGCTGTGAGATGGAGCATCTTATTTGTGAAATAGCCAGGAGACCAATGTCACCGGGGTGAAGAAAACTTGATGGGGAGTAAGGTAGACTAGAAGACTAGAAGACTAGAAAGGTAATAGAGGGCTAGGTCATTCAAATGTGTAAACTAGATATCAATAATTCTTAGATTGCATTGTTAAGTCCATCCATCAATCAAAGGTATAAACTAGGTGCTGAAAAAATTCTTAAACAATTTGGAAGAAGTGAAATGCTTTTAGCCATTGGATAAAATAAGATAAAGCCACAACTCTGTTGAATCAATCAAAAGTGTAAACTAGGTGTCAAGCCCTTGAAATGGAGTCTCTTGGAGGCAGGGGAAATTCTGTTTCCTTCCCTAACCTTCTTGACCGAAGGAAGACCTTCTGACCTTGGAAGGGTCAGAAGATTTGAACTTTCCTTCTGTGACTGTCTAGTAGGAATAAAAGCAGCTTCAGAACAGATTTCTGAATTTCAGAAGTCAGCAAAGAGGTACATTCTAAGGGGGAACCTCATGAGGAAGGAAATGAGGATTTCCATCTTCACAAGCTGTGAATTACCATTTTCTACTTGCATTCTTTAAGCATGGGCCCTCTTTCCTTGGATTCCATATGTGCTTACAGGACAGTTTGTCCTGGACTTTTGTGGGATATATTTTTATATTTGAGTCCTTATTGTCCCTTGTCAGTAAATATACCTCTATAAAAGGTAATTGATGATATCTGGTTAAGTAAAATTGAGGAGACATTAACTGGTTATAAGCTAATGGACAATTTTACTAGATGGAAGCTCATCAACCATCGTTCTAGAAATATCCCAACTCCTCAGAATTCCTCATAAAACATTTAGTGGTAAAATAATCAGCCACCTTCTGGGGACCTGGTACTCCATGGTTAGTGGGAGTTAGAAAAGCAACTAAGAGGTGATACTATATGTATATATATGTATGTGTATACACACATGTATATGGGCACACACACATATGTAAAATGTGTGTATAAATTTATATCATAATATATGTATATATACATGTTGTATATAATACCTTACACATATATTTAACAAACACATAATGTATGTATATATACATGTCTATGTATATATACATAAGTGTGTGTATGCACATGCGTGTAAAGTTCAAGGAGGAGGGCGAGCTAGCAAATAACTTGGGAGATAAGGAAAGGTTTCCCAAAACAGGTGGCACATGAACCAAACCTTGAAGTCTTTTTTTTTTTCTGATAGGTTTTATTCATCAGAAGACCTTAGGTATAGTAGCAATTCTCAGCACATGCTGAGCAACTACAGTTTAATCTTTAAAAACAAAATTGCCTAATTAAAAAAAATAACATTGGGGAGTTCTAATTTTAGTAAAGAAAAAAAGTGATTCAGAGGGGAAGTGTTCAACTTTGCCTGTAAGGAAGGATTCAATCTTTCTCTTGTATATGTAATATCAGGGAGTCCTAAGCCTAGGAAGAACGATGCCTTAGCCTGCAAATGACAGGATGATAATAATAGGTAGCTCCTCTGTGGTTCTGGATATATCTTGATTTGTTGCTGTGTTTGTCTGAACCAGCTGGGAGCACATGAGGATATTATGACCATCATTGTCAAAACACACCTGCTAGGAACAATGTGTGAGCAGTCTTGTTTTCAGGTACTTCGTGTGACCTCTCACAAGGCTGCATGTCCAAGAACTTTACAATATTACCAATAGCTTCCTCAGGGTTTGTTTGTTTGTTTGTTTTTGGATAAAGTGAAGATTTCTTTCTTCTCAAATTCTTCCAAATGGTTAAGTGCATCATAGGCAGTGGTGTACTGGCAAATGTTTAAAAACCAGTTCTAAGAAAACACATCACACTTTTAAGATTAGTCTGCATTATTAAGATTTTCTCCATCAATTTCTTAAGTCTAGACAATCACCAAAACAATAAAATAAGCCCCAATTCATTGCCCGTTTTCCACTGAAAATTTAATGATTGTAGGCATCTAGGTGGTGCAGTGAATAGAGCACCAGCCCTGGAGTCAGGAGGACCCGAGTTCAAATCTAGCCTCAGACACTTAACACTACTAGCTGTGTGACCTTGGGCAAGTCACTTAACCCCAATTGCCCTGCCTTTCCCTCTCTAAAAAAAAAAGAAAGGAAGGAAGGAAGAAAGGAAGAAAGGAAGAAAGGAAGGAAGGAAGAAAGAAAGAAAGAAAGAAAGAAAGAAAGGAAGGAAGGAAGAAAGAAAGCAAAAAGGAAGAAAGAAAGAGAGAAAGAAAAGAAGGAAGGAAGGAAGGAAAGAAAAAAGAAAGAAAGAAAGGAAGGAAGGAAGGAAGAAAGAAA
>CM053594.1:119908138-119940010 GCA_028646575.1 Pseudocheirus occidentalis | reverse complement strand
AAGAAAAAGAAAGAAAGAGAAATAAAATTTAGTAATTGTATCTTCCTAGCCTTTTGGAACTGGCTCCAGCATATTGCTGCTTCCAAAAAGACCATAGAAAGGTATGGTGGCAGCAGATGGAATGTGGAGTTTAGGGAACAGCAGATAAGACAGTTTGTCTAGAAAATAGGGTTTATGAGGACTGGAAAGGTATGCTGGAGTCTGATTGTGAATAGCTTTAAAAACCAAGCTGAGAATTTTGTATTTTATCTTAGAAACAATAAGGATCCAAAAAGATAGTAACCTGTCCTTTAGAGTCTAAGTCATGCTTGTCACAGGCTTCATTTAAACGACCCATGTTGACAAAACACATGTTAGACCTCCTTACTCTTTTTTTGGAAATCAGTAGTCATGTTCTACAAGCATGGGACTTTAAAGAAATTTATAGACTTTTGACAAACTCTTTTTACTTTATCTTAAGTGATAGTTTGCAATATATTTTTCACTGTATTTCTGGTATTTGTTTAAAATCATATCAGAAAAAAATCAATCATCAAATGCAAAATACTGAAGGCAAAGCTATTCCACAGTACCAAGAAGCCTACTACAAATTCCTTATCTACTATAGAAAGAAAACTGTTTCTGAAGCTTCTGTAATTAGAATGTCTTTGACTGTTCATACATTATATTGTTATTTTTATATAGTATTAGAAGGAAATGACCAACCACTCCAGTATCTTTGCCAAGAAAGCGGCACGTGGGATCAGGAACTGTCAGATAGGACTGGATGACTGGCAACAACAACAACAGTGTATTAAAGAGACAGGATGGCACTGCTGATAGAGCTATAGGGTTCTTTCTCTGTGGGTGACTCCCTCTTGGTCCATGCGGTCATTGTCTCTACTGTTCTTACTCTTTCTATAGATGATACCTCCATGTTCTATCATAGGAAGCAAGAAACAATGCCAGTTACTCTTTGAGATCTAATCCCAAAGAATACTCAACCAGAAGATGGCCTCTTCCCAGAAACAGGCTTACCTAGGAAGCCATGATCTCATGGCTTGTAGCATGAATGGGGGAAGGATATCACCTTTCTGAATCTCTAGATCTCAGAAAGTCATTCTTTCACCTTTAGGTCATCAAAAGGAGGACCTAAGGGGCAGGAATATCCCCTTTAGAATATCAGCAGTCAAGTAAACTTGCCCTCATAGACATCAGGTAGTAATGAGGGGCATATCTGCATCTGCTCTGAAGTGGTGCAGGGAGGAGTGGCTCCATCATCCAAGGTATGAGGAAAGTGACTATAATGACCGTATTCTTTACATTGCTGGAGGAATATATACCAAGAAGGATGATGATTAAAGAAAGATCCTATACACACCAAAATATTTATAGTAGCGTGTTTTCAGTTGTAAAAAAATGAAGACAACTCAATGCCATTAATTCAGGATATAGCCAAACAAAGTTGTGGTACATGAATGAAATATTACTATACTATTAGAAACAAAATTGTTGAATACAGAGCAGCATGGAAAGCCTTAAATGAATTGATACAGAGTGAACTAAGCAGAACCAGGAAGACAATAATAGCCATTGGCTTGTATAATGCAGATGTTAAGAACAACATTAATAAAACAATCAAAACTAAATGTTGTAAAATTACAATGACCAAAGTCGGCCCCAAAGAAGGGATATGAGAAAGAATCCTATCCCCTCTATTTGAAGTTCCCTCCACAAGTGATTTAAAAAATAAAAATCTACTGGGATGAATGAATGAACAAATCCATGCACTTTGTTCTGAAAAATGAAGTAAGCCTAGCCAGAGCTTCTGGGTGTCATGAACTGAACAGGCCTCTCTGGATCAGAGGCTGTAGTACTCTTCCCAGACAATTTCCTAGAGAATTTCAAAGACAGCTTTCCTCCTTGAAAAGAGGCTATGGAAAAAATTCCTAACACTGCTGGAGAGATCGAGACCTTCATTTCTCTGCCTTACTAGATTTGTCTGTTATTCCAGAAAGTTCTCCCCAAATTCCCAGGGCAGACCCAGTGCATTCAACTACAAACACCATCATTTTCTCATTTGGGATGTAAAGAAGAGAGTAACTTTCTTGCTGATAAATGGATAAATCATACTATGCTGGAAGACCTAGGGAACTATACAGAGCTCTTGTCATGTTGCCCGAAATTGTTTTGTCCAATGTTTGGTTAAAAAAAAAAGTGGGGAGAATATTTTAGCTTAATGCTAATTAATATTGAGTAGCATTAGTTTTAAAATAGCACCTTTCATACCCAAGGTATCTCAGAGCACTTTTACAAGGTAATGAGTTAAAATGCTGTGAGCAGAATGGAACTGCCATTATGTGCTCAACAAAAGCTCACACACATAGAAGTAATTAATGTCCTTCAGATGTACTTTACTGTACTTACTTTTCACACAGTTAAATTATTACCCTAATTTTTATTCCTAACGACTTTCCTATTTATCTAGTATTGAATTATTTTATTGAATATATTACCATTTACAAAAAAAAAAAAGAAACCCACTATCCTTTCAATTCTCATTGAAGGAGATTTTGAGTTCACTACTCTGCATGTCACCTAATATATGCCATTTCTTAGGATAGTTCTGCAAAAAATAAAATGAAATCTATTGGTCCCCTCTCTCATTTTGTGCAGTGCTGAGAAATATAGTAAATGGGTGCCTACACAGTTCAAATACATTTCAGGCAAATAGATCATGCACTTGTGTTTTTTTTCGGGAATCCATTTAGGAAGGTTTCTTTTAAAAAAAAATTCATTCTTTTAGATGATAGCAGATAATTTATACCCTTATTATGTAATTTACATATCTACTATTTCACAATCTGATATATAAATTAATAGTGTGAAAGTGTGTTGTGATGAATGAAACGTTTGAATTGGGGGGGGGGGAAACCACCAATGTAAAGTATGTAACTGTTCTCAAATAAATATAAATGTTTTATGCAATCTGTGAAAGTCCAAGATTTCAAAAAGGGTGATCATGGATCACCCATAGCAGAAAACAAATCCAAATGTGCAGAACAATAAAAGCTGTCCCAAGAATAATTAGCACTTTAACGAAAATGAATAGCCATTTTAATAGATTATCTTAATGACTCTTAAATATATTCTTTGAATCCATGGATCTGTAACAGTATTTAGATTTTATTTTTCTCCCATGTGTCTATTGTCACTATTTTCTAGATGAAGCCAGGGACAGGAATACACAAGGACTATTCGATGTAAAGCAATCTGTAAATTTTTTTTAAAAGCTTTTTTTTTCTTTCTTTCTCCCTACTCCCCTTTCCACATCAAATATATACCATATGCCAGGGCTACTCCTTAACCATAACTGACTGTTGTTACGGTAGTAATCAGTCTATGTCAGAGCAATTACTTAAAATCATCCGTCCTGGTTGTTTTTCACAATCCCCATCACACTGAGCAGAACAATGCAGCTGACAATCTGAACAGCACAGATGGAATTATCCTACCTCACACACTGTCTGACTGACAGTTACCTGCGGGAAGGGGGAAGGCCCCTATCATCTGAAGGTGCAGCTTACTTATTGCCAATGAGACTTCAAGTAGGAACAGTTGGAAAATGGGGGCGGGTGTGGAAACAAGTGTTTGAGGGAACCTCTGGGGCCTGAGCACTTGAAGAAGACTTCCCAATGGCCCGGAACAAACAAACAAACAAAACAAATGACATCAGGCCCCAGGACTGAGGAGAAGAGTGAGCAGTACCTCCCTTTCTGTGCTGGTTTGGGGATATCAAGCCGTTAGATCTATAGGTGTTCCAACCTTTGCAAACACCTCATTATGGAAACATATGGAATGAAATTCATTACCCTCTGTTGCTTTTTTCCATATCAATATTTCAAAGAAATGGATAATATAATCAAACAGGATATGAAAACTTCTATTTCTCCTAATTCCCATCTGATTTTTTTGTTTGTTTCATTAGTATTTGTTAAAAAAAAAACAATGGATGGAATGGGGTTTGGTTCATATGATCTATATTGTGGTCACTTGTATGAAAATGGTGCCGGGTTTGGGGTGAGAGACAATATTTTTAACTAAGCAAATATTATATTTCCCTCCCTCTCTGCACCCTTCTTCCTAATGCTGCATTTAAAATTCTTCAAGGGGAAACTTTACTCAGATTCAAAACCAAATCAAACAAAACAGCATTTTTCATCGAACTGCTGATGTTTCCAAAAAGAAAGACTTACTCCTCCTCGCCAAGTGGTGCCGGCTTCAATCAGTCAGCTTGGTGCCTGCAGAGTTGGGCAGCTCGGGTGAAAGCACCTGTTTTAATGAAGGCCACTGCAGGCTTCAGACTCCAGCATAATCCTAAAAGCTGAAAGTGTATTTATATTCATTGTCACTGAATTCAATACAAAATAATTAGGAGAAGCATTGGTAACCCCTGTTTTTTCTTTTGTCTAATAACTTTCTGGGCCAAATGAAATGTTTCTACATGTGTGATGCTGAAGATAAGTCCATGATATAGGTGCCTATGTGCTTGCATACATATATGTACATATGTTCCTTTTAGAAATGCTTTTGACTGGCAACATTCAAAACACTAGCAGAGAAGGAATATATTTGCTTCAGTGGGGGAAAAAGCCAATTAGAAGAGCTGAATTCTTATGACACGCTAATGATTAAATCTACATTAATCATAAACATCTATGGGCCACCAACAAGGACTGTTTAATCATTTTGAACCAACTGTGCATCTCTCTGGCTATTCTTTAGACTTCTCAAGTGTGCTTCCATATTTGGTGTTGGATTATTAAAGTAACAGGATACTCCTGGGTAATCAGAATTTAGTGCAGTATTATTTAAAAATCACATAAGACAGAGCCTCTAAAAGGGCATTCCCATCCACTGGCTGTCTTTATGACCTTGTGGTGTCCAGAAGGTGGTCTGTTTTACTCATCTCACTATATGATGGGTCAGTGTCAACATGAGGTTATTGTAATCATTCAATTACACTTGGACAATGAAATCTGGAGGTTGTCCTAATGGGGGTTTATCTTAATGAAACTTCTTCTCTGGTGTCTTAATGGTATCAGAACACAAAGTAGTGGAGAAACTTGCCTCTTAAAAGTCTCCAGTTCTACAGTAGTGGGTATAATGAAGGCTTCAGGAAATAGGAGTGCCTAAATGTCTGTGAGTATTCTCTATTAGATGTATTTTAATTCAGTCTGGTATGCGATAGGTATAATGGAAAGCAGAAAAAACAATTGTGAATAACAACACCTGGCATTTTATAGCACTTTAAAGATAGTTTTTGGACTACATTATCGCATGTGAGCCTCACAACATTGTGTGATAGTTAGGCACTGTTATCTTAATTTTAAAGATGAGGAAACAGAGTCAGAAAATGTCAGTTGACTTTCCCTTGGTCACCTGATTAATAAGTTTAGGCAAAAAAAATCCAAGTCAGCCCTTACTAATTTCAAGTTAAACACAACACGGTAAATAGTTGTAAGCCTGGCAGTGGTTCTCACCCTGTGGGTCGCGATCCCTTTGGGGGTCAAACGACCCTAACAAGGCACAAGGGTTGCCTAAGACCGTCGGAAAACATATCTTTTCGATGGTCTTAGGAATTGAGACACCGCTCCTCTATCCGTTTCCAGGTGGGTCCACCTACATGCAAATAGACCTACATGCAAGTATTGAAGAGCCCCAACATTAGGAAGGTTGAGAACCATTGGTTGTAAGGGGAGGGAGGCTAGGAAACAATTGGCTATAAATGCCAATTTGGTTCATTTCAACCTCCCCTAAGTCTTCTTGACCTCATTTCCTTTTGGCCTTACTTTTGCCTTATTTATCATTATCACTTCCTTGCATTACTTTTGGTCTCTTTCTTTGGATTAAAAAAAAAAATCTCCCCATTCCCTCGTATTCTCCTTTAAACTTTTTTTTCTTATTTCTTTTTCTGCTCTCATCTCTCTGTTTCTATTATTTCTTTTATTCCCTTATTATTACCCTTCCAGTCATCTTGCTTGTTCTGGTCTCTTCATGATTATTCTGCCAATGGAATATATTATTAGCAAGCATTTTTTTTTCCTATAACAAAGGGCAACAACTACTAATACCAGGGATCTGCTGAGAATGGTCGGCAGAGTCGGCTGCTAAGGCCAAGACAGGAACATTAAATTCAATTTGTAGTTGACCAGATGCCTGGAAAGCAAAGAAAAAAAAAGTGTCATGTTGTCTCATTGCTTGAAGCAAGTAAATAACCTTGCAAAACAAGAGTTCAGCATTAATTGGAGTTCAAATGATAAGCTGGCCACCAGAGAAATATAGTACTCAAGCTGTGGGCTAACAAATATGTTGATTAACATATGTCAGAACAACATAGAACATAGCCTAAGAACATGGAACTATGGAGGTGAAAGTAGCAGGCTTTAGTAATTGTCCTTAGACCTTTCTTTTTGAGAGTTCTGTTCTAAGTAGCATGTCTTCAAGAAAGAGCGCATAAGATCGAATCTCAAAATAATGTTTTGATTATGTGAACATTCAACTCATTCCCTCCCTCAGTTTACCTGTGGTAGAATATACAACAAGGCACCTTGGCAGAGAATAAGCATCTTTGTCCCACTGATCTTTTAAAGGCTGAGGAATTTTATATTTGGTAGACTTCGGGAGAACCAGTTCACATAAAGGAGAACATGCTTTTTTCTGAAAAAATGAAATGTGAACCATAGGATCATAGATCTAAAACAAGAAGGGGCCTAGAGGTTGCTTTTTTCAGCCCCTTCATTTTATGGATAAGGAGAGTGAGACTGGGGGGGGGGGAGTTGATGATTTGCCCAGGGTTGCATAGATAGGTAGAGGCAAAATTTGAATCCAGTTCCTTGGAATCCAAAGGGATCTTAGAGCTCCTTTATTCCAACCTTTCATTTATAGATCAAGAAACCAAGGCCCAGAAAGGTTAAATGAATCTGGTCTAGCTAGGATCACAGAAACAGAACACTGCCGAGCCAGATTGCTAACTCAGGAAACATAACTTCACATCTGATGTTTTTTCTTCCCTTTGCTCTTAGACTCCAGTTGTTACCTGGGACTGAAAAAGGAATCATGTGAAATTAATCAATCAGTCAACAAAACAGAGTGAGGGACCTAGAGTCAGGAAGGCTAATCTTCCTGAATTCAAATCTGGCCTTAGACACTTTTTAACCGTGACCCTGGGTAAGTGACTTCATCCTGTTTGTCTTAGTTTCTGCATCTGTGAAATGAGTTGGAGAAGGAAATGGCAAACCACTTCAGTATCTTAGTCAAGAGAACTTCAAATACGGTCACAAAGAGTCAGACACGACTGAGACAAATGAATGACAACAAAAATGTACCAGGTACTGTGCTGCGTGCTGGGGAGTCAGAGAAAAGTGTGACAGTCTCTGCTTTTGAGGAATCATAGTCTAATAGGGGAAACCACATGCAAACGACTGTACAAACAAGCTATAGATAAGCTAAATCGGAAATAACAAACAGAGGGAGGGCCATTAAATGTGAAATGACCCACACAGTTAACTTATTGAGAGGCACCAGAACCACTCTTCATAAACGCAAAAGGAGCAATTATACACATACACACATATACATATAATATATTACATATGCATATACACACATATACACACATAATATACATATATACACACAGAGTTTAGGACAAGACTCAGTTTCTTAACACTTTAGAGGAAAATATCTTCAAAGAATGGAAGGCTATGTGAAAAGGAAGAAACAGAGGGAGCAGAAGGAAGACAATATGGTAACATACAGTTAAGTTTCCAAGACTTGAGAATATCTCTGTTATAAAATATCCCTGTTAATGTTAAAGTGCATTCTGTTTATTCTAGCTTAATTCCTCAGCTGGTCACATAATATGTTACCAAATGGTACATTGAAATTGTAGTGTGATATTGGATTCTATCAGAGACAAGGCCTTGCCCAAGGTGATTCTGGTCCTTTTGGCATTTAGAATACTGCCCAGGGAGTGTCTGAAAATACCTATAGATGCATGATGAAAAGAGGTAAATGAAAAATGAAAAGAATGCCTTATGATTAATGGATGGCTGAGAATCAAAAGATCTCACAGATGTTTCTATCATGATGTAGTGACAAGCATATGACAGTCTAATTGAGACTCTTTTTATCCAAAGTCTAACAGGGGTGGGGAACCTGCAGTCTCTAGGACACATGTGACCCTCTAGGTCCTCAAGTGTGCCACTTTGACTGAATTCAAACGTCATGGAACAAACTGGCTACATGTGGCCTGGAGGCCACAGATTTCTCACCCTTGCCCCATTGGATATAAGAAGAGGAGTGTGATAGTAACTCAACATTCATTGAGGTTTCAGGTAATTTTAGTTTTATGGAGGGCAATGTTCAATATACTGTACATTCAGGTGAAAGAATGCCTTTTGGCCCTGTCTACTTCTGAGGATCTCAAAAGGTGATTTTAAAATGAGTGCTAGGGAGGCTATGATTATCAATCAATCAGTCAACAAACATTTAGTAAATGTCTTCTGCCAGGTACTGGGGGAATCAAAACCCAAAATAAAATAATCTCTGTTCTTAAGAAGCTTAAGAATACATTTTATATGTATATGTACCTATAATACATAAGCTTAAGAATATATAAGAATACATATAATATGTATATGTACATATAAAATAGACACAAAAATCACTATATAGAGAATAAATACAAAATAATCATGAGATATTTGGAGATGGAAGGAAGACACCAGATCTGGGACAAATAAGAAAGCCTTCTTTTAGAAGTCTTATATTTTTAGAAGAGACTTTGGAAGCAATGAATGCTATAAGGCCTTATCACATACTTGATGAAGTAATTTCTTTGTAGAGTCCTAATATCACAAATTGTAGTAGCAACAGGAATTAAAACTAGCCTCCCAATTATTTTCAGCATAAACTATACCTGTAACTATTCTGTCTGGCCTGAAAGATTGACTGATTTTATTACCTTACCTCTATCTGTATCTGTGTCACTAGGTCAAAACATCTGTAGACAGCAAATATGCTTCGAACAACTCACCAAGAAAGGCCCATACAAACAATACTCTTTCCCATGGAACAAAAGAAGCATTGAATATTAAATATATATCAGTCTCATTTCGTTAACCCACTGCCTTCCTTAGTATCTCTCTGTAGTTCTTTCTGTCCTCGGGTTTATCAGTTATTACCTCAAAATGTCATTGAGACTCATTCTTGGTTCCCAAGTTAGGTAAAGACAAATGGCTGTAGATTGCATATTTAAAATCCCAAGGGAAGGAGATACTAAAACATCCCTCAGCGGTCTAGGTTCTTTGATGTTATAAATGTACCACCATAATTTAGTGATTTTTAACAAGAGGCATTTTATTATTATTTTTTTTCTGGTCACCTTAGGTAATATTCAACTTTCAAATTTCTATCAGTTCAGAGAATTTCATGTTGCCTTGGAACCTAATGACCATCTTTCTATGCAATCAAGACACAGGAAAAAGTATTAATTAGTAGGAGGCCAGAACTAATCCCTAGAGGGCTTGATTCCCATTATCTGTGCAGGTGACTACTGAACCATTGATAACTACGCATCAATAATGACCCCAAAATAGAGATCTGCCTCTGACTTTTAGCTCTGTGTGAGACCCCTCAGGCTATATGGCTTTCTAGGTTGAATGAAGATTGTGTGTTTGAACTGAGAGGCTTAGCAGCTTTCTCTTAGAGTTAAATCTTTCCCTGAGGAAGGAAATTGCAAAGCATGCTTAGCCACACCTAGCAAAGATGTTTCTAACTTATAATTCAAAGAGAAAAAAAAAAGCAACCAAAGAAAAACAATGACCTGATCTCTATCAGAGAGAAGGCTAAGATGTGATTACCTGTGCTAGTCACAACAATTTCCAAACTGGTCTCTTTGACTCCAGTTTTTCCTCCCTCCACTGTATTTACACACTGTTGCCAGGTTAATCTTTCTAAAACACTTCTTTAGCCAGAACACTGATTTGTTCAAAACCCCTAAGGTTTCCCATCGCCAGTATTGGATAAAGGAGTTAGGACAAAATCCAAGCTCTTTAGTCTGCTTTTCAAAGTCTTCCATGATCTTGCCCTTAACTCTCTGACCTTATTGACCTCTAGGTCCCTATACAAACCCTCAGTGATAATTAAACCGGTCTACTCCTGGTTCCCTGAATGGGCCGCATGCATCCCTTACATGGGAGCCTTTCTTTGTCTCCTTTATTCTTCTCTGCCTGAAATGTCTCTCCCTTCTCATTCCCCACCCCTTCCCCACTTCTTATTCTCTTCTCTAGTGACAGAATTGTTTTAGTGCCTAATCCAGATACCACTTGTTCCAGGAGATCTCTCAAGGCCTTCTCCCTCTGCCCTGAACACTGTCATTCAGTAGTTCCCACTGAATTAAATAGAATGGAAGCTTCTTGAAAGCAGGAATTGTATCTCTTTTGTCTTTGCATCCCCACCATCCAACGCAGTGCCTGGTCCATAACAAGTCCTCAACAAATGTTTTTAATTGATTACTTAGTTGAGCAAATATTATTGATATTTAGGGCTAGGTAACAATCTTGGTTGATTCATATATGATTATTTGTATTGTCATTTTATTTTTGCTTATTTATTCTCCCTCCTAAACTGGACTGTAAGCACTCTGAGGTCAGGGTCTCTCCTTACAATCTTATATAGCTGCTTCAACTTCAAAACTATACCAGCTATACAAATGTTTTTTAATAATGCATGATGGGAGAAAAAAAACATGAAAAACATGTGACATTTTGATTGTTAGGTTAAACTTTTAAAAACTGCAGTAGAAAATGAGTCAATTTTTTTGTTACCCCAGAGACAACCACATACAAGATAAAATTCGAATTCTGAGACTGAAGACTTGATGGCACAAGCAGCAATCATGTCTACTCATTGATTTCTCCATAGAGGTAATAATAAGGAATACTTTAACAGGGTTTAAAAAAAAACTTTGTTCTTTTGAGAAGGGAAGGCAAGGTAATTGGGGTTAAATGACTTGCCCAAGGTCACACAACTAGTAAGTGTGTCAAATATCTGAGGCTGGATTTGAACTCAGGTTCTCCTGACTCCAGGGCTGGTGCTCTATTCACCCTATTCACTGTACCACCTAGCTGCACCCTTTAGCAGCGTTTTAAAGATTACTAAGTGCTCTGTTACAAAAGTAGCATAAAAACTATTGACCCCACTTTACAGATGAACAAAGAAGTGACTTGCCCAGGGTCTCCTAGATAACAAGAGGCAGGGCTAAGATCAGAGATTCATGACTTCATCTACTTATGTAAAATAAAATGGTGAAGTGAAGTAAGAACCAGATGACTCAATTTCACAAGAACGTTCATCTTGGTTCTCTCCTATTTCAGGCACAGGTGGCTTTGCATCTTGACTCTGTAGAACTGTTTCATTTCTTACTTTGTTGTATCTGGCTAGACACCTGTTATTATTTTGTTCTGGCTTGAGGGGAAAACTAACCCAAAATCAAGCTAATGAAAAATGGAAACAGAAATGATTGATTCATTATAAATTATAGGAGTGTACTGTTTATAGTTTACCTGGCCAACATCATTTTGCAAAGAAAGAAAACTGTTAATACATTACAACCACAGGTCTGAAATTCTGCTCCATTTATGATATTGTTACTATGAAAGTAACATATCTTGCAAAGTTCTTTCATTTAAAATAATCTTTTGGGGGCAGTTAGGTGATGCAATGGATAGAGGAACAGCCCTGGAATCAGGAGGACCTGAATTCAAATGTGGCCTCAGACACCTGACACCTACTAGCTATGTGACCTTGGGCAAGTCGCTTAACTCCATTGCCTCACCAAATTAAAAAAAAAATTATACTTTCAAAGTACCACTTGGTAATGCTAGACAGAATAAGTTGATAGAATAAGTGCTGATAAATATTTAACAACAGGCTCTGGGGGAAAAAAAGTATGCACTACACTTTAAAATTTAATCTGCATTGTTAACACTTTCACCATCACTTTCTTAAGTCTAGACAATTGCCAAAACAACAAACCAGACCCTGATTTATACTGCTTGTTGATTTCTGAGGTGTAAAATCTAACACTGAAAAATTTAACAATCAGCTCTCAAAAACTGCTATGAGCCAGCTCTGGCATACAGTGCAATATACAAGTGTTATCTCAGTGGAGAATAAAGAAGCAAGTAACACCAAATACCCTTAAAAATAAAATGAGCCTTCTATTACAATGTATTGAATAAGGTCCAATCCTAGTTAGAGTTAAGGGAAAAAATTGCATTTTTATAGTGGATGGCATGAAGGATGATGTGATTGAAGGCAACTCAGGGGTCATAAAGGGCTGATATAAAATTCATAAAGAGAAGAAAGGCCAAAGAATACAAGTTCCTTGAAGACAGGAAATGAATTTTCTTTTTCTTTATATCCCCAGATTTTGCATAATTTCTAGCACATTATAAGTGTTGAATAAATAATTGATTGATTGAGCATATTCTGAGATTTAGGGCTGGTTAACGATCTCAATGCATAGGGTACGCTAGTGATCTAGTTAGTATGCTAACTGATCCCTGAGTCAAGCAATGCTGAAGGGATGGCTGTGTTGGGAGAGGGGTGGATAGGGCGTCCCGGTCGATCTCAGGATTATACATTGAGAGAGCTAGATGGTACCACAAGGATCATCTAATTGAGGCTTTCATTTTATAGGTGAAGAAAACAACGTCCTCAGAGGAAACGTAACGCTACAAAATAGAATTTGAGCCTACTTCCTCTGACTCGAGGCTGCTAAATGGGGCAGTGGATAGAATGCCAGGCCTGGGGTGGGGTGGGAAAGACTCTTCTTCCTGAGTTCAAATCTGGCCTCAGATGCTTATTAGCTGTGTGACCCTGGGCAAGTCACTTCACCCTGTTTGCCTCAGTTTCCTCATCTGTGAAATGATCTGGAAAAAGAAATCGCCAACTACTCCAGTATCTTTGCTAAGGAAACCCAAAATGGGGTCATGAAGACCCCATTCTTCAGTATGACTGAAGAACAACAAACTCTGATCTGAAATCTAGTACCCTTTATGCCATACCTCAAGGGTCCTTTGTCTCCTTTGCTTATAATCCCATAATTCAGGCTCATTTTCTATGTCTGCTCACACACAATTGACATGTATGTGAAAATTCTGTCTAACTCAAAACCTCACCATTAGTTGCTTGGTGCCATTGTTTTATGAGTAAATATCATGAAACTGTTATTAAGAATTACATCCAGGGGTGACTAGGTGGCACAGTGAATAGAGCACTGGCCCTGGAATCAGGAAGACCTGAGTTCAAATCTGACATCAGACACTTAACACAAAAACTAGCCGTGTGACCTTGGGCAAGTCACTTAACCCCAACTGCCCTCCAAAAAGCAAAAAAAGAAAAAAAGAAAAAAAAAAGAATTACATCCACAAACAAGTTGTGGTATATGATTGTGATGGAATACTACTGGGCTATGAGGAATGAAGAGCTCAATGATTTTTGAAAAACAGGGAAAGACTTGCATGGAATAATGAAGAACTAAATGAGCAGAGCCAAGAGAACGCTGCATACAGTAACAGCAATATTGTTTTAAGAATGACTTTGAGGGAATAAATTATTTTGTCAATTATAAATGCCCAATTAACTATATAGGACATATGAAGAAAGATACTATCTGCACCCAGAGAAATGATAAACAGAAGCATGTTGAGAATAATTTTACATACACATATATGTGTATATATATGTATATCTACATCCACACATACATACACTTATTTGTGTCTAATGGTAGTCATCATCTTGGGGGGAAGGGAAGAAAAAAATAAATTTATGTGATAATTTTGTTATATATTTGAAAGGAATAGCAAATTGTACGTAGCAGATTTGCAGGTTCATGGCTTTTTTTTGTTGTTGCTATTGGTTTTGATTTCTTTTTGGAGGGGGAGAACAGGGAAATTGGGGTTAAATGATTTGCCCAAGGTCAAGTAGTTGGTAAGTGTTTAAGTGTCTGAGGCTGGATTTGAACTCAGGTCCTCCTGAATCCAGGGCCAGTGCTCTATTCACTGTGCCACTTAGCCACCCCATACCATCATGTTTTTTTATGGTACTAATTCCATAAATTAAAAACAAAATTAAATTACATTAAAAAAATTATAGCCAGAGAAGAACTGTCTATACCTACCTGAATCCAGTAAATGTTTGCCTTTTTACATTTAATAAAAAAATACTGTATTTGCTTTCATCCAAGGATGACAGCTTATTCAGACATATACTTATACATTATTCCAAAAATATTTTCCCACAGCTGCAGGATTCCAGGACATTTTTGTAAACAACGTTTCCCAGAACAGAAATCATACAAAAACATTGTTGTTTTGAATGAAGACTTGTTTTTCTTGTGCTCTGAAGTCTAAAGTCGAACTTAGCACAAAATGGCATTTGTCTGATTTCCTCTCCTACTCACTTCCAGTCAACAGAGGTAACATGAATAGAATGTCACTACCATGTGTAGAGAGAGGGTTGGTCTGAGAAGTTCAGTAGTGATCAACCTCAGAAGCTTCTAGGATGGGGAGACAGTTTGGGACCTTAATGTCTCTAATGGAGCACATGGAATTATCATAACCCTTTCTGCCTTACAAATGAATGAATGAAAGTGGATTTATTAAACATGTATAGTAATGCCTTCCACATCATGACTTTCCAAATTGCGGTTTTGAAATATCATGGGTTGGCATAAGAAATTAAATGGGAATTTTGGGGGAGTTTTGAGAAAGCTACAGACAACATGAAAAAACCAGCAGACAGCACAGAAAAACTTTAAGAACTCAGAAATGCATAAAATATATGTATAGCATCATAGAATATCAACATATTTTATCTTTTAATGCCATAATTCAGACTCCTCTGTTGTGAAGGGAGGGCCAAACATTTTTATGTGGATTTCCAGATCCTGGGGGTACCCCAAGGATAGGAAGGGATAACTATATTATGCTCAAAGCACCATCCTCAACCCTGAAGACAGATATAGAAAAGCAAGACAATTCTTGCTCTCAAGATGACAGCATTCTAATAAGGAGAGATTATGTATATAGAAGGCTTTAGCTGCAACTCAGATAGAAAGACCTAGTGGTCTTTGGGGTGCAGAGGCAAAGCAGATGGCAATACATTTTTTTTAGTGCAGTTTTCACTGATAAAACCGGATCTTTTTGAACCTTCTGAAAGTGGAAAGGACTTTGGTGGGGAGAACTTCCCTTTTCTTGTTTTTAGTGGCTCTGGCTGGGAAGGAGGTATATAGCACCAGGGGTTGCCAGGTAGAATCTACATTGGGGTCACTCCCTTCAATGAAGACCCCAGAAGGATAAATCACTAGGAAGGAGAGGGTGTGTGTAACTCATATCAATAAAGTAAAATTGATTCTGTTTTGTCTTCAGAGGTTGGGGAAGATGTAGGTGGGAACAGCTAATTGCAGAATGTTCCTTTGTCTTCAAGGTCTTGAGCTGGGCTAGGGAAGGGAAGAGAAGACAATGATCCAGAGGGCAGAGTTCACCTCCTGGGAGCTAAGTAATATTTATATGGCTAGAGTCTGCAAAGCACTTTACAAGTATTAATTCATTTGATTCTCCCATCAACCCTGGGAGATAAGTGCTACTGATGGGGAGAGAATCTAAGAATCCTCTTGAATTTTCCCACTGGATCTGGGGTTCCCCAGAGGCCAAAAGTCTTACATTATCTCTGACTGAATCTGTTACCCTTAACTTAGCCTAGCGCTCCATTGTCCCTTATCTCCAGGTAGCCTTCAGCTACCTCCCACCCTGGATCCTATCAAAATATCTATGACCAAATCTGTTTCCCTTAAACTAGCCTAGCCCTCCATAGTCTACTGTCTCTGGCTGTTTCCCACCTTCTATTACATCAAAATCCCATTCTCTTGGTTACGGGAATCCTACCTCAATCTACCTCAATCTCAACAAGATTCTCATTAGACTCCTCTTCAAGACCCTCCCCAAACCCCTTCTCTAGACCACCCCTAGATCCCTCCCACAGTCTTTCTGTATATAAGATCCATCTTGCCTCCATGAAGGTCCTCAGATTCAATCTTGTTCAGACATATTCTGTGTCAGATTATTCTGGCAGGCTTTCAATACAAGTGGCCCAAATACTTAGGCCTCTTGAGAATCTACCCATTATGGTAAATCTTTAATCAACTTTGTTTGACTTTGGCTCAGAGAAGGCTTGAGTAGAATTCCTTTTGCAGGACTTGGCATGTCAGTATTTTTGGCTTTCAAGCACCCCTAAATCCCAAATCTCAACACTACTATCATCCTTATTTTTCCAGATGAGGAAACTGAGGCAGAGAGAGGTTATGTAACTCAGTAAGTGTCTGAGGCTGGATTTGAATTTATGTCTTCCTGAATGCAGGAAGAACTCTACCCAAAGAAACTCATTTCCAATGACTGGCAAACAGTAGTCTCATAGTACAAGAGGAGAATTCCTAAATTCTAGGTCCTTGTCCCATTCATTACTAACCTGCAAAAAGGCAAGAGCAGAGTCAAAAGCAGGGTTTATTTCCATGTTCATTAATATAAAAGGAAAAAGTATATGTACAGTTGGATTCTACAACATGGTATTCCAGAGAAAAAAGGGCAATTTCTGGTCACAAGTCTTGAGGTTATCATACCAGCAACCCCAAGTCTGAGGGTCTCAGGGTCCAGCTTTCTAGATATTGTGGTAGACTGGTTGCCTGACCTTGAGTCAGGAAGAGCTGGGCTCACATTTTGCCTCTGGAATTTACTAACTAGCCATGTGACCATGGACAAGTCACTTAATGCTTCTTGGATTCATTTTCCTCATCTCTAAAGTCGGGATAATAACACTTACATCATTTAGCCCAGAGGTTTGTTGTGGTACTCAGATGAGACATTTAATGTAAAGTGCTTTGCAAATATTAATCACTTTATAAATGTAAAATATGATGATAATTGTTTTATTATTTATCTTATCCTACTTTTATATATATATGTATATATATATACATATATATATATATATATATATATATATATATATATATTTGGATGAAGTTCACATAGACACAGTCTTGGTACAAGCTGATATCTTGTTATTTTCTATTTAATGTTCTCTGGATGAATATTTGGATATGAGCATTCAGATGTGGGCTCACTTTTTCTAATAATAAAACCTAGCATTTATAAAATGCTTTAAGGTTTGTAAAGCACTTTATAAGTGTTAGCTCATTAACTAGTTACCTTGAAACAACCCTATGATGTACTTGTTATTATTATCACTATTTTACAGATGAGGAAACTGAGGTTGACCAAGGTTTAGTGACATACTCAAGGTCGCACAGCTAGCAAGCATCTGAGGCCAGATTTGAACTAAGGTCTTCCTGACTACAGATCTGTGCTCTAACCATTGTACAATGTAGCTCATTGAAAGCATAGTAAGTATAACTGTAGTATCTGAAAGGAGAAAGCAGGGTTGATTGGTCTCTTTTCCTGTTTCCACATGATTTGATTTTTTTCTGCTAAGTCTCTATTTTTAAAGTTTTTCATTGTGTCTGGATTAGAGATTATAAGTATATGGTATGACTTTATGAAAAACTATTCTTAAATTTTTATGTATCAATCTTATATTGGGCTACTGTTCTCTCTGTGGTGAAGCTTTGGTTCAAATACAGTTGATTTGCTGACTTCTCAATGATATTCTGAAGCTTCTGTTCATAGTATAGGGGAAGCTAGATGGCACAGTGAATGGAGCTCTTAGCCTGGAGTCAGAAAGACCTGAATTCAAATCAGACCTCACACATTTACTTGCTGTGTGGCCCTGGGCAAGTCACTTAACCCTGTTTGCCTCAGTTTTTTCAATTATAAAATGATCAGAGAAGGAGATGGCAAACCACTCCAATATCTCTACCAAGAAAACCCCAAATAGTGTCATGGAAAGTCTGATATGACTGAAAAGTGACCTAGCACCAACAGCATTTATAATATAGGGACTTGTTTGCTTTTAGCTCATGCAAGATAGCGAACATCTGATGTGAAACTCTAGACACCAGCCTGTGTCTTGCTACGTGTTCGGCAGGTGCTAACGTGACTCATCTTGTAATAGTGTGTTACACAATTTCTGTCTTTTCCTTTTGCAGTCTGTTTTGACCAATGTCTTGACTCCTTTAAAGATGAAACATCTGTGATTTCTGATTGTGATGACCCGGTCCTGAACTAATATTATAAAACCCTCATTTTTAATGAACAAATCCATAAGATGTGGTTATTTGTTTGATGACTCTTTGTTGACCTGTTGTTGGCTATTATATAAACATCTCTTTCACCTGGTTTGATGTTTGTGATTAGTATTTGCAGTAGTAGTGGTGGTGGTGGTAGTGGTGGTAGTAGTAGTGGTGGTGGTAGTGGTGGTAGTAGTAGTAGTAGTAGTAGTAGTAGTGGTGGTGGTAGTGGTGGTAGTAGTAGTAGTAGTAGTAGTAGTAGTAGTAGTAATAAAGGCAGAGCACAGTATTTTGTAGTAGACAAGAACCGTAGAAATATTCAATGATACATAATTACATAATGAGAGAATGGGAGAAAAAGTAGTAGTAGCAGCTGGGGTGGAGGGTGGCCAATTGGTGGATAGAGTGCCGGCCTGCCTGGAATCAGGAAGACTCATCTTCCTGAATTTATATCCAGCTTCAGACATCTACTAGCTGTGTGACCCTGGGCAAGCCACTTAACTCTGCCTTAGTTTCCTCATCTCTAAAATGACCTGGAGAAGGAAATGGCAATTCCCTCCAGTATGTTTGACCAGAAAACTCCACATGGGGTCATGAAGATCCAGACATGACTTACATGACTGAATGACAACAGGGAGCTAGTTGGTACAGTGAATAGAGGGTAGAATGTGATAGTCAGGAAGACTTGAGTTCAAATCCCGCTTCAGACATCTACTAGCTGTGTGACCCTGGGCAAGCCACTTAACTCTGCCTTAGTTTCCTCATCTCTAAAATGACCTGGAGAAGGAAATGGCAATTCCCTCCAGTATGTTTGACCAGAAAACTCCACATGGGGTCATGAAGATCCAGACATGACTTACATGACTGAACGACAACAGGGAGCTAGTTGGTACAGTGAATAGAGGGTAGAATGTGATAGTCAGGAAGACTTGAGTTCAAATCCTGCTTCAGACATCTACTAGCTGTGTGACCCTTTCAGCATTTCTGTGTCTTTGTTTCCTCATCTATAAAATATAGATAATAACATCACACGCCTCACTGGGGTATTAGGAGGATGAAATGATGTGTGTATAGTGCTTTTCAAAACTTAATACTCTGTATAACTATTGCCTATTACTATTAGTAGTAGAGCATACTATTTTATAGTAGTTAAGAAGTTTAGGCAGTATAGCCTAGTGGGTAGAGAACCAGTAAGACATAGATTCAAGTCCTAACTCTGATAAATACTAATTTCTTGACCTTGAGTAAGGCATTTAATTTCTCCGTCCCCTAGGCGACTCTATGAGATTATTAATTTCAGAGAAAGTGCTGATCTGCATGCCAGACATTGTGCTAAGGAAGTATTTACCTTGAAATAGTTTACATTATAATGGGAAAAGACAGCATGTAATGGGGGTAGTAGGAGGAAAGAAAAAAAGTACTTGCAAAGACACAGGGGAGAGATGGTAGGGAAGTCTGGAAAGACAAAAAACATAGCCCAGAGAGGAATGAAACCCTGCTGTCTGGGTCTGTCCCCAAAATGTAGGCCTCAGAAAGAACTGACCAATGGGAGAAAGGGACTGGCACGGTAGAAGGATGTTCTAGGGTGATAGAAAGCTTCAGGTGATGTAAGAAGGTCCAGGGTGAGAAGTTTCTTATAAAAAGGAAATCATGGGTTCATTCCCTATGTCCTTTTTGAAGGACCTTAACAACCACCTGTTCCAGGGGTTCTTAACCTTAGGCCTATGAAACGGTTTTAAAAGTATTCTGAGGATTGTATTTCAATACAATTGGTTTCCTTGGCATTTTATTTAATATATAATGCTTACATCATTAAGCTCACAGACTGAAAAAGACTTCATTCTCTGTGAGAGTCCATTGCTCTGAAGAAGAATCTTTAGGCATCACCCCTCTGCTGAAGGGATCCATTACACAAAGTGGGATAAGAACCTTTGCTGCAGTCTAACATACCCATTTTATCGATGAAAAAGTTGAGTCTCAGAAAAGTGAAATGATTTACCCCCCAAAAAGCCAGGAGGAAATCTTTATGAGCTTTAGTAGTCACTTGAAGAATTCATCAGGTCAGGCTGACTCTGTGGTTATAAGACTTTCTTAACTTATCAGTTAATTATAAAATTTTATAGAGAGATAAATAAAATGTGGATAATAAGATTATGTACCTCACTAGGTTGTCGGAAGGATTAATAAGATTATGTGCGTACTGTGCTTTTCAAAATGTTCTATCCATGTGTTACCTATCACTATTAGTAGTAGAAAGTATTACTACTAATTATTAAGATAATTAATAATTAGGAGGAAGTAGTACTGAAAATGACTGGCCTTTGGGATGGACACCAGCTTGAAACATTATTAGTTCTGTTGACCTGGTTTGAATTCTGCTGCCATAGCTTTCAAGAGCCCAATGTCAGTTCTCTCCTGGGACAAGGTATCAGAGTAAGATTATATTTAGTCTAAGACATTTATTCACATCCAAGAATTGTTCCAAGAGAGCCATAATCATTGAGAAAAATACAACAAGGTAGGAAAAACACAACCAAACTACTATGGTGACATTTTAACATTTTTTGGCTAGAATCATAAAATTTGAGATCTTGATCCTCTGAGATTATGTAGTCAACTTCTCTCAACTTGGAGTTGTAAAGACTTCCCTTTATGGAATGTGTGAATGGGAATAATTTGTTCCAGTGACCATGAAGGTGGCTGAGTCAGGTGCTGTGGAGCACTTAGAACTTGGTCAGCCATTGAAGACACCAAGATCATCATGGCATCATGAGCCATTGTCATTCATCTTGACTTTTGTCCTTCCACTGGACTTTGATGACTCTGGAAGACAGAGTGAGGCTGGTAACTTTGTAGAATTCTGCATCATTTTAATCCAATTTATGTACCAGACGAAACATCATCTGTGTTGTTGTTGGTCATTGTCAAAAACAAAGGACAAAGAGCAACAAAGAAGAAAAAATGGAAGCCTAGACATGTTAAATGACTAAAGTGCAGTCTTACAACTAATTAATGGTGGAATTGAGAGTAGACTTTAGATCCCTAGATTCTGAGGTAACTGATATATTTTGATATTCAAAATGAACTTGGTGTAGTAGTCAATTGGTAAAATGTAGCTTTAACTTCACATTCTTTGAGGCTGCTTTGAAAATGAAAGTAAACAAAATGAACAACAACAAAAAAGACATCTTAAGGTAAAAAAATCACAAATGTAGCTTATTGTTTTGTTTTATTTTTAATTGGATAAAACATTATAAACTTGTTCCATACAATTAAGAGTAGTCACATGTACAGAAAATGAAGACCTATTTGAAGTTGAGTTTGAACTAATTCATAGTTCTGTTTGTTACATGAAAATTGGGACAAGAAAACTATTTCAAAAGCTCATCAGTTTTAAAAATTAGTAAAAAAAATTCCTTCTAGAACAAAGCTGAGGAATTTTATATGTTTAGCTATAATTCTATTAGAATTTCTTTATATGTGCAAAGAGGTGATTGCATAACAATGAGAATATTATGAATTCAATAAATTTGTTGTTTTCACATTATAAAGAACACTCATTGTAGTTCTAAGTGTTTTGTTTTGCTTTTTTAGAAAGAATTCAAAGTTTCTGAAGAGTGACTGCTAGAGGCCTTTTTCCAGAGACTAAAGGAAATCAGGTCATACCAAGTGAAATCAGGCAGTGGGCCCAATGAAAATTAGGCAACGAGCCTAACAGAAATCAGATATGTTCTGGTTCTTGCTTTTTATTTGGTTTTCACAGCAATCAGGGTGGGTGGGGTGGGGGACTCTGAGTGTATTTGCCATGTACTTCTGCTTTCTCATCCTAGAGTTAATGCCCACTGTAGAAATGATATAGGTAGAAGTGACTCCCTGGAGCATATATCACCATGGACTAGTGCGGCTGAGGCCAATGCAAATTGATGGGCCAGATAGAATTTTGGCAGCCGACTGACTTTTCAAAACTATTTTCTAATCAGCATTAGAAACAACTCATTCATTCTCATCCTCTACCTGCCAGGTAGATAAAGACATGTGTTCAAAGAGAAGGGAAAGGTTTATTTATATATCTATTGCCTATTGGGGTATGTATGTTGACAGTTTTTTAATCACAAGACTGATAAATTTAGAGCTGGAAGGAATCTTAGAAGTCATATTGTCTAACTTCTTATAGCTGAGGAAACTGAAGTAACAGTTTAAATAAAACTGATTCCTAGAAATATGAATAAATTCTGATATATATGCATATACATATATACATATAACTGCAATGCATATATATAAATATATATACACAATACACATTATGCTACAAATAGATGTATACATGTATATAAGATGTGCATATCTATATTTATAGATGTTTAAATTTATTATTATATATTAATATATTATATATAATATTTATAGGTAATGCATATCTATATCTCAGAATTTATTCACATTTCTAAGAATCAGTTTATTTTAAACCACAACATATCTATTGTATTTATCTATTTATCTGTCTGTCCATCTATCTATCTACTTATCAATCTGAAAATGAATGTCACCACTTTACTCAATAAATTTTGTTGGCTTCCTATTGTCTCCAGTAGCAACTAGAAAATACTTTTTGTCATTCAAGACCCTTAGCCCGTCCTAACTGTCCAGTCTTCCTTTACCTTACTCTCAGCCACATACTCTGATCTAGCAGCACTGGCCTCCTGGCTGTTCCACACAGGAGACAGTCCATCTCTACGCTCTGGGCATTCTCTCTGGCTGTGCTCCAAACCTTGAATGCTCTTCCTTCTCCACTCTGTCTATTAAACTCCCTGCCTTTCTTTAAAGTTCTACTGAAGTCACAGCTCTTTTTTTTTTTTTTGTCTTTTTTGGAGGGTGAAGACAGGGCAAATGGGTTTAAGTGATTTCTCCAAGGTCACACAGCTAGTAAGTGTTAAGTGTCTGAGTCTGGATTTGAACTCAGGTCCTCCTGGTTCCAGAGTCAGTGCTCTATTCACTGAAATCACAACTCTTAAAGGAAGCTTTCCTCAACCTCTTAATTTCAGTACCTTCCCTCCTTAAGTATTTCCTATTTATCTTGTATATAACTTTCTTTGTATATACATGAACTTACTTGCCTGTTGTCCTGTCCCTCCCCCCCCCCACTTTAGATTGTAAACTCCTTGAGGTCAGAGACTGTTTTTTTTTTGCTTCTTTTTGTATCCCCAGTGCTTAGTGCAGTGCCTGATACATAGTAGGTATTTAATAAATGTCTACTGAATTGAATGAAGTTGGTGGAGATATTATGGTTATTTTTTTTCCTGCAAAAACTTAACTGCAATGATACTTTTGCCATAGATCAAATCTGACCATTCATCCTTGAAAGACAATAGATAAATCAATTTCAATAAAATACTTTTTCATTCACTCAAGTCATTATGTTATCGTAGAGATTTAAAGGAAGAAAACAAGTCTATACTCTGATTAATACTTGTAGTTTCTTCCCCTCTTTTTCCCCCCCTATTTCTCTGAACTTCTGAAGAAATCTTAAGTCAAAATCTGGATAATAATCTGAAGGAACTGTATATTTTTGGGAGCAAGGTGAACCTTCTTCTATAGCAACAGGAAAATACTGGGACAATGTGGGCTTTTAAAAAAATTCCCTACAATAATTAATGAAGAGAAAACATGCTTATCACTACTCATCTGAAATTTTTAGCAAGTACAGTTTCTCTGATAAACACTTAAACAAAGATCTATTTCCTGGCCAACTGATTTGTTTGTTTGTTTTTAAAATCGTTGCTTTTTTGGAAAGCATATTTGTCCTAGAATGTCGTCTTTTTGCCAAAGTCCCACACTGAGGCCTGGTACTCAGAATGGCCTTGTTCAGAATGTGTGAATTTCCATCATGTCAGCTGAAATGTGAACCTGAACAATAGAAGTCTGGCTTCCCTCCAGTCCTAAATAAAGCTGTGTAAGAGCTTTGTGGAATTCTCTAAGCATCTATTTATGAAAAAAAAAAAGTCAAGAAAAGAGAAAAAAGGCAAATCCTGTGATTCTCTTCAGATTTTCTCCTTAAAGGGTTCACTCCCTTTATGATTCAGAATGACTCTAGAAAGTCAAGGCTTTTGCTTACCCTAAAGTGACCCTTCCTCACTTTGACCTTGGAGCATCTGTGTGATGTGTAACAATTACATTCTTCTTCTATGGCTTAATGATTTCTTATTCGCTTATGGGCTTTTGATTTCAAATGTATATTCCTGTCCACCAGAACTACTTTCTTAACTTAGATAGCACCACGATTTAGTAGTTGACTGATCATCAGTCCCAGGAACCATGGCTACATCTATTCCCTTACAAAATGTATTGATATTAATATCATAACCACTATGGTCATCTGTGGTGACAACTTTTATATCAACCATTATATCAACTATTTTGTATGTTATTTTCTTTCTTAAGAAAACCACTCTGCCTCCCAGTTCCCTGCCTTTATACTGACGGACTGTCCCCAGTGCCTAGAAAGGCTCTCCTCCCTCAGCTCTGCCTAGAAGATCCCCAGGTTTCCTTGTAGATGCCAGTTGTAACTTAAACTTTTGCAAGAAGCCCCTCCCAGTGCTCCTCACTTTCATGCCACATTAGGTAGGGCCTTTCCTTTGAGATGACCTCTCCCCTCCCCCACTTACACTGTGTATATTTTGGATAGATAGATAGATAGATAAATAGATAGATAGATAGAGGGATAGATAGAGGGATAGAGATAGATAGAGGGAAAGATAGTATAGGATAGATAGATAGATAGATAGATAGATAGATAGATAGATAGATAGATAAATAGAGATAGAGGGATAGATAGATAGATAGGATAGATAGAAGGATAGATAGATAGATAGATAAATAGAGATAGAGGGATAGATAGATAGAGGAATAGAGATAGATAGAGGGATAGATAGAGGGAGAGATAGGTAGATAGGTAGATAGATAGACAGACAAATAGACAAGTAGATAGTTTTTTTGCCTGTTGTTTCCCTCATTAAAATGCTTTAGGACAGGGACCCCATTTTTGCCTTTATATCCCTGGTGTCAGCATGGTGCTTGGCAAATAGTAGGTTCTTAGTAAATGCTTGTTGATTGACATTCACAGACATAGTGCTTAAAGATCTCCAATATGTGTGTAGACGTAATACACATATAGACACACATATATAAGTGTTTGTAGACACACATATGTGTATTTGTGCTTATACTCGATGCATACACATATATAACACAAATATAATACACCCATATACACATACATATGCACACATATATATGTACACACACATATGGTGTTCAGGAAGGATCAGCACCTCTGGTGTGAAAGTTGCCAAGCCCTTTTCAGGGCTGCTCACCCACCTTTGCTCTCTACCTTAACTCTATTCTCATCTTTGACTCCAAGAAGTTGTAGCCATACACAGTGGCTACCCTCTGGCAAATCATTTCAGCAGACAGGCTAAACCAGGGTGAGGGGAACCAGAGTGTCTCAAACCCTATGGTTAGTTAGGGGGTTGTCTACTCCAAGCATGTCAAGCATGTCATTACCCTGGTGTAATGGGTGGGTGAGAACAATTTGTTCCAGTGACCATGAAGAAAGCTGAAACAGTCACTGTGGAGCAGTCAGAGGTTGGTTAGACATTGAACAAGGTCATCATGGCATCCTGGGCCATCACCAGTTGTCTTGATTCTGTCCTGCAACTGGACTCTGACAACTCTGGAAAAGAGAGTGAGGCCAACAACTTTGTGCAACTCTACCTCGCTTAAATTCAATTTATGTACAAATCAAAAAGGACAAAAAAGGCTTTCCTAGCCATCACATCACATTACTATCTTATATTGAGCTTACCGTCTACTAAAATGCCAGCTATTTATCAAATTGTGTTCTTTAGTCAAGGTTATCCTATCTTGAACTTGGGAGGTTGATTTTTTTGAACCCAAGTGTAAACTCTAGACAGGTGGACTTGGAGTCTAGAAGATCTGATTTCAAATCAATGGTTATAGAAACCTCTTTGTTTAGTTTCTCTTTTCCCCCAGCTGGACCATAGACATAATTTAGGGCAATGACCATCACAGAATTATTGAATCTCTGAATTAGAAAGGAACTCAGTGGTCATCTAGTCCAACACTTGTGCTCAAAGGAATCCTTCTTGCAACATATGCGACAAATTGCCATTCAGCCTCTACTTGAAGACCTCAAGGGAGGAAAACTCCATTACCTTCACAGGAAGTCCATTCCACTGTTGAATAGCTGTAAATATAAGGAAATTTTTCCTGAAATTTCTTAAATTTGCCTCTGGGTAGCTTCTACCCTTTTGCCCTAGGTATGGGCCATTCTAGACTCTCTTCCACATGACTACCCTTCAAATACTTGAGAACATGCATCATGAGTCTTCTCTCCACCAGACTAACAACCCACATGTTCATGAAAAGAGTCTTGTCTCTGGAGTCAAGAACAAGATGAAAATTTTACCTCTGAGATAAATTTCCTGTGTGATGTTAGGCAAGTCACTAAACACCCCTGGGACTTGGTTCCCTTATTTATAAAAAAGTTGAACCAGGTTCTTTTTAGCTTTAGAGCTATGATTGTATTATCTCTAATTCCATTGACTGATTCTCATATAACATGACCTTGAGATACTTCAGCATCCTGTCTGTTCTCCTCTGGACACTTAAATATCTCTGGATGATATTTCTTGCATTTAAATAGAGAAATAATCTTTCTACCATTCCAGTCTAAGACACATTTCATAACCTTTGTCTTTGTTTCCATCTTGAAAAAGAATGACATATATGAAATCTGAGAAATCACATTTATACAAATTTAGTCACTAAAAAAGCAAGAAATTAATTAAAAAACAAATCAATAAATGGTTTTAACAGTAATCCTTTACACTATTTAAATACATCATAAATTCATATTCTGTTTTGAATTATAGTTATTTAGGCCCTGTCTCATCTCCTTTACTATATTATGAGCCTCTTTAGAGCAGCAGCTACGTGTTATTTATCTTAGCAACTCACTTAGTGTCTTCCACATATTATGTACATTTAAAATATTTGGCAAATGAATGAACAATGAATGGACGACTCTATAAAGGGCACATTTGTGTGTATAAACAAGCTACCTGTCTCTTTTATCCTGCATCATTAGAATACTGAAGGGAGCACAAAAAAAGCTGCCACTTGGCTCTGAGGGACAATTCCATAGAAAAGTTATAGAGTCATGTTTTATGTCACAAAACCCTTTGTATTCAGAGCATCTCATAAATGTTTTATGGTGGCAAATAGTGACTCACAGACAGATGCAGGCCATGTATTTTCTGGGATAAATGAAGACTGCCATTGAAATGGTGAACTGATGGGAAGCTAAGCCCAATAATTTCCAGAGTCACATACCTCACAGTTAGAAAGTCCACAGCTCTCAGTGAATTCTTTGCAGACTTACCTATGAAGTATGCCAAGTCACTGGGTGAGGTTCTGCCAGTTGATTGCAGCATAACTCAGTTAGGGAGTAAGTGTGGCTGTGCATCTGGGGTCTGAAATGGTTGTTTATGTTTCCCAGATGGCCATGGTCTCCAGAAAGGATAAATTTAAAAGGAAGATACAGAGAGACAAAACAGGAAGAGAAGTAGCAAAGATTTGGTTGTCTTTTCCTCATTGAAATATGTTTTACGAAAAGGTGATAAGGCAACTATTCCACAGGAGGAAAATATCATGTATACATTTAAAAGCCCCCCCCCCCCCGGCCGAGTGTCTTGAATTGTGCAGCTGAGAGTTTGTGTAGTTTAGAAAAACAACCACAAAACCAAAAACGACAAAGAAACAACCTTTTTTTTTGCGTGGGTTCTTGGATCCTTAGAGAGAGGAAACAGAGGGACCCCTTTTGGGTTCTCGCAATGCTTTGGTTGGAAATTAATTTTTTGTAGAAGTGAGTGTGGGTCTCAGATTAGCTCTGACCACTTCAAGACTTCATTGAATCTATTATCTTATGGATATGGGTATTCAGTCAAATGATGCAGATTTCAACCAATCCAAGACTCCCTTTCCTGAGGTTCTTTTTGTCTACTCCATAATTAAGAGGTCTTGAAGCTTAGATTAGCTTTAAGAAAGAAATTCTTGCTAGTTTAAGTTGGGTTAAAAATGGAATGCAGTACTGAGGGAAGATGGAAAATCTCTCTCCTTGAAGATAAATATAGTGTCTTGTCACCTGTCTGATATGTTATTCTAGATGGTTCTTTCTGAAGGATGGAGCTTCTATGATTAGATCAGATTTCTATGATTATCAGGAACTCTGTGGCTGGACAAGACTTTGTTCCTAATTATTGATGAAACTGATGGTCTGAAAATGCAAGTTACTTCCTTAGAACTAGGCAATAAATATTAGATCTGAGATTTTACATTACAAAGTCTAAATCCTTGGTTCACTGCTAAGGTCAGATCTTGACTATATGCCACCAAAATTGGAGTCAAGACTGTTATTCAGGATTTTTTCTCCCCTCTTCTGATGACTAGACCATGAAGGAGATAGTATACACAGAGAGTAGTGTTAGGGAAGTGGTAGTCTACAAGCCACATCATTATTTTGTCTTAACCTGAGATGAGGGCTATATAATTACCCACACGTGCCTGTATGAAAATGCTTCAAATGTTCTTGAACATCCTTCTCTGATTTTTTCCTAGTTCACTTCCTTTTCTTTCTGCTTCATTTCCCATGTTCTCTACCATGCCTAGGAGAAACTCACCATTTTGTTTTGAAAAGACCTAAACACATAAAACCATGACATTTATTTAGGGCTAAATATAGATTATCTTATCTGGTTCTCACAACACCCGTTTTGGTGGTAGTTAGAGCACATTCTGTCCTACATTGGACTTGTATTGTTAATTCTATTTTTACTAATGAGGAAATGAGTACTTAGGGAAAGAAAGCAATTTTACCCAAAATCCTTCAGTGAACAACTTAGCCAGAGCTTGAATCCACATCCCTGTGGCAGTGCTCTATTGGTTCCAAGGATATTTTTTCCTCCTTTCTCAATAAGGTAAATACCTGATTTCCAATTCTCATTACACTCTGCATGTAGATCTACACTATCCATCCCCATCCCCCTTCGAGATGTTCCACTCGTATTTGGATCTCTGCTTTGTCCTGATTAGTGGGTGAGTGAGTAAAAAACTCACCTCGACTCACTTTATCTAGTTAGCTCTAGACCATGCTTCATATAACAACCATCAGGACACTAGGTTTTAATATACAGAAAGCACTTTAATATACAGATTGAGGTTCCCTCAAACTCTGGCCTCCCATTCCCTCAACTCACTCAGTTCCCATGACCTTCAGCTCTACTTAACTCTGGTCATACAGAGGCATGATCATACTCTTGATCTCACTATCACCCACAGCCACAAACTCTGAAACCTTTTATAGTTTTGCCATTCCTTATGCCTTATTTCTCTAAATGCTATCCTTTGTTAATCAGTCAATAGACAATTAAATACCTCCTATGTGTCAAGCGTTTTGCTGGGTGCTAGAAATACAATCAGTCCCAACTATGACTTCTTCTCCCTCTATCTTTCAATCCTTTTGTAGGATATCATGCCTGCTTTGACTTTATTTTCTTCCCTCCCAACCTTGACTCTATAGGTAACCATTTTAATTGTATTTGTCCTCTACACTCAAATCCATTACTCTATCTCTTGTCAATGCTCATGTCCTCTAAACCTCAACCTTGGATTACCCTCTTTATCTTTTTTCTTACCCTTATGCATGTACTAATAAATGGTGCTGGAAGAAATTATACAATAATGCTGATTATTTTCCAAATGGACTCTTCTAGTCACAAAACAATCCTTTAATTCTTCTCTAATTGACTCTCTATTCCTTCCTCATGGTGGCTGCTCCAGGTCAGCCCATATAACCCTTCTGTCAGCAGAAGACCCTGCCTCAAAGTTTACAGAAAAAACCAGAAACCATAAGGTTACTTTTTCCTTTTACTCTACAAATAAAATCTCTTTGACATCATTTCTCAGTCTCTTTTTATTTTTTTTTGAGGGAGGGAAGGTGAGGCAATTGGGATTAAGTGACTTGCCCAAGGTCACACACCTAGTAAATGTGTAAAGTGCCTGAGGCTGGATTTGAACTCAGGTCTTCTTGACTCCAGGGCAGGTACTCTATTCACCGCACCACCTAGCTGCCCTTCATTCCCTTTTTCCTTACTCCAGACTTTGATAATAAGGTGACCTTTCTCGTTAAGGCTAGCTTCTACTCCTACCATTGATGTTACCCCCTTCTATTTTCAGCAGATTGATTCCATAATCATCTGTTCTTTTTCCATTCTTCATTCTCTCCATACCTACTACTTCTAAACCCAAACCCAACAACTTCATTTTACTGTATTGTCAATCAAATATATTGTTTTGTATGTCTCTTCCATTTTACAACTAAACCCTATGAAAACTTTACCTGTTCTTTACAACTCTCTCATTCACTTCCTAGGGCCCAACAATCTGCTTTGTGATTGTATGACTCAGCTTCCTGTATAACCTTGGACAAGTCGTGTAAACTTTTAGGACTCCAGTTTTTTTGTCTGTAAAATGAGATGGTTGGATTTGATAACCTAAAAGGACTCCTCCATTTCTGAATCTATAACCTAGGATCCAATGAAACTGATACCTCCAAAGTAACCAATGACCTCTTACCTTTCCAAGTTCAGTGGCCCATCATCTTGAGGTTTGTTTTGGACCTCAGTGACTCTAGAAGAGAGTATGAGACTAGAGATTTTGTACAACTCTGCCTCACTTAAATCCAGTTCATGAGGGAACTAAGACATCATCCCATGATGTCATCAGTCCTCTCTGAAAATGATCAACCACAACAGCTGCTAATCCCCACACCATCTCCAATTACTTTGCCTTTGCTTTGCATATATTTTTAATTTACTTGTATATATTTTGTATATGTCTTTCCTCTTTCATCGACTATAAGCTCCTTGAGGGCAGAGAAAGTGTCCTCTTTGTCTTAGTGTCCCTAATGCCTAGCATTATGCCTAGAAAATAAAAGGTACCTAATTTATGCTTGCTGAATGATTGATTGTCTATTGCCTCTGAGAATTAGTTTTCCAATAAATAATTTAACAAAGGAAGAGTGATGTAGTTGAAAGAACTCTAGAATTGGGAGTCAGAAGAACTGCATTAAAATATTGACTCTTCTAATTGCCACCCATATGATCTTGAATATATCACCTTGTTTCCCTGGACCTTAATTTCCTTATCTGTGAAATCAGGGCAGCTAAGTGGCACAGTGAATGGATTGCTGGGGCTAAAGTTGAAAAAAAAAAAGATCTGAGTTCAAATTCAACCTCAGACTCTTGCTAGATGTGTGGTCCTGGGCAAGTTACTTAACTCTTTTTGCCTTTGTTACCTCATCTGTAAAATGAGTTGGAGAAGGAAATGACAAACTTCTACAGTATCATTACCAAGAAAATCCCAGATAGAGCCAAAAAGGAACAAAGGAACATGACTGAAACAACTAAACAAGAGCAACAAAATATACATTCAGGTAT
>CM053594.1:119813114-119901134 GCA_028646575.1 Pseudocheirus occidentalis | reverse complement strand
GAATAGGTAATGGATGTGATGGTCAGATGGTTGGAAGCCCATCTGTTGATCTGTTTCTTGGTCTGTTTGTAACTTGTGTTTGCAGCTTGTGCTTGTAACTTGGGTTTGTATTCTCTGGAGTTCAGGGTGCTGATTTTTCCCCTGAACTAGGTAAATGATATGTTTGTTTTGAGTAAAGAAAGATTGTTAACCCATTTTGAGTTGCTTTCCTTTAGAAAAGCAGACCTAAGAACCTGTGCTAGCAGCTGCCCTGGGTATGCTAGGGTGCTTGCTGATACAATAACCAACTTAAATGTTGAAAAAAAATGGGTATAGAAGATGTAAACAATATCAGGAAATGGAAGTTGACAACCAAAGAGTAGCTTAATTATGCAAGCTCAGTGTTAATATGGTAAAGATGAAAACAAACCAAGACAGGTGGGATGATAAGGATGATAAAAAAGATTGTTGATAGCAAGATGAAGATAAAAGATGGGAGATTGGAGGTGATGGGTCATTTGATGATAATGAAAAAAGATGCTTCCACTATTATCTGGCTTTCATTTTCTTTACTGAGTAGCATGGACTTTGAATTGGTAAGGAATGATAGGAGAAAACAAAAAAGAGCCGCATGGAGCTAAAATCCCAGATAAATGAGGAGATGGCAAGGGCACATTTGGCTGCCCTCAGTTTAATTCTTTATGAAGAAGCTAAATTATATTCAAAAGAACTAAAAATAACTGGAAGTGAAGATTATTGAGCTACTCTTTCTAGCTTTAAAAAGTCATGGAAAAGAAGGGCACGATGTGTTAGAATTAGAAAGAATACTTGATGTGAAGTCAAAAAACTTATGTTTTAATCTCATTTCTGCCACTAAATAACTGTATGACCCTGGGCAAGTCACATCACCTTTTGGGGATGTTTTCTCATCTATAAAATGAGGAAATTAGAAAAAATATACATAGCACTAACTTTCCTTCCAGCTCTAAAATTCCACGATCATATAACAAGACATGGTTGCACGTTATACCAATTTTCTAAAGAAAAAGAAAAAAGAAAAGAAATTGTAGACCACTGAAAGAGTTCTTGATAAAATTCTAGAGCATATGATTAAAGGGAGGGCTTGTGAGCATTTGGAAAGAAAAAAAAACCTGAGATAATAGGAACATAGATGTATATGTGAAAGGGGCTTTAGAGATAGTCTAGTTCAGGGCTTCTTAAACTGTGTGTCTCTACCCCATATAGGGTCTTGAAAATTTTGGCAAAAATAAAAGGTTATTGAACACAAAACGACAAAAAATTAATTAAAAATAAAAAGTGTAATGAATCCAAGGTGTTTCTGGCAGTGCTTGCTCATCTTCCAACTTCACTGAAGCCTTGGTAATGAACACCAAGCACAGGCACCTTGCACTGTCCATACCCTCAGGCCACTCCACACTGACAAATGCTGCCTAAAGTGAAAAGGGGTCTTGAATGCAAAAAGTTTAAGAAGGCCTGGTCTAGTCTCAACTTCCTCATTTTATAGGCAAAGAACCTGAGTTTCAGAGGCAGTAAATAATTTGCCAATTTTCACAGATCTATTTACGTCTGACATCACTGGTATGGATTAGCGTGGTAGCTGTAATAAGAAATAGGATTCGCTTTGGCCATTTTTCTGGGTGCTGATTATAGTTTGTGGGTCATATGAGATAATATATGTAAAGTACTTTGTAAAACTTATGTGCTGTATGTTTATTATTGTTATCATTATCTTTTATGTAGTAAAAGCAGTAATAGGTCAAGTAATGACTAGAACCTTAGGATCAGAGAGGTAGCAAGAGCCCTAAACCTGGCATCAGGTAACACCTTCATTAGAATCCTATCTCTTTAAATTAGCTCTATGTCCACAAACAAGTCATTTTATGTATGTGAACCTATTTCCTCATCTGTAAATGATAATAGTATTACTTATAATTGTCTGCTTATAGGATTATGGTGAGGTTTAAATAAAATAGTGTAGTAAAGTGCTTTGTAAAAATGTAAAGTCCTATATTGGGCAGCTAGATAGCGCAGTAGATAGAGTTTATGGGCTCATCTTCATGAGCTCAAATCTAGCCTTAGGCACTTATTGTGTGACTCTGGGCATGCCACTTAACTCAATTTGCCTCAGTTTCCTCATCTGTAAAATGAGCTGAAGAAGGAAATGGCAAACCACTCTCATATATTTGCCAAGAAAACCCTAAATAGGGTAATAAAGGAAAGGACAGGATTGAAACAACTCAACAACAGAAAACCCCTATATCACAATCCCTAACTTATCATGCCTCTATCCATGGTGTTTTCAGCAATAGATTCTAAGCACTTTGAGGGAAAGGATTGTCTTGTTTTTGTCTTTTTACCCTCACTGCCTAGCTTGATTGATTGTTTAACTTTTCCTGGTTTCATTACAGATCATGATCAAGCGTACATTTTAGCTTTATTTTAGTTGTTTGAACACATATTTTATCATCCTCATAGACTAAAGCTTTGTGACAGCAAGAAATGTCATTTAAAAATCTTTTATCACCAGGACCTAGTGTGGTCTGTGAACATAATAAGCATTTATTGAATTGAACCAACATCCAATTTCAGTGTTGGTTTAAAAAGAAAGAAATTGAGGTTAGAGTTATTTCATTCTTTTAAAACTTATAATTTTTATCCTAATATTGAATACAGTGTAAATGATTTCTGACTTGACTAAAACAGGGGTTCTTAGTCTTTTTTTGTGACACAGACCCTTTGGCAATCTTGTGAAAACTATGAATCACTACTCAGAGTAATATTTTTAAGTCCACAAAATAAAAGGAAACCAATTATATTGAAATATAACTATCACTATATATATTTAAAATAGTTTAGGGATCCTAGACTAAGTATGTCTGCTTTAGAATATTGTAGATAGATAGTATGGCATACTGGATACAGGGCTAGCATGAGAGATAGAAAGATCTGGTTAAAGTCCTATCTCAGACCCATATTTGCTTTTAGAGCCTGGACAAATCACTCTCCCAAAGTAATTTTCTAAGCCTATAAATTCTAAGTCAATTTCTGCATTGATAGGAAATACTTCTTTTGGGAGGAATACTTGAAATGAACATAGGTCCAAGAAAATTTTTAATAGAATAAACCCAGTGAGAGATGATATGCCTGTGACCCATAGACCAACCTCATTAAATTTCAAGGGATTCTTAACTATGTTAGGCAACGGATGAAACAATTTTTTGTTGCATTTTTAATATAATATTTTATTTTCCCCACAATTATGTATTAAAATAATTTTTAAAGCATTTAAAAAGGTTTTGAATTCCATATTCTATCCCTCCTTCCCTCCCTCAGACATTAAGTGATCTAGTACAGGATATACATGTGCAATTAGATAAAATATTTCCATATTAGTTATTTTGTATAAGAAAATTTGAATAAAAAAAGAACAAAAGAAAGAAAGTGAAAAATAGTATGCTTCTGTATGTATTCAGACAGTGTCAGTTCTTTCTCTGAAGGTAGATAGCATACTTCATCAAAGGCCTTCTACTAAGTAATAAAGGAATTGTGGTCTGTTAGAATATAAGCTCCTTGAGAGCAGAGGCTTTTTTGCTTCTGTTTATGTATCCATGGTGCTTAGCATAGTCCCTCAATAAATATTTGATGATTAATAGCACTTAAGTGCTCTTAAATATTATAATACTAAAATATTATAAAATTGATTCCGGTAAAAAACTGGAAGGGTCAGAGAGTAAATAATTCCCCTCTCCCCTTATTTTGACTGAAATGGTAACAAGTTACAATTAATGCCATTTAAAAATTGATGAGATGATGAATCCAGCTGTTTGGAAACAAACTATTAACTGGTAATACATTGTAGACCATCACCCAGTCCTTCCCTGAGAAGAATGAGAGGAAAATCAGACTCTTACTTCTCTAAATATCCTCCAAAACCCCATTTTGTTGTCACCATTGTCCTAATTTAGTTTTGGCTCACAATTCACCAACATCTGTTCAGTGAGATTTTCCCAAACTCAGGTTTTTCCCCCCATTTCTGTTTTGAAGCCCAGGAGCAAAAGCATGGCAAGGGAAGTGTATTACAGATCACAAAAGTCTGTTTCCTCAGTATTTTCAGTCCCATCTCCCACCTTCTTATTAAAACTTTTATCTCCACCTTCAAAATCTAGAAAAGGAGAATTATCAGTGTTAGTTACCTCTCGGCACAATGAAAAAGTGGGAAATATGCAGAATCAGCTTCACAGGTAGAATTCTACCTAAATACATATATTTTGAAGAAAAGGGGATAGTGACTTAAAAATGAAGAATACCAACAACTGGAGATAAGTACCAGGTCCACTCAAGGCTCCATGGACTGTTAGAATGAAATGGTAGTTTCAGAGTAAATGTTTCTTAAAAAAAAACACAGTCTTTACTAAAGCCCCTTGTGATCCTATGAAGGAAGACGCTATCTGCATCTAGAGAAAGAACTGATAAATGGAAGTGTGCATAGAATTATTTTACATGTATATGTGTATGTTTGTGTCTATATTTATTTGTGTGTCTGTGTGTGTGAGTGTGTGCGTGTTGGTATGCATCTCTAGAGTGGGAAGGGGGGAAAAGGAAAAAAATAGAGAAAAAAGATTACGTGATCACTATATTATATACAAAGGAAATAGCAAGTTGTACAAAATATATTTGCAATTTCATGTGCAATCATTTTTTCCTATTCTAGTGTGTTATGGAAATGATTATTTTATTTAAGCTTAGAATAAAATTGAAAAAAAAAGGTCTATCCTAAAAATGGCCAAATTTTTATAATCCTTCTTTTCCTCCTTTTCCTTCTCCTCCTCCTCCTCTTCTCCCTTATTGTCCTCCTCTTCTTCCTCCTCCTTCTTTTATTCCTCCTTTTTCCTCTCCTCCTTCTCCCCTTCTTATTCTCCTTTTCTCTTTCCCTTTTCCATCTCTTCTTTCTTTTTTTCCCTCTTTCTCTTTATCCTTCTTTCCTCCTTCCTCTTCTTCATTTCTGACAATTGTTATCACAAAAGTTATCCAATGATTTATCAGCATAAATGCTTTGCCTTTTTTGAAGATGATAGCTTTTCTTTTTCTGGCTACTTGCAGTTCAAGGAGGGCAGATAACTCATTTTAGAACTGCAAAAGCCAGTTGAAAAGATAATTAAGTCATGAAAATGTGGATTTTTTTTTTTTACTTCTCTTTCTTCCCATTTTGGAGTTTGTTTCTCTTTTTCCTTTGGACGCAAGCCCTAGTTGTGGTTCTACACTGGGGCCCTTATTTAGTTCTGGTTCTACACTGGGGCCCTTATTCCTTCTTAATCTCCTCCATTCTGCTATTCCACCTATCCCTTCATTCAATGTGTGCTATAACTATATCACATGAGAATTATAGTTATAGACTGGATGACACCTAAGCAAACATCTAATCCAGTTCAACTTTTTTTCCTTTGCAGATGATAAAACCGAGGCCAAGAGAGGTTAAATGTCTTGGTCATGAGTTTGTTCATGGCTAATTAGTGGCAGAACCCAACATAAAACTGCAGACCTCTTGACTCCCAGGCTAGTGTTCTTTCTTCTAGAAAGAATATGAAACTAACTTTCACTTTTCCTTTTGCTACTGCAAAAATCTTAAGCACCCTATACAGAGTAGATATTGCCAGAGAGTGGTACAGTTGACACACAATCGGCCTCTAGAAGAGAAAAGACTGTTTCAGACTGTGGTATCATCATTTGGTTGACGATTTTTGGCTCTCCATTTTATTCTACGTAGTAAAGATGGTACCAAGATTCTATTTGCCCAGTCACTCAATAAACATTTATTGTCTACTATGTGCCTGGTCCCATGCTAAGCCCAATGCCTGCATAAATGATCAATATAGATATGAAATATTTATCTGAAGCTCAATAAAAAGGAGATTTAAAAAATGCTACTAAGGAGAGAAAATAATGTGGACCTTATACCTGGGATAATTTACAGCCCTTCATTTAGTGGACTAAGCTTGTGCTTTGCAATGAAATTTTTAAGAACAAATTAATTCCAAACTCAATCCAACTCAAGAAGTATTTTATTAAGCACCTAATATGGATATGGCAGTAAGCCATGTGCTAGGCAATTACCAGTGCTAATATAAATATCATTGTTTCTTCTTTCTACTCCCCTTCATTTATCATGAGTTTATCATTCACATCCATATCTTCTTCACTCTCCACCAATGTAAATTGATCTATCACTTTTCAATTTTATGTTCTTTTACATTGTTCTGGTCCTGTGATTACAATTGTTATAGGAAACTCTTTGGGAGCAAACTCTCTTGACCAATGCAATACAGCAACTTTTCTGTAATTTATACCACAAGAGTGTTTTCTGGGTGCCCCGAGAGGTTAATTGTTGCTACTCAATTGGGTCTGACTCTTCATGACCTCATTTGGGGTTTTCTTGGCAAAGATGCTGTACCGGTTGGCCATTTTCTTTTCCAGCTCATTTGATGGATAAGGAAACTGAGGTAAGCAGGGTTAAGTGACTTACCCAGGGTTACACAGCTAATAAGTATTTGAAGATGGATTTCAACTCAGAATAATAGATTAGGCTTCCTGACTCCAGACCTGGCATTCTATCCATCGCATCACCTAATTAGCTGCCCACAGTTAAATACTCAATAGATATCAGAAACAGGACCTAAACCAGCTTTTGGGCCTCTGAGGTGGGCCCCTTCTCCAGTGTGCCATGCTTCCTGTTTCTGCTTCTTTCTTTCTTTCTTTACAAATATATTAACATCTCATTTAAATTGTCTTCTCAGGCTGCATTAGGTTAGCCTTATAGAAAAATTCCATATTATAGCTAGGGAAGGGTGAATGAAACCTTGCTCCAGGAAACCAAAATCTGGGGACTGTTTCTTTCCTCAGGCCTGCTTTCTCTCCACAAAAATTCAGAGACCATGATCCCATGTCTTGCCTCATTCACTAGTCTGTCTAATGTAGTAATTACATTGCTTGTCTATTTAGCCTTGGACTGCCACTTCCAGGGTCCTATTGACTGGGTATCCCTATTATGAGGCCTACATTTTTCTCCCCCATTCTCTATGGGAATGCATGTCTAACAAGTAGAGGGCACGGTGTTTCTGAGAATGACTGCATCTATGATCACATTGTTCCCTATTTTCTGCTATACTGTACCCCAAGCCTGTCTTTTGAGGTGCTACTCTTTTCCGCCTTCTTCACCCCCATCAGCCTACTCTGAAATTCTGTCTTCCTCCCTTCCCTGCTCCTGCTCAACTATTTTTTTTCCCATGTGAAGGAATTCCTAGTTAAGGTTTTGGATGACATTGCTTATAACAATATTCTTTTGGCATTCCAGATATTTTTCACCAGGAGCTTGAAACGATTTTCCTCCATTACTAATGGTATGACTTACAGCCTATGAAAATAGGGTGTATTATTTGAAATAAAAGATATTGGTTATTTTCCAAAAAAATGGGTATCAACTATTTAGTTCACATACTAGCTATAATACAGCATTGTTCATGTTTTGACTGCTGTTTTGACTTAAACAGAATCATTCCCTATTTAATGGCCAACTAATGTTGAATTTGGAGATAGAATTACATACATTGGATAAAACACAGTATACAAATAAATACAGTATGCTGCTGTTTAAGTACTGCTGGTGCAATCTGTTGCCAATTCTTGAAAACATTAAATCCTACTTCTCCTCTACTAAATAATAACATAGGCTTGAGGTGCACTGGAGAATAAGGGGCGATGCAGCTATTGAAATCAACAGAAATCAGGCATCTAGTCACCAATTTGGGTTGGAAAATTGCCAAGAGAGATTTTATTTTTTTTCTAAACTACTGTTAAAATTGGCAGATTAAAACACACACACACACACACACACACACACACACACACACACTCTGCTATTGGAGACAACAATGAACAGCAGCCAGGGAGTCTTCTATTTCAGTTTCTCCCCTTATGATCCATCCATTTAAAGGGTCTTCTTAGAATATTTTATTGTCTCCCATACTGATTGGTCAGCATATTCTTATTATTTAATGTATTGTGTAATACCGTGTTTTTCTGGCCTGAAGCTAGTGAAGATGTTCAGGAAGGACATGGCAGTTTTCAGGATGGAGAGTATATTTTTGAAGAAAAAAGAAAAGAAAAAGAAGATAGAAATTAAAGTAAATATTAAAACTGTTGCTGAAAATATAGGCCTGCCAGGTTTTCTTTTTCTTTTTGAAAGAGGAAGAAGGCCCAGTATAGCAGAGTTGCTTATGAAAGCACTTGGTGCTTTGAGGCTCCTGGGTGGTATTTTGCAAATGCATGCTATTCTTGGCTTTGCACTGAGCTTCCATTGCTATTATACCAATACTTTGAGATTTCAAAGAACAGTCTTATTGCTAATTACCAGATTTTGACTTTTATGAAAACCCCACACCACATGTACTGATTTTATACCCAATGGCATGGAGGAATCTGAAATGTGGGTTTATCATAATAACCTCACCCTCTGGTATGTGGAAAAGCACTTGTAAAGTGGAAAGATCTTAATTCAAAAAACAAATGCAATTTGCACTTTTTTTTTAAAGGCTTGGCTGTGACTTGATGAAAAATGTTTTTACTCAAGTACTGGTGTTTCTCTGAAAAGCATGCTATCTTGGCATGATCCAAATGGTCTATGGAAGTGTCATCTTTCAAAATTTGTAGGCCCTCTATTGTTTTTATTCTATTGAATTCGTTTAGAAAAAAGATTTATTTTTTTCTTCTGACATCTAAGTTTTCATCTGGATATTTCTTAGTTGTTTGATATAGACGAAAGTTCATGGGCTGGGAGAAGAAAGTGATGTGAAAGAAAAAATAATCTTTCAATTGGCCATCATGGCACAGTGGAAAATGCAATGTATTGAGAATTGAGGGACATGGGTTTGAATCCTGACTCTGATACTTCTTTTCTGTATGACCCTGGGCAAGTCATTTAACTTCACTGGGACACACTTTTCTCATTTGTAAAATTAAGGAATTGAAATTCATGGTCTCTGATATCCCATTAAATCCTTTACTCTTCCTTAAAGTCTAAAGGTCAGATTTTGAACAACTATTCAAAAATAAGTTTAAACATCACCAGGGATTTTATGCTCATGGTGGTACAGGAGGATCAAGAGTCATGTACTATTTGCTTTCTATAAAAATATTTAAAAAATAATAAAACCAAAGCTAAAAGAATCAGAGGAAGTTGTAGGTTGTAGGTGAGAAAATGGGCACAGGAAAAGGATAGCATGAGCATGTGCAGACAGAGGAGGAAATACATCCACCTGTAAGATGATGAATCTATTCAGAAATTCCAGTATTGCTGGTATTGCATGTCAATGAAAAAAAAAAACCAAAACCCTCAAACTGCATGACATCCAATCATGGCCAACAAACATTTAGTACCTACTGCATACCAGGCACTGGGTGAAGCTCTATGGACACAAAGAAAGACAAAAATACAATACCTGCTTTCAAGAAACTCACCTTATAGTGGAGGAGACAATGCACAAACAAGTATGAATAAGAGATCTTAATGAGGAGTAATGTCAGAGGGAAGGGGCTATCAGTGTGGGATGGGAAGGGGAGAGCAGGAAATTAGGAAAAAAAATTCCTGCAGGAGGTGATATTTGATTTGAGCCTTGAGGGAAAACAGGGGAGCCAGGAGGCAGGTGCGTGGAGGGAGTTTATTTCATGTATAAGGAACTGGAAGGTGGAACATCATGTGTAAGAAACAACAGCAAAACTAGGACCACCTAATCATGGAATATAGCAAGGTGAGTAAAGTGTAAGAGCCTGGGAAAGGTAGGAAGGGGCCAGGTTGAAAAAGGCTTTAATCCTTATCTCTAAACTTCCCTTTTCTCCACTTTGTTACAATGTTCTTGTTAAACATCTCCTTTGAGGAGAGACAGTGAGAGAGACAGAGAAGACAAAGAGGTAAACACAGAGAAAAAAAGACACATAGAGAGACAGAGACAGAGATAGCTAGCTAGCTAAAGAGAGACAGACACAATGACACAGAGACACAGAGAGACAGAAAGAGAGAGAGAGAGAGAGAGAGAGAGAGAGAGAGAGAGAGAGAGAGAGAGATAGAAACAGACACAGAGAGACAAGTACACCCACAAACAGAGACAGAAACAGAGAGAGAATGAGACAGAGAGAGGAATACAGACAGGGACACACACACACACACACACACACACAGAATGAGAGAGAGACACAGAGAGACAGAAACAGAGAGGAAAAGAGAGGGAGAGATAGAATGAAAAAGAGAGTGGGTGGAGGGAAGGAGAGAAAGAATGAGATGAAGAAAAAGAGAATGAGAGGAAGAGGGAGGAAAAGAGAGAGGAGAAGGGTGAGGGAGAGAGAATGAGACAGAGAAAGGGAGAGTGAGAGAGGACGAAAGGGAGAGAGGGAGAGAGAGAGGGAGGGAGAAGATAAGATAGAGATAAAGACAGAGAGATGGGAAGAAAGCTGAGGAGGGGGAGGGAGAAAGAGAGAGAGAGAGAGAGAGAGAGAGAGAGAGAGAGAGAGAGAGAGAGAGAGAGAGAGAGAGGGAGAGGGAGAGGGAGAGTTATTCCATTTATTAAAATAGAACCATAGCCCGGTAGAGAGAGGACTATAAGAGAAAGAAGCCTGGGAAAAAGCAAAAACTATTCTCTAATGACCTGTAGGGATATGAAGTTTCCGTAGGAAGTCACAGGTGATCCCCATCATGTTTCACAGCAGCTTGCCCTTACAGAAATCTATTTACACTTCCAGAAGACACACATAAAGAAACAGCCATTCAATAAGTCTTTTGAAAGCTGCTGCTCCTATCAAACATCTCTATCATTCTGCCCTAAGGATTATTTTGGAGTGCTCATTAATAACACAGAAAGTCAACTCAACATTGTGTTTTCCCAAGAGAGATTACAGAGCCTTTTCTTGTTGAATGACTGGTCCATGCAAACGGTCACTCCTTCCTCCCCACGCCCCCAGTGTCTTGAGTGCTTCCATGTTGGACATTCTGCAGAAATGTCAGCAATGCTGTGGATGTATCTCCAGGCCTTTGGGCTGCCTCACGAGAGGCAGACCTTTTTATGGGTCTGTTGTTAAACTCTTTAACATTATGAGATTCATCAAAGTGAGTAACACAGCTAATCCTGTAAGAGTCTCTTACCCAATGAATGATTTATAACAAAGAGGAACTGACTTTATTAAAAGGTTCTCGTGCTCTAGAGGCCCTCCTGCTCAAAGAGCTCAGAGTTGCCACTGCCGTATTAGAAAAAAAAAAGTGCATTTTTCCAGGGGTGGAAAGAGAAAGGCCCAGGAAAGTTAATTACTGGCTGGGTATTCCTTTGACTTCCTTGAAGAAACTACTGGATCAACACGTAAAACTGAATGCAACAAGACATATATTCAGGCTTTCAGTCATGATGATAAATAGAATTCTTTTTCCACTGGCTCCTAATAGTGAGAGGGAAAATGTTATTTTTCAGGAGCTTGTGTTTTCCACTATGTATGTTCCCATCTGAATTTTGTAGGATAAATTCTCTTCACAATTTACTTGGCACAGGCTAAGTGTTTAATCAGTGTTTGTTGACTGGCATTAATTTCCCAGAGTCCTGACAAAACCACTATGACTTGTCTTCAGGAAGTTTTTCTAAATATTTGAAGCTATAGCTCCCAAAGAGCACAGTTCCAAAGATCACATATCACTAATAATAATATCTAACATTTATGTAGCACTTCAAAGTTTACAAACTACTTTATCAATATTGTCTGACCACGACCCTGGGTGGGAGGGTTTATTAATATCCCCATTTTATAGATGAGCAAACTGAGGCTGAAAGAGTTGAAATGACATTGTTAGGGTTGCATAGCTGGTAAATGTTTCCTTATCCACTCCAATGAGAATAATAAAACCTACAGTATTTCTTTCATTGAGTTATTTTATATTACATGTACTTATTTTACATAACCTTATATTACATAGCATATATAAAGTATTCCTCAGTCTTTAAAAAGTCATATAAATTTCAGTTATCACTTTACATGGTGCCCTAACCCCAAAACACCTTTTCACCTTTTATTGATACTTTTCCTACGTATTTATTGCCCTTGATAGTCTATTAAGTTTTTTTGTATCCATGGAAATAGTCATACTAACTTGTAACCTTCTGGAGGCCAGGAATTGCATCTTATTAGTGGGTATCCATGGCTACCAATGCATGCCTCTCTTGCATAGCAGGAAGAGCTAAGTGACTGGTCGTTGAGTGACCAAATTTATCTGAATCCATTAGATAATTTCTCATCATAGCCACAAATGTTGTCATTTAGTTCTGCCAGTGATGGGTTGACATAATCAGGCAATATCTAAAAATAGACTAAGAGTGGAATTTATGGAAATCATTAGTGTTGGTTTTGTATGACTACTTACTTCCTGCACATTTTCTCCCCAGTCTATCTGGGTGAAGCTTTAGACTTATGATACCTTCAATCTGGAGTTGTGCTGTGGCTCTGGTTTCATTTGATTGCATGTTTAGGCCATGGATGGTTTCATGAACAAGGCATTTAATGATCTATTAGATCATTGATCTGTTGGATTCATTAATATATAATGAAATGTATATTGTAAGGAACTACTGAAATATAGCCCCTTGGCTGAAATTCAGGAATGCTTATATGATTGTAAAGCTTTTTTTTTTCCCAGAAAAAAAGCAACAACAATACACAACAGTTTAATAGTGATCAGATGTTCATTCTGGGAAGCAGAGGGGGGGGGGGATGGTGGTAACTCTTTTGTTGGAATTGGTATTCAAAATAAATGCACCATAAAATCCAGTTTCTGCTAGATATGGAGCTAAAATCATGGAAAATTGGCTAGAGCACAAAGTAGAAGAAATCTCTCCTATCCAGTAATTTCTTTTTTTGTCCAAATATATTGCTCATCAAAGCTGCTAGCTTGTTGTCTATCATAAGAGAGGAGGTGTGGAATAGTACATAGAACTCTAGACTTGTAGCCAGAAAGGCCTGGTTTAAAATTTCTTCTTAGATACTAGCTGTATGACCCTGAAGCAATCACTCAAATTCTCTGACTGAGCCCCAATTTCCTCATCTGCACAATGGGTAATATGATAGTATCTACCTCTCAGGGCTTTTGTGGATATTTAATAAGGTAGTAAGCATATGGTAAACTTTTTCTGTATGTCTAGCATGTATGAATATCAATAGTTTAGCTTGGACAGTGGCAGAGATTTCTCTTACCCATCACCCTGGCAATGTGCCTCAACCTTAACCTAGGTGAGAGAGTCTGGTCTCTATAGTCCTTTCCATCTCAGGTTGTCAAGAAAGGTATTGTGATGCATTTTCCATTACGCTGCATGAGATCTGACAAGAAGCTGCTAGATAAATCCATGAAGCATTTTTGCCCAGACATTTCTGCTCCCAGAAGAAGAAGCCAACAGGCGGGGAGAGAGAGAGGCTCACCTGAGAACAGAAAGGGCCACGGGAGTTTTGTTTGTTTGTTTGTTTGTTAAGAAATACATGAAGAGGAAAAATTCTTGGGAAAAGGGGGAGTGGTTCTGGAAACCAATATAAAAAGGAAGAAAAGAAAGAAAAAGAGGGTGGAGAGAAAGACATTCTGGAAAGTAAAAGAGGAAATATCTGATGCAATTAGTTTCTTAAGAATAATTTGTCTGCATTTCATTCCTGCCTAGTCAATAGCATTCACTTCAACTCAAGCTGGGAAAATGCTTCTAGCTTATGATAATGGTTATTATTACCTGAGCCTCATTCTGGGGTCATGATCATGGCCATCGTACAGAATTTACTGCTCCCTGCTGACAACAGATGAGCTGCTCTTTTCCACATTAGACGATTATTCTTTGGCCTAAGTCTCTGCTTCCACTATTACCCAGATTAATGATGGGTATCATTAACCTACTCACTGTGGCCAAATGGTTGCTAAGCACCTAACCCAGGACCTCTGCTATTGGCTTGTCACCCCCTTGGTTGTGTGGTTGGTACTGAGGGCTCCAGGATGTAGTTGAGATGATAATGTGGGGTAGGAAAGGTCAGTATCCCATACTCTTGCCTTGACCCATCAATATTTTGCATTCCCTCTACCCTAGTTGGAAGAGACCTAGTGTCTCTTCCAACTACATAGGGCTCTTTGAAGAACCAGGCATGCTCTAGAGGCTCAATAAATCTTCATTGGTGATAACAATGAGAAGTGATCAATCTCAAAAAGTCAATAAGGGGTGGGAATGACTGAAGGAAGAATAGATAGTTAGGTTGTATAGAAGATAGGTGGGTGGCTAGCTGGCACAATAGATAGAGAACCAAGTCAGCAAGACCTAAGTTCAAATCTGACTCCTAACACTAGCTGTACAACCTTGAGCATGTCACTTTACCCTGTTTGTGTTACTTTCCTCATCTATAAAATGACCTGGAGAAGGAAATGGCGAACATCTCCAGTATCTTTGGCAAGAAGATCCCAGATGGGGGCTCAAAGAGTCCAAGAGAATTGAAATGACTGAACAACAGCAGAACAGAAGATAGACAAAGTTAGGAGGACTAATCTTGCCTTTAGCACTAACTTCCTTTGTAACATGGGCAAACCACTTACTCACTCTCAGCTTCAGTTTCTCCGTCTGTAAAATGAAAAGAATAATTACAAGCATTTCAGAGTTATTGGATAACATGTAAAGGATTTGCAAACCTTGAAGCACTAAATAGAAATAAAAATTGTCATTATCTGATCATTATGCTATATCAAACTATGATGGGGGAGAGAAATCCACAAGGGCATCTATGATCAACCAATCAGAGCATATGAACATGGGCCACGCCCTGTCATACCCACAGTAGTCAATTGAGGGCTTGTCTCCAATACAATAACACTCTTCAAAATTCTCCCTTTCTGTAGTCTCCCACCACTGGTTTACTTGCTGGGAATTTTCCTGTCAGGGCTTAGGTTATTCACCGGTCATCACTGCAACCTCACAGACAAGATCCTCTCCCCAAGTGTTCCTCTACCCAGCTACCAGATTATTTTATGACTGTGTGCTGTCACCCCAATGGGTAGGCTTCACATTCTGGGGCAAATGCCAATAAGATCTTCCTACTTTTCATTATTTTTATTCAATTGGAAAAAGTGAATAGAACAAGATGAGCTGACATGAATGGGTCACTATCTGCATGGCAGATCTCCTTACATTCTCTTTTCCCCAAACCGACTATTCTTCTGAACTTTCCTATTTCCCTCAAGAGCACCAACATCCTATTACTTTCTACAGTTTTCAATTTCTTATTTATGCTTGATTCCTCATTCCTCAAGTTGAATTTGCTTTCTTAATTGAGAAATCTGATGACTTTTTCTCAATCATCATCCTTCTTGACTTTTCTTCAGCATTTGACACTGATGATACATCACCCTCCCCAAACTTTCCATTCTTCCCCCCCAACATCTCCACCATATTTCTCTTTACCCATCTCCCAATGCCCCAGATAGACTGGCCTGATAGCCAGGGCGGAACAGCAACAGTGGGTTATTGAAACCATGTGGATGAATTGGAAATCCACAGCTCCAAGCTTTCCATGAGATTAAGGGCCTTATTTTTTGCCTTTCCACTAGATCCTAAAGTTCTTTGTATCTTCTTATCTGCTCAACTGCTATAACCTCTGAATTCCTTGGCATTGTCTTTTGTCTTACTAATGTAGCCTAAAGACTCCTGAGCCTTGCTATCCACCTCCTGGCTAGCAGAACCTTAGTACCTTTGTGCCTATCCATTTCCATCTGTAGTCGAATTCTTTTATACATGTTATTTCTTCAAATTAGAATGTGAGCTTTTTGAGAGCATGGGCCATCTTATTATTATTATTTTTTTAAGTAAGCACTTAAGTTGTTTTTTCCCCCATCCTTTCATTTGTTTCTCCTTTTTAGGTTTCTAAAAACAATGCAAATTTGTTACCTATAAAAATTCTCCCAACTTTACAATTGGAAACTGAATTTTCTAAGCTGCTTAAAAGCCTTACAAAGGAAGAATTTTAGTGGATTTTGAACCCATTTGTTAAAAAATACAGAAATGCCACAGTTTATAAAAAACAATGATTGACATTAAGAAGATGGAAATTTATAAGCCAAATTTCAAAGAGAAACTTTTGCACAATTGGTAGAAAGGATGGACAAATGAATATCATGACTTAGTGAACATAGCTTATAATATGCTTTTTCTATCTACCTAGCTTTTGTATTTGTATCTACCTAGCTTTGTGAATTATCTTTTTGAGCTATGATACTCATTAAAATAAAATATCAAAATAAACTAAAGTTAGCACCAGACCTTTAATTCCCTATATCACAATGTTAGACTGAGATTTTCATAAGGGAGGTACATATTAATCACATTACTGTCATTAAAAATATCATCCTTAAGAATAATATTTTAGTTAGCATAAAATGTTTTTGTATGCTTAATAAAATATCGGTTAAACTATTTTCATCTTTATCTCATTCTTTTAAAATTTCTACTTAAAAACCTAGAAAATAAAACTGTAAGTTTTATGATGTGCACAATTATGTATACTTGTATATTTGTACACATATATATAATTTATAAATAAGTAAATATACACATATTGGGAGTTCATAATAAATTTATTTTATTAATTTATTTATTGATGATTAAGGTTCATTATGGAAAAAGTTTAAGGACTACCTAGTCATAGGAGAGTCCAAAAGGCTACAGTAATCTCTTGCAGAAGCAGAATACTATACAAGTATTCATATCTTATAGTCCAACACGAATGAGCAAAAGCTATGTCAGCAGAAGGAAAACAAAACCAAAAATTTTGTGTTTGCTCTACAAAGCTGAGAAGTCTTTGAGAATAATTCTAGATAGAGACTATCTGTTGTCTGAGAACTAGCCTACCTGTGTAAAGAGATTTCTCATCAATCATTTTACTACTTGGTTATACATTCTATAGCCATGGTAATCCATGAAACCAAGTCAAGTCTTTGGTTATAAGTGATGAAATGGAGATAAATTATAATCAACCCCTTAAGAAAAATGTCTGCTGTTAGAGCATGCTGTAATCCATTATTAGGAAGTGGTTGTTCCAGGATGTTAACATGAATATGTTGCATAATATTTATGCTTGTTAGGAAAAGATTTACTTATCTGGTTAGAGCATAATTCACATGAGCCAGGCACATGGCTTCTACCCAGGTTGGGTCAGTGTGGTATAATCAATCAATCAACAATCAGTAATCATTAATCCACTAAAGATGATGTTGCAAGGTTTTGTAGATACAAGTACAAAGAATGAAATAATCCCTATTTACAAGGAGCTAATGTTAGAAAAGGAGACAATGAGAACATATATAAATATATGCAGTAGAAATGGAAAGTGAATAAACACAAATATACTCGAATTAGTTAAATAGAAGACCAATGGGAAGGTCATTAGCAGTCAGGGAAATGAGGAAAGACTTCTTGCAAAAGATGATACTTGAGCTGTTAATTAATAGTCGATGACTTTGCACAATTCTGCCTCGCTTAAATTCAATTCAGTTAAAACTTTACCCTGTGGTATCATTGGTCCTCTGTAAAAACAAAGGAAATTTCATAGATGCGCATTAATTGGGGAATCACTGAGGAAGTTGTGGTAGAGATGATCATGGTGGAATACTACTGTGCTATAAGAAATGATGAGTGCAATGATCTTAGAAAAACTTGGAGAGAGTTGCACAAAGTAATGAAGAGTGAAATGAGCAGAGCCAATTACTATATACAGTAATGGCGGTTTTGTTTTGAGAGGAACTTTGAGCAACTAAGTCATTTTGACTGATACAAATACTGAAATTAGTTACAAAGGACCTATGTAGGAAGATACGATCTGCATTCAGCAAAAGAAGTGATAAATAGAAGCATATATAGAATAATTTTGCATACAGACAGACAGACACACACACACACATACACACACACAAAAGTCTGATGATAGTCCTCTCTGAGGGTGGAGAAGGAAAGAAAAAAAAGAAAAAAGTTGCATTATAACTTTATTATATATTTAAAAGGAATATCAAGTTGAACATAATAGATTTTCAATTTCATCTGCAGTCATCTTTTTTTATTCTACTATATTATGGAAATGCTTGTTTTATTTATTAAGTTCAGAATAAAAGAGAAAAACAAACAAACAAACAAAGATGAACAGCAACAACCTTAGAGAAGGACTCTATCAGGTGGAGGAAAGGAAAAATTTCATTCCTGGAATGTGGGATGATGAGTGCAAAGGCACAGAGGTGGGAAGCAGAGTATGTGAGGACCAGAGAAAAAGGCAATCTGACTGGATTATAGAGAATGGATAATAATACTTAATAATGGATTTAGAGTTGGGAAGCCTAGGGTTCATATCCACTTCTGACACTTAGTAGCTAGTTGCATGATTTTAGACCACCCCTGTTTTAGATAGTTCTCTCCCTGAATCTAACTTTCCACCTCTGAAAATGCCTATACTAACTACTTTTTGTAGTTGTGGGGAGGTTCAAATGATATAATGCAAACAAAATACTTTGCATCCTTTACAGCATCACATAAACGTCAATTATTATTATTATTTCAGATCCAGATTCTAATTGTGTCACAAATGTGGGCCATTTGTCCCTTGACATGGGACTGACTGAGAGAAAGTATTGATATTTGGCTCAGAATAAATCCCTTATCGCTCTTAGAAACACAAGGCCAGGTTAAGATCTTCTTAGAGTGGGTCACATGGGTTAACTCCTGTACTAAGGACATAAGAAATACTTAGGTCAGAGAAGTTCTCAGTAACCCACTGTATTTCTACTTCTTACCTGACTGTGGCCTACTGTTCACTAGCTCCTTTCACCCACATAGGCACACTCATGCATCTACTTCCCAAATGAACATCTCTGACCCATCTCATTGTCCTCATGATGCACTGTCGTCTTTACTGTCTGCAGGCTGCTTTTCTTCGAGGTTCAATGGTTCCTATTTGTCATATGACTCCTGACGTGGCTGGCAACAAGGCCGGCAGCACTGGGCTGAACAGCCCGCCAAGCTCCAGTGTTCCAAAATCTCCAGTAATCTCAAGATTACTGTGAAAGTCAGAGATTGTCAGAGTCATCTGAACAATCCACCAGTGCATCTGTCTCATATGCTGCATACAATTTGTGTGAAGTATCCCTCTAGCTTCCCTATAAAACGAACATCAGTGTTTACCTATAAACAGACACAGAAGTCACTGCTGACTGGATTCTGCTTTGTATACAATCCTATTATATGAAGGGCTCAAGCAGCATGTCTGTCTGCCTAGATGTGTGTGTTCTTCTCCTCCAGCTGCCAACAACCTAAATTATTCAGCAAGCCCTGATCATGCCAAGTTTTTAGTCAACAATGGAGATCCTGCCAAAGAGCTAATAATGTTTCAAAAAAAAAAAAGGCAATGTTTGTGACAATTAACAGAGCCTGCAGCCTGCAAAGAGAGTTGGTTGGAATCATTTGTAAAGGAAAATTTAAATGATATGCTTCATTATAAACGGTCCCATGCAACACAGTGCTAATCAACCAAAGCAACTTCTCTTCCCCTCCCCCTTTTCCTTTCTATCAGATACACCAAAATGCCACAGAAGCCAAAGTTCTTGGCTGCTGTGAGCCTCTGTTCTGCCTACCAAAGCATGCCAGGTGGTTATCTATCAGTATTATAATCAGCTTAGATCAAACTGAATAATTAGCCCTAAAGTGGATGGATAGAGCCCCAGCCTCTTATCTTCTCTATTAATAATCACAAGTATAACTTCACAGCCAAATCAAGAGGCATGGTACTGTTCCCCTGAGAGCCTGTTTGGGGAAAACCCCCCTGGGACTTCACCGATGGAAATAGTGCAGATGGGACAGTGTGTCTCAAATGATGAGCTGACAGCTGCCAAACTCTGTAATTCTGCCTTCCCTCTGCCACTCCAGTGTGGGGGTGGGGAGGGAGGATAGAGAAGAAGGTAGAAAGTAGAGCTGGGGAAATAAGAATGATTCATTGCACTAAGTAGCTATTACCCTGGAAAGAGAATGTTGAGAGTAAGAGAGGGAGAGGGGAAAAAATAGGGCAGAAGGATTCTAAAACAACTGTTATTATTCACTCATTTTTTAGTCCCTTCCAAGTCTTTGTGATCCCATTTGGAGTTTTCTTGGCAGAGATACTAGAGTGGTTTGTCATTTCTTTATCTAGCTCATTTTACAGAGGAGAAAACTGAGGTAAGCAGGGTTAAGTGACTTGCTTATGGTCACATAGCCAGTAAGTGTCGGTGGCCAGATTTGAACTCAGGGAGAGGAATCTTCCTGACTCCAGCCCCCTCCCTCTATCCACCTAACTGCCATCAAAAATACTAACCTTGGTTAAAAGAAAAGGCACAAGCCAATCTAGCCCAATACAGGTTTTTAGTTTACATAAAGATCAGTACTATTATTTCTCATTCATTTCTTTTTTTCAAGCATTTCATAGTATGTTTTGCCAAGCCTTCAGTCACAAAATTAGATTATTTAGGTTAAAAACAAACAAACAAAACACCAAACTAGAGCTATATTTTTTTGTTTTTTGTTTGGTTGTAAACTTGCATTTTATTATAAGGAGCTAAAACATAACCCTTAGGAGGAATATATCAAAGTTTTTAAGTGTTTTACTCTCCTAAAAATCAGATTATGTGCCTATTATAGTATTTCCATTTCATTAGGGGAAGGCAGGGCATAGAGAGACTTAGACTCCTGCAGCCTCTATGAAATTTTTTTTGGAGGGGGTATGGCAGGGCAATTGACTTGTCCAAGGTCAAACAGTAAGTGTTAAGTGTCTGAGGCCTGATTTGAACTCAGGTTCTCCTGACTCCAGGGCAGGTGCTCTATTCACTGTGCCACCTAGCTGCACCTGCTTCTATGAATTTAAGCATAAGCTGAGAGACTAGGGGTTAAGTAAACATTCAGGGTAAGAGTTCACTGGGTCAAGCTTTTGAATATTGGGGATGTCTTACACAAGGTCACTCGAGGCAGGGCTGGGGACGAGAAGACTTTTATACTTGGGAGCTACTGCTCCCTCACCTTTTAGATCTCCCTGGAAAAGTGTGGCCAATGCCACAGGCGTGTGATTTGGAGTAGTGGTGATTGAGGGGAGAAGGGAGCAGTCCTATCTTACTTATTCATCCCTTGAGGTTCCTCTCTTCCCTTACTGTCCCAACTGATAACCTTACTTCATATGTCAGTATAAAAATTAAGACCATTTACTAGGAGCTCTCTCTTTTACCTTCTTATTTTTAATCACTCAGATGCCTTCTCTCATTATTGCTTTCTTCACTCCTATATCAAATAAATTATCATCTTCCTGAGTTCAAATATGGCCTCAAATACTTACTAGCTGTGTGACCCTGAGAAAGTCACTTAACCCTGTTTGCCTCAGTTTCCTCTGCTGTAAAATGAGCTGGAGAAGAAAATGGCAAACCATGCCAGTATCTTTGCCAAGAAAACTCGAAAAGGGGTCAGACCAGACTGAAAAATGACTGAACATCCAATGAAGAGGTAACCCTTCTCCTTGCCTAGGCAAACCCCTCTGTAGGTGCTGGCTGATAATTCCATTCCATCCTGTCTTCTCCAGCAGATTGCTCCTCCTATCATCCCTACTAATCTTCCACTGTTCCACCTACTGACTGCTTCCCAATGTCATCAGATCAAAAAGAGTGAGGTGGACAGTAAGGAATAAGAAGAATGGAAAGATAGGAAAGGGCCAGGATATGAAGGTCTTTGAACACCAAGAAGATTTTACATTTGATTCAGGAGGTGTTAGAGAGATACTAGAATTTATCAGACAGTGGTAGAACATAAGCGGGGCTACATTTTGGGAAGAACAAATTGACAGCTGAGTGGAGAATGAACTGAAAAAGAAGACAGACCAACCAGCAGGAGGCTATTGCAATAGACCAGGTGTGAGATGAAGAGGCCTGCACCAGAATGGCAGCATCAGTGTCAAAGATGAGGAAGCGTAATGTACGTGCAACGTTGGTAAAGTGGAGGCTATAGCACTTGGCTGCAGCTTGGATATGAAGGATGAGAGAGAGAGAGAGAGAGCGAGTATTTGAAGATGACACTTAGCTTGCAATCCTGGGTAACTGAGAGTTATAATTGTTTCAAACAGATAGGAAGAAAACTAGGAGAGAGTAGTATCGTGATGGGCATTCTCTGCATATTTAGTCTTGTAATAATAATAATAATTAATAATAATAATAGCTAGCATTTATATAATGCCTTAAGATTTACAAAGCATTATACATGTTACCTAATTTAAAAGTTTCCTAGAGGACTGAGAAGTTAAAATGTATCTTGCTGAGGATGAACCAAGGTCTTTCTGGCTTCCAGGATTTCTCTTTGTTCACTACATCATGTTAATAAGGTAATAACTAAATTGTTCTAGTTCTTTTTGTCCTATTGTGCATTCTTTTTTTGTTTTCTTATGTGTATTTAAAAATAGATTGTTATTTTTAAAATTCCAATCAATACTCACTACCCCACACTCCAAAAAGAACCCTTCTCCCCTACCCTCCCAACTCCAGAACAAATGTATAGTTAAGAAAAACAAATGTACACTTTAACTTTGTTTGAAAATGTATGTCTCGGGGCAGCTAGGTGGTGCAGTGAATAGAGCACTGGCCCTGGAGTCAGGAGTACCTGAGTTCAAATCTGGCCTCAGACACTTAACACAAAAACCAGCCGTGTGACCTTGGGCAAGTCACTTAACCCCAACTGCCCTCCAAAAAGCAAAAAGAAAATGTATGTCTATTTCTGCACTTCTAGCATATCACCGCTCTACCAAGAGATGGGGAAAATGCCTCACCATTCTTCTGAAGTATGATTGGTGGTAGCTTTGATCAAAATTCTTCAGTCTTTCATTCAAAGTTTTTTTTTTCCTTTCACAATATTTTTGTGGTCACAACATAAATAGTATGGGTAGCTACGTGGCACAGTGAATAGAGTGTCAGGTCTGGATTCAGGAAGCCTCATCTTCTCAAGTTCAAATCTGACATCAGACACTACCTGTGTGAACCTGGGCAAGTCACTAAACTCTTTTTGCCTCAATTTCTTCATCAGCAAAATGAGCTGGAGAAGGAAATGGTGAACTGCTATCTTTGCCAGGAAAACTCCAAATGGGGTCATGAATGGGGCAGCTAGGTGGTGCAGTGAATAGAGCACCAGTCCTGGAGTCAAGAGGACCTGAGTTCAAATCCGGCCTCAGACGCTTAAACACTTACTAGTTGTGTGACTTTAGGCAAGTCACTTAACCCCAACTGCCCGGCCTCACTCCTTCCAAAAAACTAACACCGCCCCCCAACCCCCTTTCAAAATGGGGTCATGAAGAATTAGACATGACTGAAAAACAACTGAACAATAACAAACATAAATTGTGCTTTTTGGGGGTCATTTCATTCTACAGCACTTCATGGGGACATCTTCCTATGGTTCTCCGAATACATCAAATTTATCAATCCTCCATTCATCATACACAAATGTTGGTTTAGCAGTTTCTCAGTGGGTGGACCCTCTCTTAGTTTTCAGATCTTTGTTATTAATAAAAGAATGCTCCTGTCAATATTTTTGTACATATAAATTCATTCCCTCCTGTCCTCAGCCTTCTTGGGAATATCTGTTTAATAGTAATATCTCTGGGTCACAATATACACAGCTTAGTGACTTTTTAGCTATAGTTCCATATTGTTTGCCAGAATGAAATCCAGACAGTCTTCAAAGGATTCAGGACTTAAGCAACTGAAAGCTGTAATAAACAAAATGGAAATTGTAGTCACCAAACTGTTCCTGTGGTATTATAGGCCACTGTTGGGCCTCCACATGAGTTACTCAACTACTACAGTGCTAATAAAAGCCTAAAAGGCAGAGGGAAATTCCACATGTTGTTAAATGGCCTTGTTGACGGATAGATTCCACCTGGTAGAAGGTATTAGCTGCAGTAGACTTGACTTAATGATGGGGAACCCAGTGGGAGACTTTGAGGAGAGAGATGATAGAAATTAAAGCAGAGACAGAAAAGATCTTTTTAACATACTTTTGGACTTGACTAGAGGGAATCAAGTCAATCAAATGTTCATTAGGAGGGTGCTGACAGTTTTAGACATTGTGCTAAGAGATGGGAATATAAAGAAAGATAAAAACCTAGGTTCTGTCCTCAAGGAGTTTATGGTTTAATGGGGAGACAACTCAACATACAAGATCTATATGGAGTAGGAGGAATGCACCTAGTTGCCCCATTTGTGACTCCATTTAGAGTTTTCCTGGCAAAGATAGCAGTTCACCATTTCCTTCTCCAGCTCATTTTGCTGATGAAGAAATTGAGGCAAAAAGAGTTTAGTGACTTGCCCAGGTTCACACAGGTAGTGTCTGATGTCGGATTTGAACTTGAGAAGATGAGGCTTCCTGAATCCAGACCTGACACTCTATTCACTGTGCCACCTAGCTACCCATACTATTTATGCTGTGACCACTCCTTCCCTTTCTTAGAGGGATGGCATTGAGAGGGAGGAGGAGGGGACCTGGAAGAAGGTAGTATTGAGGGAAGACGGGGGAGCTGGAGTTGGGGATGGTCAGTGAGAAGGTATGAGTCAGGAGATGGATTTTTTGTATGAGGAACAGCATTTAGTATTTAGTATTGCTGGAATACAGAGTACGTGAAGGGGATGGAAGAAGGCTAGAGGGAAAGCAAGGAAAGAACAGCTGTATAAAGCACAAATATCTTACTAGAGCGAATGATATCTCTTTAAAAATCATAAAGTCTTTGGGTTTAAGGAATTGCTTCAACCTATACCTGCATAATAAAATATTTTAGAGCTCACATTTATATAATATTTTATTATATAATATGCATTATACAGTATTTTATTATATGTATTAGATGATATTTAATCATATGCATTATATAATGTTTTATTACATATTATATACTATTTTATTATATATTATATACTATTTTATTATATATTACATAATATTTTAAGGTTTGCAAAGAGCTTTACACAGGTTAATTCATTTGATCTGCACAACAGCCTGGTAGGTACTATTGTTATCCCTGATTTACAGATAAGAAAACTGAGATTAAGGGACTAAAGCCACTAAAGTGTCTGAGGTTGGATCTAAACGCAGGACATCCTGACTCCTGGTCCAGCACTCTATTCACTGCATCACCTAGATGCCTTTATAATATCTTCAAGTCTTCACCCAGTCTTCACTTAGACGCCCTTAATGATATAAAACTTACTGCCTCCTGAAAGAACCATTCTACTTTGAAAGCTCTAATAATTAGGAAAATTTTTCTTTTATTTAGTTACGATTTTTCTGTCACTTCCGCTGAGCTGATACTGGTTCTGCCCCCCTGAACAGGGGGTCAAGCAAAGCAAGTCTGGAGATGGTGTGTGGAGGAGGAATTTAGTAAAGTTTAAGACGATTTTATTCTGTAATTGAAAATATTTCCCTATATAAGATATAGCTTTCCTCTATGGACATCACTTTTGATACTTTGTTCTGGCATTGATTATGTCTCTTTGTTAGGTGTACACTATTCTTTGCTCCTAATTAGCCCACTGACACCACATTCTCTGGTATTGATTGAGTAATGATTAGTTATGCATCCAAGCTACACCTTTGGACTTGGCCTTTATAAAGGAGAGCAGAGTGGGAGATGAGAATCAGAATTGAGACTAGAGGGGTGTTGGTTGGACATATGCTGACTGGGTTCCATGGAAGGAAACCTGAGCAGTGCCATGAGCCCTGAAGGGAGCTACGTGGCAATAGGGACGTTAGCAGAGGTTGGTAAGTGCCCACATTGCAAAGTGATTCCTTGAACAAGAAGAATTCTGATACCCTTTAGACCCAAAGAAAAAATCCCTGAGCCAAACAGTAGCTGAGGGGCAGAAATAAAAAAAAAAAGCCACAACGTAGAGGAACAGACCTATATTTTGTCCTGAATTAGTACTGTGAGTCATACTAATTTTATAAGTGGCCCGAGGGGGTAGGGCAGGTATCAAAAAACCAGTCAGTTTTAAATGTTATCTCCTTTTCAGGGAATGCCGACTCTATGACATTTCTATATATCTGGAGAAATTTATCAGTCCCCAGTGAAAGTAAGTTTCATAGGAGAAAGACATATGCCTTGACTGCTCATGGACTCTGGTGTAAATTCATTGTCTTTTGTGTTTCAGATAGATGAAGTTAAATCTGTCCTATATTTGAGGTATTGTTAGCCTGAATACTTGCCTGGGACTTGAGTCATTTTCTCTTTTTGTGGAGATTTAGACATGAGCCAGATTCTCACTTTTCAGAGGAAACCATGGGAAAGGGCATACCGAAATAGAGATTTTTGTTAGGTACTTTGTTTTAAATGATTGAATACAATTACCATAAACCCAATTTGGGGTCCTGGCTGATGAGATTTATGTCTTTTCCTCATGAAATCCATCTTTCATGAAAAGAAAGTATACTTTCATTTGTTGAGAGTGGTTTTCACTCAGAGTGTTACCTCAATTGAGAAACTCACAGGTCTTGACCAAACATAAACTTTGTACATATACATATTTTTGGGTTAGACCTGTGATTTCAACAATACTGGGAGCTCCTGGTGCAAAAACTGCCACAATATATGCAGATGGGATGCCACCAATAAAGGTTAATGATTTGTCCAAGGTCATATATGTGTGAGATGTGAAAACCTGAAACCAGGTCTTTTGGATTCCAAGGTCAGTTCTTTGATCAGCTATGCAACTCTCTCTGTGTCTCTGTCTGTCTGTCTGTCTCTCTGTCTGTCTGTCTCTCTCTCTCCCTCCCTCCCTACCCCTCTTTCTCCCTCTCTCTCTCTCTCTTTCTCTCTCTCTCTTTCATTCTCAAATCTATCTCTCATCTCTCTGTCCATTATCTAGATTTGTGATCTCAGGATACTCCTCTATATGACTACCCCCTAGGATTATTAATACAAAACAACTGGAATCCCTCAGTCATACCATTTTTCTTCTCTTCTAGTAAGTGTATTTCCAACACGTTGCAATTGGAAATAGTCAGATTTAAAGATAAATTGCAAATGAACCAGAAAAAAGGGGGAAAAGCATCATGCTCTCTTTTAAATTTAAGGAATATGTTAACATTTCCCTTTTTAGTTTGAAATAGCAGCTCAGCTTCTTCCCAATAAGTCATGAAGTAGTTTTATTCTACTTATCAGAATGATAGTAGTCTGGAAATTTCTTCTTTAAGTGAAAAACAGCTGGAAAGAAATAAAGTGAGCAATGTTTCCTTGTTCTTTTGTGGATTTTATATAGACAGCAACTTGGCACAGAACCCATATTTCCAACATCCTACCCCTAAGGAGCTAGTTAGTGTAAAAAAAAAAAAAGAGAGAAAACCCACTTGGGCAGTTGCAAGCACCAATTCCCTGTTACGAAAACAAGAGAAAGGGAAAATAATCCATTTTTTATGGTATATTACCTACAAGCACAGACCCGACTTTGGTAATCATGCTTTTGTTGCACACAAACAGTAAAATATTTATGGAGACAATGTGATTTGGGTCAAGACATTAAATAAAGTAAAAGTTGCTTTATTCAATATGTGATGAACAGTATCCATATTAAAAACCATTGGGAAAAGTGTTCAAATGAAAAAATATGCTTAAAACAAATTCATCTGTTCAATGCTCATAAATGTTTTAAGAAATGCAGACAAACAAGTCCTGAAATCCATCTTTACCGTACACAGTTGAAAAACTAATAGTATTTATTTAATCCGGAGGGGAAAGTGACAAGGAATTTGGCTTTTAATGATCAACAGGAAAGACTTTTCCTGGGAAATTACCCTAGTGTTTGTTGTCAGGCAAGTTACAATAGGGTTATCACTCTTCTCTTAGCAAATTGCTAATGTTGTTAGTTTGGCATTGATCTACAAAGAAAGGGTTTCTTCCCTGACCAGCAGCAAGTCTTCAGTTTTGATACAAATATTTTGTTGCCTGCATTAGAGAAATGTAGGTATGTGTCAAGAATGCCAGTGAAATGGCATTGCTGATAGGAATGGTTATTACTCAGAGAGGTTAGGATGTCTTCAACCAGGTGTATCTGCTAGGATTGGTCACAGCTAGGACATGGAATGCTGTTATTTTGGGAAATTCACTAAGGAAGTGGAAGTGTTGTCTCATTTAGACAGAGAAATGAAACATAGGCCTCCAGTGTGCCTATAGGCAAGGTACTTTAACCTCTGTTTGCCTCAGTTTTCTCACATGTCAGTAATCTTTAGAAAATTACATAGAATGAGAGAAGTTTGGAATGACTAAAGAGTAAGAAATGTTTTGATTTTCAGGAAAGTTTGATTCTTCAAGCTTCAAGTTCAATTTTGATTCCTGACAAAATTCTTGAATATATTATTATAGATATGAGTTGCTAGTCATTGGGGAGGGAGTGATCATTAAGAGCTAATATGAATTAATAAAAAAACAAGTCATGCCAGACTACATTCATTTTTTTCTTTGACAGAATTACCAGATAGATCAAAGAAATGCCACTGTAAACTAGAATTTTAGATTGATATTTGACATCTCTCAGAAGGAACACATAAGAGAGACATGGTAGTGGTGTCAGAGGAGGTTGAGTGACCAGAACCAACAATTTATGAACTGGTCTCAACTTGGAAAGATGTCTCCAGTAGAATGCCTCAGGGATCTTTCCTTGGCCCTGTTCTGTTAAATATTTATTTGAGTGGCTTGAATGATGTCATAAATAGTATTTTAGTCCTTAATAGAATCTTACTGATTGCTTGTCAAAGTTAAAGATGACAAGTAACTGAAAGGAAGCACTAACAGCCTGGATCACAGATTTAGGATCACAAAAGATCTAAGCAATCTAGAATGATGGGCTAAATTTAATAAAACTCAACTGTGACCGTAAATACATGTAAAGGACTATACTTGATTAAAAAAAAGTTAACTGCAGAAGTAAAGGATGAAAGAGATATAGTAAGATTTCCTGATTGTAAAGAAGAGCTGGGACACTTGGTAGACCACAAGCTTGATATGCATCAGCAGTGTGACATGGCAGTCAACAAGCTAATACAATATTAAACTGCATTAACAGAAACATAGTGCCCAGAATGGAGTCTTGATCAGATCACATTGTAGTACTGTGTGACCATTATGCACTTCATTTTAGCAAGGATGTTGACAAGCTGGAGTGTATATGTAGGACAGTGACCAAGGTGGTGAAAGAATTAAAACAGTGTCATGCAAGGATGAGTTGAGTAAAGTAGAAATATTGTAGCAGCAACCACACTGGCATACCCAGGACAGCTGCTAGCACAGGTTCTTAGATAGGCTTTATTAGGAAAGATAGCTGTTTAAGGGGTCAACAATCTTTTAAAATTACATTCACTAGTTCAGTGGAAAAGTCAGCACCCTGACTTTTTATTCAGAGAAAATACAAAGAAAATGCAGAGAATACAAAAGCAGAGAAATAAAGACCAACAGACAGAGCTCTGACTGCCTGAATCAACTATACACTTCACTTACAACCCTGGATTGAGAGAGCTTTTACATTTGAGCAGGCAGGGAGCTCTGAACAGCTGGTCACTCAGAATATTGAACAGGGAGTCATAAGATTCTTCTCATAATCAAGCCCCCAAAGCACAATACCAACTCAGAGTATATACTTCCCAGAGCCAGAAAACATCACAATCCTGGAGATTCAGCACTTAATTAGAAATTATCAAAAGGTGTGAAAGTCTTCCTATAAGCAAGCCTCCCCTAAGCAAGCTTCCCTTAAGGGGCTCCACATGAAGCCTATTAATGGGCAGAGAACATCTTAAAACCCATTAACAAATACAAATATTTAGGTGTAGAAATGAAGGTTTAGGGGAACATGATAGCTGTCTTGAAATATTTGAAGTGTTGTAACCCAGAAAAGGAGAGAAGGGAAAAGGAATTTAAGGAGGAGAAATTAGTAAGGGAAGAAGGGGGAAGTGAGAAAGGAGAGAAAGGAAGTGGGAGAGGAAGATGGAAAGGCAAAGAAGGAGGAGGAGTAGGAGGAGAAGGAGAAGGAGAAGAAGAAGAAGAAAGAAGAAGAAGAAAAAAGAAGAAGAAGAAGAAAGAAGAAGAAAGAAGAAAGAAGAAGAAGAAAGAAGAAAGAAGAAGAAGAAAGAAGAAGAAGAAGAAGAAGGAAGAAGGAAGAGGGAAGAATAATTTTCCCAGGCCACATATCTACAGGTATTTCTAAATGTTCATTTCCTTAGCTAGAAATCTTGGAATACCAGTAACTGAAAAAAGACTGAGATGTTTTATTGTTATAAAACATTTCTACCTTAATTCTATAATTGCTCCATAGATAAACTGCACTAAAGCCAGCAACATCCTTAGGATTAAAACTTCAGTTTAACCAGTTTGATTATTGTGGCTACAATAATAATAATAATAATAATAGCAATGGTGATAACATTGACAACAGTTCATATATACAGTACAAAGTATTTCAGGGCTTGCAACTATATATATATATATATATATATATATATATATAGTTATACATACATATATATATTTATATATATATATATACACACACACATATATATGTATGTATAATTTGATTTGATTCTCCTTATTGATAAAATTACATGATGTCATGATTTATCTAAATAATTAGTGCACAATTGAGTGCGAAGATACCTAAATATACAAGTCAAACCATATTGGGGAGGGCACGGTCAAGTGTGAGATTCAGGTATTCCCCATGAAAATTGGAAACTTTTTTTTACCTAGTCAGATTGTGTTACAGAATTAAGGTGATTATTCCAGCAAGTTGAGAAGACTAAACGAAAGGGCAGAAGTCTCCCTTTTTCTAAATAGTGTTTCATGCTTTCTGGGAAAATTGCCTAAATTCTCTCCTTCCTTGAACTTGGGTAGACAAAACCAGTGAGTTACTAGCCCCCAAAGTGATTTCCCTGTTGTTGCTAGTAATTAGCTGTCAATCACTGGTTCAGCACAATATACTTCTGTGCTCTGTTGCTAGTAAAAGTAAATAAAAGAATTGTTCAGCCAAATTAAATGCACTCATGAGCATTGTTATACCATTAGTGCTGTCCTCACAAAAAAGTTAGGCTTGCTTCATTTTCACTGCAGTAGGTTTGAAGACATTCTGGTGAGAGGTATATTTCAGGCTAAATTGAAACTGCCTCTAGTCAGAATACTTGTGATGCAAACCTGTCCCCATCATTCTTGTGGGAGACAACTCAGAATTGGGAACTCTTTGAATCACACAGCCTTTCACAATACACTGAGGCCTTTGGATCACCTTGGTGACAGTGGCCTAAACTGAATTTGAATCTATCAGTGCCAGGAAAGTTAGTAGAAATAAATGGCTTCAGATCATCTCCCTGGATCATTGGTGGGTGAGGGCAGGGGATAGTGACTTTAAGAAGACAAAGGATCTATTTGAGGGAAAAAGTTTATTTATTTAAATATATGTACATGTATATATATATATATGTGTGTGTGTGTGTGTGTGTGTGTGTGTATGTATATGTGGATACATACATATATACACATAGACATATATACATGAATGTATGTATTTTCCCCTGGCAGTTGAGAAATGTCATTTACATGGATCACCTGCCCTTTTGCGAATGTGTCAATGATGATTTGTGATAGGTTCTTTTCCATTAAATCTACTGTCCCTCCCTCTCCTTTCCCTAGCCACACTGCTGCTGTTTGACTGACAGGTAGAAAAAGTTGGATGACTAATAACTTGAAGGCCATCACCATTAGGAAGACAGAGGCTATTGTAATTGGGGCTTCCTGTCAGACCTGGCAACTTTCTTTTCACTCATGTTTTATTGGAAGGATGTCATTTTGAGCTCAGTCACTCTGTGAAGAGGCTTGGCATCTTTTCTGATTCAGAACTCTGTTTTGACTCTCCTGTTGGCTTGGGGGACTACACAGCACACCTTACTTCTATCTAGATAGCACTTCACTAGTTCGTCATAATGCCATTATGAGCTCTTTTTGGAGGGTTAGGGGGAGAGAAGGGAGGAAAAAGGCAGCATCTAGACTTATGATTTCACTGGTGTATCAATTCCCCAACTATAGAGATGGGTTCTTCAAATATAACTTTTAATTTTACATATTTTCCTGGATACAGTGAGAACTTAAGTGACCTCCCCATGATCATACAACTACAAAGCACTGGAGACTATACTTGAATCTAGGTATTTCTGACTCCAAGTCTGGTCCTTATTTCATTACTACACTGCCTCCCATGAAATCTTAACTATTTACAAAGGGGAGAGTGGGTTGTGTCCATCCAAGTCTTGAAATAACAGTCTGCCATTGAGTTTTTGTGCATAAAAGTGACCTGTAGACATATATTGTCCTGAGTTTCTTGACTGTTTTGGTATTATGGAACCCTTTTGGGGGTCTGTTGAAGCCCATAGGCCTCTTCTCAGAGGAATGTTTTTAATGCATTAAATTAGTTATATAGGATTTCAAAGGAAACTGATTATATTGAAATAGTTACGAAAATACTCAAAGTTCCAAGTTCACAGACCCTAGATTGAGAACTTCTGATGCAACACAACCCTTTCATTCCACATATATGTAAACACAGAAAGAGCACAGAAAGGTCAAATGTCTTGCCAGTGGTTGTGTGTTGGTAAGTGATAATTCCTGAATTTGAACCCCAGCTTCTGATTCTTAGCTCCATGGTTTCTGTGCTATGATAGGGCACAGGTCTCTTGATCTTTTTTTGAAAGAGCTCCATAGATGACTGCTCCCTCTCCTCACTAGTTAAAAGCATCAGCTATAAGAGCTCTGTGTTTCAGCTTGGGAGAACCCTTTGCCAAGCCAGCCTCCATCAAACAGCTGTACTTGTGTAACTGCAGCGTGTATCCATCTGTAGGCTACACCACATGGCAGCTGCCTGACTTAGAGAAGGTTGGGAAGAGATCCAGAAGAGAGGAAATTAGAAAGAAAGTCCGTACTACCACTAAACAAATGGCTAGCCTCCCCCTCCCATTACTCCCTTTTGATCTTTTCTGATGTTTCTATTATTGTTTCCTGCTTTAGCATTATTGAACAGCATTTTAAAAAGTAATGGAATTAACTGAAGTATTCACAACTGGTTATAAAAGCCACGTGAAACCAACCTTTGAGATATACTTTTGTGAGTACCCAGTTTATGATATTAAGTAAAATATCCAAGTAATTTTCTATGTCCTATGTTCATTTTTTGCCATTTATTCCCATTTCTTTGCCCCACTCTCAACAGCGCTTATCATTAGTTTTCATTTAGGGACCTGGAGAGGACTGGATATGTTAGAAGCCTGCCTGCTTTGCCGTCCTTACTAAAATACACATCAACAGCCACCATTTAGGTAACTATGTCATTTGAAGATTTTTTTTTTTTTTGGCTTTTTGGAGGGCAATTGGGGTTAAGTGACTTGCCCAAAGTTTCACGGCTAGTAAGTGTTTCAAGTGTCTGAGGCCACATTTGAACTCAGGTCCTCCTGACTCCAGGGCCAGTGTTCTATTCACATCTGAAGATTTTATGAGCATACCGTGCCATTATTCAAATTATGGATAAAAATGCTAAATAACATAAAACCAAGATAGAGATTCCTACGGTACTCTGCTAGGGACTCTCGCCATGTTGACATCGAAGTGTTAACAACTACTTTTTGAATCCAGTCATTCAACCATTTCTGAATTCATTCTAATGCATTACCATCTAACCCATACTTCGCCATCTTTTCCACAAAAATAACACAAGATACTTTGTCAAAAACTTTAAACTTCAGGTAAGCTATAGCCATAATGCTCACCTCATCAACAAGTTGAATAATCTTGTCAAAAAAGGGAAACAAGGTCAATATAACATAATTTACTCTTGCAATCATCATTTCTATTTCTAGACATTCACCAACCTTTTCTTCAATGATTCTTTCAAGTCCCCCACCCCAGTAAGCAATATGAAACTTGCCAGTCAATTATTTGCAGGTTCTATTTGATTCCTTAAAAAAAAAAATCAGTGCCACATTTGCTTTTTCTAATCCTGATGGTCCTTTCTCATTTTCTGTGATCTTTCATAGAATACAGTAACTCTGCCACTAAACCTGCTAGTTCTATTCCACTATAAGACTTCAATTTATCAAAAACAGCTAATCCCCTTACTTATCTTGGGCATCAACTCTCTGTTATTGGGAGTTTTTTTGTCTGTCATTTTCAGGGTAAAGGCCATTTTTATTTTAAATTTGCAAAGCATTTTGAAGTGGAATTGTATTTTTTTATTTTAAAGAACATCTTTTCTCCCTTTCCCTGCCCCACTGAAAGAATAAAAACAAAACATATGTAACAAATACGCATTATCAAGAATAACAAATTCCTGCATTGACCAGCTCCTCCTGCCCCTCCAATGCATCTCATGTTGCGTCCTCAGTACATAACTTCTCTGTCAGCTGGCAGTTAGCAAGGCTCATGAGAAGGTAGTTAGTAAATAAGGTCTTATAAAGGAAGATTATAGTAGGATGATCAACTCTCTGTTCCTGGATGCAATGACCCTACTAACGTAGTCCAAGATTGCATTAGATTTTTTGGCTTCCTCATCACATCATTGACTTATATGGATCTTGCAAACCACTAAAACCTCCAGATCTTTTTCAGAACAGCTACTATCAATGCTTCCCTGCCCATTTCATATTTGTGGAGCTGACATTTTTTCTGTACCCCCAAAATTGATTTGACTCAACGTTATCACTGGTTCTTTGGATTCATTGATAGCCATTGCCATGACCAGAGATCATAAGTTTTTCAAAGTTTTTTTTCCTTACAGAGTTTGGTTATTTTCTGAAGTATTCTCCTGTTTCTGCTCACTTCACTGCATAAGTTCACAAAAAGTTCATCATTTCTATCACAGCAACCAGTTTCTTCCTGTTAGTGAGAATCAGATTGCTATAGAACAGAATTTCCCCTGTTGGTTTCTCTACCTTTTGAAGGATGAAATTATCACTGAGAAAAGAAAAAAAAGTTATTAGCTGCTCTGCCTTTGGGAGAGAAAGGGCTCCAGCAGATGTCTTTATGTTTTGAAGTCCTCAGTAACTATTATATCATACCTCTGTGGCGAGCTTGTGATTTGTTTCCCAATTCCTCATCTATTTCTTCTTTCTGGATAGGTGGTTTGTAATATACTCCAATGGCAAAAATAATTTCTATTTCTCCTTTTGACTTCTACCCAAATGTTCTCCATAATTTTTTTTCTGGATCCTGGATTTCCTCACATGAACACATGTTCTTGATATCTAATTACCTTCCCTCCCCCTACCTTACTTATCCTGTTTCTTTTTGAATAAGGTGTATATATATATATATATATATACACACACATATATACATATTTACATATTTGTATACACATTTACATATGTGTATCTCTCTCTCTCTACCTATTTATCTATTCATCTATCCATCTATCTATCTATCATCTATCTATCTGTCTGTCTATCTACCTATCTATTCATCCATCCATCTATCTATCTATCCATCCATCTATCTATCTACCTTCAGAACCATGATCTGGTCATGAGTTTGGTCTCAGTAATATCCATAATCTTAAATTTATACACTTTCACCAGTTTCTCTAGTTCCTTTTGTTTGTTGTTTAAGATGTGGGTATTTGTGGTTAGACATTTGAGGCCATGGATTTCACTATTGACTTCTTTCTCGGGTTTTGTCTCCTGTGATGTCTGTGTATTATGCATAACTCTTCCTTCTTCGAGGATACTTCTTGATGGCATCTAACTTTGGGGACACACACACAGGCAGTTTGCTCCCTCTCCCATCATATTTAGTTTAAAGCCCCTTTGATGAGATTTGCAAGACACCTGGAAAATGTGTCATTACCAACTTTTGTCAGGTGCACTCTATCTCTGGACAATAATGTACCAACCCTATGTTTTAGACCACAATCCAGAAGTCCAAATCCCATTCGCAGACAGCTATTCACTTCTCAAATGAATTGCTCTCTTACCTTCAATGGCCAGCATTGAGAAAACATAACCTCTACCCTGTGGTCTTCAGTTTCTTGCCCAAGATTTCATAATCACCGGCAATGCTTTAGATTCCTTTTGATATTGTCATTTATGCCTCTGTGTGTGAATTATCCAAAATGGGTAGTTTGATAAGTCCTGGAAGGTTCTCTGTTGTTTTGGAAACACACCCCATGAAGACAATAGACTTCTCAGTAGTTGTTATCAGGCCAACAAACAGCTGCCTTAGTTCTCCAGAGAAGGGAATCACAAATTGTTACTACTTTTCTTCCTCTGCCCTTTAGTGGATGACCTTCCACTTGATAGTTTCTTCAGTTTCATTATAACATTCTTAGGAGGACAAGAAGCTTCTTCCTTTCAAGAGCATTGCGTTTTCTCCTCTCAGGAAGAGCTGCCAATTTATTTTTGTTTAGATTGTGCAGCTGTCCTGATCCATCCCTTTCTCTTCTGTCTAAACATTCTTCCATCCTCCATCATCCTGATCTTCCACCTCAGGGCCTTTTTATCCCCTGTTGAAGACTTGCATCTGTTTCCTCTTTGGACCTCCAAAGGGACTTGTATGTACTGATGTAGAGTGAGGTGACCAGAACCAGAACAGTTTATGTTAAAATATCAATATTACAAAAATGGACAATATTGAAGATTTCTTATGAATTCATAAAGAATAAAATGAACAGAACCTGGTGGAGGATTCATAGGACAACAACACCAAAGACAAACAGCTTTCAAACTATTAAGAACAATGCTCAACGCAACAACCATATGTGATCCCAAATGCTTAATGATGAAGTGTAGTATTCACCTCCTGGCAGAATGGTGATAGTTTAGGGTACAAAATCAGAAATGCATAATACACACTTACAATTTCTCTCTATATTATTTATGTGTGTATTTGTGGACACATGTGTACACATACAGGCAATGAGAAAATTTGTTTAGTATGCATATTTGTTACAAGGATTTTTTTTCATATATCATTTGTTTCAATGGGATAGGAGAGAGGTATGATGAATTTCTTTTGATTAAAAAAATAGAAAGGTTGGAAGATGGTACTACAGGTATGAAATGTTGCCATCTACTTTTGCATGTTTTATTGCATGTAGTCTTGGCATTTTTAATTTTATTTAATTATTTTACTTTGTCATGAGAGACCTCTCATGAAATATGTCAATAAAACTTAAAAAATAAAAGAACATTGTGCCCTTCATTCAAATCACTACACAATTTCCTGTTCTTCATAAGGTTGCAATTTCTAGCAGTTTCTTGAAACTGTGGAATGGTCATGGAAATTTGAAGATCTTTCCTGCCCCTTAATAAGCCTAAGGGAATTTGCAGATCTGTGATACCTCATTCCTTCAGTGGGCAACAGTATGCAGATGAGTGACCTGCCTTTTCCTTCTTTTTATCTCTCTCCTTTCTCTCATCTCACTTGTGTGTGTGTCTGTATGTGTCTGCATGTGTGTGTTTGTGTGTACACATTGCTCCCCTGATAAAATGTAAGCTCCTCGAGGGAAGAAATTGTTTTAATCTATATTTTTTTCTCCAGTGCCTAGCTTAATTCTTAATACATGGTAGATGCTTTAAAAATTGTTAATATTTATTGCTTTGTTTTCTGTCTTCCTTTCTCTCTTCCCTCACACTCTAGAAAAAATTTTCTACTTATTTAGTGGGATAGAGTCCCTCATTTGACTTCTTGTTCAGGGACTAAGCAGATCCTGAGTACTGGACACTGACAGATTGGGGATAGGGCAATCTTATTAAAATTTGGTAGTTGATGAAAAGTAACAAAATTTTATTTTTCAAGATTTGACAGAGAACTCTTAGAAGAGGGCACAGAAAGGAATAGGACAATTGTTCTTGAAGTGTAATCTGAGTCTGAGTAGACATCCCAGAGACCCTTTCAGGGGTCCTCAAGGCCCACATTATTTTCATCATAATACAAATGTTATTTGCCTATTAAATTACTCCTCCCCTTTCCAACTTACGTATCTGAGTGATGCCAGATTCTCTTCATATACTTCAACCAAAACAACATTTCGCAACAGATTGAATGCAGAAGCAGATATGAGAATCCAGCTGTCTTCTATTAAGCCAGACATTAAAGAGATTTGCAAAAATATGTAAAACAATGCCACTCTCCTCAGTAGAATTTTTATGTTTTGGAAAATATAGTTATTTTTCATTACAATGTTATTTATGGTAACATGTAATGGGTCTAATTTTATTTTAAACAAATTAATAAATATTTTGAAAAAATGATCAGTTTTGATTTCTCATCTGGTAAATATCAATAGCTACAACCCTCCTAAACAAAAACTCTTTGGATTACTTTTCAAGAGGATAAAGGAGTCTCAGGACCAAAAATATTCAGAACCACTGATAAAGTAGACCCCTCTTGTTTTTTAGCTCCATCACCTCAGTTAAATCACTTGTTTTGTTTGAACCTCACTTTCCTTATCTGAAAAGTGGGGACAGTAAAGTCTACCTTATAGATTTATGTTGTATATAAAAGTGAAATACAAATATAAGCTACTCTTATTGTGCTGAAATGCATTGGAAAGCATGTTCTCTGTAGAACAGGAGTTTTAGAAAATAAAGATGTACAATAGGGAAATGTGTTGCTCTTCCAGATTTTCCACTGTGAATTTAGACAGCTGCTGGCTCCACTCCTGGGATACATCTGCAATGTTGCCTGTTGGTGGGTTGCCCAACAGAGACCATGCACACACATAAGAGTCCCACATGAGTCACTCCATGGGGGCTCTACTATGGACTGGTAGCTGTCAGAAACTTTCCTGCTCTGTGGTGGAAAGGAGAACTCATTTTTTATAATAGACTTAGAAGTACATCAATGTCATGATCAGAGTTTTGCCCAAATGAGTGTTCTGTTTTTGTGAAATAAATATTTTTGAAGGTCTTTTGTACTTTTTATTCCATCCCCCCTGACAAAGTAACTGAAATGTCTGCTCTACCACATTTTCCCTTTGGGGTAGGAGAAGTCCCTGGACTTCACCACCCTCTTCTGTCTTTCCATCCCTCTTCTTACAGCTTCCACCCCAACCTGTACTCTGCAGCATTGACCCCCTACTGTTTCCAGAACAAGACACTCCATCTCTCACCTCTGGGCATTATATTCAGTACGTCCCTCATACCTAGAACACTCTTCTTCCTCATCTCTGCCTCCAGGCTTTCCTGGCTTTCTTCCCAGCTAAAATTTTATCTTCTTTTAAAAAAAAATTTACATTTTTTGGAGGGGGGGGAAGACAGGGCAATTGGGGTTAAGTGATTTGCCCAAGGTCACCTAGCTAATAAGCATCAAGTGCCTTAGACTGGATTTGAACTCAGGTCCTCCTGATTCCAGGATTGGGGTTCTATTCACTGCACCACCTAGCTACCCCTAAAATTTTATCTTCAACACAAATTCTTCCCTGATCTCTCTTAGTTCTAGTGCCTTCCTACTGTTGATTTAAAACATCTTTAATGTAGCTTGTATGCAAATAGTTGTTTGCATACTGTCTACCCTATTAGACTGTGAGTTCCTTTAAAGCATCTCTTGCCTTTCTTTATATCCCCAGCACTTTACACAGTGCCTGGCACAGATGGTCTACCTATCTCAGGCTATTAAGGTGTCGTCTCTCACTCTCACTTCATGACTAGCCAGTTTCCTTTTCTACTCATGCATTTTCTTGATTAAATCCTTATATCACTTCACACACATAGACCATCACTGAATATATGTTGTAGTTTACTTGCACTCACCATATGTCTCTCTATTGCCTTTGGTTCATCTATCAACTCACATCCATACCCCTTGGAAATTTCAGTCTTTTAACATTTCAAACCTTAGTGTGCTGTTGGGAAAACACTGGTTTTAAAAAGCTAGGGAGCGCTTGGAGATCATTGGAAACACTGCTCACTTTTTGAAATGCATCCCAAACTAATTGCTTCCTCCCAGTCATTTCCAAGCCCAATTCACTATCTGTCTTCAGGGCTTGTGTCACTCGTGTGTGTGTGTGTGTGTGTGTGTGTGTGTGTGTATTGTTGCACTAACTTAGGAGGAGACTGAATGTCATAGTCTGAATAAGAGGCATTCTTCATCCATTTAATTTTCTTTTTGTGCATAGTTAGGTAGACTTCTTTTACATAGTCATGGATCTGTCTGAGGAAGCCCTGAAATGTTCAAGGGCTTAATATAATCAGCAGATTATCAGTTGAGCAAGCCTCCTTAAAGGACACAAAGTACAAAGGTCAAAGTTCTCCACCCCTAAGTGACATTGTCTTAATCTCTCAGTCAAATAGTCTTTCTTCTTGATTGGAGATTAGTTTCCAATCATCCTTAACTCAATCACCCTTAAGAAGTATAAGGTACAGAGTACAAAGTTCTCCTACCCCTAGGCCACAGTAAATCTTGATCTTCTCAGTCATCACTAAGTGCCCAGGGAGAGGTCTTTTCATCTTGACCGGAGGCTGGCTCCCAAATTCCATGGTTCTTCTTCCATGGGTCTAGCTCCTGCCTGAATCTACCCAATTGTCACCTGGATTCACAGGCAGACAGCTCGCAGCTCCTCATCCAGTTCCTCATCCAGTTCCTCATTCTGCTCCTTGTCCAGTTCCTGTTCCATATTGAAGCTCACAGTATCCAGTCCACCTCAAGTCCTTCACTGTTTCTGTTTCTGCGAAGACAAAGCTTAACAGAGCCATAATAACATTAATATGCATTGTGGGCACCATCAACAATTCACTATCTGCCTGTGAAATCAACAAATCATCAGTATAGTCCCAGGACCTCCAAAACCATCTTCCAGGACTTCTGTAAACAGACAACAAGAAAATCCTCTTCCAGGGCTTCCAGTAAGGTCCCAGGGCTTCTGTACAAAGTATTACAAACACAAATCAACACAGACAAAACAGAGTGCCAGGATACCACAAGTTTTCTCCTTCTCAACTCTGCCACCACAAGTGCTCTCTTCTCAATTCCACTCTTTCCCTGCTTGGGCTTTTCCTTATTTATGGTCATTAGCTCCTCCCTGTTTTACCCCTTCCTGTTGCATCAGTAAGTTCCTCCCACTGTGGAGTTCACTAGTTCTGTTTCTTAACAAAGCCTTGATATAATCATGGGCAAGGCTCAAAAGAAACTTGAACTCAAAGAAAGTGCTAAATAATTAAATAGCTGAAACAAGGTGCTAAGTACTTCTTTGATTGCCATTACATTCTGTCTGCCATATTCTCTTATTTTCATCAAAGATATCTTAGACAGAAAATCTATGTGAAGATTTTTATAAAAATTAGAGATAATGTGTGGCCATTCTCATATATTACTGCCTTGGTTTGAATGAAGAGTTAAGGACTGGATTTAAGGAGACTGAAGGACTGGGGGATCAGAGACCTTGAGGGAGCATCTATGAGGATACAAAAGTCCTGAAGTATAACAGCAAGAGTTGGGGAGGTGAAGATGGTGCTAAGTCAGGTGCTAAACTACTTGAGAAAGACATTAAATAAAAACAAACAAACAAAGATTTTATGAGTGGGTTTAACACTACCATTCTGTTAGTTTGGGTTCAAAATTAGGACAAAATGAAGCACTAATAAGTTATTGAACAATTAATAAAAGGAGCCTTACTTTGCTATACCATGACAAGGATATTCAACATAGCTTTTCTAGACGGGCTACCCTTATCTCTATGTGGAAACATAATTAGCCAGATTATGTGGTTTGTAGAAATCCATCAAGTCAGACAAGCCCAAGCTCTATGAGGCTAGGACTTTTTATGTACTTGGGTGACTAGCAAGCTATGTCAAGGGGTTGAAGGGCCAATCATTTCCTGGGGACAGCTTTATTACCTTTTAGAGAAAACTGATCATTGTGGGGTCCTGATCCTGTCATAGACATCATCAGAGAGATATGTATTGAGAAAATAAGTAGGCCCATTATATCACAAGAGTCAGGGAAACCAAATAGCATGTCTACTCCATTGGTATCTACACAAAGCAAGAGATCTAGAGGAAGGTCCTCTTCCCAGGAAATTAGATAGATTCCCTGTAGGGTCCTTATGGAAGAATAGAGTTAAGAGTAACAAACATGTGATGAGCAAAGATAGGTTGCAATCTTTATCATCAGAGGAAATATACACATTGATGAGAATTCAGAGCCATCAAAAATGTTATGGAATTATCCCTCATTGCTTTCAATGTTGTGTCAACTCTAGGACAGATGTTCTTTCTATGGATTTGGTTTGGCTCAGATGTTCTACTCAACTGCCTCTTTCGTTGATCACTTTAGGATACATGTCACATAGAACGCTACAAACTGAGCTATTAGAATCCAACTTTTGGTAGCTCCTCCATCACTGATGATGAAAATAGATTGGTATAGAAATGTTATAAATTTGTTCAATTTTTCTATATATTTCTTGTCCTCCTGCCAGCTTCATTTGTGAACACTCTTGAGATGTTATTTCTCTTTTGCATCAAACACTATACTTGCTAGTATTGTTTTTATTTCCACTGCTTTCCTATATTTTATGGCACAACACTGCTCATAATCTTCCACTATTCTTTGTTGTGTCAATCAAATGGACTTTTATCTAAACTAATGTTCATTTTGACTGTCCTCTCTCTCTTAGCAAAGGGATCAGTTGTTTTACTAGCTAAGGTTGTATAGGTGCTCAATTGGCCTTTTTGTTGTAGTGATTGCTTTATATTAGTAAAATTTTTTAGGGAATGACAATCAAGGTCAATATTTTTTGCTTTTCCCATTTTCTGTTTATCAGAATCAAGACTTATTTTATTTTTTTGCTGTTTGGAGGGATAATTGGAGTTAAGTGACTTGTCCAAGGTCACAAGAGTTGGGCCACACATGGCTTCCAAGGTCCCTTCTAAGGTTAAACCTATGTTCCAACAATACTACTCTTTTTATATTAATATATTTGTACTTGTTTTGTTAAATATTTGTTAGTTACATTTTAAAAATGTTAACATACATTTTAAAAGAATTTGAATTCCAAATACTCTTCCTCCCTTAAGTCCCTTTTATACTCTTTGAGAAGTTATATATATATATATATATATATATATATATATATATATATATATATATATATTATTGTATATAATATTATATTGTAATGGTCATTGAATTTAAAGATCTCCTTGTATTGGCTTGGTTTTGGAGTTAAGTGTTTGTAACAGCAGTCAGTTTAACTGATACTTAGCACTTAGTAACTTAGGGCTAAACATGGAAGTGTATAAGCTAAGTATGGAAGGTGTGAGCCCTGTCCTCTGTTGAGAAGGTGTGAACTCCCATGTTGACATGGAAGAAGGGTATTGTCTGAGACAGGAGGCCAGTGCATGTATATAAAAAAGAATTCCAGAGACAAAGAGACAGAATTGGAATTTTCCTGTTGGTGGAAGCAGGATTGTCTCAGAATCTGGGAGTTGGGCTGTTGGACTGAAGAAGTAAGTTGGAATTTTCTTGAGAGTGAGAGAGAGAATTTCTCTCCCATCATCTGGAAGATGACTGAGAAAAGAGATGGAGTTTTCCTGAGACCAGAATCTGGTGAAGGCCACTCAGAAGGCCAATATTCCTTCTGGGTCCTAGGACCAGCTTAACTGCTGGAGGACTGAAGAAGCATGACCAGGATAAGACTTTGTTTGTTCATGACCTGGCTGATCCTTAAGTTCTTCCAGGCAAGAGAAGTAGTGAAGGGTCTGAGATGTGTTGGACCCTGTGAACTTTAATGTGTGCCAGGGACTGCCCTGAGGACTGGACAAGGACCTGGGAATGGTCTGCTTCTGAATACAGGTGACTGTTTGGTGGATTCAGGAAGGAGCTGGAACCATGGAAGGGGATCCAGGGAATCAGAGAGACCACCCAGAGTCAAGATGAAAAGGCCTCCCCTTGGATGAAACTGAGATTTGCTAGACACCAAGGGGTGGAGGGTTTGTGTGGTTTTCTAATTATTGTATTTAATGACTGATTGAGTTGATGTATGGTTGCCCTAAGAGTGGATGATTGATTATTGTATTGTGACTGATTAAGTTAATGGTTTCCTCATGAGTAGAAGATTGATATATTGTGAATGTTTGCCTTGATTTGTAATGGAATAAACAGAGTGTTCACTATTACTGTATAATCCAAACCTTAAAAGCTGTTCACAGTAGCATTCTTTTGATAATCTGCTGGTTCATGCCATTACAGTGTTAAGACCTGGAGCTTGTGAATTCCTCAAGTGGGATGGACTTGGTGTGACAAGAGAGGGCTGAACTACAAGGAACCATTGCCCTATATAGGGAAAGACCCAAGTTGAGAGAGGCCAGAAGAATTTTTGGGAGCAGCATTGCGGAGGCAGGGAGAGAGAGAGAGAGAGAATTGCCAGGGGCCAGAGTTGCAGAGAGAGAGAGAGAAAGAGAGAGAGAGAGACAGAGACAGAGACAAAGACAGAGACAGAGAGACAGAGACAGAGACAGAGAGACAAAGAGAGACAGAGAGACAGAGAGAGACAGAGAGACAGAGAGAGACAGAGAGACAGAGGCAGAGAGAGACAGAGAGAGAGAGAGAGAGAGAAAGAGAGAGAGAGAGAGAGAGAGAGAGAGAGAGAGAGAGAAAGAGAGAGAGAGAGCAACTGCCAGCCCAAGGTGTCCAGACTGCTGAGGGCCAGTTGGAGTTGCCCAGGACTTTTGAGAACTGCCAAAGCTGTTGAGAACTGAAGAGGCATGACTGTGGTGCAGGTATTTTGTCTGTTTTGATGTTACTTTGTCAGAATTCTCTGATGTTGTTGCAGAAGTACTGGGACATTAATGTTGGTTCAGAAGCCCTGAAAGAGGATTTTCTTGTATGTTTACAGAAATCCTAAAGGAGGGCTTTGTTGATGTTTTCAGGGGTCCTGGGGCTGTATTGATGATTTGTGCTAATTCCTCAGACCTTATTGTTGGGTCTAGGTTGATTTCACAAGCAGAGAATGAATGTATGCGGACTCCTGCAGTGTGTATAAATGTTGTGGTATCTTTGTTAAGCCTTGTCTTCCCAGGAACAGAAACTGCTGAGAACTTGCCTTGGGTCAAGATGAAGAAAAGCATGTCTGGATATTGAATGCTGTGATGATATTGTAACCTAGTTGTGAACTAGGGGTGGATGGCCTTTGTGTTTTGTGACTGACCAAATGAATGTACTTTGTTTATGATTGGAAACTAATCTTCCATTGAGACTACCCAGGGGTAGAATACTTTGACTTTCATACTTTGTGACTTAAGACTTTGTGATTGACCAAATGAATGTACTACCCAGGAGTGGAGTACTTTGACTTTTGTACTTTGTCATTGAACTGAGAACTTACTAAATGGTTGAGTTACTCTGTATTTTTATTTTCTCATTTCTGTGAATGTTTTGCCTTAATTTGTTACTGAATATATGGAGAGTTACTATGCTTGTAATGAGAACCTGGAAGTTGCTTTTGCTTGGCGTTACAATTATATGTTTTAATTTATTACAAATTTTAATTAATATATATCATATATATATATAAAACAAGCAATATAATATCAGTTGTACATGTGTAGTTACGGAAAACATATTTCCATATTAACCATGTTGCAAAAGAAAATATACTCACACACACATACACATACAGAGAGTGAAAAAAGTTTGCTTCAATCTGCATTCATAGTTCATCAGTTATGTCTCTGGAAGTTTTCTTCTTTCTCATCATGGATCCCTTGGAATTGTCTTGATCAGAACTAAGTCTTTCACAGTTGATCATTGTTACAGTATTGCTGGTATTGTGTACTAAGTTTTCTTAGTTCTGCTCATTTGACTTTGCATCAGTTCGAGTTTCCCAGGTTTTTCTGAAATTCATCATTTCTCATAGCACAATAGCATTCTTTCAAAATCATCTGCCACAACTTGTTTTTCATCAAAAAGAGCTGCCATAAATATTTTTGTGTAAATAGATTTTTTTTCTCTTTTCCTTTGATCCCTTTCAGATACAGACTTAGATGTGGTATACAATAGTACTGTTAAATCAGACATGTGACAATAGAAGTAAAGCTTCCATAAAGGGATGAGACACATATGATCTACCCTAAAAAATTCTCTCCATTTAGGAGTCACGTGGTATCTAAAACTGCCCCATTAAAGATTTACTTCTTTATGTTAAGCCTTACCATATTTTTGTGGTCTTGTAGTCAAATTCAAATATGCCTAAAAACTATAATCTTTTTGCCTTTTGGTGAATATTTTTAGCTGATCATTTTTTTTCTCCCATGAAAGGAAAGATTTGGTCACCTCCAGGAAGGAGGATATTCTAGTGAAAAGAACACTAGAATTGCAGTTAGTAGTGACCAGTAAGTCAAGACTAAGTCTCTTACTGGTCACATGACTTTAAGCAAGTCAGATAACTTCTTGTACCTTAATTTCGTTATCTTCAAAACAGGAATAATACTTGCATAATCAGCTTCCTTTGCTGGATTTTAGGGATACTCAACATATATCATTTAAATTAGTTTGCAAAAACAAAGTTGTTATTATTAACCATGAGAAGCAAACAGTAACAAATGACAAGCATTTATTTTGCAATTTCTGAGAAGCACTTCTATGACACAAAGACAAAAATGAAACATTTGTACTTTCAAGGAGTTTATGTTCTACTATCAGGCACAGCATCCATAGAGATATGAAAATTCATGCTAATTTCAGAAGGGAAAGAATCCTAACTTCTGGGGGGATTGAGGGAAGCTTGATGAAGGCAGTGGCACCTGAGCTGAGTTTGGAAGGAAGATAAAGTCTGGGAGGTGGAGAGGAAAAGGCAGTGTAGGGCAGGAAGGAAGGTTGATTTGTTGGAAGGCAAGGAGGGTGGACGTGGAATGTTGAGTTTGCAGACAGTTGGGTAGATTGCAAGCCAGTTTTGAGAAGATTTGAAATGCATGGCTAAGGAGTCTGTATATTATCTCAGAGGCAATGGGGAGCCACAGAAGAGAGGGAAGCCACCATAGGAAGGATCAGCAAGAAAAGGTGAGATCTTCCACAGGTGTTTTGTCCAAAACCAGTCCTGTTTTTCTTAATTTCATCAAACTTTCAGAAAGTAGTGGGGGGTGGGAAAGCTGAATCACAGAGCAGTAAATCAATTCCATATTCCTCTGAAAACCTTCTCTTCACACAGGGATCCTTGTCTTGCTATAAAAAAGATCAATGGTATTAGCAACAAATGAATAATCTCTGAGAGAATCTGACAATTGGATTTTGATGGGAACATAAAATATATCTCAGATTTTGATCCATGGAGCCCTGGTGGAGACCACAGGGTACCTGCTAATATTTAATAATATATTTACAGTTATTGAAGTCAAACCAGAAAATTGCCCATTTTGGGCTACATCATTCTTCTTTTTTATTTATTTAATACTTTATTTTTTCCCTAATTACACCACATTCTTCTCTCAAGGCAACTTGAAAACTGGTGCTTCCAATCAGTTCAGATGAAAAGAAAAATTTGTTTTAATTATTTTTTGAATTGTTCAAACAGCTGACATTTTTTCAGATGTAAGAAGTGGGACAATACCTAGGAAGAAGAAATACTGAATCCAGCCTAATCTGGAGTTTGGTCAGGGAGTGGGTGCAGAGGCCATGATGTTATAGTTCTGTATCAGGTAGGGACCTGAGGCTATCTAATCCAAACACCTCATTTTATTGATGAGAAAACTGAGACCAGGAAAGGTTAAGTAGCATTAATAAGGATAAAAATAGCTAGGATTTACATAGCTTGATCAAAGCTGCACTCAACAAATATTTATTTTTTTATCCCCAAAACAAGTCTAGAAGGTTGGTGCTATTGTTATCCTGAATTTACATATGAGGAGACTGAAGAAGCTAGAGGTAAAGTGACTTTAGGGTCACACAGTAAGCAAGTGTATGAGACTGGATTTGAACTTAGCCTTGTCACTCAGCTGCCTCTTGCCAAACTTCACATATGTACTAAGTTTCAAAGGTAAGATCTGAACCCAGGTCCTCTGAATCCCAGAGTCAGTGCTCTTTTCAAGATGGATGGAGGTTACTGGAGTTTCCATACAGTCATAGTTCTGCATGTTCCTACCCTCTCACCTACATCCCAACATCATTAAAAAAAAAGATTCAGGTTTTCATTTGGTGACTCCCTCCTTCCTTGGGACCATCATTTATGAAGAGCCTTGTCTGTGCCTCCCATTCTTTATGTCTGGAATTTCTCCAGAATCCTTCCTGCTATGGGGAACTCCTTCACTTCCAGCTCTCTGTTATGTGTTGTTTTCCCCCATCAAAATATGAGTTCCTTGGTGGCAAGGACTGTTATCTTGGCTGTAACTTGTATCTGTATCCCCAACACTTAGCTTAGTGCTTGACGAGAAGTAAATGCTTAACAAATGCTCCCTCATTCTCCCTCACTCTGTCTCTGTTCACTCTGTCTCTGTCTCTCTCTCCTACTCGAGGTCAATGGGTCTTAAGAACAACTCGAGATTCACCTAATGAAAGTTTTCCTTTAATAAAAACTTAGAGGTGCAATAGAGGATGGTTAAGGTTTCTTGATATATTTTTTCCTGGTTATTTCACACCCCCATATCTCTGAGGGAATAAGATATTGTTGCAACTACACATGGAAGGCTAAGGCACCTCTTTTCTGCATTTAAGGGATTTTCTACCATCACTTTCTAGCATAAAGTCACTTTAGGGGAATAAATTATGTAGGCTGGAATAAAATCATAGGAGTTGCTATTCAGGGCCTGTGGTATTTTTCACCTCAGTGAACTGGGTGAGATTATACCAAGCCTAGGTTTTCCTTTCTCCTTCTGTTGGCTGATAGGGTACTCTCTCCTTCTGCCTTTCTTACGCTTGGGGAGGTCAGGGTGGGGATGGGGAACTGTGCTCAAGAATGTGGCACATAAAGGGCAGCTAGGTGGCACAGTGGATTCAGGAGGACATGAGTTCAAATCCAGTCTGACAATTGGCACTTACTAGCTGTGTGACCTTGGGCAAGTCACTTAACCCCAATTGCCCTGCCTTTCTCCCTCCCTCACCCCCCCCCCCCAAACAAAGAATGTGCTGCACAGTACACTGAACTCTCTAACTTTTGGACAGTTTTTCTTTTTTAAATCGCTGACATACTCAATTCATTCTCTCCCATTTCCTAGGTCTTTGATGAAGGCAAGCTTTTCCAGAGTAGTGATAACAGAAGCAACAGCAGTAACTTATTTATGCTGTGTTTTAAATACTTTACAGGTAGGTAGCCCAGTGGATAGAGTGCTGGAACTGGGAGTAAGAAAGAGCTGAGTTCAGATCAAACTTCAGGCAATTACCAGCCACAGTGCCTTGGAGAGGTCACTTAACCTTGCTGTCTTCCTCAGTTTCATTACCTGCAAAATAGAACTAATATCACCTGTCTCCCAAAGTTGTTCTGAGGATAAAATGAGAAAACATTTGTCAAGGAGAGGCAAATCTTAAAACACTATATAAACGCTGACTATAATAATAATAATAATAATAATAATTATTATTGTTATTACTACAAATATTAGCTCATGATTCTTGCATCAATACAAGAAGGTAGTTGCTAATAGTATCATTTTAAAGATAAGGAAGTTGAGGCTCAGAAAATTTAAGAGAATTGCTTGGGATCAAAAAAAGTGACAAACATTAAAGGCAGAATTTGAATGGAGGTCTTTCTGGCTCTACTACAACATGCTGCCTTAACAAAGAGGAGGAAGGGTTAGGCAAGGCTTACTGCTTTCCCCTCTGCATCCAGAAGAACAATTAATTAGTGATCTCCCAGGCCCAAAGCGGAGAATGGAGGCCAAAAATCCAACCAGGATGTAGACTCAGACGAAGAAGATGTGGCTGTGCCATGCATCGCTAAGGATTATAACAGATTTGCAACTAAATTTGAGTTAATTAAAAATAATCAACTGTAATAAGAGGATAGTTTCCAGAAAATTACCATATTGATCAAGCTGCTGTCTAAACAACTTTCAGGACACAGAACGAATTTTGGAGGCCTGATGCCAAGTGTCTAAACTGGGGAGCTCATTAAAATCTGCTGCTTAAAAAATATGACATGTTTTAAATTATTATTATTATTAATAACCAGGATAGTGATGAAGTCAAAAGCTCAAGTAGGAATTAGTTAAAGGTCTGTGTAGAGAATCTCTTTTATAAGTCAGGTTCATTATCAAAGGAAAGTTACCTATGAAGGGCAAGTACAATCTTGTAGAGGTTTGCTTGTGGGATTAAATGTGAGAAGAGAGAAATTATTTCCCTACCTCTTCTGTTGACTTACTGTTTTCTAAGTCATTTAATTTTCACTTCTTCCACTGGCAGGAGTGAGATAATTACATCTGATGACAGATTTTGAGATTGTTCAATGTTAGTGTATAGTTAGTTTATGTTCTATTTTGGAAAACAAATTATTGTGAGATAAGGGGCTTTTACTAAGCAGAGTTCAGCTAGCATTATTAGAAAGTCTGTTTCATGGTAGCATAAAAACATTTTTATGCTCTAATAGGTTTAAATTTTTGGAAACCTGCATGGCAAGTAGAGACTACAGTCATGAAAAGAACTTGCCACTACCTGGGGCAACATTGCCTATAAAAACACTTTCCTATCTTGCTACTCTACCCTTAAAGTTTCCAAAATGTGTTCACAGGATCATAGATTGAGCAGGTCTCTGAGCTGCCCTCCTGACTCTCCCCCAGACTTTCTCTGCCTGCCATAAAAGCTCTAGCACCCAGATTTCACACAATTGGAGTATTTTCCACCCAATGATCTTTCTGTCCAATTAGCTGGTTCCTTCCATAACTCTGTTTAAGATGGATGCCTAATCTAACCATGACTTCATTCTTCCCTTGACTTTGTTGTTTCTGTTTAGTTCTTTTCCCAAATATGTCCAACTCTTAATCAGCCGATTTGGTGTTTTCTTGGCAAAGATACTGGAGTGGTTTTGCCATTTCCTTCTCCAGCTCATTTTACAGATGAGGAATTGAGGCAAACAGGGTTAAATGACTTGCCCAGGGTCACATGGTGGTTAAGTTTTTGAGGCCAGATTTGAAGTCATAAAGATAAGTCTTCCTGATTCCAAGCCCAGTGTTCTATCCACTATGCCACCTAGATGCCCTTTAAAAAAAACATACCCTTATGTGTGGTACCTTTATTCTTTACTCCTCTCCCTTCCTCCCCCCCAGCTTTCTTTTATATGTTGTCTTCTTCAGTCAAAATATAAGCTCCTTGAGGGCAGAAACTATCTTTTTGTTTGTATTTATGTTCTCAGGCTTCACACATGCCTGACACATAGTAAGTACTTAAAATATGTTGTCTTGACTTGGAAATTACTTGTCCAAGGTCACACAAGTATTCTGTTTCTGTAAATATCAGAGGGAAAACCAAATTAGAAGAAAGGTTTAAGATAAGAACACAATACTATATGATATTACAACAACTCCAAAATATAAGAAATGGGCAAAAGTATAGACATTGATTATCTCTGTTTTAGGAAGTTTACCAGATATAAAACATCACAACAAAAAGACTGAAAGAGACCAGAATTTGCTTCCTCTGATCTATATTTGATCTCCTTGCCAAGGAGAGTGACATATTTTCCAAAGCAATGATAGTTAGGGTACAGGTTCATTAATAAAACATACAGAGAAAGATAAAAAAAAGTTACAGACACTCAGTTCATAATCACACAGAATCATAGGATCTCATAACTCGAAAGGACCTCAGAAATCCTCTAGGCATGCTATATCAAACAGGAATCCCTCCTAACACAAAGCCAACAAGTGATAGTATCATAGTGCTAATATTTATATGATTTAATGCTTTCTAATTTAAATACAACTTTGTCACAACAACGAATTCTGATTTGTGAGAATCAATGGAAACAGTAAATTTTTACTCCAGTCTCTCACCTTCCCTCCCCTCCCTCCCCTCCCTCCCCTCTCCTTCCCTCTCCTCCCTATGGCCTAGGTCAGCTATTCTCAAAGTCGGCGATTTTTAAAATCCTTCCTAAACTCGTGTTTCAGTTTTCAAATACAGGACAATGCTTTCATACTTCCTAAACTTTTCCATCCTACTGACTCTACCCCTGTCATTGTGATGTTTACCAATTAGGACTAAATTGATGTGCCAGGTTTGGGATGGCGGAATGAGAACATGTGGCTTGGAAAAAACCAAAAAAACCTACCCAAAACAACCCAAACCAAGAACCTTCCTAGAAACTGAGAGACAAAAATCAGACTTGGATGATCACCACCTCTAAAAGTTGTAAGTGAACTCTCCCTTAGCCCCAGATGTTCTGGGCTTATCCATAACCCATACAGTTAAGTTATCTATCCTTTAGCTAGGCAGTACCTCCACCAGCGGGAGGAGACAGGCTGTAGTCTGCTGTGCTGACTGCTGAACTCTTACAATCAACTCATACCTATAATGGGAGTTAGGTGCCCAAAGGAGGAAAAGACAAACACAGACCCAAGACACCTTAATAACCTATTTCAGAAATAGGATGAAGAGTGATACAGAGAGTAGAAACCAGTATCACGAATGGATAAACAGACAGTCCTTGTTTCTCTCAAGTTGTCTTGGTGATTTGTGGGAGACTGGGAATTGCCTGATTCCCCCTCACTTTCTGAACGAGATGAAGTAATTAAAAATGTCCCCCAAGAGAAAGTTCTTGGCCCTGGCAACGTTACAGGAGATTTCTATAAAACCTTTGGCTTAGTTTTCTCTGTACATGTACTTGACATGCTCAATCACTTGAGGGGCACAGGTGGATTTCTTCCTGCCAGTCTTCACACCCAGATTATCTTAATTGCTAAGGGGGATAAGGATATAAAAAAACTGTACCCCAGCTAGGCTAAGATCACTGATTAACATGGATGTCAAATCTTGGGAAGAGTTCTAATAATTTTGACCATTACTAGGAAGCTGATACTTCTATCACATAATATTACTATGAGAAAGCAATTCTCAAAGTATAGTCCAGGAACTCGTAGGGGACCTGAAAACCCTTTCAGCAGTACCCTACATAAAGCAATATTTCATAATAATACCAAAATATTTTCATTTCTAATATGATAATCATCAATAGATATAACCCTTATAAGTAAAAATTTTTTGGTGAGGGGTAAGTCCTCAATAGTATCCATGCATGGGAAGGGATCATGACACCAAAAAGTTTGAAAATTTCCGCTTTAGTAAGTGTTTCTGGGTGATTCATTTCTCTGTAGAAGATGTGGTATTTTTTTCTCTTGCTTTTCAAAGTCAATGCTTTCATTAGAAACAATGACCGTTGGAAGCCTCATGGATCATTTGTTTTTACTGAGGGAGGATATTTTCTTGGCAAAATGACAAGGATTGATTGCCTAAAAAAATCTGGTAGCTAAAATCATCTCATATTATATCAATTGATTTAACAATTCAAAAGATTAGGTACTTATTAAGTACCTACTATATAGTATATATATACCATATATGTATATATATGTATGTGTGTGTGTATATATATATATACATATACATATATATACACATATATATGTGTATTTATATACTATATGGTACCCAGGCATTGTATTAAGTTTTTAGGATACAGAAAAAAATGAAATTTGTATAGGAGCTTTGCACCCTACTTGGCAGGGATTGGGGGAACATAGGTAAAGATAAATAAATATGAAATCCATGTACAACTTGATGTGGCTCACTCCAGGCTTGATTGGAAGCCCAGTTATTATACATGCATACACACATACATACAAACACACATACATATACACATGTGTGTACATATCTGTATGTGTACATAAATTCAAAATTATTTCAAGGTACGTGGGGTGTGGGTAAACATTAACATCTGGGGAAATTAGAAATAATGTTCTATAGAAAGAGGTACTTTTGCTGGTCCAAGAAGGGATATAAGAGTGAGAGGTGAGGAAGGAGAACATTACGGGTCTGAGAGCCAGCCTTATGTAAAGGCACAGCAATGAACAATAGAATAGAATTTTGTTATGATGTTTGTATATTAAGATAGTGTATTTATTTATTCTGTGCCTCAATTTTTCTATAGCAAAGTAGAGAAACTGATACTACTTGATTTCACTGTGCTCTTGGTAAGGAAGATGAGCCAGGAGAACTGCAATGAATTGAATTGAACAACCTGAAGAAATTCATCAAAGTGCATTTTGAAGACAGAAAGACTGCATGTTTGAAGTGAAGTGAAAAACTGAAGGAGGAGCCCCAGATCTTCTTACTTGCTGCACAATGTTCTTTTCAATGTTTACCACAGGTTGCCTCTCTTTAATGTAATACCTGGCACACAGAAAGGGCTCAATAGATGTTTCCCCTTCCACCTCTCTCTCCCTCCCCCCCCCCAATCATTTGCTCCTTCATTCATTCACCATTTCATTTACTTTAGGTGATTCAAAGAGAGGCTTTGGAGAGTTAGAGTTTCATTGTAGATACTTCTTGCCATAAGGTAATTAAATGCTTTCCAGGCTACTCATGAAAGCTGTGGAATCCTTATCCACAGAAATCCATCCTGGAGGAGTAGACACATTATCCAGTTTTGAGTCATTGTACTGAGGGTTGAATCTGGGCTTTGCTACTGACTACCTTGTGTGACCTTAAACAAGTTACTTCTCTGCACTTTGGATTTCTTACCTTTAGAATGAGAGGTGTATGTGTAGTTCATGATCATACAATCTTCAAAAATACAATAATATCATAGACTAGATGTCATATACTTTATGCTTACTTAGATATAGGATACTGTCTCCGGTGATTTTGTGAAAATCCTCAAAGGCATGGGATTCTAGATTTTCTAAAATTTGAAAATAAAACAATTTAATTTGCCCCTTTGCCCTGTGAATACAACATTATTCCTAAAGTAGATTTTTTTTTTGTTCAGAACGATCATGAGTTTGGGATAGGTTTTTTGAGATTGTTTCATTTTTTGGACAGTTTTCATTCAGGAACAATAGGATACTGATTTAACATTTCCAAACAAATATGTGGGTTAAAACTTGTACTAGAACTAGGGAAACCTGATCAGAGATGTATTATTTATAAGCACCCAAAACAGGAAGCTTCTGTTAGGTTTCTCCCCTCCCCCACTTTTGTAAAATACTTGCTTTCTCTTCATATGCAAATTTTTAAATCAATTATTAAGTATTATGAGCATAACTGCGTGTTGAGCCTGTCACCTAATCTAGTCATCCACATCTAAACAAGACTAAACCATTCAATATACAGCCCCCTCACTGTAGGATGTACAGATGTATAAGTCAGTAGTCTACAAAGAAGGAACTCTGATCACCTGGGGCCATGACATGGCTCAAGCTGTGCAGTGATTAACCAGTTGAAAAGTGGGAAGATTTGTACAGTGAACCCTTTCACATCATGACTCGCCCCCTCACAGTCTTACTATATTGTGGGTTGGCATAAAAAAAAATGGGAATTTTAGGGGAGTGTTGCAGAAGCCACAGATAACATGGGAAGATCAGCAGGCGATGCAGAAAAAAGTTTAGAAGCTCAGAAATGCATAAAACACATGTATAGTATAATATAAACCCAAATTGTACAGTAAGGTATTGTAAACACCCCATAAACAAAAAAGAAAAAAATTCAAACTTTTTTCTCTGATTTGAAGGGAGAGCCAAAAAATTTTACATGGTTTTTCCAGATTGTGAGGGCTCCAAGTCCCTATCTCCTGTAATGTGGAAGGGATAACTGTATGGTCTACCTTTTCCCATAATAGCCAATCATTTTTGTTTGTTTGTTTTTGGTTGCCAAACACAACCACACCCTCTCACCTCTACTACTCCCATATCTACCCAAGCTTTAAACCTCTCCTGTTCTCTACCAGGCATTGGCCCTTCAAGCACTAGCATGGGCAACCCTTCCTATGCCTACCCCAACCCTTTGTACCCTTGATCACATTATGGCTCTAGTAGGCACCCTTCATGGGGCAGAGCCTGTGTTTCTGGGCAGTGGACAGGGAGAATTTCAGGGGGAAGAGAGACTCATAGCATACATAGATGTGGGTGGATTGTGATCTAATGTGATCAGCACATTCCTTCTTCTTAAATCCACCCTTCTTTCAGACTTCATTATTTCTTTTGAGGGCATCACCATACTTACAGTCATCATTGTTTCTTCACTTTTATTCATTCTGCACATTCAACTAGTTGACAAATCTTGTCATTTCCACCTCAGCAAAATCTCCCAAGTCTGTCATATTCTCTTTATTTCCAGTCACCACCTTAGTTCAGGTCCTCATTACCTCTCACCTGAACTATTGCAATAGCCTTCAAATTGGTCCCCCTGCATCAAGCCTCTCCTCACTCTAATCCATCCTCCAGACAGATGCCAAGGGGATTTTCCTAAAGTGCAGGTCTGTTCATGTCATTCCCCTGCACAACAAACCATAGTGACTGCCTGTTGATGTAAGGATCAAATGCTATTTCATCATTATCATCTCTTTGTTTAATGTGTACTTTTGTTTTTATAATGTACATTAGTTCATCGGCACATATTTATTATTTGCAAATAAGTTAACATACATATATTGGGAGTGTGTTCCTAGAATGATTTTTACTGATAGAGTGCATGATAAAAAAATGTAGGGACTACAGGTATATATATGTGTGTGTGTGTGTTGTGTATGTATATATATGTATATACATATACATTTGTGTGTATAGACACACAGATAGATAAACACACATATATGTATTGTGCATGCATAAACACGTATGTATGTATAAACATGTATATATATTACTTGCCCTAAGTGAACATTGGGAAATGGTATCAGGCAAGATATAATTAAGTGCTTAATGATATGGCAAGGGTCCCAAGTGTGGAAAGAATCTGAGGATTTAGAACATGAATGAATGAATGAATGAATGAATGAATGAATGAATGAAAAAAGCACTAATTGAGTGCTTACTATGTGCCAAGCACTGTGTGCTAAGCCATGGAGATATAAACATGAGATAAATAGCTCTGAAGGAGCTCCCATTCTAATTGGGGGCACAAAATAGGAAGTTTCAATTGTAGGGTAGATGGTAGGAACTGGTGGTCCCATATCTTCCTGAGGATTAGAATTATTGACTCATTGAATTGATGTAAGTGGCAGATATAGCAGTAGTCATAGGTCTGGAGGGATCTGGCCCATTACTCTTGAGTATAGGAGATTTTAGTGTGAACTGAGCAGGAGGCAGACTACAGAATTGTCCCAAAGGCTGCAGCTGGGCTTGGTTGTGTCTACTTTCTGGTGGTATGTAGAAGCTTGGTGTTGGGGAAGACTCCTCTAGGGATCCAGGTAGCTCTAACCTCCAGCACTGAGTTGGAAGGGGAAAGAGACTGACTAGAAATCATTTAGTCTACTTCTTTTTAGAGAAGAGGAAACAGTCTCAAAAGGATGACACAGTCACAAAAGTAGAAAGTAGCAGAGCTGTTTGGGATTTGACTCCCAAGTTTTCTGAATCTGAATGCAGCCATCTACTTGTAGTTCAACTCAAACACTTTGTAAGCACCTGCTATGCACAAACCGTTGTTCCAGTCATTAGGGATACAAAACCAAAAATGAAAGAGTCCTAATTCTCAAGGGCTTTCAATATACTGGGCATTAAGATACTGTAAATACATACACAATTAAGTACAAGACAATTCAAGAGGGAGAAAGCACTAAAGTAACAATGAAGGGGGTTGGGAAGATCAATAAAGACATCTCAGAGGTGGTATTTAAGCTAAGTATTCTAAGAAGTTGAAGTAGAGAGAGAGGGAATACATGGGAAGGATGGTGGATATCTATGTAAAAGTGTGAAAACAGGCATTGGAATGCATAATTCAGTTCCTTGGAACACAGAGCACATAAAAAAGACTTTTATGAAATGCATAGAATAGTAGGTTGGAAGAGAGATTTAAATGCCTGATTGAGGTATTCATATTTTACTTTAGAGGCAATAGGGAGCCACTAATGATTGTTGAGTAGTAGATTGACTTGGTTGGACCTATCCCCTACGATGATTATTTTGACAGGTACCTTGAAGATTAGAGAGAGGACATATTGGAAGCTGAGAGACAAATTAAGAGAGTAGGTCAATTATCCAGGAAAAAGTGTTAAGGACTTAAACTAGGGTGGTGGCAGTTTGAATGAAGCAAAGAAGTCAGATACAAGAGATGATGTTTAATATATATGGAGGTCAATGAAGACTGAAGATGTGAAGGAATATTTAGTGGAGTGCATGGGACTTAAGCTATATACCTTGATGGTTAGTTAGGATTTCAAGAGATAGGGAAAGAAACAAGAATTTCAAGTTAGCAAACTGGATTTATTAATTTGATAAATAATTATCAAACTTTTAACTCTAGGTAAAGTAGAAAGGCAATTGGAGCCTTAGATTGAAGAAGATCAGGGTTCATGTCCTGCCTCTGACCATAGGAAAATTACAACCTCTCAATACTTCAAGCAGCTGTCTAAGACTCAGTTTCAGTGGAGTGACTGATTTACATCATTGAAGGAAATTTCCACACCAGGAAATTTCCCAAAACAGCAAACCATAGGTCTGGATCTGACATTTCCCTTCTCCCTGTGTCTTTAAAATTGGTGAGGCACTATGCTGGGATCTATAGGAAATATAAATATGAATAAGACAAAGTCACCACCCTCTGGCAAGTTACAGAGTAGAAGGAGAATTAGGACATGGACATAAATCACTCTCACCAGTCATTCTCTATAGCAGCAAGGAAAATCCCAGCCTAGTGTGCAGTATTGTTTTCCTTGTCTGCTAGACGGAAATCTTTGTGAAGGAAGGAAACAAGCATTTATTAAGTGACTACTGTATGCCTGGCTCTATGTTGAACACTTTACAAATAAGAACTCATTTGATCTTCATAACAACCTTATCATGTACCTGCTACTATTATCCCTATTTTACTATTGGGGAAACTAGGGCAGACAGACTTGTCCAGGGTCACATGTCTAGTAGTGTCTGAGACAGGATTTGATAGCAAGTTTTCCTGATTGCTAACTTAGTGTTTTATCCAATGCACTACCTAGCTACTTGTGAGGGTAGCCATGAGGGCAGGGATTTAATTTTGACTTCTGTATTTCCCAGAGCCACCCGTACAGTGACTTGTACCCAGCAACTATTAAACAAATATTTGTTGAATGTTCAATGACAGTGAGGTCCTCATTTTCAGTGACCCTTTCATCAAATGAATTCTACCATGCCATCCTCTGAACAGTAGACAGATTAAAAACTTGTTGCTTGACTGAGTTTATCCACTATATCCAAGATTTTGGTTAATGACTTCTGGTTTCTTTATACAGGAGGTGCAATGGTAGTAGGGTGGGGTTATTGGGGCTGTGGGTGTGGGAAGGTAGCTCCCAGTCAGTTATATGTATCAAGGGGTCAAATATGTCTGACTTTCCTTTAGGCACATTTGATGTTTTGCAAATGAAGCTAGAATGTATGCACAGAACTATGAGGGACATTCACAGTGTATGGGGGAAGAAAACCTGCTGTTGGCAAAATGTTTAATAATTTATGATTTTTTCTCAAAATTTGTGAAGCCACCTACAGCCCTACTACCCTGGGGCTAGAAGCTTGTCAGATCTCAGGATCTAACATGCACCTGCCTTAACCATAATGAAGTAGAGGATTCTCTAAGGAAAAATGCTGGGTGCTGTAAGGATGACTTGTTTATGGGATTTTTGCTTTTGAATCTCTGCAGAGAGGAGCATGGGGGTCTTAAGGAACATTGTCCTATTCTCTGTCTTTACAGGTCTATGGTTCCTCTGTCTTTCAGGAGTGTGGGGAGGGGAAGAGCTGTGTAGTCTGGGACACTTCCATTTCTGATTGTCAGTGAGGCTACCATATCATACCTTTTTTAAGCTTGGGAAAGAATTGTCATATGTATAGAATCTGAGTTCCAAGTCTGGGAGCTTTGCCTGAGGGCGTCAGGGTTTCATGCATCCAACTTTCAGTATGTTTGGTAAGCTTCTTGGGCCAAAGGAAATAAAAAAAGCAAGTATAATGAGGACTAATATAATACTATAAGGAATAGATTGAGGGTCCCAGCCAAAACTGAAAGTTCCAGCTTGCTTAGTAGTCTCCACAAACAGGTGGTGTCACAATGATTTGTATGGGTTCAGACACTTTTATTTATCAATAGACAGTGATTCAGGATGCTGTGGATCATAATTTCAGCAATTTAGATCTGAAGGGAACCTTAGACGTTGTTTAATATGACCCTCTCATTTTACAGATGGAGAAACATAATTTCAGAGAAGTTAAATGACTTACCAAGGACATAGAAGTAATCAGTGTTAGAGTTGAACGTCAAATCAAAGTGCTTTGACTCCAAACCAAGTATTTTTCCCACTCTATCTTGCTGCTATAACACAACTAAGAGTCTGAACTCTCAGAGGCTCTCCAAGTTATAACTTATTGCTGTTGTTCAGTCATTTTTAGCCATTATTTGACTCTTCATGGCCCCATTTGGGGCATTTTCTTTGCAGAGATACTAGAGAGGTTTGCCATTTCCTTTTCCAGCTCATTTTTACAGATGAGGAAACTGAGACAAACAGGGTAAATGACTCACCCAAAGTCTTTAATGGCAAGCACAGAAGTAGTTTACATGTTGTTTCAGCTATTGAATTAACACCTTGTTTCAGTTCAAGTTTTTTTTTGAGCCTTGTATCAAGTCTGTTAAGAAACAGAACATGCGAACTACACAGCTTGTGAACCCTAGAACTCATGAACTCCTGCAACAAGAAGGGTAGGAGCTTAGACCATATATAAGGAGAGCCCAGGCTAGAGACAGCAGAACTGAGAAGAATCTTGTGGTGGCAGAGGTAAGAAGAAGAAAACTTGTGGTATCCTGGCACTCTGTTTGTCTGCTCTGTGTTGATATTTGTTTGTGATACTTAGTCCAGAAGCCCTGGGACCTTACTGGAAACCCTGAAAGAGGATTTTCTGATTGTACATTTACAGAAGTCCTGGAGAAGAGTTTTGGAGATCCTGGGACTTTACTGATGATTTGTGCTGACCTCTTGGACCTCGTTTGTGGGTGTGTATTGATTTCTATGTTGATGATTTGTGTTGAGTTCTTAGACCTTGTTGGTAGGTCTGAATTGATTTCACAGGCAAATAGTGCATTGATGATGGTGCTGGCAATGTGTATAAATATTGTGTCTCTATCAAGCTTTGTCTTCCCAGAAACAGGAACTGTGAAGGACTTGAGGTGAACTGGACACTGTGAACTTCAATATGGAATGGGAACTGGATGAAGAACCAGACAAGGAGCCAGACAAGGAACTGGGAGCTGCCTGCCTTTGGACCCAGGTGACAGTAGGAGCTGGGACCATGGAAAAGGAAGCATGGAAGCTGAGAGCCAGCCTCAAGTCAAGCTGAAAGAACACTCTACTTGGATACTGTGTACTGAGAAGATTATGATTTACTGTGACCTAACAGTGGAGAACTTTGTGACTGAATTAAGGATTTTGTGATTGACTAAATGAATGTACTTTGTTTAAAACTATGTGACCACTTTGGTGAAAACTATGTAGCCATTTTAGTGATAAGTTGTTGAGTTGTGACAAAGGATATATATTGTATTTTGATTTTCTGTGATAAGTTGTAACATTGTAAATGCTGTACCTTGATTTTTGTGAATGTTTTGCTCTGATTTGTTATTGAATGGAGAGCTCACTATGCTATGTAATCAGAACCTTGAAAACTGTTCACAGCAGCAGTCCTCTGAAAAGCTGCTTGTGTGTGGCTTTACAAGGTCATGCAACCAGTAAGTGTCTGAGACAGGATCTCAATTCATGTCTTCCTGATTCTAGGCCTAGTTCTCTATCCACTGTTCTACCTTGTTGCCTACATTGTGACTTTAGAGAACTTTTATTTGATTCTCATCTATGCATGTGTCCATAAGCGTTCTTTCTTTGCTTTTGCAATGGTCTTCAGACAAAGCAAGACTTAGAAGAGACATTACAATAATTTATTCCATATGAATGTAAACATCAATTTATTTGCTTGGTCTTTTCATGGTATAGGGGATTGTTTACCTTTTATTCAGGTTTTTATTTTATTTAATTTTTGTTTGATGAATTTACATGGCATATTTGTCACTTTTCTGTTGTTTCTTCATTAAGAATAAGTAAAATTTCTACCTCCCACTGAGTTTTGAAAAAAAAATTGGTTAAACTCAGTTTTGCAAAATGTGATATTTTGTGAATCAAATTGATTTACTTTTTTTGGAATATTATTTTCTAGGATTTTCTTTCCTTTTCATGATCATCATAGAGCCATGCATTATTCAGACTATTTAAAAAACTAATGCTGAAATTCTTGAACTTAGCAAATATATTTATGTGTGAACTGAAGTTGAGCTTCTTTTCTGAATCTTTCTTATGGATTCAGTTGAGTTCTCTTTACAAATCTAAAATAAGGTTTTCACACTTATTTTTTTTTCCTGTGGAAGGACAGCAACTTTAAGATTTTCTTGCATTGTTTCTTCAGGCTAATTGCTTTGGCTTTTAAAACTCACAAGTCGGCTTCCAATTTTGCTGTTTACAAGAATTCAAACAAAGGTATACCAGATGCTGAAATTGGGGTAAAAGACAAGGACTTGGCCACAAGGAACAACAACAGCAACAACACCTTAGTTACTGGCATTGAGGATTTAGATCAAAATAGGACCAGTATATAGGCTCATGATTAACTACTAACAAGAGGTTTTATGAGTCCCAGACAACTCATGAACAGTAAATACTGGAAGACAACCATCATGTCCAAATTAAGCTTTCTTTTCTCTAAGTTAAACATTCCAAGTTCTCTCAGCTGATTTCCATATGTTTGGTATTTCTTATGATTTTCCTCATCCTATTAAATATATATATCTACAAAAGGAAATAGTGGATTAAGAAGTATTTTAATTCAATAAAGGAAAAAAATAAGAGAGTCTGACAGTGAAAAGAAAGTAGGCATCAGAGACAGAAGTATTTGGCTTCAAGTTCTTCTGACACAAACTGACTTTTACTTTAGGTGAGTTAATTAACTTCTTGGTGTCCCACACAACTCTATAAAGTATGCAGAATACTTTCCGGCAGAATAGCTCTTTGTCTTCATTGGTAGAAGGAATTGTATTGTGAGGAGTTCCCTAAACCAATGAGACCACAGTCCCAGACCACACCCACCTACCCATCACTATAGGGAAAAAAGTATCTTCTCTTTCTAAGTCACATCATCATTAATTTCATCATATCTTTAGTCTTTTTTGTTGTTGTTTGCATCATCTTAGAGGTATCTATTAACTGGCCTCCTGGGAAGTTCCTTTTATCTCATTCTTAGACCACGTACTCCGTATCTTCTTCCACCAATGTATGGTTTATTCTTGCAACAACTCCAAACAAATGTTTCTTACACACATTCCTTAGTTCATAATGTGCTTCCAGAAATGATGGTATATTGGATGTTATTTAAAGAATTTTGGGTAGGTTGTTGTGGTCTGGGACTGTGATCTTACTGGTTTAGGTAACTCTTAGTAATAAAATTCCTTTTACTAATGAAGACAAAAAGTTTGTGTCAAAGGAAGAACTTGAACCCAAATATTTCTGACTCTGATGCCTACTTTCTCTTCACTGTCAGACCCTGTCTCTTATTTTTTTCATTTATTGAATTAAAATACTTCTTCATCCATCATTTCCTTCTTGAATGTTCCATTCAATTGATTGTGAATGAGAAATATTTCAGTCTGCTGCTTTGGTAGTCCAGGAAAATTTAATGAAAGCAAAACGATGTGTACTGCATTAAAAAAGGTATGCTTCAATTATACAGTAGAATAATTTCTAAAATGGGATTTAAGGGAGGCAGCAGGTATATGGACAGACAGATGGACTCAGCAAACATGGCAGGCATATAGAACTATTGTGAAGCAGCAAGAAGAACTCCTTATATAGGTGAATATTATTTTTTACTCAGTGAAGTATCTCTCTCAAACACTTCTCTCTGTCTCATTGCAGGGTATGTGGTTAGGCAAAAGGTTGTTGTGTAGTCTTTTATCAATGTCACTGGGACTCTAATAACTTTTTAAGGATGACTTGTTTCTATGCCCCAGATATTATTTCCCTGTGTTTCAATCCTACAGTGAGTATGATATTAATACCTGTTCTGCATAGTGAGTGGTGAGTTTGTTGTTGAGAAGGACCTATTTTTTTTTAACCAGTAAGGACATAGTATATGCCAGATGGTTAATTCCCATGGGTTAATGAGAGTACCCAAACTCTTCATGATTTAAAATATCCCGCGGACATTTCTTGGGTACAAGGATTGCTGGCTTTTAATTTACATTTGTATGAAGTATATATTGGCTTCCTTCTGCTGATACCTGGAGAAATAAATTTTTATTCACAGCATGTCAAATATATCGTATTTAGGTTATGTCTCCTGCTGCTTTGTGCATGAATAATCAAGTTGCAGAAATTTAAGTTGTTGAGTTTTTGTTGTTTTTTTGTTTTGCTGTTCTATTAAATGGTGTTTTGACTCTCAGTTGTGGATAAATTAAAGCATAAGAGAATACAGCCTCCTGTTTAGTGTTCTGTCTCTCTTATTTTTTTGTTTCTTTTTTTTAGATGAACCTATTTCATGTCATTTTAAAACTGGATTTTTATTTTTAGCTGTGGAAAATTCTTTACTTTTCAATATGCCTGATGAATAGGTTAATGCTTTATTTCCATTTATAAGAAAGAAGATGCATATAAAGAAATAATCCTAAAATACCTAAAGACAGAAAGATGCAGGAATTTAGATGTGCATCTGCTTTGAGTAAAGACAGCCCTGAAGGCCAGGATAATTTTAGACACCTCTAAGCATTGTTCTTGTTTGAGGTGTTTCAGCTTTGGGCCATATGTCTAGGAAGTAGTTTAACCATCAGGTTCTCACCAGAATTAAAACCTACATAAGCAAAGACACTCATGATGCTAATACTTTCTATTGAGAAACAAAGCACATATAAGTTTATATAAACCAATTAACCTGTTGCTATTATTTCTCAGTAATACTCCATAACTGTGGTTTTAAATACTCAACTAAATGTTAAAATTCCCTAATGGTCTCCAGCTCCATGGAGTCGTACTTCTAGTGAACTCTAGCTCAGCTTTTTGCAGTACCTTGAAGGTCAGAGATTCTGTGGCTCTGCTTGCCAGGGTCATTTCAGGATGTAAAACCAAACTGTCCCTTCCAGGCCTTTATACTCAGCAGTTTCTCTATCTTTTGCTGCTGCTAGGCAGGACAAAAGAAGGAAACTTTTTCTAGTCTGATGGAATAGTGAAGAGAGCCTTAGGGAGGAATGGTATGTGTTCACTTAGCTGAAGCTAACTGACCTGATTAAAGGACCTAGTGGGGATTGGGATGGTTAGGGAAGGTTGTGTATATTCAAACTGAGATGGAAGACCGATATACTTAACAACAACGACATCCTAATATAAAAAAAACACCAACATAATTCCTAACCATAACACATTACCAACCAATAATTGTGCAAGAACAGCATTGGAAAGGATGTTATTAGGGAGATGTATGACTAGAAGAAAAAAGGTGAATCATTAATTAATGCCTTTTGCAGGCTGTTCTGGCAAATGATGGTGAGTGTTTAACAACTGGCTCTCTGGGGAGAAAGTAGTATTCTGGTCACACTTTTAAGTTTAGTCTCCATTATTAACATTTTTTCCTTTTTTTTTTGGAGGGGGGAAGGCAATGCAATTGGGGCTAAGTGACTTGCCCAAGGTCACACAACTAGTAAGTGTCAAGTGTCTGAGGCTGGATTTGAATTCAAGTCCTCCTGACTCCAGGCCAGTGCTCTATTCATTGTGCCACCCAGCTGCCCCATTAACATTTTCTCAGGTCAAGATAATAAATAAAACAATAAATCAAGTTTTAACTTACAGTTTGCCCATTTTTGAGGTGTAAATGCTCACACTGAAAATTTAACAATTGGGAGTGGCTAGGTGTCGCAGTGAGTAGAGCACTGGCCCTGGAGTCAGGAGGACCTGAGTTCAAATGTGGCCTCAGACACTTGAGACATATACTAGCCATGTGACCTTGGGCAAGTCACTTAACCCCAACTGCCCTCCAAAAAAAGGGCCCCCCAAAAAAAAGAAAAAAAAAGAAAATTTAACAATTGACTTTCTCTAGTTGGAAACATACCTCTGAACCTATGTGCTCTGTTGATGTCCACAGATTGTCAAGGGATCTTGAAGAAGATCCTTAGCACTGACTGAATCACCTTGGGTATACTGGTGGCAGCTGGGTGGCATAGGGGATAGAGTGTAAGAGTAGGAGTCAGGAAGATCTGAGTTCAAATTTGTCCTATTTGTCCTCTAACACTTACTTACAAGATACTGTCTCTTTACAAGTCATCCAGTCTCTCTCAGCCTTAGTTTCTCCACATACAAAATGGGGAAAATAATATTACCTACCTTACAAGGTTGTCATGAGGGTCAAATGAGATAAAATATATCAAGGATTTTGCAAACTGTGAAGTCCTATACAAATGTTAGCTATTATTAGCATTATTATGTCATGTTGAAGAAGAAGGCATGGATGAATTTAATCTGCATCACCAACAGGAGTTTACTAAATGAATATGAAAGATCCTTCAAAGTAGTCATCAAATATTGAAGCATTTACCTTCTATTAGGGGAAAATAGGGTTAGCCTAAACTTGGCATATCATTACCTGAATTTCCTGCTTCATTTTCCAGCCACACTCCTAGCTTAACTCAATTTTTTAAAAACAAATCTTTTGACAATGTGTCCCATATTGCACAGTATACCTCCGAAAGAGAGTGTGAATATATCAAGGAAAGGTCAAGACATGGACAACAAGAATGACTTAGCAGTTAAATATAATGTATTCCAAAGGATTTCTGAAGAAAGAACTTGAAACCTCTTTAAATGAGGGGATTAAAAAAATAACATAAAACATTCTGAGTTGAACACAGTCTGTGGCACAAAGTCTAAGCAAATAGAAGGAAAAAATTATTTAGGAAGGAGTAAAAGAAAAGAAAACAAAAGAATACAAAGAGAAGGGATAAAAGAAAATAAATAGGAAAAAGGAAAAACAAAGGAAAAAAACCCATTTAGACTAAGTAACACAAACAATGTCCTAAGTTTGGCATTTTAAAAACACTATTCGAGGGATAGAGCCAAGACAGTAAAGAAAAAGCACATACTTGCTTTAGTTCTCCCAAATTCTCTTCAAAACAACTTTAAAATAATGCCTCAAAATTACTTTTGGATTGGTAGAATGAATAAAAGGATGGGGCGAACCAATTTTCCAACCCAAGACAACTGAGAAGGTTGGCAGGAAATGTCTTTATCATTAGGGAGAGAGTGAAGCATAGTCCAGGGGAGGCTATGCTAGCATCAGGCGTTGCAAGACAACTAAACTGATAGCAGTAGTTTTTGGAGCTCTCAGCCCACAGGTGATGAAGGGATTGGACAACCAGTGAGAAGGAGATCATAGGAGTCTATTTGCTGGCACTGAGCATAGGACTGTTGCATTGCTTATAGTGGATCCAGGTTGTAGTCCTGAGTTGCAATCCCAGGGGAGGAAAGAGCACTAGCACCAGAGCTTGCAACTCAAACAGAGTGGGGACCTAGTCACAGTTCCAGAGTGGAAAAGAGTGTTTGCAGTTGTTCACCAAACAGAACACAGGCCAGGAGAGTTTCAAACACACCTCTCCTTAGATCAGCGGTTCTCAACCTGTGGGTTATGTTCAATTTGTAACAATGAAAATACATCCTGTGTATCAGATATTTACATTACGATTCATAACAGTAACAAAATTACAGTTATAAAGTAGCAACGAAAATAATTTTATGCTTGGGGGTCACCACAACATGAGGAACTGTATTAAAGGGTTGCAGCATTAGGAATGTTGAGAACCACTGCCTTAGATCATACCATGTTGGAAAAACTGAAAACTTACAGACCCCCAAAACTAGCTCTGAAAGTAGTTGCACAAAAAACAGAAAACAAAACCCAAACAAAACAATAACAACAAAACTGAAGCTTGGGACCATGTCCCCTATACTCCAGGAGCAGAGCCCAATATTGACACTAAGTTAAAAGTCTATAAAAAGGCTGAAAAGTGAGCAAAAAACAAAACAAAACAAAAGAACCTGACCGTAGGAAATTACTATGATGTCATGGAAGATCAAAATGCGAAGGCAGAAAATGACAACAAATGAAAACAAACCTTCAAGCATAAAAGAAAAATGTGAAGTGGTCTCAGTCCCTGAAAGAATTCCTTCAAGAACTTAGAACAGCTTCTATAAATCAGAGAGGTAAAGGAAAAATTGGTAAAAGAAATGAGAGTGAAGCAAGAAAGTCATGAAAAAAGTAAAGGAGGTACAAAACAATACCAAGGAAAATAACTTAAAAAAACAAAATAGGCCAAATAATAAAAAGAGGCACAAAATCACTGAAGAACAGACCTCCTAAAGAAAGCAGAATTGATCAAATGAAAAAGGAGGTACAAAAATTTACTGAAGAAAATAATTCCTTAAAAATTAGAATAGGGGAAGTGCAAGCTAATGACTTCATGAAAAAATGTGAAATATCTCATTAGAAAAACAGCTAACCTGGAAAATAGACTGAGGAGAGATGGTTTAGGAATTACTGGAATATCTGAAAGCCATAATCAGATAAAGAGCCTAGACATCTGTTTCATGAAATTGTCAAGGAAAATTCACCTGATATTCTAGAACCAGAGTTAAAAAATTTTGAAAGAATCTTCTGATCACCTCCTGAAAGAGTTCCAAAAATGAAAACTCCCAAGAATATTATAGTAAAATTCCAGAGCTCTGTAATGCCAAGCAAAGCCAGCTTCCAAGGTTCAGAATACCAGCATAGCAAACTCCATTTACTCACTGACAGATGAAGGCAAAACATTCACAGAACAGAGAAAATAAAAAATACAGTGTAACTCATTCATTTAGCAAGTAACTTCACAATTCCATGGACAGTACATTCATTTAATCAAAGTCTCTCTTCTCAAATGGAGATTAGTTTCCAATCATAAACTAAGTACATTCATTTGGTCAGTCACAGAGCACCAAAAAGTCAAAAGTTTCCCATCCTTTCATCACAACTGAATTACAGTACCATCCATTAATGCCAAGCACTTTCTTAAAAGGGGCAGGAGAGCACAAAAAGCCATCCACCCTTAAGCTACAACAAGGTTAAGATATCATCACAGCATTGAATACTCAAGGAGAAATACTTTCTTCATCTTGACAGGAGGCAAGTTCTCAGCAATCTCTGTTCCTGGGGAGACAAAGCTTAACAAAACCACAATATATATATTGCCAGTGTCCTCATTAATTCACTTTATGCCTGCAGAATAGTCCCAGAATCACTGAAAACATCAGCAAGACCCTCTTCCAGGATTTCTGTAAATATACAAGAAGAAAATTCTCCTTCAGGGATTCTGAACCAACAGCAAGGTTCCAGGACCTCTGCAATAGCGGCACTGTCCTTCACCAGCAGATGGATCTGGCAAAACAACATCAAAACAGACAGAAAAAATACAGGCATCATAGCCATGCCTCCTCAGTTCTTGTCAGCTTTGGGTGGCAGTTCTCAAAAGTCCTGGACAACTCCAGCTGGCTCTCAGCAGTCTTTCTCTCAGCAACTCTGCCCCCCAGCAATTCTCCTTTCTCTCTGCCTCCATGATACTGGTCCTCAGAAGTCCTTCTGGCCTCCTCTGCTTGGGCTTCTCTCTGTTTGGGCCTCTCTCTAAATCCACAGCACCAACTCCTCCCAGTTCAGCCCTCTCTCTTCACATCAACAAGTCCATCCCATAAGTGGGATTCACAAGCTCTGGGTTTCAGCACTCAACCCCAAAACCAAGCCAATACAGGGGGATCTTTACATTTCATTACCATTACAAGCTTCCAGATCAACAAGAAGATACTGCAAGTAGTCAGAAAGAAACGATCAAAATATTGCAGAGCCACAGTCAGGATAAAACAAGATTTAGCACCTTCTACATTAAGAGATCAGAGGGCTTGGAATATCAGTAGGCTTTCTTCCTTCTTTCTTTTCTTTCATTGTTCCATTCTTTCCATCTTTCTCTTCCTTCTTTTCCTCCCTCCCTTCCTTCCTTCTTTCCTTCTTTTTTTCTTCCTTCCTTTCTTTTCTTCCTACCTTCCTTCCTTTTTCCCTCCTTCCCTCTTTCCCCTCCTTCCTTGATGACGAATTAGATGAGAACTTTGGAGTTCATGTCAATTTTCTATATTGCCTATGTATATCGTATACTTGCAAACCACCCCTGCACCACACATGCTTTCTTATTAATATTATTTTTGCATTTATGCTTTCCTTTTAGAACTGAAATCAAATTGTGGATATGTGATAGTAAAGGAATTATTCCCAATCATCTCAATATCTCAAAACTCTTAATCTATAACCCTGTGATCTTATGTACAATTTTCAATTCTCTTATTCTTTAGAATCTATTCTGTACTTCTGTTCTTTCTTCCTTTTTCATTTCTAGCACTCTTTGTTTCATCTATTTAGTCCCATTTACTCTGCTAATATTTTTAGAAAGAATATCACAAGTCAGCCTTCATATAATGGATATAATCTCCTGATTTTGTAACTAAAAAAAAGTGGTTATATTTATAAGTAAGTTATACTTAACTCCATTGTATTCATTGCAATTTTCATTTTTTTCACTGAATATATGAATACATGCATGTATTATAACTTACAGATTATATCTCTAACTTTGAGAAAAAATATTTTCATTAGTGGCATTTTAATCAGTCAACCCAGTGTCCACCAATGGATATTTCTTGAGTTATAATTATATGGACTTGTGGTGCTTCTTCTTAAAGCAGCTTCTCTTTTGTGACATTTTGTGACATTTTTGAAATGAAATCCTACTTGTGGACACCCACAACAACATGGAAGGATCCTTGCTGACTAAGCGTGTCCTAATTGTTTTGAGAAGTCTGCCATGAGCAGTCTAGAAGTAATATTTAAAATGCCAGGAGCTATTTCTGTCAAATGACTTCGGAGAACGTTCCTCTGGATTCAATTTCTAGTTGGATTATAAAGTAGTATCACCTATAGAGTAGAATCTGAAGACAATTTATTTACTGGTTGCACCCTACAAAAATGGAAAATTGGTATTTTGGGCACCAGACTGACATAACTAGGAAACTTAATTCTTATTTTTCTTAACAGTACTATCAGAAATTTAAGTCTACTCAACAGTTTAAGTAAAGGATTAATGTTAGGAAGTAAATGAACAACAAAACATTGTAGTGAATGCTTTAAAAAAAAGGAGGGGGCTTAAAAAAACACTTCGTGGAAGATAAGGGAAGATCAAAAACTGCTGCTCAGGGTGAATGGATCAATGCAGCAGAATAACTCAACTTGTCTGGTTCCTGTTTTCTCTACTAAAAGGAATAATCTGAGCCACTGTCTCACTTATTTTCAAATTTGTTTTACTTCCTTTTAGAAACTGGGACTCTATCCCTCTCCCACCCCTAGTCAGTGAGCTATGCTTCATAACAAATATTGAAAAAAAAAGATGGGAAAAAAGTAATTAAGAAAACTTATCACCACTTCAACTACATCTGACAGTTTGTGCAACGTTCCACACTGAGTCCCCCATCTCTGCACAGAAGGTAGAGAGGTACATTTTCTTATCTCCTCTCCAACCCAAACTTAGTCATTATCATTTTATAGCATTTAATACCTTCTTATTGTTATCTTTACATTTCTATGACCACTATGTATATATTTTTTCGTTCCATTTATTTAACTCTGCATCAGTTCATATGACTCTTTTAATGCTTCCCCTACCCTGAATTCTGTATATTCATCATTTCTTTCTGAACCTATATTCATAGATCACAGTTTCTTTAGCTATTCTATCAATGGAACTCAAGTAATTTACAATTCTTTCCTTCTTCCCTGCTTCCAAAATACTGTTATGAATATTTTGGTGTATAAAGGTTTCTCTTTCTTTCTTTGATTCCTTATATTATTTGCTTACCACTGGGTAGTCTAGGCAAGGGTTATGAAATAGTTCCGTGACTTTCCTCATATAATTCCAAGTTATTTTCCAGGATAATCAGATCGATTCATATATTCACAAACAGCATATTAATGTTCTTGTCTTTCCACAGACCCTACAAAATTGACAATTTTCTTCTTTGTTATCTTTGCCATTGATAAATGAGTTGAAACCTCAGCATTTAAATTTGCATTTTTCTTAGTACTTATAATACAGGATGTATATTCACATATTTATTGATGCTTTGAAAATCTCTTTTTGAATACTGTTTGACTATCTGTTGGGGTCTTCATTTCTTTTTTGGGTCTGGTAGATGAGAATGATGCCACAAGATATATTTATATTTCAATAAAGCATTTGACAGATTCACTCATCTGGTAGATAAGATGGAACAATATGAGCTAGATGATATTGCTGGAAATGGTTGAATGACTAAACCCCAATAGTAATGATTAATTAATTGATATTATCCAGGAGGGACATCTCTAGCGGAGTGTCTCAGAGATCTGTATTTGGATATGTCAATGGAAAATGTCAATTAAAAAAAACACTAATGAGAAGTATTAGGCAGTCTATCTGGACTTAAGGAGGGCACTAGAAAGGAATATGCTAGAGCTTTTGGTAAATTGGGTTGGAGTTCCTTCCTGAACTCCATAGTGATGGGAAGTACTACCTTGACAGGAAGATGTCAAAGATATGAAGATAATTTATTATTATTTTTTTATCATTCTAACTGGCAGTAGATCTGAGAAAAATGCTAAAGAGAAGAGGGCAGAGAAAGAACTTCTCTTGCTGGCTAAGGTACATAAGATTTGAGAATATAATCCCAAAGCAGACAGGGTGGTACAATGCAGAGGGGACTACCTGGTTTGCAATCTGGGTCCTAACTCTTTGTAGTTTCAAGGTTCTGACTGTGTCCTAGTTTCCAGGATTAAATGGGTTAAATGAGGAAAATGCTTAGTAAAATTTAAAGTGATAGTCTGCATAAGTGAGAGCTGTTGTGGTTGGCCTTTATACAATGGAAAGGAATCCTTATTTACCTCCAAACATGTCAATGAGATAAATGGGGTGATGCAGAAATGTTAGAATTAGACAACCTACTGGAGCCAAGGACAGAGAACAAGATAAAGCAATGAGAATAAGCAAGGAAGATGCACCAATGCAATGAAAACTATGAGAAATATAGCAGGAATGATGAACTGGAAAATGAAAAGTGGAAAAATGTATTTATTTGCCATGACAGCAAAATGGGATGAAAATAGGGAGAATAATGGAGGAGAAAAAGAAGAGAATGGAGAAAGTGAGAGAATAATTATGGAGTCACTAATTTTTAAGAAAAAATGTATCATATGAAATGTATACCCCAAATACTATAAACGTCAATTTTACTTATTGCACTGTATACCCCAGTCCTTACATCTACTCAGATCACGTGTAGTTATGTGATAATTTATTCGTGATGGATCACACTGGGAGACAGATTTGTCTGGCACATGAGCATATCTTCCTCTGTTTTATAAACCTATGTGAAAAGAAATAGACTGGGCTGTTCTGTATTTAAAAGAGACATGAAATTCAACTCTACAATCTACTTTAGAAGGCAAGGTAAGGCCATTCTTTCAGATATCATTGTGCGATTACTAAAGATAATGCATAGGCTTGATTATCTCATAGAATCATGGGTTCCATCTTCAAATAACACAGCATAATCAGTTATAAACTATGAAATACATATTCCAGATCCTAAATTTATGAGACCTAAGAGGTCATGCCAGCTTAATTTAATTTCTTCTTTTGACACGATTACCAGATGCATAGATTAAGGGAATGTTATAGATAGTTTGCCTAGATTTCAGGAAAGTACTTGACAAAGTGCCGTATAATTCTCATGGACAAGACAGAAAAGATGAAGAGTAGATAATAGTCGAATTAAGAACATTTGACATTAATTCAATGATGAGATCCTAACAGTAGTTATCGAAGGTTCAATGTCAACTGAGAGGGAGGTCTTTTAGTGGAGTGTGTCAAGGATCTGTATTTGGCTGACTCACCATTTTCACTAATGACTTAGATTAAGCCATATAGATGGGATGTTTGTCAACGATGAAGATGATGCAAAGCTGGCAGGAATGGTGACCACCTTGGAAGACAGCTGGGATCTAAAAAGTTCTCAACAAATTAGAATCATAGATCAAATTTCATACAAGGTACTAATAAATCATTGAGTATTAAATAAGAGCTCAAAGTTCAATAGGGATACATATAAAAGTTGTATTTTGGGTTCAAAAAATTAACTGCATAAGTACAAGATGGGGAATGTGAGGATTTCTTCTGAAAATGAAGGGGGGGGTGTCTCCTTGATCTGCAAACACAGTGTGATTTAGAGGTATGATAGGGTAGTCAAGAAAGCTAATGTCATTAAGCTGCATTAAGAAATCACACAAATGCCCCGAGTATAGTATCCTGAAAATATCTAGCAGTCAGCAAGAATAGGATTGCATATTCCTACTTAATTAGCTTCATTTTTTTTCTACATTTCAAAATGGTCAATATTACATGTAGTATTCATTTCCTGAAGATCTAGCACATGGATGGGTTGCATGGAAAAAATTAGGGCCCTAACAGGGTAGGATATTAAAAAACAGATGCAGGTTAAATTTTCATCAAAATACATACTCTCCTAGCAGAAACACTGCAACAGACTTCCAAGTCCTAGATCATGGCACACTTATTTCGTATAATAATCAAAACAACCAAATTCAAGTACATTTAAAGATCCTCCATGATTCCTTGTAATTTGTTGTAATGGTCATTATGTAGTCTTTCCAAATTGCTTAAAATCTTCTATAATTTGTTCCAGCACAAGTCATCATAGCTTGAATGATGAAATTCTAATCAAGGCTTCCCCTTCATTATATTAGTGTTACTCAAACAATTAAAAACATCTTGAGAATCTTTTGAAATCACCAGAACCAGCAAACATTTCACCATCTTTTGACATGCAGTTATTTCCTTTTCCATAGGCATACAAAACAGAAATCAATTTGTGCTGAATTGGCTTGATTAGTTAGGTCTTGGGTCCATTAACCTCAAAGTGATGTCAACTTCAGATGTCAAAGCTATTTGGGCTTAATGTCAGTTGGTTAGTTGGTTTGACTTTTTATTGAAAAATAGTCTTTTACCTCCTGCCACTCCAGTCTGCCACTCTGCATACACCTTGCTGCTCTCATCTTTGTGTCTTAGGTTATTTCTTCTTGGTTTCATTCCCTCCCACTCCCTTTCTGTCAATCCATCACTACCATTTCTTTCAAAACTTAGTTCAGCCATTTTTTTCTCTGAAGAAACCTCCTATGAATTCATCTTCCTTCCCTTGCTTGCTCACTCCATGTTAATTCATCTCATATGTATATGTTTCATCTCTGTGGAGGAAATTTATATCATTAAATCAATTCATAATGAGCTATTGAGCTCTGCTCAAGTGAGGAAACTATTTAAGACCCATTGTACAATTGTGATTTTTAAAGAAAGATATGTACTCTAAATGTCCAGTTGACTAAACAGAATAAAAACAAAAACCGTGGAACAGTTAAAATAATAACTAACATCATCTAATTCAGCCCATAACTGAAACATTAATCCAAGCTAAACCATACCTAAAACGTAGTCATGTAGTCATTTCTTAAAGGTTTCTAGTAATGGAGAACTCAAGAATTCAGCATATTCTTAGTTAGCAAGCCCCTTTGTTGGTATCTGTAATTGTTAGGAAGTTGTCTTATAATCAATAGAAATTTGTTTCCCTGGAATTTCCATCCATCAACACTAGTTTTCCCCTTTGAAGCCAACCAGGACATCCATACTCCACTTTCAAATATTTAAATTTAAGTGTCATGCCATCCCAATATTCCTTTACCAGACTAAGCCCCTCTTACTCTCTTTCAACCAGTCCTTCTCTGCTAGAATTTTAAATCTGTCTATCTCCTGATCACCTTCCTCTGGACACAGCAACTTGCAAATGACTTTACTAAAATATATGCAGAATTGGATAAAATATATGATATATATGATCTGACTCAGGTGGAGTATAGCAGAACTCCTCTGTTTTTTGGTATGAACAATATATCTCTGTTGATATCTCCCAAGATAGAATTAAGATTTTTTCATACTACTGACTAACATTGAACTTTCAGTCCACTAAAACACTCAAATCTATTTTTTCACGTACATAGAGCTTTATGTCCTCATATTGTATTCATTCATTTTTAAAAATACAAATTGAAGATTTTTAAGTCTGTTCATGTTAAATGTCACTTGATCATCAAGTTCCTTTTTGATTCTGATTCTGTAATCCAATTCCTCAAATATTTTTGTTATATCCAAATTTAATAAGCCAGCAACCACTGCCTTAATTTGAGATATTGATGTAAGTGCTAAAACAAGAGGACCAAGGGCATACATAGCCTTGTGGCACTTGAATGTGGAACCTCCCTAAAGGTTGAGAGAGATTCATGAATCAATACTTTTTGGGTCCAGTTGTTCAAACAGCTTTGAAACCATCTGTTGCTCAATCCATACTTCTGTATTTTTTTTTTAACAAGGAAACAATGGAAAAAATTTTCAAATCCAGGAACACTGTATTTACAGCATTTCCTTCATCTACTAGTCTAGCAACCCTGCCAAATGAGATTAGGCTGGAATACTTTTTTTGTAATCCTGTCCAGCTTTGTAGTTGTAATGGGATTTGGCCCATGTAGAGGCCTCACTGGTTTGCTCAGGTGGTGTCTCCTCACATGGAAGATACTGAGGACTTGGCTTCCTGGGAGAATGAAGAAGGTGTATAAATCAGGCTGAGTTGGTAAATGTTTAACAAATGGCTCTCTAGAAAAAAATGTGTGCCGGATGCATATTTAAATTTAATCCTCACTGTTAATATATTCTCTTTCACTACCTTAAGTCTAGTCGACAGTAAGCAAAAAGACAAATTAAGTTATGATTTGTAGCATTTGTAGATTTCCAAGGTATAAATGCTTACATGGGAAATTTTTACAGTTGACCCTTACAAAGTGGTATAAGATAGCTCTAGATCTAGAACACCTCTGCAAGAAAGGGCTGCCTTTTGGAGATACATTAGGGCCAGAGGCACAGCGTGACATTCAGAGATGTTACTACTTGGCTAGCCATATGGTGGTTGGAAGGATCCTTTTTTTTTTTTTTTGATTAGATCTGGAACTGTAAGCTTCTTTAAAAAGGCTAAACTAAGCTTCTCGAATTTTTTTGCTTCATTTTCATGGAGGGAGTTGGGTGGCCAGTGAGAGATTTAGCATGGAGAAGGACTTTAGAGCCTACCCTTTTAGGGACCACACAACTTTTAAGAAATGGAGTGCCATTGCCCTTTTCATGAGTGTTTTTTGGTTCTAGATCCAGGGAGTGAAGTTTCTGACTACAAATGTATGAACCACAGGAATTTAGGGGTCAGAATCCAGGCTGAGTATGGTAGCCAGCCCAACACTGATGAAACACGAAGAAGAATGACCTTTGAGATTCCAATTCTGTGGATGAAATCATCCATTAATCTAGCCACACCTGGATATAAATTTAGTGGTGCCCAATTTTATTTGGGAACTGAGCTAAATATTGAGCCTACTACCCAAGGCCAATATGATAAGGAGGAGAATGTACCCTCCAGGTGTTGGAAGGAATGCTCTCCCTTTGTTCTTGCTTTACATCATTTAAGTAAATGTCCCTATGTAAAAGCTAACTGATGTTGAGTAATTAAATGAATTTTAGTGGTGGTGGGGGTCTGTGTTATCTATTGACCCTTCTAACAATAGAAAGGTTAAGCCTTGAGCCAATGGCAGTAGAGAAGAGACTCTCCTGTTCCTTCGAGTACTCTAGAAGCTTCAGGGGAGATATGATCTTGTCCTGAAAGAGAAGGCCCAAGTGTGTATATTACATACTGACCACTGCTTCTCTTTCTCTGTGCTCACAAAATGTTTAGTCATTTATTTGAGAATCTTTCCAGGAATTGGAGTCAATCTTTGTGGCCTGTAGTTTTAATAATATGACTTTTCCTCTTTTTTGAAGATAGAACCATTTCTGTTGTTTTCCAGTTTTATGACATGGCCCCCAGTCTTCTTGATTCCTCATAAATCACTAATAATGATGTAATGAAAATTCTCTCCATATCCCATAAAGTAGTTTATGAGAATTGTATCATCTAAACTCATTGATTTACTATGACAATTAAAGGGGAACATGCAAAGTCCAAACAATCAAAAAGTAAAAATGTTATAGTACAACAGATTAATATATAAAATGGTTCATGGACATTATCTGATTTGAACCTCCCAAATGAAGTATGTATTATTTGTACTATAATCCCCATTTTTCAGATGAGAAAACAGAGGCTCAGAGAGGTTGCGATTTTGCTCTTGATTACATAGCTGTAAGTACCAGAGATAGGCTCTACAGCCATCGTGCCATCCCCTCCGTTGACATCCATTTACTACACCATGTTGTCTCTCTGACAGCAGAGAGATGCCTCACAAGCCCTAATACATTCACCAACCACTGTCATAAACTGATCTGAAAGATTCCTGAAAGGAGACATATGACCAGGGAAGTGGATTCTATAGAGGAATCATGTTGCTGATAGCAACTGTATTCTCAGGGAAGAGCTTTAGTAGCAGATGAATCCTGCTTAGAAGTGATGCCCCCCGCATCACATGGGGTACGATTCAACTGTGTCTATCTGGCCTCATCACAAACATTCTGGTAAGGTTGCTCAGTCAAGTTCCAATGCCTCAGGCCATTTTATAACTCATAATCTACCAATGAGTCCTGTGATACCCAGTGAAGACATCAGAAGGCTGTACTTGTGAATTGTGTTTATTCTATTCATAAAAGAGAATTTTATTTCATTTTCCTATCTTTGCCTTACTTGTTTTTGAGCAGCCTTTGGTCTACATTTGGATCAGGAGTTTCTATAGTGTCTGGTATCCACAGCTGATGCTGAACAAATACAAAACCAATAAATGAAATTGAGCAGGGAAGCTTCACATCATTTCCTGCACTACTCATCCTTTATTTCCTGGTACTTCCGTCTAATTATTTTTTTTACTGGATTTCAGGGAGTTAATAAATTCTTAGAGGGGAACATCTTCCTTTTATCAGCATAGATTTTTAATTTGATTCATCTTGACAATGGACAATTTATCAAAAAGTGATAACCCTATCCAGCCATGTCTTCTACTTTAATGTTAAAATCTTGCAGCAACTCTGTAAATGAATAAGTACACGGGTTCAGCATTTAGTAGCTCATAGGGACAATAAACATTCTTTCACCAGGCATTCGTTATAGCTTTAAAGGTACATTTCATGAGATTATCTGTCCTAGCACACCAAGACAAAGGTTGAGGATCAGGGGAATGGGCAGGGGGTAGGCCAGGGATAGGACATGTGTTAAGCCCCATTAGGAGCCCGGTTTTATCCCTCTTTTTATTACTATCCCCTTCCTCCTTCTTGCCCATCCTCATTACCCTTCACCAACTCTTGGGCTGTCAGGGAAAAATGGACTAATGCAAAAGATTTTAAAATCCCTTTTGCCTTTTTGTTGCTCTCATGGAGTCTCAGAGAAGACTTGCTTGTTTGCAGAGAATGATCCAGACCCAGGCAAGCCTCCAAAGTCAGGGAAAGATGTGACTGTGTTGTCAGGGATCTTCAAAAGCTTTCCCTAACAGAGATATTTCTTTTTGTGTTCCTGTGCGTACTACAAACCTTGCTAAGAGGAAGCTGGTGTGATGTTTGTATTTCCTCTCCCCCTGGATATCTTTTGCAGTGTGGCCACACTTAATTCACACCGATGGGTTATTTGTTACCCAAACTTAAGCTCTTTTTCATCTCATTTGGCCTATGGCATAGCCTCCCAATTGGTCGCTTTACCTCCAGTCTTTTTCCTCTCCAGTCCATCCTCCACATGGCTTCCAAACCGATATTCAGCAAGCATCCTTCTGACCATATCATTCCCTTGCTCAAATTGGCCAATTTTTTACTATAGAAATTTGGTGATCCCCATCCTGGGCACTGAGAGACCTTTTTTGGTCATTGTTACATTGGTATGTTACTCATTACATTTCAACAACATTCTGGATCATTGATTTTGGATCTGTGGGGCATTTCTGCATATATTTTGTTTTAGACAGCATGGTGCAATGCAAAAAGTGCTGGATTTGGAGTCAGAGGACCTGAGTTCGAATTCTCCCTCTAATACTATTAGTATGACCTTGGACAACTCACAATATATCTAGGCCTCAGTTCCCTCATCTATAAAACATGGAGGTTGGAACAGATGACCTACAAGTCCCTTTCAACTCTAAATCTAACTTTTCTGTGGACCCTTCCATTTCACTGAATGAGAAGATACTGAAGGGATATGTTTCATTTTTGTGTGTAGAGCTGTTTTTATTCCCCTCCTACCAATGAGATAACTTAAAGCAGTTAATCTACGTATAAGGAGGGCTAGTCTTAAATTGAAATATACTCCCTAATTCATCTCCATTTCCTAGAGTTCCTAGTTTTCTTTAGGACTTAGCTTGTATCACCTTTACAAGGCATATTCTGAACTCCTAGCTGTTATTGTCTCCAGAAATTTCTTTTTACTTAATTTGGGTATAGTTCATATTTACATGTTTAAGATATATAATATGATATAACATAATAAAATATATTATGCATTATATAATATGAATTATATATATACATATTTGCAGACAGATTCAAACACGTGTGTATATGTATATATATACACACTTCCTTGAGGGCAAAGACTATTCAATTTTTGCATTTCTATCCCTAGTACCTAGCCTAGTGTCTGGAACATTGTTGGTGCTTAATAAAATGCTAATTGAATACTGAATGAATGAATTTTTTTCATATGACATCTCAGGGACAACGTTGGAGGAAAGATCTGATAGTTGATAATTAATAGTCAATAAACATTTATTTTGTGCCTACTACCATGTGCCACTCACTGTGCTAAGTGCTGGGCATACAAATATGAAAAATGATAGTCCCTGCCCACAAGGAATTTCTAATCTAATGGGGAAGGCAACACACAAAAGGAAACTGTAAAGGGGGGGAGGGAGCTCTGTAAGGTGACCTGGGTGCATGGTGGAGAACTAGGTAAAGTTCAAAAGAAGTGAAATGGGAAATGACATATCTTTTCTGAGTCTCCTTCTTGAATGGATATTTTGAAGTTCATGGTTCCCCACTCCCATCAGAGGGGCAGAAAGTAGTGATGAGGTATGACTACCAAGGCTGCCGCCATCTTGCAGAATGAAGAGGTTTCCCAATGATGAGTTTCCTAGGGTACAGTGAAGTCAGAGACATCTCAAACTGGTCCAGTCAGGTAGAAAGTCATTAAATAGATTCCGGAGGCCCAAATGAGAACGATGCCAGAAGGGAGGGGGTAGCTGATTTAAAATGGCAAGTACAAAGGACCAGCAGGGGTGGCCTTAAGGTCACAGGTTCCACCCTAGACCAGAGTAATTGGGTTTATAGGGTCCATCTCTGGAAGAGCTATGGAGGCATGGAAATCTACCTGGCAGTAACAGCATACTAAAATTTGTCAAGATAAATAGAGTCATGTGCATGACAAGTCATGCTGTCATTGTGACATGAAAAGAAATATTGGCTTTTCCCCAGTAATCCTTTCCTTTTCCTCTTAACAGGATCAGAGCTACAGTCCTAGTCAACATCTATTAATATGCTTGAAAAGCAGTCAGTATTGAGCAGTCAGCATTGTAGAAAGTTTTAGAAACCTCTACGTTGCCATTAGTTAATCGGAATCATTGTTCAGTGATCATTATCTTTTATTAAATGACCACTGAATCAGAATGTTCATACTGCTTCTCAATTAAAATGCAGACTAGCCACTGATGATTCAATAGCATCTAGACCCAGTAAGACCCAGCGAGGCGGCCATTACCAGGAAGTAATTGACCACTTAAGGACTTAAGTTAACTTCTTGATGTTGTCAGTTATTTCTGTTCATGTCATTTCAAAAGGTCTCTCCTGGAGAAAGAATGTGCTTATAAACCAAGTACTGGCCATTGACTCAAGAGGGTGAAACGTGTCCATGATTTCAGACTCTCATTAGAACATTTCTGCTACACACACACACACACACACACACACACACACACACACACACATACACACACACTTTTTTGTTGTTGTTGCCAATCTTATAAGTTAGGAATTTACCACATATCCTAAGGAAAAGAGTTAAGACGCGGGGAGTAGTAAGAACAGATATAGTAACAAAAATAAAAATAGCTAGCATTTAGATAGTGCTTTGAGGTTTGCAAAATGCTTTGAAATGATATAATAATCATAATTAACATTTATATGGTACTTACCATGTAGCTTAATGAGCTAATGCACCATGCTAAACCCTTGACAATGATTATTTTTTTTTGATCTTCACAACAATCCTGGGAAGTAGGTGCAATTATTATCCCCATGTTACAGATGGGGAAACTGAGGTAAACAGAATTGCCTATGGTCATGCACCCAGTAAATATCTGAGACTAGATCTGAACTCAGGTCTTCCTGACTAACTCCAGCAGGCTGTCCACCACCTAGATGCCTAGCCAGTGGTGATGGTAATATAAAGTGGATATGAAAAACTGGGTACATTACTCTTAAAGATTTAGATCTGAAAGGTCAGTAGCACCTCCACTTTCTTACTTGGTGCTAAAGCCTATTCAATTTGGCTTCTAACCTCATTATTTAATAAAAACTTCCTTCTTCAAAGTAACCAACGATCTCTTGATTGCCAAGTACAATGGTCTTTTTAAAAATTCAGTCTTCACCATTCTGGATTTTCCTGTAGTCTTTAACATTGTCGATGAGCAGTTTCCTGCATACCTTCTCCTTATTAGAGAAGATTTTCATGATGCTGTTCTTTCCTGATTCTACTCCCATTAGTCTGGTCATTCCCAGGTCTCCTTTGCTGAATCTTTATCCACACTATATGCTCACTCATTGTGGTTGTTCCTCAAGCACTCTGAGTCCTCTTCTCTATGCTGTCTTGGTTAGTGATTTCATCAATTCCCAAGGGTTCAATTATAATTTCCATGTAGATGATTCTCAGAACTCTCTCCATGGACGTATGTGTATGAATACACATGTATACATATACGTACATACATTGTGTGTATAGACATATATGTGCATATATGTGTATATATAATCTCTTTCCTGAGCTCCAGTTATGCATTGCCATTTACCTTTTAGACATCGTGAATTGAATATCTCATAAACATCTCAAAACCCAGGTATTGATAGACAAACTCATTAAGTTCCCCACCTAAAGCCTCTCTGCTTTCCAGTTTTCCTATCAGTACTGTTGGTACTACAGAGTCTTCCAGAATAAGCCTATTCCTTTTCCACACAACAGCCTTCTAAAGTCATTGCGGAATAGTTTTTATGGGATTCTGCTTTATATAAAAGGTGAATGTATACACTTACATATATACTTGCAGGCATGTATTGAAATATACATACATGCATTTATCCATATGCATATATAGATTCAGGCTGTGTCTACATGACCAATGAAAGTGAAAACTGAAAGATCCAGTCAGTGATAAGGGTAGATAGCTAATTTGACTTTATTTTCTATTGAACTGACATAATTGTCAAGGGGGTGAGGGATGGAGAGAAGGGTGTTGGTGAAACATAGAAACCACATAACTATATGTCGACAGGATGAAGTAGCTACCAAGGAGTTAAGTTTTCCATAGGAAAGAGAAACACAGTTAAATACTGCATCACAAATTACCATTTTTATGTCACCGCCCCACCATGACTTTAGCACCAAGCCATCTCCATCTTCACACTCTCATTAGGACATAATGCATATTCATGGTCCTGATTATATAGCCACTTTCTTGACTTGTTTTAATTGTGCATAAAGACACTGTGACAGGAGACCTGACCTTTTCAAGATCATTTTCTCTCCATTGCTTTTCACAAAGCTATTAACTTGTCTCCTTCCAAAAGATTGCAATAATTTATTTCCCATTAATAAAAAATTCCTGGTGCCATGCAAATTAAAATTTATTCAGCAAATAGAATTCTTTGGATTATTTTCTAATGGCTTTAAATACTTCCAGCTTAGGAAGAAAAATAATATTAATGGGTACAGGCTGAGTGGATAATTGCATACATTGGAGAAAAATGAATATACAACTGATGCTGTAGCTTACTGCACATCAATTACCCAGAAGAGTTGCTTTACTTCCTTTTTCAAAACTATATTAAATAATTTATTTCAGGGGGTATCATTATGATCTTGAAATTATCCCCATTGTATAAAAAGCTCAGCAACTTGCATGCACAAAAAACAAATGTTGGTATAAGAAAACTACACTAAGTAAAAAATGCTTTTAGGTGTAAATGAGATTATTTAAAGGGGTCACTTAGTGCAAGTGGCAACTGGATTGCAAACTAACTTGGGTTTAACATAGAAGAAGTGCAGAAAATTGCATTTCTGTTTTTGTAAGTGACACCTGTCTTTCTCTTTAGAATCAAGTGCCCCCAAGGGAGCACCAAATTTCAAGCGGATGTTGCTTTTCTAATCTTGTTATTTTGATGGCTATAAAATACATTTTTATGTACTTTATATTTTTCTTTTCACAGTATTGTGCAGTAGGCTGTGCCAGCTATTTGCCATTAAAAGTGTCCCTACAAAGTAAAAAGAGAAAAAATATATTAAAAAAAACTCCAAGGCACCCATGTGGATGACATACACTAATCACAGAGTCAAATATATGATATAAAATAGTCTACACATATGAAAGACAACATGTTGGCACCATGCAGTCCAGTGCCTAGCACATTGTAAATGTCTGTTAAATTGAGTGGACATAAAATTTGAGTTGTTATAAATGTAACTTTCTGTCCTATAGGCATAGGATAATAGAATCATAAAAGCTTAGATTTGAAAAGGATCTTTACCTGAAGCACAAAGACAAATTGCAATGGATTATAGGAATGGTTAAAAAAAAAAGAGAAATAACACACAAGTGCACATCATAGATTTCAAATTTTTTCAAAGCAAATTGAGCATTGCAATTTTATTTATTCACAGAATCTTTAGAAAAAAAATTAGGAAAAAAAAAGTCCAACTTGGTTAGCCTGGGACCTGCTTAATTATTTTAGTTAAAGAAAAAAAATCAAACACATTTGATTAGATACAATTTTAAATATTATTCTCCTCTTCCCTGTGTTGCAAAAGACAATCTATTCTCTGTTTTAGAAGCAGACAGAGAGCTAGATTTGGAATCAGTGGACCTGGCTTCAAATGCTGGTTCTGCCACTTATTATTAGTATAACCCTCAGCAAGTCATGCCACTCTGACTTGATTTCAGTTTCTTCATCTGTGAGATGAGGGTGTAGGGCTAAATGATCTGAAAGGTCCCATCCAGTTCTAAATCCTGTCAATTACTTTAAACAGTAATGGCATCAGTTGTGAGATCTCCCAGCATAGTGGATAAAGGTCCAGCCTCAGAGTCAAGAGGACATAGGTTTCAGTCTTCCTTTGATATACAGCATCCATTAGATTGTAAGTTCCTTGGGGGCAGGGCCTCTTTATACCCCTAGTGCTTAGCATAGTGCCTTACACAGAGTACATACTTAATACAAGTTTATTGACTGACTGATTATGTGACTGTGATGGACACTGGGTCAGTCTCTAAGATTGTAAATTACACAGTTGCTGATATGGATCAGTCATTACCTTCATAGGTATTTCAATTGGATATTGCGAGTAAATAACCTTATTCCTGGGGTATACATCTCTCCCCAGAAACCTTAAAATTCTATGTACTTGCTAGTCTAATCCTGATTTAGAGATGACCCAAACAATGACAAAGATAGATGATGTTTGGCCTTAACCCTCTGCTGATTTAACTCGGGAAGAAGGTCTATAATGGTAAAGGAAATTTGAAGATCTTCCCTGCCCCCTAATAGGCCGAATGTAATCACATGGTTCCTGTGGTGGGAGGAGTTTGCTGAAGGGTGGAGCAGAGCCTACAGGAAGCTTGGAGTCAGAGCAGTTAGAGCTGGAGGGAGGAGAAGATGCAGTCAAGGAGACAGAGAAGCTTGTGGGTGCTTGTTTGGGGAAAGGCTAAAGGATGGTGTGGCTTCCTGCTATGTTATGGTGCATTAACTTCTTTGTTACTATGATGGATTCAGTTTCCTGGCATTGGAATTTGACTTTCTGGTATCTGAATAAATGTTTTGCTTCTGTCTTCTATATGGAGAATCTATTGTGTTTTGTGATTCAGAACTGTGCTGGCATATTCATCGTCACCAATGATACTATGAATATTGTGTTGGTGCTACAAGGTCTCAGGTAACAGTCTGTACTTATCACTCCAACTTATTTTCCATTGCTATTGCTCTGTTGAAACCACTTGCTCCAAGATTGCCAGTGGTCTTTTCTCAGTCCTCATCTTCCTTGATCATTCTACAACATGTGGAAGTTTTTAAAACCAATCTCCCCTTGAATACAGTACTCTATCCTTCCTTGACTTCTATGACAAGAATCAAGATAATAGATTTAGAGTTCGAAGAGACCTTAGAAGCCAATCAGGCAAACCTCTTCATTTTGCAGATAAATGACAGGAGGTATGTGTACTTTGAGTAATTTTCCTAAGGTCAAACAGCTAGTAAATGCCTGGGGCAACATTTGAACTTCTATCTTCCTAAACTGATATTAGGTAGTCTATCTGCCACATGGCTTATATGGTTATTGTCCTGTAAGTTAGGATGTTCCTTCTCAATTTTTAGATGTTATTTAATGTTGTTTGTTGCGCCTTCTGAGTTTAGGTAACCCCCAGGGCTCTAATGCTCTTTTCTCTCTAGGCTCTGCTTTGGAGACATTGTCCATGATTTTAATGATCATATCTATATCAGGTGACTCAAATCTCTAGGTCTAACCCTGATCTTTTCCCTTTTCTCCAGTTAAGTTATTGTCAATTGCTTGCTAGTCTAGATGTTCTGCCCAATTCATCCAAAACTGAGCTCATCATTTTGCCTACAAAACTCATTCTTCCAGCCTTCCTCTTATCTGTTGATGGGACTATCTTCCATCCTTATTCAGAGCTAGAATGGATCTTAGGGGACATCTAGTCCAACCTCCTCAGTTTTCTGATAAAGAAACTGAGCTCCAGAAAGGTCAAGCAATTTGCCCAAAGTCAGAGAATGATAGAGCTCCCTCTTCCCCATCTCCCACATGTAACCAGGTCTCCCAAACTCTATCTTTGAACCTTTGTGGCTTCTAAGGTTTCCCTTTCATTGATTTTACTACCGCCATGGTACGTTATTTCCTTGCATCTAGACTATTTTAACAGTCAGTGTTTACTTCTAGTCTCTCCCTGCTCCAATCCATTTTTTTCTCCTGACAGATATCAAAATAATTTTCCTTCTGTACAGGCCTGAAGAATTCACTACCTTGTTAAAAAACAAAACAAAACAAAAACTTCAGCAGCTCTTTATTGCTGAAAGAAAGAAAGGAAAGAAGGAAGGTAGGAAGGAAGGAAAAGAAGGAAGGAAGGAAGGAGAGAAAGAAGGAAGGAAGGAAGGAAAGAAGGAAGGAAGGAAGGAAAGAAGGAAGGAAGAAATAAAGGAAGAAAAGAAGGAAGGAAGGAAAAAAGGAAGGAAGGAATAAAGGAAGAAAAGAAGGAAGGAAGGAAGGAAGGAAGG
>CM053594.1:119790757-119813014 GCA_028646575.1 Pseudocheirus occidentalis | reverse complement strand
TTGGCTGAGAGTTGAAGGTCCTCCCTTAATCTGATTAGAGTGAACCTTTCCAGACTACTTTTCCCTATTAGTCTTTTTTTTTTCTGTATACATTCTAGTTGATCTAGCTTTCTCACTGTTCCTTAATTTTGCCTTCCTGCATTCTCACATACCCTCTTGCATGCTGGCAGCATGTTCCATCCATGTATTCAAATAATTCAATTGAATATAATTAAACAAACTTTTCTTAAATGCTAACTTAGTTAAACATGGACAAAGTATCAGATGTATAAAGACAAAAGGAAAAACAGTTCCCTGTCCTCAAGGAATTTACATTTCACTGGAAATATTTAATGAAATCTTTTTCTTCTTTCAGCGTTCCTCTCTGATGGCACCACTTCTGTGATGTCTTCACTGAAACTCCTAGAGGAAAGTCATCTCTTCCTCTTCCTCTTTCTTTTTCTCATAATTTGCCTTATATCGTGTTTTTTGTATATTATGTGATAAGCTCCCTGAAGGCACAGGCTAGATTGTTTTTCTTTTTCTCAGTGTGTAACACAGTGCCTTACATATATTAGGTGCTCTAATATTTAGTGGGATAGGACTGCTGGTCTCAGAATTAGGAATCTCTGGGTTTATGTCTTGCTTTTGATTCACACTGGCTAAGTGATCTCTTAGTAGTCTAGAGAACCCTATAAGATTGTGAGTCTTATAGGAGAAGGTTATTGATATTGTTGTTCAGTTAGTTGAGTTTTGTCCAACTCTTCATAACTTCATTCAGGGTTTTATTGGCAAAGGTACTTGAATGGTTTGCCACTTCCTTCTCCAGCTCATTATACAGATGAGAAAATTGAGGCAAACAGGGTTAAGTGACTTGTCCAAGGTCATACAGCTACTATGTGTCTGAGGCTAGATTATCCACTGTGCTACCATAGGAGAAGGTACAAATATGCATTGGCAGAGAGAATTTCCTTTCTGGGAGTTCTCTAGACCAAAGAAAGCAGAGGTGTGGTCTCCATTCCAAAGGGAGATTATCCTTGTGGAACTCTGTTATTCTAAAGCAGGGATTCTTCTGTCAGCTGATATCTCTGGACCTCTTCTCAGAATTATGTTTTTAATGTATAAAATAAAATACATAGGATTATAAAAGAAATCAATTGTATTGAAATTATTTGACATCAATTAACATTTTATTCTCTAGCTAAATGAAAATTAACCCTTAGTTCTATGATTTTAAAAAATAGTCTTGGGTCAGAAAAATCAAAATATATATTTTTTTCCAAATGAATTTAAGATAACAAATTACATTCATGATAGAAGGAAATACTAAATTCCTGTTAGAAATGAGTGAAAATAAAGATAAAAGAATTTTTTTTCCATCTGAATTCATGCATCCCCTGAAATGTAGTCATGGATCCCTTGTTAAGAAACATTATTTCAGAGGTAAAGAAATGGAGTCATAGAAGGCAGGTGTGACTCGGCTAGGGTCACACAGGCAGACTTGGGAAACCAAGGGCAGGGACTGAAAATCTGGTTTCTGTGGTTTCAAACCCAGAGTTCTTTTCCTTTATTCTGCTTTCATACACTGTGTGTAATAATCAATTTAGTTAGAGGAGCATATTTTACACCATTTAGTCATTTCCCTCAAATGAGAGTGTTCCAGAACATTCTGAATTTTTCATGAAACTAAAGACAAGCCTGAGATTTCCATCCCTGTTTGGAAAATAAAATTCACTACCAGGCGCAATAAATTATGTTTATTCAAACATTAAAGAAAGCAGACGTAGCTGATTATGTTTAAAGAAACAGACTGTAACTGAAGACTATTTTCAGAATCATGGAAGTAAGGGCTAAATTTCATTTAACTGGAGAATGAATTTTTGATTGATGTCAACTTCCTGCATTTTCTAAGTAGCTTTGCTCTCTTTGTGGTTTCTCTTAGGGTGTTTTCAGTGGAATGGCCTATTATCGGTCGGATGTCTGAACATCTTAGAACTTACCCTGGGGGGGACAAAAGGGCCACAAAATCATATATAGGCTTCTGGAGTTCAGGGCTCAAGCTTCTGGATACAGAGTTTAAAATTTAGAACCTAAAAATTTAGAAGCAGAAAAAAATATGACTCTTCAGTTGGTCTTTCTTTGAAATGTGGATGGTGGCTCAAAGGGTTTTTGTAGGAAGGTTAGGACAATTGTCTAATTTGCGTTTTTCCCTTGCCTGTTTTCTTTCTTCTAGGCCCGGTGATTTAATCAGTGTGGACAGCTCCTAGTCAGGAACAAAATGGGTCATTTGCTCTGGAACCTGTTGTCTTAGAGAATTGGGGTGGGGGTGCACCTAGAAGTCAAATCACTTGCCTAGTTTCACACGTATTGGAGGCTGAACTTGAACTCTAGTAATCAGGACTTTTGGTTAGTTTCCTGACCACTACATAGACAAATATAAAAAAAAAAAACACTGTGTACTTGGTATTAACTTTTTTTCCCCTTATAATAACGGGTACCTTTGTCAGGTTGATGAAATTTATAGATGCTTTAAATGCATAAAATAAAATGTAAAGTTTACAAAGGAAACCAATTATATTGCAAGCTAATGATCAAAATTTCTATCTGTAGTTGTTCAGCTGTGTCCCATTCTTGTTAACCTTATGGGCTTGTCCAGAGAGTTTTCTTGGCAAAGAATACTGGAGTGGTTTGTCATATCCTTTTCCAACTCATTTCACAAATGAGGAAATCGAGGCAAATAGGATTAAGTGACTTGCCCTAAGTCACACAGCTGAGGTCAAATTTGACCTCAGGTCTTTCTAACTTCAGGCCTAGTGCTGTATCTATGGTGCCACATAGCTGTCCCATATCTATTTACCTTCCTATCTATCATATGTAAAAAGTTCACAGACCCCAGGTTAAGAAACACTTCTGTGTGTATATATGCAGTGAGACACAAGTTCTTTGTTACATATACAGGTCAAAGGACATTATGATGAGTTCCACATAGGACTTAAAAAACTTCTTTGCAGCCGAATTTCTTCCTAAAAGGTGTATTGGTAGAAACTTCTCTAACACGGTATGGGACTCCGGCTTTCATGGAAACTGCCCAGAATTATGGAAGGAAGGAAGGCAGAGGAAATAAGCAACTATTATCTGCTATATGTTAGGCAGTTTAGGCACTTTGCTAAGCCCTTTATAAATATTGTTTCATTTGATCCTCTCCATGATCTTAGCAGGTAGGATTTATTATTATCTCCATTTTAGAGCTGAGAAAACTGAGGTAGGCAGGTTAAATTATATGTCCAGGGTCACACAGCTTTTAAGTGTCTGAGGCTGGATTTGAACTCAGGTCTACCCTGTATCCATCCAGCTCCTCCACCCAAGCCTGTCACCCTATCAACTTCCTTTTATATGTTGTTTTTTGCTTCTTTTTGTATCCCCAGTGCTTAGCATAGTGCCTGGCATATGGTATCTTCTTAATAAATGTATGATTGTCCTTCTCTATTAGATTGTAAGCTCCTTGAGGGCAGGAAGTGTCTTTCTTTCTGTTTGTATTTTTATTCCCAGATCTAAACACTTATTAAGTGCCTAATAAATTATTTGTTGAATGGAAACAATCTGGAGTACCAGGCTTAGCCTCTCTACCTCCTTCATTCCGTAGTTGCCTCTGGTTAAATAGTGAATTAATAAGCATGGTATAATGGAATGAGCACTGACTTTAAAATGAACTGTTAGTTTACAATTTAAAAAAACCTAAGTTCAAATTCCAGTTCTGGTTATCATTTCACCTTCCTGGGCTTCAGTTTTTTCATCTATAAAATGGGAGTGAGTCAAAGATAGTGAACCCAAATGACCCCTAAGACCTGTTCTAGCTCCCATGATCCTTCTATGATCCTTTGGAGAGAAGTACTCTGAATGCAATAAATGTTAGTGAATATTATACATGGACAAGAAGAATGTTAGAACTAGGACCACCAGGATTTCCTTTCAGATGCAAGAATCTATTAAATGCATTTGAAAAGAATACATTTATTTATACCTTTTTGTGGTTTTTATATTATAGTCATCTCTGGATATGCCCTCTCTCTTTCTTTCCCCTACCCTCCAACACATATATAAACCTTGGAATTGACCCTTACTTTGCAAACAAGGAAAACCAACCAACCACAACTAACACACATCCTGGTCTTATCAGACAATTTATGTAACACTGTTAATCGGTGTTCCCCTCTCTGTCAAAGAAGAGAGACATATGTTTCATTATCTGTTCTTCTGGATCAATATTGGTTATTACAATTATCCAGAAACTGATATGCCCTGCATTCTTGTAGCCATTCAGCTCTGAGCTTGGAGGGTAATCAGATCATGAGTGTCTATGGAATATTTTATGAGTGTTAATCTAATCTTGTGCACCAATAGATATGTGCTCATTCACACACATGCACACACACACTCCATATACATGGGGTTTTTTTTGGACTGTATTTTTACTTGTTAGGGCTCAGGTCAGGTAGAATGCACTTAATATTTGGAGTTAGACTTTATTATTTTTTTAGTTAGGGGTTTAGTTCTTTTCTTTTTAATCACTGATTTTTTTTTCATTTAAAAACTTGGCATGGAATTTAATTTTTTGAATCCCATTCTTTCACTCTTTCCTGTTTTCAAATGACACTTCTATATCTTCACATTGTAGCACTGCATTTAAATAGGGGTAGATGGAAGATAAGGAAGGAAGAAAGAGAGAAGGGAAGGAACAAAAGGAAAGAGGGAAGAAAGGAACACCCTAGATCTAGAAGGGAATTTAAGGGTAATCTTTCTGTCTTGCTGGTTTAACAGATGAGAAAAATAAAGATCAAAGAATTAAGTTATTTATTCAAGGTCACATTAAAAAAGAAAACACAAGAAGACCACACACAGGCTTCTGAAGTTAGGGCTCAAGTTTTTGGACACAGTGTTTAAACTATAGGGCCAGAGTTCAAACTAAGTGATTTATCCAAGGTCACTGTTGGGGGCAGATTCAGAATGAGAGCTCATGTTGGTACTCTTTCTGCCTCCGTCAAGCACCTTCTTCAAGAACAGTCAAGAACTGCACCCAAACTACACACACAAGGAGTACTATGTAAAGGTAGAAATAAGAAATGGAAAAAGTCATAGGCACAATTTCCATTAAAAGTTATAATGAAAAAACCCCCCTAAAATAAATAACTTAATAAATTGGGGGGGGAAGTATAATGAACAGAGATTTGGGTTTATTGCCATTGGCTACCTACAGAATAATGAAAACCTTATCATCTGAGCACAATAAAATGTCTTTGTCTCTCTGTGTATCTCTTTATGTCTGTATCTGTCTCTCTGTCTCTGTCTTTCATTTTCTCTTTAAAGTTTCAGACTACAGAAAGTTTGCAACAACTGAACTCATTAATTAGTACAACTTAACCTTAATTAGGTTCATTTGGTATTGGGTTGAACAAAAATTAGAACAGGGATTAAAAGTGAGGGCATTTAAACCCTGCTGTTTCTTGTTAATGATGGTTGTGGAATGAGGTTTCTGCCACCACTAGCCATTGTTCAGGTCAGGTCTCTCTTTCTCTGCCTTACTTCTTGCCTGTGTACTAAGCCACCCAATGAGGTGTTCAGTGTGCTTCCATTATAAAGAGTGAGTTAGTTCTCACATGGACTAGAGGAAAACAAATAAAATCCCCCAACATTGTAAAAAAACACTTGTCTGGAATTTTTAGATTACAATTTCTTTGTAATAGCATCAAAAAAAGCATTTTTACCATGAAGTTTTGGGAGGGTTCATGAACATATTTGTTACTGTGACCATCAAATTGTGTTTTTCTTTGTAGAGGAATCAATCAATCAATATTTATTGGTTGTGCATAATATTTTGGGGGCTACAAAGATATACCCAAGAGGAGGTGATCATGAATATTATCATCAGTCCAATATAATATAAAGAGCACTAATTAAAGGTTATTAATTAATTAACTATGAACAAAGCATCATATTAGGCTCTGGAGAGACAAATGAACAATGGTCTTTACCTTAAATGAATCATAGATAGATAGATAGATAGATAGATAGATAGATAGAGATATATATTGCCTCATCTGAAGCCTTATCTGAGCTTCACATACATGTGAAGGTTCTTGTTGTTGGGCCATTTTCAGTTGTATCTTTGTGACCTCATTTGGGATTTTCTTTGCAAAAATACTTGAAGTGGTTTGCCATTTCCTTCTCTAGCTAATTTTTATAGATGAGCAAAATGAGGCAAACTGAGTTAAGTGACTTGACCAAGGTCACCCAGCTAATAAGTGTCTGAAGCCAGATTTAAACTCAACTAAATGAGTCTTCCTGACGCCAGGCCTGGCACTCTATCCTCTGGGTCACCTAGTTGCTCATATAAAGGTAAGTACTATTATTATCTTCTTTTTACAGATGGGGGCTAACTGTTGACTTCTTCATTCTTCACTTTGATTAAGCATCTGATATAAAATAAAATGACATTAAAGAACAAAAATATCTGAATAAAATGATTCAAAGTAGAAACTTTGTTTCTGACACAGTTGATAATGGGACTGTACATCAGCCAAAGCTGGGCTGATATGAGCATTTACTTCAAAAATGACTGAGCTCAAGCTTCAGAAATTAGCCATAGATTATTTTTTGTTTGTGTATTTCTCTGTTTGTTGTTTTAGCTAAAATTGGTGCCTTAATTTATGGGGCCATAAAAAAATATCGATTGTTGCCTGGTGGAACTAGAGATATAAATGATGAAATCAGATCTGACATATGGGTTAAACGCAAGAAAAATTGTGTTGTGGGTGATCCCTTGTTTAATTAAATGCAAGGCAAATGAACTTTTGAGCTCAGGGAGTGCTCTTTCAGCCTTGCCTTTAAGGATTACAAAAGACCGAAGGTTTACTTTGGCATTGAGGGGAGGGGGATGTAATACATGTAATAAGCAACTAGGTCAGTCTTCAGCATAGTCAAGCCCCACGTAATTTACTGTTTCCAATTGGGGTACTGGAGTTTGAGTCCCATTTTTTCCTCTGCTGGGAATTCATCTAGTGCCTCATGACCTACCTGAATAATGAGATTGTTGCACCTGTGAAATAATCATCACATAACCCATAGCCACCCATGGGATATTCTGTGTGACAGGTATTGCAACATATTGGAAACTGGTGTTCTGTCCTCTGAATGCATCCTTTTTCTTTCTTCTTTTGAATCTATTCTGAGCTCTTTAGCAATCAAAGGAAGACCACCAGCCTTTCACTAATCACACATCCAATTCACACTTAAGTCAAGACATCATCTTGAGATATCAATGATCCTCATTGAAAACGAAGAACAAACAACAGTGTCAACAACAATGGCACTTAGACAGAACATCATTTATCTGTACCTTTCTTCAATATAAACACTTCCCAATTTTTCCTTCCTCTATAGATGTCTTTGAGATTAGGAACCCTTTTAAAGGGTCAAATAGATGGATACTAAAGTAGAGAAGTGCTCAGTGCTTAGAGTACAGGGACCAGGAGTCAGGAAGACTTAAGTTAAAATCCAGCCTCAGACTCTTATTAGCTGTATGACCCTGGGTAAGTCACTTTATCTCTGTTTACCTCAGTTTTTCTGTCTGTAAAATGAAATTAATAGCACCTACCTCCTAGGGTTGTGAGAATCACATGAGGTAATAATTATAAAGTGTGGTGAAAACTTTAAAGTGCTACATAAATTATTATCACCACATTGATTTTTGAGAGAAGAAAAATAGTAAAAAAAAACTGACTTGGAAATTCAGATCTCTGAATATAATCTGCTAGATGCAGAGTCAGCAAGTCATAAAATCATTTTTATTTTTCACACCAGCTGTTCTGAATGATACACAACTTTCTAGGTGCAAGGCACATTTATATGTCTGTGCAATTCTGAAAACAATATTCCAAAGTGACTGGATTGTTCCACATGGGATCAGAAAGCTCGAAGTTCAAATCTAGCCCCTGATACTTGATAGCTGCGTGACTTTAGGTGAGTTACTTAATATCTCTCAGCTTTAATTTCCTTGTCTGTAAAATGGGAATAAGAGTGTCACCTACCTTCCAGGACTGTGAGGGTCACATGAGGAAGCATCAGATAAATGTACAAACCTTTAAAGGGGTTATACCTATGCTACTTGTTCTTCCTCTGTACAAAACAACAACAACAACAACAACAAACTTCATCACCAATTCTCTATCATGGAACATTCTACATCAGGATATTTATATCTGTATCAACCAATAATCAATAAACATTTACTAAGTGCTTACTGTATGCCAGGCCCTGTGCTAAGTACAGAAGATACATGTATAATAATGAGATGGTACAGTTTTTGATGGTGGTGGTAGTGGCTGGAGTTCCGCAAGATCCCAATGTAATCTTCAGTGAGAATGACCAAATTATGCTCTTAATAGTGTTAGTTTAGATTAGTTAAGATTCTATTTTACAGTAGTATGTAGAGCCTTTGAAAACTGGTAACCCTTGCATGGCTTATATCATACTTTCCTACGCACTAGACTATTTAATTAATCAGACCATCAGGGTCACCTGAGGCAAAACTGTGAAGAAGATTAATTTTGTTTTATTTCTGCCCTCACAGTAGGGGCCCTTTAACATTTCCTTCCTTCTTCCACACCAAGGGATCCCGTGTTTGGCTGCCCTCTCCCGACCCCCACTGTGCCACAACATGGAGACCTGTCGTCCCATTAAAACTCACCAGTTCTATGTTGTTGGTGGTGGTTTTTAGTTCTTTTTTTTTTTCAGTCAGGGTTTTGCCTGGTGACTGTGTAGATAATATCATAAACTCATTTTCATAGTAAGAGGTTCATGAATAATAATACATAAAAGTGGTAGCAGCTGGAGTTTAGTAGAAAAAACCCAGTGAGCTAGGGGTCAAGAGATCTGGCTATGATGATCACATGACCCCAGATCTACATCTGGAAGAGACTTCAGAGGCCGTCTAGCATAACCTTTTCATTTAGAGTTGAGGAAACTGAGTCCCAGAGAGGTTTGATTTCTTGTACAAGGTTACACAAGTGGTATCAGAACTGGGATTGAATTCAGACCCAGAAGGCTCCTGAGGAGAAAATGAGGCTGGCGACTTTGCACAGCCCTGCCTCACCTAAATCCAATTCGCTTGTGTGTCATGGTATCATCTTCCTTATGTCTTGGTCCTCTTCAAGAGCACAGAACAAACAACAACAATAAATGAGAGCATTTGACTAGGTGACTCAATGAATAGAGCACCAGACCTGGAATCAGGAAAACCTCAGTTCAAATTCAAGCTCAGAAACTTAACAGCTGTTGGACCATAGCAGGTCACTTAACCTCTCTTGCCTCAGTGTCTTCAACTACAAAATGAGGATAATAATAGCACCCACCTCTTAGGGTTGTTGTGAGATTAAGTATTTCTAAAGCACTTAATGTTATGCCTAGCACATGGTGGGTTTTTAATGGCTTACCACCTTAATCATAAGATCATTTATCTAGAACTAGGAAAAAAAGCTTGAAGGAAGAATAGACCAACCCATTCATATTACAGTAGAAGAAACCAAGTCCTAAGGAAGTCAAATGACTTATTCAAGATTCAACAAGAGGCATCATTCAACCTAGATCCTCAGAATATAGAGGCAATGCTCAGCCTTAAAATGCTGCTTCAAATTTTCTGTTTTGTTTTTACTGTCTATACATGGTAATATGATAAATGGTTGGAAATACTTGAATATATTTTCTTTTATTTTCATCTGAATCCTTGCTATTATATAAACCAACAGAATTATAAGTACTGAACAAAAAGAATTGTGCTAGAAACCAATTGTGCCATTTGAATCAACCACAAATACCATTTCCCTCAGTTTCCACATCTGCAAATAGCTCTTATGAAGATTAATGAGATAATATGTCAACATACTTAGGAAAAAAATGCAATCTTGCATGCATCTCCACTGTGGCTATCAACTTCATTGTCTTCTTTATTTATTGTAGCACTAAACACCAATGTTGGTAAAAACAAGCTGATTTCCGACTGTCCTCATTATTTACCTCCCAAACTGTGTTCAGCCTGTGATTTTTGGCGCATTTTTTGTTTATCACAGGCATGGAGTCTTTGAAGATCCTTGAGAGCTCAAATTTTTCAGCCTCCTGCTTTTGGTCAAGACTGTGGCTAAGATAGATGGCTTTAAGAGGCCTGGCCTCCCATTAAAGTCCAAGGGGAAAAACTTCCACATCTTGAATCGGAGTGTCTGTTTTCTCCATAAAGTCTCTTATCTTCCTTATATGTAACTGGATGAAATGTCTGCTCATCATCTTTCATTATTCCTTTTCAATGGTAGCAATTTGCTTAATTTCTCTGGGAGCTAACACAAACTTTATTTCTATCAGGAATCTATGTATCAGTCTGACTCCCTCTTCCTTTTGGCACCTTCTTTAAAAGCCAGATCTGTCATTTCCTAGGTAAAGGGATCTTTGGTGAGGAAGCTCCCTTGACCCATTGGAGATCAGCAACTGGTCACATTCTGTTAAGCTGAATTCCACAAAATAAACAACTTTGCTCAGTAATAAATGATACTGTCATGGTGCTTTGCACATATTACCTTAAATAACTGTCACAACAAGTAGTTGAGTAATAGTACCTCCAATTTTCAAAGAAAATGAGTCCCAGTGAAATTAAGTGATTGAATGTAAATCTCAGCGGCAGGTAGGTTTCAAACCTGGGACTTCTGGACTCCAGGCTCAGCACTATAAGCATAAGACAATACTATTACTTTTGAGAGACAGAGAGACATTTATTTTAAGTCTTTCAGAAAAAAATATATAGCTCCATAAAAACAAACAAGCCTGTTAAAATTGAGTCTAAGAAACTGAGAATATTATTATTAACTATAGCCACTCCAATTAGAAGTAAAGAAGGAAGTAAACTTTTTTTAAAGTGCTTACGGTGGGCTAGGCACTATACTATGTGCTTTACAAATATTGTTTCATATGATCTTCACAGCAGCCTTGGGAAGATGATATTGTTTTCCCCTTCTCTTATTCAGTCATTTCAGTCATGTATGACTCTTCATGACCCCTTTTGGAGTTTTCTTGGCAAAGATAGTAGAGTAGTTTGTCATTTCCTTCTCCAGTTCCAGAAGAGGACCTGAGGCAAATAGGGTTATGCGATTTGCCCAGGTCACACAACTAGTAAGTGTCTGAGGCCAGATTTTAACTCAGAAAGATGAATTCCATAAAATGACTGATTCGAGTCCCAGCACGCTATCCACTGTACCGCCTACTTGCTGGTTTCCCCATCTTACAGTTGAGGGAACTGAAGCAGGCAGAGGTTACATGACTTCTCCAGAGTCCTACAGCTATGTAATATCAAAGGTCACATTTGAACTCAGATCTTCCAGAGTCCAGGCTCAGCACTGTATCCATTGCATTATTTAGCTGCTTGAAAATAACCCCAGTGCTCCTCTGGTATCCTTGCCATTTCAGGAGAATGTAAGGCAGACCTCTAGGGTATTGGGTGTACCATCTCTGGTGACCTTATGGGAGGATGTAGATAAGATTCTCAACTGTTGTGATCTGTATGACTGGAGGAGACGCCCAAATTGATGAGATCACAGATCATTTTAGCATTTTTCTTTAGCATCCTTAAAGACAAAGATGCACAAGCACTCCTATAAATAGGATAGAATGTGATTGCAAAATAAAACCTCTCCTGGGTCTTACAGGGGGGTATGTTGATGCCTGCCCTTGAGAAACAAATTGAGAAATAAAGGAGAGGGGTCACTTCTGTTTGCTGTTCTGCCTACCAGAAAGGAAGGGCTAAGCAACTTTTCCTAACATAGCTGGTGGAGAAGAGAGTAAAAATGAAAAGGGAAATTCAGTAACTCTGAGAATCCTTAAATTTTCCTCTTTACTTCTGGCCTAGTCAGTTTCCATGTAGTCATCTTTCTTTTTTCTAGAGCAAGGGTTCTTAACATTTTTTAAAATCTCAGACATCTTTTGTCTTGGGCAGTCAAATGAAGAAATAAGCTCCCTTCTCAGAACGACATTTCTAACTGTATAAAATCATGTAGGATTATACCAAAGGAGACCAAATGATATTGATGTACAGTTATCAAAACATTTAGGGAACCTCAGTCTAGAATGAAACGTGCTTCATAGTGTCCCTTGCTTTTAGAAGCAAAAATCCCACCTTTGGTATTCCAAGCTCAATGAAAGATCTCACCATTTTGGGGACTGCTACCCACTTTCATGAGACAAATTTTTAACTGAAGGGTTAAAACCTTGTTAATGATAGAAAGTTGACTCAAACAGGTCTTTGTGTTAATCCTTTTTTTTTTTATTCCTACTGTTTCAGAAAGAATGGAGTTGGAAAGCTGCACATCCCCGTCCACCAAATTCCAAAGAGATTTCCAAAGAGCTAGAACATGAAAACTAATCAATGATACTTTGTCAATTAATAATTCAGCTATTGCCAATTATAACTAAGCAGGCAGACTCTAGCAGACTCTAAATTTTATTGGCCTGGCTTTGAAACTTGCCTGGTCAATTTTCAAGGTGAATCAGGACAGTTATTTATGAATAGATAATGCTTGGTGGAAAAAAAAATCACAGTGGCTACCCTAAATGCTGCACTATTATCCACAAAATATTGAAAGACGCAGAGAAAAACCTCTAACACACTGGGTAGACCCTTCATGGAGAATGTATAGAAAGATGTGGACAATTATCTCACAGCATAAGAAACTGGTGAAGTAAAACAGAAGAAAGAGCATTGACCCTGAACTAAGTTGATCTGGGTTCAAATCCTGATTACTGGCACTTAGATTCTGCCTAAGCTTGGGTAGGTTTAACCTCAGGGGCCTGTAATATGAAAGGATTGGACTAATTGGCCTCTAAGGCCCTTTTCAGTTATAAATCTAGGATCTTGGGAAAGTAATGATGGGCTATGATCTCTGTTGGTGGAAGGAATACCCTGTACTGACAAAATTACATATTTCTTAAAGTATCTAAACATTTAAGGAACCATGAAAGCACAGTATTCACAGCTTGAGTTAGGACAACAAAAAGTCATGAGTTACAGGGAAAAGGGAAAAGGGAAAAGGAGTAAGTATCTAACTTTCCTACTGTCTATGGAATCCTTATGTGAGGAAGTTTTGCCTAATGGTTAGAACACTAGACTTGGAGTCAGGAAGCCCTGGGTTTGCATCCTATCTCAGATTCTTATCAGCTGTGTGGCCTTGGTTATTACAGCATCTTCTGGGCCTTAGTTCTTTCATTTGTAAAGTGAAGCATTCAGGCTTGATAACCTTAAACACCTCTTCCAGTACTAAATCTAGGATCTCGTGGTCCTTTCTTTGTTCCAGAATCTACGCTTGGCACTGGTTATTAATGACACTAAATAAAATGGTGTAGGGCTCAAGGAGCTTACATTGGATCAGAGGAAACACAATGAGGCATCCGAATACGACTTTGGTAGAGGCACACAATTATGGGATTGAAAAGTGGCTTTATGAAGGGAGCAATAGAAAATGTTTATTCTGTGATATGGTCCCCTAATGTCCCAGTGCCTCCTGAAAGGTTCAGAATTCCATTGGCCCATTTTAATTTATTAGATGGTACCTAAAGTGGCCAGACCTTTCATCCAATGATATCAACTGGGGGCAGAATGTGATTGCAATTTTAATTGAAAGATAATGTGCTGTGTTAGTATCAAACTGCAAAGATATATAAATTTTTTTCTTTAATAGACTAAAAATACATAGGCATGAGCTCAGTTCATGTATTGCATTTTAAGGGGAAATTAAATTCTTTTACAAAAAATATATATCATATTTCCCATTTGTTTTTATTTGTTGTAAAAAGCAAATCCCCATTCTGAGTCTCTTCAGATCCATGTTGCATATATGTATACATACGTGTACATTCACATACACATGCTCTCCACAAATCGACTTCTGAAGCTATTGGACAGACATCATGGAGATCTTTCTGATATTCCAGAATCAAAGAGTTGTCATTAAAAGCAAGCAAACTATTGAGTGGGAAAGCAGACTTATTTCACAATTACCTTCCTATTAGTTGCTGCCCATTGCTCCTGACAGGTATAAATTAGATCTCGCCAGGTTGCCTACAGATTAATGAGTTCCAAAATTGGCATTCAATTGTTTGGGAGTGAAAGGCAGAAAAGGGGAGGCTGATGCAAAATCTTTACACACCTGTGATTAGAAGATATTTCCTTTTATTTCATATTTTTCTTTCTCCCTTCTTGCTATCGCTTGGGTGATAACTGACACGTCTATCTAAGGATTCCGTTCGACGCAGCAGAAACTTGCAGCTGAGGCAGGGCCAGAATTAATAATCTGTGTGAGCAAACACACAGCTGCTGTTTGTGGAGAGAGATTCTATTAACGAACAGTGAATTCTCATAATTAGCTGAGCGGTTTCTGCAGCTGCCCGCCTGACCCCCAGACTACAAAAATTGTGGGTGGTGTTTGGCCTCTAAATCAATCTTACCTAATTACTATAAGCATGTTCCTCTAGTCCTAATGACTGCAAAAAAATTAGACATTTCCTTACTCATTCAAATGTTCTTCTTATTAGATTTTTTTCCCCTTTGTGGCTAAATTTTTATTTGTCTACTAGAATTTGTAAGAGTATACAGGTGTGGTTACAAATCAGAAGCACAGAAATATCATTCATGCGTCTGTGACCATAAACCAACAAATCTCTGCTTTGCAAATGGTAGCAGGAAGTGTGTTCCCAAAATACATCAGTCTCCCTTACATCATTCAGAAAATAGAATTCATGTCTGGATCCATTCAAAGCTCCCCTGCTTTCTTGCAGTCGTGCCTCCTCTTTCCTCATTTCCTGCCCCTCTCCCTGATGACACACAACTCCCCAAACTCTGTTAATTGAAAAAAAGGACATAACTCACTTCCTCGGGCAACTGTATCATCACTTGTCATTCAGTCACCTCTGCCTCTGTCAAGGAGAAATAAAGCTGGATTCTTTGACATTGATGTGCCTGACAAGGGTGTGGTCCTCATTCCCTACTTTAGCATTGAACTGGAAAAAAAATGTACCTGTTCAGAGGGTCCAGCTGACATCAATTTGCTTGTGCAATTACATTTTCATAACCTTTACTACCTTGGGTATATGGAAGCAAACTGATCAGAGTCAGCATGCTGCAGTAGCCATATTGCTAAATAATAAACCTAAGAAAATAAATAGTGATTCTGAGTCCTCTTTCTTTGTCCTAGAATAGGGGATTCAGTTCAATTCATTTCCTTTATTTTTGATGCAATTTCTATTTTTGAACATGCCCAGTCAGTTGTGTTTTGTTAAACCCCAGGTGGGGGTGATGGTGAGAGATCTGCTTCTAGTACAAGTGAAGCACACAGTAGTTACTTAATAACTATTGACTATTGATTATGTAAGTGTGATTGTGATCTGGTTATAGTCATTTTTGGAACTAGAGAATATCTAGACTAAAGAGTAGATTTATGGCAACATGTGATTTGTTCCTAAGTGTTATTTCAGCACCTTGGACAGTACCTGGCACATAGTAGGAATTTCATAAATGCTTGTTTCATTAAATTAATGTGCTACCATATTGTTGAAGGATTCCACTTGTCCTGCCCAGCCTCAGGATGTAGAAATAGGAAAAGTACACCAAAGATTCAGGGAGACAGATTTTGACCCAACTAAGGAAAAACTTCCTAATAATTGAGTGATCCATAAAAAGAATAGACGGCCCTGAGGCGTGGAGTTCCTTGCCAATGCTGGTCTTAAAACAGGCTGAACAACAACACCCTTTGGGGATGTGGCAGCTGGAGGTCCCCATTTGGGCTGGGCTGACCTCTGAGGTCTTTTTCAAAGCTGAATTTCCTTGGTCTACTTAGTATGTTGTGAAGGATGTGAACAAGCTCCCTGGTTCAGCTGGGGTGATGTTTAAGCTGCTCAGATTCTGGAGTCTTCAGGCTGTAAGGAGGGACCAAGACATCTGGATTCTCTAAGTGAAGGCTGCTATTTTGGTGTGAGATTGAACCATTGAGTTTTGGATGTGAATCAGGTCACTATTTACCTGACTCTCCTGATACCTCAAGTCCCTGACAAGAATTGTGATTATGTGAAAATGCCAAAGTGATGTTAATCATCCAGAAATAAAATAAATTCCTCTCACTGTGAAAGGTGCTGGTAAGGAAAAGAGGCCTTTTCAGGGTTGTTTCATATCAGTGAAACAACATATTGGTATAGTGGAAAGAGCACTGAACTAGGAATCAGGGAACTTGAGGTTTCTCTCCTGGCCCTGTCACTAAACTAGTTGTGTGATCTTTGTCAAGTCATTTAACCTACCTAGGCCTTCATTTTTTCTTCTGTAAAATGGTGTGTGGGGAATGGATCAGAATAATGATTTATAAGTCTTTTCCAGATTTGGAATTCAACAAAATGGTGAACTCAGAATAAATGGTGGCTGGCTAGACTGGTCTCCAAAGTGGGGACCTTGTAATCACCCCTAGAGGGTCCAATGACCTGGCTTCTAAGAATGTATTTTAATCAACAGGAAAGTGTAAAGATAGGTCACAACCAATTGCCTCTGTGACTTGAAAACAAGCACTGAGGTTAATTTCCAATACAAATATATACTTAGCCTTCTCACCTAATACTCCACCATTGCTCTTGGGCCCTCTACTACAGCTTCCAATCTCTGTCCTTCTCATATTATCCCCTTAGAATAGTTTTTAACATAAAATAACTGGTGTCCTTAGTAGTTGCCCAGGTGTCATTGGGAAAATTCTGCTTGTACCCCTGCATTGCAGATTACTTCCTGGTCATGGGAGGTACATCTTGGTGGGAATGTTCTGTACTTGGGTTTCTGGACAAGACAGAATGAAAACACGAACCCAGTTCTTTCTGATTCTAAATCCAAAGTACTATCCACTGTTCCAAACTGCTGTTGCAACTATTCTTTATACCACTTAGACAACATTCCTAAATGTGTCTCTCTATCATAGTGGTCTCCAAACTTTTTTGATGACACAACTTTCTTTCAGCAAATTTTTTTCAGCCCATAGCCCCAATATGTTTATATTTATTTAGTTTTAAAACACATATACATTGATAATTATATGTGCACATATAAATATATACACATATATTAAATATATACATATTTTAAAATCTATCCTAAATCTGTTTTCTTAATCATTTGGAAGAAGAAATTTTGGCTTCCCATCCAATCATGATTTCTTGGTGTGTTCATTTCTTTTTGGATTATGAAACAATTTTTCTATTTCACATATGGGCAATTTATGCACAAGTATGTCCTAGAAATCTCTTCATCTTAGAAGCTACTTCCAAGCCTGGAATTAATAGACTGGAAATACCATCTACCCATGTGTCCTCTCCTGAACGGATGGCTTCTCTTATAACTTTCATGTAAGCCTTTCCAGGCAATAATGCATACTTTCTTTCCTCCACCTTCCCCCTAAAGGTATCTTAATCCTCTCCCCCTCAGACACACCTTTCAGCTTCCTCTGATTTATTTCCCCCCCCCCACTAGAATGTAAACTCCTTGAGAGCAGAAACTGTCTTTTTCTTTCTGTTTATATTTCTATTCCAAGTAACTCAAAAAAAACTAAATTGTCCATTGTTAATTTTCTACCTGGATAATCCTTCCTAAATAGTGTTAGAACTATCTACATTAGTTTGGATACCTAATATAGTAAGTCAAAAAACTTTAAAAAGTAAGGATAAAAATTGTATTTATTAAGTGCATATAATTTTAAAGCTCTAATTTTTGAAATTGATGAGATTATTTAATTGCTAAATTCATGTTCTCCTGAATTAAGAATGTAAATAACAATATTCTCCATAAAGTTACATTGAGAAACATAGATATAATCATAAAAGTTTCAAACTCTTACTTTTTCTGTATGTTCTATCCCCTACACCCAAATCCTCATTCCCATACAGCAGGATTTTGTCTTGATGACAGAGATAGAAAAATGAAGTTTGAGGGACTAAGTATGTTGAATAGAGGAAGTGTGCATACCACATTATGATACAATGGTATTGAACAATCAAGCAGTCACTCACCAAACATTATCAGTGGCCTATTGTGCCAGGAATGGAGAAAACAAAGCCAGAAATGAGTGAGTTGTGAGTCCTCATTATGGGGGGGGGGTGTCTGTGTGTGTGTGTGTGTGACATTTACACTCTGTTGGGGGAAATAATATCTAAACACATAACTAAACACAAAATATATACAAGGTAAATGTAGAGAATTTTTTTTTGAGGAGATGTCTTAGAGTATGTGGTACTTGAGCTGAGGTTTAAAGGGGGTTAGGATATCTTAAAATTCCAGTCACTGAAATCTGTGAGTGAGAAGAATGCAATCAACACCAACATTGTCTATACTCCCCATTATTTTTAGCTCAGCTCTGTAATATTAGCCAAGATTCATGTGGAAGGAAGAAGGAAGGAAGGAAGGAAGGAAGGAAGGAAGGAAGGAAGGAAGGAAGGAAGGAAGGAAGGAAGGAAGGAAGGAAGGAAGGAAGGAGCTAAAAGAAAGACAATCAGTGCCATCAAGGAGTTTATATTCTAATGAGGGAAGAGAACTCATAAGAGGAAAAAAAGTATGTGTGTTAATTGGAGTGGGGTTCAGAGAGTGGGAAAGTGAAGATATTCAGCATGGCAGTATGATTTTGAAATCTAGAAAGTCAGGGATGGTCTTGGAGGAGTTTGAAGGGGGATCCAGCCTGGCCCCTTTACAAAATAGAGTCTTTGGGAGAAGTTCCCTAATGGGAGAAAAGAGGTGAGCCTTGAGAAGAAATATTCTGGGGTAAGTAGGTTGCAGGACCCTGTCTGATGACAGTAGAGTTGTGTTCTTTGTATATTTCAATATAACTATATCTCTTAGTCATTTAACTAAAAATATTTCATAATCATGTGGAAAACTAGGAGATATGGGACCAGTAGGGTTTCAATTACTCAGTACCAGAAATATGAAGGTTCTAGGAAACACCGACATTAAAATATGTGATTGGACTACAGTGGGAAGAAGGTGGTACTCCAGTTGCTTAATGAATAACCTTCATAGCCTGGGAGTGTTGGGACATTAGTTAGGAACACTGATTTCCCGTGGACCTGTGAGTGGAATTATATATGCATTTAAAATAATTTTGTTGATTCACACAAAGTAATTACTTTCCTATTAAAACTCAGAGGTAGCATTTTGTAAATTTCAAGTGTACCGACATCCTGAGATCATCTTTTTCATTTCTGGTCAGGAGCCAAGACTAGCTCTTTAAGGAAGAATTCAATGAACTTTTCTGTAAATAATGTCAAGACAAAGGGAAATGAATTCTGGGCCTCTTCCTGAGATGAGAGAGATTTGGAGCGTAAGTTGCATCTTTGCCTGAACACCTGTTTATCCTTTCCACACAGACAATAGTGAGTGACCGCCAGGGACAACACAGGAGGAGGTACCGGTCTTTCCCCTGCAGAAGAAAAAAAGAGAGTGAAAGAACTGTGTGTGTCTGTGTGTTTTTTAAACCAGGGTTTTCATGACCTGATGTTCATTGGACACAGATTTTCATGGCTAGTCCTGAAGACTCTAGTGGGTCGTGAAAATTATCCCAGTAAATTATATGATTAAACCACTCTGAAGTTTAGGTCTTCAATTATATTTAAGAAAAAACGTGTTTCAGTATATGACTAAAAATGTAAATGTTTGTGTTGGGCAATTGTGAGAGAGATGCCAGAAAATAATGTGAAGACTAAAGCTGATTTATGGCACAATAAAACATTTCTAAATGTTTTTATTCAAGTCCTCAAGTGTACTCATGTCAGATGAGGGAATTGGTCGATATGATCTCTAGGGTTTGCTTCAGTCCTAGCACTCTGTGAGCCTATGGTTTTTAACATATCAAATCTGATTTAATTCTGAATTTGGGTCCAAGACTGTTCTGTGGTTCATATGTTTTATCATTTTGTGACTAAAGAAATCCCATAGTCCAAATGTCTTCTGCAATTTTGGTCACTTCACAAAGAAATGTTACTCTTTTTTTCTGCTAAGAAGAGGATAAATTGCAGACAACATTGGATTAAGTTAGATGTTAGGAATATCTTACCAACTATAATAACATGCTTTGATATTTTGTACTTGATGGAACAGTGATTTTTATCTGTGCAGGTAAAATGCTCTCCCCCAAGCCTTTGCATCACGAGGATCATAGGCCATATTTATATAGTAATATAATATATAATATATGATTATATTACATTAATAATAATATATAATATAATAATAATTCATTTATGTTCTTCCTGGAGTCAGGATGACCTGAGTTCAAATCTCTTCTCAGACACTGAACAAGTCACTTAACTCTGTTTGCCTTAGTTTTCCTATCTATCAAATGAGAATAATAATAGAACCTACATCTCAGGGTTGTTCTGAGGTTCAAATGAGATCATTCTAAAGTACTTAGCAATGCCTGACATATGTTAAAAACAATTTAAATGTTAGCTAATATTTTTATTGTCATTCATATTTCTAGAGTATTTTGCAAAGTTTTTTTTTTTTAATATTAGATCTCTACAACACTGTATTACTACAACCCACCTTGGAATGCAGGCAATACAAAGAAAGCTAAGACAGTGGTATGGAGTCAGAGGAACTGGGTTAAAATCCTGCTTCTGTCACTAACTAGGTGACAGTAGGCAAGTTTCTTATCTTTCTTTTCCTTGGTTTCCATATTGGTAAAGGAAAGGGGTCAGAGCAGGGGGCCTCAAAAGTCCCTTCTAGCTCAAATCTATGATCCTAAAATTAATATTAGCATCATTTTATAAATGAGAAAACTGGAATTAGAGGAAGTTGGAGGATTTGCCTGAGGTCACCAATCCAGTAAATGGAAGGAGGCAGAACTCAAAGCTTGGTCTTTTGATTGGCTTTTTGCCATTACCTTCTTTTGTCTGGCAGAAAGGTATGAGATAATGGGATAATAAAAGAGGTAATAGCATTGCTTTTTATGGGGATCAAGTATCAACTTCTTGAGGCTAGAAGTTATGTCTAAAAAACAGAATGTCATGCATTAAGTAATCATTAAGTATTTACTGATTGATTCTTTTTTTTTAACTTTCCCTATGACCCCTAATATTGTTGACCAACCAATACAGAATTCTGGGTGGTTCAGACATTTTAATGTTTGGGAAGGTGGATTCAGTGACCCTGGAAGGTTTTATCTAGATTCATGATTCAATGAATTCAACTACAACTGGAAAGATTTACACCAGGCTACTGAAGTCTAGAAAATCCATTGTGCCAAATAAATCAAAAGAGCAAAAATAACAATGACTAGGCTAATGGTAAACACTAAATTTATTGTTAAGATATTTTTAAGCATTATTATATTCAAAAAGTCACAGTAATTATAGCAGGAAGACAGAGAAGACTCACCAAGTCATCTAGTTCAGTTCCTTCCAAAGTGCTGATGTGTTCAGTCACGTCCGACTCTTCATGACCCCAATTTGGGGATTTCTTGGCAAAAATACAGGAATGGTTTGCCATTCCCTTCCCCTCAGTTTACAGATGAGGAACTGAGGCAAACAGAGTTAAGTGACTTGCCTAGGGTCACATAGCTAGTTAAGCATCTTAGGTCAGATTTGAACTCAAGAAGATGAGTCTTCTGATTCCAAGCCCAGTGTTCTTTTCATTGCACCACCTAGCTACTTACATAGATATAAGTGTATAACAAATGTGTATATACATACATGCATACATGCACACATACATGTATATAGTCTATTTAGATTATAACATAGTAGTTATCAAGTGAAATATGGCATTTTAATTGATAAAGGAAGATTTAATAGAGGTTCCTAATCTACATACTTCAACATTGAAGTGGCTCTGTGATCTTACTAAAAAGGGTGTTTTCTTCAGACCTGCCCATACCTTCTCATTCTGTAATTCTTGTCCATGGATCCACTCAATTTGCTAGATTATTTTCTCAGATCTCTTTATATTTTATGTGTACTAGTGCAGTATTCAGGTCATCTGTTTATTATCATTTTCTGATCATACATTGTTTTTTTTCAGTTAAAATACGAATTTAAAAGAATATGAATTTATAAAATACTTGAATTTATCCAAAATTACATGCATAGGTATTTAATTTCTAATAATCAGGGAGTAGCAGCAGAAACTTAAATATGGTAAAAGACTTTATCAACAATAAATACAAAGGATATTTTTAG
>CM053594.1:119764710-119790257 GCA_028646575.1 Pseudocheirus occidentalis | reverse complement strand
TTAATTTGCAAGTCTTGATTGTAACACCCTGTTTGTGCCTCTGGACATGGTCCCAGGATAAAGAGCTTAAGGAGTGATTGGCTTTGGGTTGGGGTAGAGAAAGATCAAGACCAAGGGTGGTTCCTTGCATTCTGCTAAGGGTATATAAACCTTGTATCTTCCATGTATCTTTGGCTCTGTATGAAATGGTTCTGCAATAAACAGACTATGGAATACATCCCCGTCTCTCTCCCTCTTCCTTTATTCAGCTCTCTCTCTCTCTCTCTCTCTCTCCCTCCCTCTGTCCCTTTATTTCACTCAGCTGGTAGCTAGGCCCAGACTTGCTAGCCACAGCAAGCCAGTAAGCAAGGTGGAAGGAGTTTCTTTTCGCCGTGCTCTTTTCAACAGACCTCATACCCTCTAATGTTGAACTAGCCCTCTCTTACCTCAAGACTTCTTCCTGGTTTCAAACACTCAGGATTTGCTTCCATACTCTTCCCTCCTGGAAATGTTTCTCTAACTATCTCAGTACCCCAGCTTTAACTTTCCAAGTGTCAACCAACTAACCTACTAAACATGGATTGGTTTATTTGCCAGTGGAAAGGCTTGAGAAAGCCATTTTTAGGTAGGAGGCAGATTGGAACAAGATGATTCTTCTTCCTTTCGTTGTATAATTTATTAGTGATTCTAATAACAGAAAATTTAGGTCGTGGGAGACCATAAAGGAGATTTTTGGAGACAGATTTGACTTTTAGCTATGTGACCCTCAAATACCACTGCCTGATTTTTTTGTATTTTAGATTTCACCTTGTGCTTTGGTTTGTAGTTACAGTAAAGTCTGAACAAACAACAAATCCAAGTGTACCTGTAGGTGGCTGGCTACAGCATGTTGGTGCCTGATAGCAAATGTTTTGTAGTTGGAGGGAATGCTATTATAGTGAGGTCCTATGCAACTCACTCCTTGAGAGAAGACACATTTTCTCTTTTTTTCCTTATCTTTGAATCTCTGTAGCTTAGCACAATAGAGACATAAGTGATGAAGTGTAGGCTTTGGGACCCCCTCCCCCTTTGAGCTCTCCTTGAGTCTTTGAGGTACATACTCTGGGAAACCTCTTGAAGTCTGATTGAATCTTCAGGAGGCATTTGCAGAGGCCATAAGTATTTCATTGTGGCTGGGCCCAAACCTGTTACTAGCCTGGCCCTCCATTGTCCATCTGCTTCCCACCCTTGAGCCTATCAAAATAACTTACAATAAACTTTACCCTTCCCAAACTCATTACTGGAGTCTGAACTCATTGGCTCTTCCTGAAGGCCCTCCCCAGGCTCCTCCTCTGAACCACCCCTAGATTCCTGTGTATATAAGACCCTATCTTCCCTCCACGTGGTGTGAAAGCGCCGGTGGAATAGCTTAGCACAGACTTACTCTGTGTGGGGAAACCCCATGTGGGGAACTTGAAGTTTCAATAAACTTTACTTTTCCTTGGCTGAGAAGACTTGAGTGAAATTCTTTCCGCGGTACCCAGAATGTTGGTATTTTGGGGTCTCAGGCAGCGCTAACCCTCTTTGGGCAACCTCTTCAATAAGCAGAGACATACATAGTAGAGACACAATAAATAAATGGGTGTTAACTGACTGTTGACTGGCATCCACTTTACATAGATATGAACAAAGGAATTTTACTGTGCCCAGTCTTAACGGAATGCTATAACATGTGACTATCATGAGATTGGTACTCACTTCAAACACCTGTAAATCCTTAATTTTTTTTAACCAAAATAATTTCTCTCAAATTACCAGATCACAAGTAGTGATTTTCTATTAAAGCAAGAATATTCTATGAATGGGTGAGGTTGCACTATATAGAAGAGTTCATAGAATTGGCTTGGGAAGGGGAGAGATAAGTTATTCACTCTCATCTCATTTTGCAGATGAGGAAACTGCTTCTTAGAAGGGAAAGTGACTTTTCCAGTGTCACACACAGGTGGCACATAGAAAAGAAAAGGATTGAACCTAGATCCTCCGACTCCACAACTTGTGTCCTACTTCTATACCACACTGGTAACAGACCACGTGGTCTCAAGTCCTGGAATTATAGGAAATCTTTCAGAATTGAGTCAAAGGTGAATAGAACACCAACACTGGAGTCAGGAGGACCTGAGTTCAAATCCGGCTTCAGACACTTAACACTTACCAGTCATGTGACCTTGAGCAAGTCACTTAACCCCAACCACCCTACCTTCCCCCCTCCCAAAAAGCAAAAAAAAAAAGAATAAATAAATAAATACCATTGATCAGATAGGTGATTTGGGTATATGACTTCTCTGTGTCTCAATTTCTTCATGAGAGGGTTGGACTAGATGATCATTCCTCTCACTCATTAGTGTTGATATTCAGGGATCTATATTTTAAAAATAATTTTAAGGTACTGCTTTGCTAGAATTAGATGTCATAAGTCTTGAATTTGTGTTCTGAGGTGATGTCATCAAAAAGGATGCACTTTCTGAAGTGCAGAAACAAGGCAAGTAGACGGAGGTGGAGCTGAGGCATTTGAAAGGGTAACAGAAATATAAAGTGTTCCTTGCTTGGGAATGGTGCTAGCACTGATTATTGTCCTGATAACCTTTCAGAAAGGATGTACAGAGAAGCAAATGCCATCTCCTTCTGTTTAGAGTTCTCTGAATGTAATGCAGGCCCATCTGCAAGAGATTCCTCTAGGGTCAGGGGGGGAAAACACATCTTCTCCTGTATTTTTGGAGACTAGCCCATTACAGTATAATTGTACTATACCCTGCAGCTTTAATGAGGGTACACTGACTTGGCTGCTTCTCACATTTAAAGGTTAAAACCCCCATGTTTTAGGAACCCTTTTGGGGATGTAGTGATAGAACACATTCACAGTACAATACATCTGTAGCACAAACATTCCCACTTAGCCCAAGAGTAATCTACAAGTAGAGTTGGGGATGTTTACTTTGTAGATTTGTACATTGTCTGGACAACTGTGCATGAAAATCTGTTTCCTGTGATGTTTCATGGAAAGAATAAAAAAAAAATATTTTGACTGACCATGAGAAGATGTGCATTCTGATTTAGGCTGCAGGGCAGGTTAGGATGCCACAAGTCCTATGAAATCCTTTTTTTCTTCTCTGTCTTTCTATTCATGGAAAGTAATTCACTGGGGTCTCATCTGAGCGCCTTCGTTTCAGAGGGGGAGAGGGTTCAAGGCTCTGATATTTGATGACACCATAGAGAAATAGAGTGCCTTTGGGCAGAGTATTCCTTATCATGTGGACAGGCCCAAACCGATCGTTAATTTCCCTCTACTTCAAGTCCAAGAAAGGAAAGGATCAGCAAGGTACAAGAGCTCCCCAACCCAGACTGACCTCTGCCTGGAAGGGCTGCTAATTCTGTGAATGCATAATGTGGGCCCCACTTTGAGAAAATTTAGGGCGGATCAACCCTTTTCTTTAATTTGCAGAAGAGATAAGCCTCTGTGTACTAGTGAGACATTGGCACCATGTTATTTGCTTATCCTTGTCACTTTCTTTGACCTGTAAATGCTCAATAATTGCACAATAAATATATTATTCTTTTCCTGAAAGACACTGGGGACCTTGCCAGGAAGTCTATCTCTTCTGCTGAGAAATGTTAGACTAGAGATAGGCACAAAATGAGAAAAATGATGTTGTTCAACTATTCTCTTTGTTCCTTGATAGTGTCCTTTCTCCCTCTTCTTTCTCCCTCCTCTTCCTCTCTTCCTTCACCTTTTCCTCTCTTCTTTCCTCCCTCGCTCCTTCCCTTTCTTCCCTCCTTCTTTACTCTATCCTTCCCTCATCCTTCCTTTTTCTCTCCATTCCTTCCTTCCTTCTTTCCTTCCTTCCTTCCTTCCTTCCTTCCTTCCTTCCTTCCTTCCTTCCTTCCTTCCTTCCTTCCTTCTTGCTTCTGTTTTCTCTGCTCCCTACCCTTTTTTTACTCCCTGTCTCCCTTCTTTCCTTTTCCCCTCCCTCCCTTCCTTTATTCTCTGTTTTTTCTTCCAATTTCCTTCCTTTTTCACCCTTCTCTGTTTTTATTTCTCCATCCTTCTTTCTTTTCTTCCTTGTTCCTCCTTCCCTTTCTTTCTTTTTTCACTGCTTCTTCACTTCCTTCCCTGTTTCCTTCCTTTTCCACTCTCTCCCATTCCTTCCTTCCTTCCTTCCTTCCTTCCTTCCTTCCTTCCTTCCTTCCTTCCTTCCTCTCTGCCTCTTTTTTTTTTTACATTTTCTATCGACACATTAATTTGATCCTTTGCTTCCATTTGATTACATTTGACAGGCTCTCTCATTTCCCCAGAGCTAACATTTTACTGTTTGTAAATTTTATAAAGGGCTTTCCTCAGTGCAGGATAGGAGAGATCTAAAAAACAAACAACTTAAAAAAAAAATCTAAGCATGATACATGCTAGAATCCCAGCTGGTAAACAGAATAATGAAGTTAAATGAATTAGCACCCATTCAAATCTTAGGTTTATGGAGCATTAATCTTTGGAACCCATGGTTGTTTCTGCTTAGAAAAAACAAAATCCTATTTCAGAAAAAAAGTTTGAAAAAGATCACAAAGAGTGATCAAAAAGCTTTTTGGACATCAAATGGATCTTACAAATCAACAATCTGATGAGTTAACTCAAAATGAATCAGAAACATATGTATTAAATTTCCCTTACAAAACACATGGGTTTAAAAGGGGGAAAAAGAATTTGGGAAAATGTGTTTTAGGTTTTCCTAAATCCAATGTTTGAAAAATAATTTGAGGCATTTACTCGGTTCAAAATGTGGCTGATTTCTCCCATCTTTAAGCACATCCCACTTAACAAGGCGGCAATGATAAAATTTCATTGGAAATAGCACATATTTAAAGAGCTTTCTTCTTCAAAACTTCCAGACCACATGAGCATAATAAGGCTGAAAATGGGTCAGGATTATCTCTCACAACCTACACTAAATAAAAATGATTTTGAAATATCTACAGGAAATTACACATGCTTTTTTTTTTTTTTTGCTATTGAACATATTTTGTTTTCTATGCTGGAATTGAAAGCAGAAGAGGAATTGAAATTCTCCCTTGGTCATAACCCTCTCCTCGCTGGTCTACATGACAAAAATAAATCACATTTCTATAGACTTGGTTTCAGTATATTCATGTAAGCACACATGGTGATATCTGTAATTTTAAGCAACAAGAAATATTATATATGTATATTTAATACATACATACATATATATGTATATATATGTATATATATGTCACCAAATAAGAAACTCTTGATTTATTAAAGTAACATTGAGTTAATGGATTTCCAAATTAGTAATGAAGGAAACACAAATGACCTGGAGATGTAGTCTGTTCGGGCCTTTTGGAATGTTCAATTGAATTATCCAGGTTCTTTGAGACAATATATTGATTGTTAAAGCAATTATTTATACTAGGGCTAGCATTCAACTATAAATGTTGCAATTTTATGACCCTGTGATTCTTAATTCTTTTCTGTCACAAGACAACACGTAATCTTATAGATTCACCGACTGTTAGAAGAACAATGAATGTTAGATATCATAGGAGCAGAGGTATAGAACTCAAAAGGACCTCAGATGTACTCTGGACCAACTTTCTCATCTTATTCCTGAGGCCCAGAGTTGTTAATAATAAATAATTATTTATTATAATATAATTAATTAACTATATTAATTAATTATAATATACTATTATTATAATGATATAAATAAATAATAAAAGTAAATTATTCAGGATCACAAGACAATTCAGCAGGAGATTTGAGTCTCAAACCCAATCCAAAATTCATTCCAGTCCAATATTATTCCTATGAACCATCTTTCTGTTTTCTTATGAAGAAAAATGGAATTGCTCCTTGTCCCTTTCTTCAACAGGGAACTAGGGATATATCCTGTCTTAATGTGGTTCATTGGTTCCATAAAAACAAACAAACATCAAAAGAAATCATCCCTTTAGGTGAAATCATGTTGGAGGGGGGAGATATTTCCATGGCTTAGAACTTTTCTGGACTTCTCCATACTACTTAACTTCAGAATGACTATGATTGTTATTACTAGACTTCTAAGATTCAGGTTGGATTCTTGTCTTTTGTTATAAAGGCCTGGAGACTGTTAGCACCAAAGTAAATGAAGGCTCATCCAAAGATTACAATACTTTTAAATAACGGTGCTAAAATTTATCATCGACCTAATAATTACATATTGATAATCCACTGGAGGCCCAGCCTCATATTAAGTCTATGAGAAGGAATGTATATGAGGATGAGGTGAGAGTGCTTGTTATTGAACCTGTTCATGCGTCCCTTCTAGACCACTTAATCCAAGACACTTATCTGTAGTAAAGGTAATAGAATTCTGGTGTAAATTTTAATAATTGCAGCAGTGATTACTTTTAGATCTTGCCAGTTCATTATTGGCTGCACAATTCCAGAGGCTCTCGTTAAATGGTCCATGGAATGAATCAGGCATGGAATTAACCTATCTTCAGTTCCCCAAAGCTTATGTCCCATGAAGAAGCACTTATATTGCTTTGTGACTAAATACTCTATGCCCTCTACTCCTTTTGACCGTTCCTCTTCCCCAAACAAATAAACAATGAAAACCCATAGAACATTAAGCCCAGACTGATGCTTCAGTGATTAAAAAGTGAAAAAAAAATCCAGCAACAGAAATTATTTTAAATGCCTCCATGTCTTATGTTTTATTTTTTTAATTTAATTTTTTTTTTCTTGAAGCTACTTTAACTGCAAATCATTATAGGCTTTGCCCTGTGGTTTGGATGCCAATTGTGAAGAGGCTGGTCTGTCCCAGCCTGGGAATTCTCGGCGGGGATCCTTCAGAAACAGAGGCATTTTGTGCAAAGGAAGGATAAGTACTGGGTTAATAACCACTAAATATATCTTTTTTCAAAGCTTCGGTGAAATTCCAATTGCGTTTTAGTTGCTTAAAGTGCCACACTTTAAATGGATCCAAGTGTTTGAAGTGTCTCCTCAACTGTGAATTTGTGAGAACGCTTCTTTGCTGTACAAAATTCCACCACAGAGGAAGCCAGGATAATTTAGATTATATTCAGGAGCTTCCTATTGAAAAATGCCATTCCAGAAGCTTCTTTCTACAAATTTATTTTCCAGAGAGAATCAGCTATAGGGACCACGTTGCAATTATGATGGATATTGCTTCCTGAGGAGCGAAGTTTCCACGCTGAATTTGGGTAAGTGAGTTCAGGCACTGGCCCTGCCCAGCTTTCTGGTCAGATTTGATGATTATTTAAAATATGGACAACTTGTAAAAGTTAGGAGGTTTGCCAATTAATTAGGCTACAGAGAGTTTTTTGTTACTAAGAAATAGCATAGGTATACTGTTGGTTGACTTTAAAAGAATTAACTAGACCTATTATTTCATCAGTTTAGGAAAAACCTCATGAGGAACTACCAATGCAGACAGATAGCCCATCTGTTCCATGTAGTTTGTGAGGGGCTGTGTGATTTGCCAACTGTCAATACAGTTAATGTAAGTCAGAGGTAGGATTTCACACAGGTCTTCTTGACACCAAGAGTTCAGTAATTATACCACATTCCCTATTGTACTGTTATATCTTTAAAAAAATGACCCACAGGCTGTATTTTTAAGTTATTAGAGGGGACATTGGCACAGTGGAAGGAACATAAGATTAAGAGTTGAAACTCCTGAATTCTAATCTTAGTTTAGTCACTAACTCGTTCTGTGACTGGACCAATTCATTTCATATTGTGACCTCAGTTTCATCTGTAAAATGGCATTATTGGACTGACTGATTTCTTAGATTTATACCAGTCCAAAAACTTCATATTTTGAAAAATTATTTCATGATTTAGATCTTTATTTTCTCTTTTAATAGACTTTCACTTGCCATTTGTGGATTGAGAAAGCATGAGGGGATAATTTGATTCAATGGGAATAGTTTTTGCATTAAGTTCATTGTCATCTTGTTCTCATCTTTTTTTCTTTTTGGAGGGGGCAGGGCAATTGAGGTTGAGTGACTTGCCCAAGGTCACACTGCTAGTAAGTGTTAAGTGTCTGAGGACAGATTTGAACTTAGGTCCTCCTGACTCCAGGGCCAGTGTTCTATTCACTGTGCTACCTACCTGCCCTGTTCTCATCTTTTTGATGTATTACTGTAACTACAACAACAACTACTACTACTACCATTACTACTACTACTTCTACCACTACCACACTACCACTACTGACATTACTACTACCACTACAACCATTACTACTACTACCACCACCACCACTACTACTAACCCTATTACCATTACTACAACTGCAACAATTACTACTACTACTACTACTACTACTACCACCATTAGTATTACTACTTCTACCACTACCACTACAACACTGCCACAACCACCATTATTACTACCATTACCACCACTACTAACGCTACTACCATTACTACTACTACTACTACTACTACTACTACTACTACTACTACTACTACTGCTACTACTACTACTACTGCTACTACTACTACTACTACTACTGCTATCTCAGTTTCATCTTTTTAATGTAGTTTAGATAGAAATGGAGCTGGGACAAGTCATACTCTTGATAATATTACTTTATTTAAATTTTTAATTATTGTACAAGTATCTAGGATAACTGCTTTGAGTAGCTGAATAAAAATAATAGGCTATAAGCTCATCCTCTGTAGGGGGACCAACTCCTCACTCTCCCCCCAGCTCCCCCCACCCCAATCCTTGGTTGTAGTAGCTAATCAGACAAAAGAGATGATATATCTCATTCTATTCTCATAGAATTTTAATCTCTTACAGGTTTCTATATTTTGAAAGTTTTTCATTTTTATTTCATTTTTTTCTTTTTTAATTAATTTTTTGTTTTTTTTAGTTTACGTCATTGATTCCCACAAGATTTTGAGTTACAAATTTTCTCCCTATCTTTCCCCTACCCACCCCCCAAAACAGCCATCCCACTGTATAGCCCCTCCCCCAATTTTCTCTCTCCTATGTCCTCCTCCATCACCCTTCTGACTTTCCTGTAGGGCAGGATGGGTCTCCCTACTCCAGTGCCTCTATATATTAATTCCCAGTTGCATGTAAATAATAATGAAAGCTTTTCATTACATGTAGTTTGAAGATTATGAGTATTTGGTTTGACAACATCTATTAAAACAGTTTTATGAGGGAAGGAAAGGAATGTAGGACTTACTATGTACCAGGTACTGTGCTTAGTGCTGTTTCCAACTATCATCTCATTTGATACTCACAACAACCCTTCAAGGCAGGTGTTGTTTTTATCACCATTTACAATTGAGAAAACTGAGGAAAACAGAGGTTAAGTGATTTTCCCAGGGTCACAGAGCTAGCAAGTAGTACAACTATTAATTAAGCCACCAGGTGCCTCTCTTATGATCTCTGTGCCCTCTATGTACACATAATATATACATACTCAGATAGATATTCATAAGCATATATACCCATCTATATAGACACATGTGTATGTATATGTATATGTACATATGTATTCCCTTCACCTATCCTTATACTGAGAAAAGTTTCATAAGTTACAATTATAATTTTTCCACGTTAGCATGTAAATAGTTCAACTTTGATAAGTTCCTTATAATATCTTTTCCGTGTTCACCTTCTCATGCTTCTTGTATTTGAGTGTCAAATTTTCTTTTAAGTTCTGGTTTTTTTAGTAAGAATGTTTGAAAGTCCTCCACGTCACTGAATGACCATATTTTCCCCTGGAACATTATACTCAATTTTGCTAGGTAGGTGATTCTTGGTTTTAAACCTAGCTCCCTTGATCTCCAGAATATCATATTCTAGGACCTTTGATCCCTCAGTGTAGAAGCTGCCAGATCCTGGGTTATCCAGATTGTTTCCACAGTATTCAAATTGCTTCTTCTTGGCAGCCTGTAGTATTTTCTCCTTTATCTGGGTGCTCCAGAACCTGGCTATAATATTCCCAGGACTTTTCTTTTGGGGATCTTTTTAAAGAGGTGATTGGTGAATTCTTTCAAGTTCTATTTTGCCCTCCAGTTCTAAAATATTAGAGCAATTTTCCTTGAGAATTTCTTGAAGGATGCTTTCTAAGTTCTTTTTTTGATCATGGCTTTCAGGTAGACCAATAATTTTCAAATTGTCTCTCCTGGATCTATTTTCCAGTCAGTAGTTTTTTCAAGGAGATTATTTCACATTGCCTTCTCTTTTTTCATTTGTTTGGATCTGTTTAATAATATCCTGATTTCTCATAAAGTCATTTTCTCCCATTTGCTCCACTCAAATTCTGAAGGAATTATTCTCTTCAGAAAGCTTTTGAGATTCTTTTTCCATCTGGCAAATTTGACTTTTTTAAGTCAACTCCTCATTGGCTTTTTGGGCCTCTTTTGACATTTGAGTTAATCTATTTTTTAAGGCGTTATTTTCTTCAGTCAGGTTGTTGACTCTCTTTTCGTGATTTTCTTGCATCATTCTCATTTCTCTTCCCAATTTTTCCTCCACTTCTCTTATTTGGTTTTCAAAATCCTTCTTAAGCTCATCTATGGCTTGTAGGCAGTTTTCATTTTTTGTGGAAGCTTTTGGTGTGGGAGTTCTGACTGTGTTGTCTTTTTCCTGTTCCATGCTTTGATTCTTTTTGTCCCCAAAAAAGGATTCTAGAGTTTGGTTGCTGTTCTTTGCTTCCTTTGCCTGCTCATGTTGCCAGTGAGTTGCTTGATTTTTAGCTCTGTGGAACTCTGCTTCCAGGGAGGAAAGCTCTCTCCCTAATTGCTGGGGTTTTTGCAGCTGCTGGAGCTTTTGGGAGGGTGCTGTTTTGTTTCTTTTGCCACCTCCACCAGCTTTGGCTCACTCAAAATGCACCCCAGGACTACTACGCAAGACTGCCATCCAAATCCAGGCTGCTCAACACAAGAGCACTTAGCGTCTGAACGATTGCTTTGCCCACTTTCAGTCTGCAGGCTGTGAGCTCTTAAGCAGCCGAGTGGAGGCGGCTGCAGGGCCACCACTTCTGCTGCTTTCTTGCCCTGGAGGCAGTTTTTCTGGACTGCTTTTCTTCCCCCAATTTAGCTGAATTCCACTGACCTTTCACTTGGGAGAAAAATTTCTAGCTCAAAATCTTGTGGAAATGAATTGAAAACTAAAGAATTTAAAAATTAAAAAAAATACTAGTTGATTGATTATAAAAGAAAAGAAATGATGGAAGGGGATGGTTTCAGAAAAACCTGAGGAGACTTACATGAACTTTATAAAATGAAGTGATCAGAACCAGCAGAACAGTGAATATGGTAACACCAATCTCATAATAATAACTGTGAAAGACAACAACTCTGATGAATACAATGATCCGTATTAATTGTCAACAATCTGTCTACAGATTGAAGTTTATTTATTATTGTTATTGTTATTGTTATTATTATTATTATTATTATTATTATTATTGGCAATAAGACCAACGTGGGAATGTTTTGTATGACTTCATATATATTATGGGTATCATATTTCTTGCCTTCTCAATGGTTAGGGGAGTGGGTAGAGGAGGGAGAGACTTTGGATCTGGAAATAGTATCCTTGGTTTCCATAAGCAAATCTTTTCAACTCAATCATTTATTCAGAGATTCTTTGTAAATATATAATGTTGTCTTAGATAATTTTGATGTTGCCCACTGAAGGTCTTTTCACTCCATTCTTGACTCTTAGCTATTTCTTAGGCTCTATTTGAAAGTAAACCACTTGATATGTATTCCACAAATCCAGAGATGAATGCCTGTTATAATTTACTATTTCTTGGTGAACTTAATCAATCAATCAGTAAACATGTGTTGAGTGAGTTATAGACACTATGCTAAACTCTGACCTCAAGGAGCTTACAATCTAATTGATAGTTTATCCCTGCTTGTTTTGAATGTATTTCTGTAAGTTTTTAACCTGTTTATTACATTCTTTTTTTTTTTTTTTTTTTTTGGTTTTTGGAGGGCAGTTGGGGTTAAGTGACTTGCCCAAGGTCACACGGCTAGTTTTTTGTGTTAAGTGTCTGAGGCCGGATTTGAACTCAGGTACTCCTGACTCCAGGGCCGGTGCTCTATTCACTGCGCCACCTAGCTGCCCCCTGTTTATTACATTCTTGAAGAATGTCTATCAATTTTCCTCTTCTTTAGGGAGAAAATGTTCATAATCTCTACAGCTCCCTTATAATACCATTATTATGTCAGAGAGTGAAGAGGAATTAAAAAGTCTCTTGATGAGAGGGAAAGAGTATAATATAAAATCTGACTTTGAAGCTTAACCTCAAAAAGGCCCAAGATGTTGGCAACTTGTTCTTCCTGGACTTCCTGGCAAATAAAGAAAGAAGACATGGAAGAAGTGTCAGATTTTATATTCTTGGGTTCAAAGATCACTGCAAACAATTACTGCAGCTATGAAATAAAAATATGTTTGTTCATTGGAAGGAAAACTATGGGGTCAGTATACTAAAAACAGAGATATAACCTTATTGACAAAGGTCTTTTACAGTCAAAGCTATGGTCTTTTCCGGTAGCAATTTACAATTGTGAGAGCTGGACTATAAGGAAAGTTGAGCACTGAAAAATTGATGTTTTTGAATTTTGGCTTTGGAAAGTCACTACTTAAAGAAATTAATTCAGACCATTCACTGGAAGGTCAAAATACTGAAGTTGAAGCTTAAATTATATTGGCCATGTAATGAGAATTCAGGACTCATTGGAAAAGATCCTGATGTTGGGAAAGTTTGAAGGGAAAAGGAAAAGGATGGCAGAAGATGAGATTGATAGTATCTTGGGAACAACATACATGAACTTGGACAGACTTTTGAAGATAGAAGAGGATAGAAGGACCTGTCATACTATGATCCATGCAGTCATGAGGACATGACTGAACAATTGAACAACAATATCTGTCTGAAACCGGTCACATTCTGACCAATTTCTTATGGCATTATCATGTTAGTTTTTCACGTGGACATGAAGGAGTTGAGCATTCTTACTATTACTTAAGTCTATTTTCTGTTTTGTCAGTATGTGAAAAAGCCATGGATCCAAGACCAAGTCAAAGTCTCTGTGATAATCAATAAATAACTTACCTTCCAGGGTGGATTTAATAGAACTCCATATTATGAAAGGAATTTCACAACATGGTTAGAGAGCTTGTGATCTTTCTAATGGAGGGATTATAGATTCCTCTGAGCTCATAGAGTCATCAAAGTAAGGACATTGTATTTTTCTTTGTTTCTCTGTCACACATATAACCCCACCCCAACACACCCAGAAAGAAATTCCAAGTTCATTCTGGGGAATTGGTGTAGCATAAGTCCTCTACATATGTTTCCTTTTCTGCTGATCATCTATAGACTATATTACAAAGGGTGACAATAGTGATGAAGAAAATGAACTGTAGGGGAAAAATCTAAATTTTTGCAATATTTGTAAATGACAGTCGACAGAAAAAACTTCTGGTTGCCTTCAAGCCTGGGGCAGCTTATCCCCTTGAATCAATATCTTCCAGATCTTCTTTCTGACCACTGGGTGTCTGATAAGCATTTTCTGGCAGCTATTGTTTGTTGTAACTGTTCCTTCTTTGTTTCTGAAGAGGATCAACGACATCACAGGTGATGTTTTGGTTCCAACATGAATTGGCTTTAAGTGAGGCAGACTTGCACAAAGTCATCAGCCTCATTTTCTCTTCCAGAGTTATCAAAGTCCAGTGACAAGACAAAAGTCAGGACAACTGGTGATGGCTCACGATGCAGCAGTTGTCCTTTATATCTTTGATGTCTGACTAAATTCTAAGCATTCCATAGCACTTGCTTCAGCTACCTCCATGGTTGTTCGGACAAATTGTTCTCATCTACCCATTCTGCAGGGGGAAGTCTTCACATTCCTGGGGTATATATTTTCTCTAACTCAGCAATAAATTTGACTCTTGTCAGTGATCTTCAATCTGGTTTTTAGTCCATTTGCCAAGATGGAAATGGCTGCTATGCATATTTTAGATTTTTGGAGCCATAAGTGAGAGTTGGATGATAGATGGACACCAAAGTGGATGAGCAGTCCTGAAAAGGACTTGGAAAGTCTTCACACCATAGAAGCTGGTCCTCCCTAAACCCACTCCTACTTTGCAAGGTTGTTGTGAGAATCAAATGAGATAATATTTTTTAAAAGTACTTAGCAGATGCTTAAGAAGCACTTATTTTCTATCCTTTTCATCCCTTTCCTACCTTGAAAAAAGCCACACATATATTTATAGTTAGCAATATAAATTCCCATATTGATCATGTCCAAAAACATTTCATTCTGCCTCTTTATTCCATCATCTCTGTTTCATGAGGTAGGTATCTTTCATCACCAATACTCTGGAATCACAGTTGTTCATTGTACTGAATGAAGTTTTTCATTTTTTCAAAGTTCATTTTTATAAAATGGTTATTATGTTATAAATTGTTCATTTGGTTCTGCTCACTTCACTCTGTATCAGTTCATATACAACTTCCCCAAAATGTCTGAAACAGTTCCCTTCATTCTTCCTTATTCCATTACATTCTCATGCCATATTTCCACCCCCACCCTACAGCTATTCTTGAGTTGCTGGGTATTCCTTAATTTCCAGTTCTTTATTATCAATAAGCCATTATTTGAATATTGGTATTTGACATGTGAGATACTTCTGAAGGTGGAGAATCATATCAACTTTATTATTTTTGCTATAAATAAAACCAGAATAAAGAAAGAAATTATAACCAAATGGAAGGAAGGATCACATGTATACCTTGGAGAAGCTAAGAAAGGAGATGGAAAAATGTTTTTTGCTACATATCCAAATTCAGCAAGAAACCTCTGATCATAGTCTATTTGATTATCTTTTATTATAGTACTGATGATAATATGTGTAGTTGGAAAAAATTCACCATGAAAATAATTATAGTTTATTCAACAACCTTGAGTGCATATGAGGAAGAGGAAAAGAAATTTTGCAAACAATTCAATAATATCCTTCAAATTAAATCAACAGAATTTTTGATACTTGGTACTTTCAACATAAAGGAAAAAAGTTGAGGATGACAAGAAATGGAAAATCAGGTCAAGAAAAAGGAATGAGAGACCAAAGACTTGTAGACTACACAGAAACCTTATCATGTAGATTTTGAGAAGAGAATTGGTGGGTGCTTGATTTGGTGAGTGGGGGCAGCTAGGTGGCACAGTGAATTGAGTGCCAGGCCAGGAGTCAGGAAGACTTGAATTCACAACCAGACTCATGCACTTAATCACTATGTGATTTGGGGCAAATTACTTAACTGTGTTTGCTTCATTTTCTTCTGTAAAATGATCTGCAGGAGGAACTGGCCAACCACTCCAGTATCTTTGCCAAACAAAACCCCCAAGGGGTCACAAAGAATCTGGCATGATTAAATGTGACTGAATAACAAAAGACAAATGACATCATGAAAGTAAATAGATTAGATTTTAACTGACAGAAAAAAACCCCAAAACTTAGTGTAGGAGTTACACTTGAATCAACTGTCTGCATTGATTCAGACTATTAACTCATCAGAAAAGATCAGAATTAGTTAAGAGAAAGAAGAATATTGTGAAAAAGACATAGGTTACTACTGAAACAATCCGTTTGGGAGCTATTAAAACAATTAGAAATGAAAAACAGGAAATAAATAACAGAAAAGATATTGATGCTGATCATAATTTTGTATAGAAGTTTAACTGATGTGAATCTATTGCAAATTGAAAGGAGACCAAAAGACCTCCAAAAGGGCTTCAGTCAGCAAATATTAGATATACTTGCTGAGCAAAAATGGAGGCCAAAGACAATATTGGTTTAGAATATAAATTCATTTCTAAAAACTTGCTAAAATGATGACTTATCAAGAGCAATGTCATCTCATAAAGTTAGGAGAAGCCATGGAGAGTAAAAATCAATTTAAAGAAAGTTTGACAAGATATCCAACTAAACAAAATTATCCTAACAACATCTAAGGATCAAAATAGGACAAAAGGAACAAACAGAAGAAATGGAAAAGATATATAAAGATTGCCATAATAGAATTTTTCCATTATCCAATATAATGGAGACACCATACTTGTGTCCTAACATCACAATCTCAGATTAGTTTAGAGAAGATATAGAAATAATACTAAAGAGAATGATAATAAAATGGTGTATATCTATATCAAAGTGATCTGTGCTGTAGGATGAGGTTATATAGGGATAAATATGTAATGGGTAGAGATGAAAGACTTACAAAATATTATTATTAATGATAATAATTAATATCTTATTTTAAAAGTGACTAAATATTGACAACCACTGAACTATGTGTCTCCTCTCATAAAAAATCTTTATGAAATGCATCTATGTAGAAATGGAGGGTATCCTTAAATGAGCAGGGAACAATCTGACATTCTCCAGTAATTTTATATATAATTTTGTAATTTACTGAAAGATGTAGAAAGTATTACATTCCATGGATCCCATTTTGCTTATTGTTTGTTGACCAGGAAAAAGCATTTGATCTGAAAGAATAAAATACGACCTTACAGGATCTTTTCCAACCAAGCATCCTTGTTCTCTACATCAAAATTATTCAAGAGTACAGGAGACATTAGCAGGAAGGATCTAATTCAATCATCTTCTGATTGTAATCATTAGCTATGGAATAAACCTCAGAAATTTTTTCCACATTGATGGAGGGTATCCAACACAGATATGTGAGGAAGAGCAATTCTTTGGAGTTGGTGACATTCCTGTTTGCAAATGACAGATGTCTGTGCTTGTGGCTGACATTCTGTTCTCAGAACACTGTTGAGACCTTGGAAAAGGTCTGTAACTACTCAAGTTTTTTGTTTGGCCTAACTGTTGCCATATTACATACCAAGTGGATGAAGAATATCTATTGCCCAGAATGGGACATTCATTCAGACAATTTATAAAGAATGTCCTTCAGTATGTATATCTGAGGGACACAGTATAAGAGGAAAGTGGGTTGGGCCTAGGGTTGAAAAGGAGGAGAGTAAGACGGATGGTCTTTAGGAAATTATAAAGTTTTAAAAAATGAATTCAGGCTTTCCATGACTAGAAAAGACCATTTTTCTAATGTCATCATTCTACCGGTAGTGTAATCCAGCAGTGAAACATGGAATGTAATAATTTCTGAAAAAAAAATTGAATATCACAGAGAGGACAATGGAAAGGTGCATTGTGGGTTGTGCATGGGCTGTCACATATGATCAATTAAGAACTTCAAAGAATGGAGATAAAAGATGTCGTCAAGAGGACAACATGAACTGGATACACTACTAGGAAAAGAGCAAGGGGGAGGAAGGAAAGGTAAACACCAGAGTTCTTGAACTGATACATTGGTGATGTGCTGGGTAAGTGTGGAAGACCTGCAGCCAATTGGGTGTATTGTTTGAGTGGCAGTGTAAGGACTCGGACAAGTGTCACATGGGATGGATAGACACAGATAAGTTGTGATGCCATTATTAGGCATGTTGAAGTTGATGAGATTTACCAGTCCATTAGAGTGCTTGTAGGATAGGGAGAGTTTATGAAGGATAACTAGTATATAATTTTGGACATTATCATATCATTCTAGGCATTTAGTAGGTACCACATTTCTACAACTTGCAAAAATACATTATACAATTTCCACCATTTCACTGCAAAATCTTTATTGATCAGTAAGTCTAGGTTCTTTAAGATGCCTTTTATTTAATTTTTGGCCACAATGTCCTGGTCTTATACTTCTCTCTAAAATTCTTCCATTTCTCTAAGCAAATTCCTATGATTCAGACATTTGTTTGATATTTTTTGTGCTTCTTGGTTGAATTTGTGTGGTTGTTACCCATACAGATCCTTTTGGTCACTGGATCTTAGTTTTTGGATAATTCCCATTAGATGGAAAAGCAGTATCATTGATGTCCAATAAGTCTTAAGCTGTATAAATTTTATCAACTTAAACTACTGCCTTGTGAATTGGCATCTATTCCAGAAGCATTTATATAAGCAGTTAGCATTAGTATTATTATTTACTAGTATTATATATTGGTAGCAGTAATAGTTTTCACATGTGTAAAGTTTTAAGCAACTAAGTGGTACCATTATCAGAACACTGAACATTACATCAGAAAGATCTGAGTTCAAATCCAACTTAAAATACTTATCTGTATGGCCCTGGGCAAGTTATTTAAGTTTTATTTGCCTCACTTTCCTCAACTGTGAAATGGGGATAACAATAATACCATCTTCCTAGGATTGTTGAATAGATCAAATGAAATATATGTAAAACTTTTAGTAGAGTGCCTAGCACTTAGTGGGCACTATATAAATGCTGTTATTTTGTTATTTTTAATTATTTATAGAGTGTTTTCACAAACATATTCTTGTTGAATTTGCACAACAACTCTGGGAGGTTGGCAGTAAACAACTATCACTGTTTCTTAACAATCATGGTGTGAGTATAACTGATTTGCCTGAAGTTACATAGCGAATGACCCCCTTCTTTTTCAGTCTTTTTTGCTAGAAATTCATTTCACACATACTATGGATGTACCCTGGCCTCTTCTTTTTCTCTGTTTTCTCTCATTTATAGTTCCCATAGGCTCAATGAGCATATTCAGATGACTCCCAGTATGTTATATTCAACCTGAGTCTCCTTCATTCCAGTGCCATATCACTAACTGCCTATTGAATTTTATAACTGAAAATCCTATAGAAATCTCAAACTGAACATGTCCAAAATAGAACTCATTACCTTTCCCCCACAACTCACCCCTTTACTGAACTTGACTAATAATAACACGGCAACAATATTCTAGTCACCCAAGTTCACAACATTCATTCCACATATTTAGTCAATTGTCAGATAGTTTGTTCTTTCTTGCTCCATAATGTCTCTCTGTCTTTGTCTCTTTCTGTCTCCCTTTCTGCTTCTGTCTCTCTCTCTCTCCTTCCCTTCTTTGCTCTTTTGTTCTCTCTCTGATTACCTTGTGTCAGCTCTCTTCCCTCTCTACCCTAAACTCCGCACAGTTGCCAAAAGTTTGTGCCCAAAGCACAAGTCTGATCATGTGACTCCACAACAAAATAAACTCCACGAGTTCCTTACTGCTTATAGGATCAGATATAAACTCATCTTTGGCATTTAAAGCTCCTTATCACCGATCCCCTCTTAGCTTTCCATTCTTCTTATATTTTACTATCCTCCACATACTCTGGTCCATTAGACAATGTTCCACCTCCCATCTCTATACCTTTGTACTGGCTGTCCCTCCTCCTCCACCCCCAGAATGCACTTCTCTCCTCTACCTCTCAAAATCTCTAGCTTCAATCTAGACTCAGCTCAAATGCTACCTTCGTGGGAAAGTCTTTGCTGGTCTACTTCCCACCTCAATCTCACATCCTGCCCCCCAATTTATTAGTACCTCCTCTCTAATGCAAGCTTGTATCCATTTTATATATATCTTGTATACCTACATATGTCCATGATGTGTCTTCCACAATGATATAAGCTCATTACATGTTCTGTGCATCTCCTATGCTTCACATAAGAACCTGGCACATAGTGAGCAGGCACTTAAACATTGGTTGATTGGTTGATTGATAGAATGAATGTTTAATAACTCCTTGAGTAGAGATCTTTTCACTACACTATGTTGACTGTTATTTCATTAAAATCTAATAACCTTACTAGTTTTTAATTCCTCTCAACTTCATGGGCATGTAAACTAGTTATGAAAGCAAGGAAATTGGGGAAATAACTTTAACTATTGAAAATATGGGTGTAATCTTGATCCTAAGCAGAACCTTGCTCATACTCATTACTCAATAAATACTTGTTGAATGAAGGTATAGCAAATTATTTTTTATATAACCTTGGGAATTTTACAAAGTGGTTTCCTCAGAAGAACCCTGTGAGGTAGGCAGTGAAAGTATATAGCTAAATCTTAACCTAGAAGATGGATTCCAAACAACAAATAGAAGAAGTGATATGATTCATTGGAAAGAATGCTTGCCCTGGAATGGGTTCAAATGTTGACTCTGCTTCTTATTATTTGTTTGACTCTGAAAAAGTCAAATATCTTTTCTGGTTCTCCTTTTACTGATGTGTAAAATGAAGGAAGTGGAATTTTAAGGTCCCTACTCTAAACTGATTATTCTCTCCTCTTTAAAACTAGGGGCTATTCTTAAAGAGAAGCTGTCAATGGTGACCCAGAAAATGGAGATTAGGGTAGGAGGATCAACCTCCTCCTATTTTACCAATGAAATTATTCCTTTTTAGCTGAGAAGAAATGGGATGTTAGAGTATTAACCTATTGCAGTGCCTTACTTCCCTCCCTCCCCCATGTCTGTGTATATTAAACACCTGGCAGAATATAAGGAATTTGCTGATACTGAAGGAGTTGTCATCTTCAGCAAGAACAGCAAGTTACTTGAAGATATTTGAAACTCTCCCTTCGAATCCAGAGGCTTTAAAACTTAAATCTTCAGAAGACCTCACCCTGTTGGATTGATTTTAAGTTAGTAAAATTCAATAATAGATATTGTGTGTCTCTTACATCATACCAAGTAGATGTTAAGAGATAGTGAAGGGACAGGTAGGAGGCACAGTGGATAGAGCACTGGTCCTGGAGTCAGGAAGACTTGAGTTTGAATTTGGCCCCAGACACTTATTAGCTGTGTGACCTTGGGCAAGTCGCTTAAACCTCCTTGCCTCCCCACTACCTAAGAGAAGGAGAAAAAGAGACAGAGAAAGAGAGAGAGAGAGAGAGAGAGACAGAGACAGAGAGAGACAGAGAGAGAAACAGAGAGAGAGAGAAACAGAGAGAGAGAGAGAGAGAAACAGAGAGAGAGAGAGAGAGAGAGAAAGACCATTGGTAGCAGGAGATCTACTCTGAGTAGTGGAGGTTATTCATACACAAGTTCAGTTCTTTACTAACTCTCCCATCTTCTGTCCCACTTCTATGGATTATACTTCACAAGCAAGGATTTGTCAAACTGGGTCACCAGGTTAGTCAAAGGACTGAAAATATAATTTGAATTCACATCTGAATGGTCTCACAGAGAGAACAAAAGGTCTACATGAAGACCAGAACTTTCTTTGAGAAACAAGACCTCAATTTTTCATTGAAAGGAAATTGAACTAGCTATTTCCCTGAAATGGTAATGGAATTTAAAGATCCCTCTCTATTGGCTTGGTTTTCAGGTTAAGTGTTGAAACCCAGAGTTTGTGAATCCCACTTGTGGGATGGACTTGTTTACTTGAAGACAGAGGGCTGAACTGGGAGGAGCTTGAGCCCTGGATTTAGAGAGAAGCCCAAGCAGAGAGAAACACAACCAGAGAGAAGGCCCAAGCAGAGGAGCCCAGAAGCACTTTTGGTGAGCAGTATTATGCAGGCAGAGAGGAGAATTGCGAGGGGCCAGAGTTTCTGAGAGAGACTGCTGAGGGCCAGTTGGAGCTGTCCAGGACTTTTGAGAATTGCCACCTGGCACTGCCAAGAACTGAGGAGGCATGGCTGTGATGCTGGTATTTTATCATTCTGTTTTGGTATTGTTTTGCCAATTTCGTCTGCTAGTGAAGGACAGTGTTGCTATTGTAGAGGTCCTGGAAACTTGCTGTTGGTTCAGAAGCCGTGAAGGAGAATTTTCTTCTTGTATGTTTACAGAAATCTTGGAAGAAGGTGTTGCTGATGTTTCCAGGGGTTCTGGGACTTTTCTGTAGGCAGAGAGTGAATTAATGAGGACACTGGCAATATATATTGTGGCTTGTTAAGCTTTGTCTCCCCAGGAACAGAGATTGCTGAGAACTTGCCTTCTGTAAAGATGAAGGGAGATCCTTTCCTTGGGTTTTCAGTGCTGTGATGCTATCTTAACCTTGTTGTGGCTTAAGGGTAGATGGCCTTTTGTGAGGTCCTACCCCTTTTGAGAAAGTGCTTGACATTAATGGATGGTATTATAATTAATTTGTGAGGGGTGGGAAACTTTTGACTTTTTTGTGTTCTTTGACTGACCAAGTGAATGTACTTTGTTTATGATTGGAAACTAATCTACATTTGAGAAGAGAGACTTTGACTGACTAAATGAATGTTCTGTTCAGGGTTGGAGTACTTGGACTTTGGTATTTAGCAATTGAATTGAGAACTTGCTAAATGAATGAGTTACCCTGTATTTTAATTTTCTCTTTTCTGTGAATGTTTTGCCTTAATCTGTCACCGAATAAATGGAGTTTGCTATGCTGGTATTCCGCCCTTTGGAAGTTTGACATTACAGAGTTTTTTTGGTTGGCATTACATACACAAAGGGGGAAAATACCCTAGTTCAGAGGGATTTTCAGTTTTGTCAGAGATTTAAAGAACAATGGATACTTATGCTATTCATTATTTTCAAAAACTGACAAAACACTGCCACATTCCTGTTATAATACAAGTATAAAACCAATGACTAAAACTGGGAAGGCTAAAGCAAAGACTAACTAAAGACCAATATCAATCCAAAAATTGTAAATCAAATAGCAGCAAAAGAAAAATAAGAGCTCTCTAAAACAGAAATGGCTTTGTGATCTTATCAATTTGGATATTCCCTTTGACAATACAGACCTTAACCTATTCATGCCTGCCTACAATTAAACTCTTATCATTATCCTCCCATTAGTAACTCCAGAGGGACCGCCCAGTATGTTGGCGTGTCTCCTTGCTTTCTCTTTACATTGTGAAGGCTCCATAGAACTGTCCACTAGTTATCTCTTGCTCCTACAATGTGGACAATCCATCTCCTTTTTCAATTCCATGTTTCATTGATGAGAATTCAGTTCCATAATTCCTGGTTCCTTTTCCCTTGTTCCTTATATGTTGTAACCTGTTCACATCCTTCATGTACCTCTCCATTGCCTACTGAGTGATACTCATGTTTGATTTCTCTGAGAATATAATCTTCCATGATTTACAGGCATACAATTATACCACTAGAATATTGATATTAAAAAGCAGAGGCTTAGGATCATTAAAGGATCTTTGTAGATAAACAAAATCAGATAAATAATATTGGCATCAACAAAACCCTTAGAGGCTCAATTAAGACCCCCATGCACCTGGCAGTGGATCTTATGCCCCACGCATCAGGCAAGTACATGCCCAATTGACTAACCTTGCCTGGGTATGGTTTCCTTTGGACTGTGTCCATCAGATGTTTGGAACTTCCCACAAACCTAACCCAGAGTCTTTGTGGCTGACCCCGGGTACTTTCATTTCTCTGCATGCATATTTTCACATGATTACAAAAAGGTTTCATTTGCAATTTACAGGATGAACAGCAATAAGTCCTTTTGCAGAGGTCAGTTCCTTCACTGTTCCTTTTCCTGATGGAATTATCATTTAAACAGTTGGAGAAGCATCCCAGGAGGTTTGGGGGGATAGGGCTCTTTTACAGCAGAATAAATCAATCAGGCATATTTCATGTGTCTGATAACATTAATAGATATCAGAGCATTTTAAATATTTAATGAACTTGTTCTGAGACTGTTTACTAGAGGGGAAAAAAGAGCCATCAGAAGGGATGATCCCATCCTTTTGATCTCTAATGACAGCAACAAAACTTAAATCTCAGCCAATGGTTTTCTTTCTTGCTTCAAACTTCATCAGAGGAACCAGGTTCGTACATGACATGTTTCATTTCCAGAACGCGCACAAGAGTGTTTTCAGTTTTGCAGTTCAAAAGTTAATCATTTCCATGCTGCTTGCTACTTAATAGAGATGCCAGAAGTCATAGAATAGCTTTCAGCTTAGTGATGGGGAAAACAGGAGAGGAAAAAGAACTGGAGACACATGGAGTTAACAGTGTCGAATGTGCATGAGCCAAAATGGTCCTGGGTGTGCTAATGAGTGTCGTGTCTATTAGAGAGAGGTATCAAACAGAATGCAAGTGTTGGCTCCTGGCTAATGTTACTAATGGGTCTTCAAAAGATGTGCTAGCATAGTATTCCTTCTTTCTAAGTTGAATGATGGTCATTAAAAAAAAGTCAGTCTGAATTTTGGCATGAGCATTCTTAGTCTGAAAGCAATTTTGTTTTGTTTTACAAAATTTCACAAAAATTGGTTTGGCTGGGAAAAGGAAAAAATGACTTTAATCTGTGGTTTCAGATGCCTGTTTTGTCATGCAGAAATGAAACAATAGCTAACTCTCAAATGATGGGAAATTGTAGGCACTAGGTCCTTACTGTTTGTTGGCAAGGAAGTGCATTTTGTTGGAAAACTATCTCCAATGTATTTGCCGTAACATTTTTGAGATCACTTCTAACACTGTCCTAACACAATTGTTTTTACTGCTTTGGGCCAAGACTCAGACTAGTACACAACATCTTGGGTTGTTCTACCGCTGGAAATGTGAGTACCATGCAGTGAATTAAAGATGGTGTCATAGACTTGGTTGGAAATTCATGATCATTTGGCAATTTAACTTCAGAGCAAAGAGATGATATATGAAATAGATAAAATGTTCCTTTGGGACCAGAATAGTAACTTGACTTAATTAAAAATGGATACATTTTTGAACATCACAAATGAATGCCATTAGCATTATTTATGCTGTGTTTTCTTCCAATACTATTTTGCTATAGATTTGTAATTCCTTACAAGAAGAGAAGAAAGCAGACAGTAAATTTCCAGAGTACATGGTGTCGCTCTACTTTTGAAAGGTTGCCATTCTTAGAAATGAAAGAATTATATTAGGTCTCACCCTTTAAAGAATTTTTTTTCAGGTATATAAATAACACAGTTAATCACAATGGAAATTTGCACCCAAAGAGCTTTAATAAGTAGTAGATTGACAGAAACAAAGAAATCTTAGTTGTGATGGTGCTTTGAGTGATGTCCACAGTTAATGTGTCAGTAGGACATGCATAGTCTTTTCTATGTTGTTTTTTTCCTTTTAAATTTCAGCTTTAACATCTTAGTCTTGACGATTCCACCCGGGGGTACTACAGCTGGTTCAGCTGTTTAACCTTAACTAAACACTGAGTCACTACCTGGCATGGGAGAGAGGCAGATAAAAATATACATTTTACTAGGGAGCAGTTTAACTCTGACTTGCCTTTTCTATATAGTCACTGATGGCAGCACTGAATAATATCCTTGGAAAAGGAACTACAAGGAGAAAGTCTTTTTACGAGGCTTGTGGGGAAACCCCAGAAGCCAGCGGTGTCAAAAAGGCTTTTTTTTCCCTCCAAACTTTTGTTGTTGTTGATTATCATTTAAAATCTTTTAAATGAATGCACTTTAGAAAATAGAAAATTCTGACAGCAAAGGAGCAGAGACCTCCCTTTGGAAATCCAGTCTGGTTTGGAGCACATTCTAAAGCAATAAAAACTGAAACTAATTTCCAGATGGAATAAATTGGTTCCAGGGTTTGTGAAATTTTGGCCAGCATGTTGCACAGCTGAAGTCAATCCACACTCGGAAACTTTCCTAAGGAGGGGAGAGGGTGTGTGTATAGGGGGTGG
>CM053594.1:119642621-119764210 GCA_028646575.1 Pseudocheirus occidentalis | reverse complement strand
CCCCCCAAAAGTTGGTCTATATCAGAAATCCCTGTGAAAAATACAGCGTGTGTATAAATTCATGTAGGGCAAATAAAAAAGCTGTCAGAACACAGCAGCCTGAGTCAATGGATAGCCTGCATATGGAAACAATGACATGATTGTTTACTTACTGCTTTAATGATATTCCCTTTCTCCTAATGGCAACGTGGAAGATGTGAGCACCAGATGCTGCATCCACATCGTAGCAGCAGAGAAAACTTGAAGGTCTATGGTAAGGAATTTACCCTGACACCAAAATATAGTGTAACTCTTCAGTTTATTAACACTGTGTTTTTAAAAATACTTTGATGTCTGAAGCTTAAATTTCCATATTTTTATAACGGTTCAGCAACAAATTTACATATTTCCTGGAATCTGCAGCTATAAAAGCGGTAAAACACTCCAGGCATTATTAGACAGTAGATTATAACCCATTACTATTGTTTCAATTAGCAATGTAAAAGTGACCTGCAGTGTTCAGATGACCCACTAATGGATTTAAATGCTTTCAAATATTAATGCAGGTTTTCTAAAGATGAATCCCAAACCCATTATTCCTGGAACAACTCTGAGCTGAAAAGCTGGCAATGATTGTGCATTATGTGGAAAAGCTCATGGTTAATTAAATGGATACCTAGCATTACACTATCCACTTTAGTGCTACAAAATTATTTCTCATTGATTTTTACATTCCAAGTCCGTGATTCAATTTACTTCGGCAATTTGTGTTGTCGTGTCAATAAAAGAGAGCAGCTAGAAGATGGAAGCATTAGAAACTGATAAATACATTAAGATCCTCTGAAAACTGTACTTTTCCTATTGTTTTCCTCCATTGAAATATCATTTATAGGCAGCACTTGGTTATGTATTATTAATACAATTTTTGTTTGCTTCCATCTGCTCTCTTCTTCCTTCTCCTATTCAGGAACTCAAATGTTCCTGATTGCTTAAGGGTGAGTAGCTAATTTTTCAGTAACAAGTTCTCTCACTATCAAGAACAAAAGCATCATCAAGACAAATCTGTTATTTCATGTTAAATGAACTTGAAGGGCAGATTCATCATCAAAGAGAGAGTGGGGAGTTATTGTGTGTGTGCGTGTGTGTGTGTGTGCGTGTGTGCGTGTGTGTGCATGCACACAAACGTGTGTTTAAATTTCAGTGAGTAAATGGCATTCCTATTTGTTAAATCTTGAAAGTTAATAAATAAGGAATAGCTCTAATGTTAATTATCCAATTGATATAATTATTAAAACCCATCTTAAATAGATATTTATGAAGTACACATTGTGTTCCAATGTATTATGTCCATTTTACTATTTTGTGTTTTCTTTTCTTTTTCTTCCCTCTTTTCTTCCTTTACTCCTTCCTTCATTTCATCCCTCCTCTCATTTCCTTCCTTCCTTCCTTCCTTCCTTCCTTCCTTCCTTCCTTCCTCTTTATCTCTTCCCCCCTCTCCTTTCTCCCTCCCTCCCTCTCTTTCTTTCTTTCTTTCTTTCTTTCTTTCTATATTTATTAGAACCTTCTAGCTTGATGGCTCATAAAGAATCTCATGTAAAAAGTGATGATTGAACTGAGTCTTGAAGGAGACTGGAGATTAGAAGAGGCAGAGCTGAGCATTTTAGTACGGTAGAATGGTCAGTGAAAAAGTACAGAAATGTGTCAGATAAGCAATATAAAGACAAGATTAGCTGATAAATAGAGAGCACAAGGAACAGCAATCACTAAAATTAGATATTTATGCATTTTAAGGTTTGAAGAACCCTTTGAATGCATTGCCTCTTTTGATTTTCATAATGACTCCATGAAGTAGTCACTATTACTATGTACATTATGTAGATGAGGAACCTGAGTCTCAAAAAAGTTAAGAGATGTGCACATAATCACACAAGTGGTAGGTGTGGAAGTAGGACGATAGGGCAGCTCTCTCCTTCCTTGATGTCCAGGAATTTTCCTACTATCTCAGACTACCTTTTAAAATACAAAATAATGGGGCGGCTAGGTGGCGCAGTGAATAGAGCACCGGCCCTGGAGTCAGGAGGACCTGAGTTCAAATTTGGCCTCAGACACTTAACATACAAAACTAGCTGTGTGACCTCGGGCAAGTCACTTAACCCCAACTGCCCTCCAAAAAGCAAATAAAATAAAATAAAATAAAATACAAAATAACATAACAAATGTAAGAGAAAGAGAGAGATGAAGAGGATATTATTTAAAAGTGGAGAGATCATTAATGATTAGGAGTCTCAGAAAAGACTTTATTAAGAAAGTAATACATAGATTGAGCTTTAAAGGATGAATAGGAATTCAACACGACAATGGGGAAGGCCTCTAAGGCATAGAGCATGAGTGAAGGCATATATATGTTTGAAGTAAATGGAAACTATCTACTATAGCTAAAGAATGGAATACATAATTAATGAATACAAGGCAATGGGTAATGTAAGGTAAGACCAGAAAGGCACAATGGAGGACCTTGAATGCCAGACACAAAAGTTTGAAATTTGAATTGATAGGCAGTAGGCAGCCTCTCCAGATTTAAGAGCAGAGATGTGACGTGTCTAAATTGATGTAAGAATTAGATGAGTCAGTGGTTTGGTTTGGGGATGAAAGAAGATGGAAATGGGAAGACTTGTTAGAAAATCAACAATTCAGATAGGTGACAATGAACACTAGTGTTAGAGTAGTGGCAATAGAAATTGAGAGGAAATTTTGAAAAAGGTTACTGGTAGACAATGTTGTAAAAATAATAATAATAATAATAATAATAATAATTATTATTATTAAGGGCATTGAAATCTTGTGCTTTCCAAATGAAGAGTAGATTTTCTTTTCATTAGCACTTTTATTCAATAGCTACCACCTGAATCCACCTCCCTCAAGTTTGTTTATCCCCAGACAAGTTGTTTCCACACCAATGGTGGAATAACTTTCTCTCCACAGCCACCTCTGGGTTGGAGCAGATAGGGAATAGAGTATCAGCATGCAGTGGTGCAATTATAACTGAAGATGTCAACCACTCATTACACACCTGAGTCCTCAAAAAACATTGTGCTTAAGCCATCATCACATTCAACAAACAATAGACTCAACCCATGTTCATTAAGTATCTACTATGTGTAGAGCACAAGGCTAATTCATAGGCTAGGTAGAAGCTGCTACCAATGGGGAATGCTAAGTACACCCATGAACGGGTTTTTAAAATTAAAAATGACTTAGAAAAGAGCACCAAAAAAATCATTCTCTATCAGTGGCACATTTATTGTAGGCTATGGCATGACAACACCCTTCTGAAATTCTGATGGACACAGACATAGAGTATTCTAATGACTTACTAAGGCTCACCTAGTCAGTGGCAGAGCATATGTTAAAATATGGCCCACCATCCCACTGCTGGGTTTAATTCACTATTCTGCTTTCACCATATTAAAAAAAGGAGAAAGCCTTTAACTTGACATCTGCTCCTATGGGTTTCATGTCATTAAAACAAAGCGTGCTTGTTCAGACAAGAACAGAAAAATAAGCAATACGACAGTGTTTATGATATTTTACCAAAACAAAATTAATAAAACATCATCTTTTAAATTGTTGCCTTTCAGTAGAATTGCAAATATGCCCCAGATAATAGGTTCAGGATATGAAGGCAATCTTTTTAATGAATGTTCATTCACCTCCATCACAACAAAGTTGAAAGGATAAATTCATAGATGATACTGCAACATTGTGTGAATATAATGCACTGTTGAACTGCAAAATGAAGACAAATCAGGACACAAAGGAAATGCTATGGGCATTCCATGAGGCAGCTTGCTATATGATTTCCTCCCATGGTCAAAGGCTTCCATCGACCTAGCCAGAGGACCACAATGGTGGGCTATACTCTGTGCTCACTGAAATATTGACCGCCTGCATGGCCCTTGTTTTCTCTGCCTATGGCCTTTAATGATGTATACCTTTAATAATTTACATAGAGAATGGACTTTGGGGGCAAATATACATGGTCCTGTGTAAAACATGGGTACAGAGTAGGGGACACTGACCAAGCACAACATCTTGACAACGGACTAATAAAGTAGGGAAATCAGGCCTATGGCATGTACCATGCGGTAATATACACAAGGAGAGAGAATCTGCTTTGGAAAAATAAGAATAATGATGAGAGCAGCATAGTATCAAGGACAGAGCGCTAGACCTGGTGTCAGGAAGTTCCAGGTTCAAGTCCTGCTTCTAATACTTAGCTGTGTGAACATGAATACGTTAGTTAACTTATCTAACCTTCAATTTTCTCATCTTTAAAAAAAAAACCAAATAAACCTAGGTGGCACAGTGGTTAGAGTGAAGAGTTGAATTGGAATCCCAACTCAGATTGTAATTACCTGTGTGACTCCAGGAAAGTCATATAACTTTTTCCTGCCTCAGTACACTCATCTGTAAAATGAGAATAATTATAGCTCCTACTTCTCAGAATTGTAAGTATAAAAAGGAAATAATATTTGTGAAGTACTTTGCAGACCTTCGAGTGGTATAAAATGCTAGCTGTTGCAGCTGTCATTCTACATAATACTACAATAATGCATAATACAATTATGACCAAACTTGATGACAAAGAAATATGTTGCACCTCCTTTCCTTCTTTGTGAGGGTGAGGACTACATCATCATCATCATCATCATCATCATCAAACAATATCTTTGGTACCTACCTCATAAGCTGTACTTTAAAGAAACTTCCAGTGGAAGAATTTTTATGTTCATTGTCTCTCTCTGATACTCATATAGACCTTGGGGGTTAGATAAGGCAAGTCATAGGATGAAAGTATCGTAAGATTAGAGTTAGGGTTAGAGAAAGGAGAGAGACAGAGAGAGACAGAGAGAGACAGAGACAGAGAAACAGAGAGAGGCAGAGATACAGAGAGAGAGAGAAAGAGAGAGAGAGAGAGAGAGAGAGAGAGAGAGAGAGAGAGAGAGAGAGAGATATCTTCCAGTATACACACTTTATGGATTAGCACACTGAGTATCAGAAAGGCTAAGTACCCTGTCCAAAGTCACCCAACTCATAAATGACAGAGGCAACACTAAAATCTGGCTTCAGATTTATAAAATGAGCGCTTTACCTTCAAATTGATATCCATTGTCCTAGTCTAATGTAAGCCATAGAATTGAAACATATGTAGAATTTAGACGAATATTCATATTCAAATAATTTCCTAGGTAACTTAGTCCCTCTAAGCCCTAGAACAAAAAAATCCCTTATATACCTAGACAATTCAGGTGATGAAAGGAGTTTTGGCTAAAGCAACCTAGATAACTATTTCAATTCATCACCATCATTAAAGCATCACGATATGAAACATTAAGCTGGAAGAGATTTCAGGGAATATCTAGCCATCCAAAGGCAACAAGGTAGCTCAGTGGATAGAATTATGGGCCTGGAGTCACGAAGACCTGAGTTCAAATTCTGCTTCAGACACTTACTAGTTGTGTGAACCTGGGCAAGTCATTTAACCTCTGTTTGTCTTAATCTACTGGAGAAGGAAATGGCAAACTGCTCCAAGTATCTTTACCAAAACTAAACAGCAAATCTAGTCATTCAAACCTCATTTTATTGAAGAGAAAACAAGTTCAGAAAAGTTACTAGTTCCTGGTAGATGCCTCACATTTTTGTCGAGTGTTCCTTCCTTTCTAACACACTAGGTCATTTACAAGTTGGAAAAAAAAAGTTTGTGTCACATTGCATTTGTTATATTATTGTGACTAGGCTTGTAACTTCATTGGTATAGGGAACTCCTGAATGAGAAAGCTTCCTCTACCAATATAAGTTGATACCTCTGCAACTTTGGCCTTAGAGAGTTGTCCTGCATCGAACTGTAAACTTCTTGAGGGCAGGGATTATCCTTTGGCTCTTTTTGTGTCCCACCCACAAAACAGTGTCTGGAACAGGATAGGGGCTTACTAAATGCTTATTGAGTGATTGACTATTTTCTTGGGGTACTACTGAGGGGTTAAGTGACTGTCTATTGAGAATCACACAGCTAATAGTGAAGACTTGAACTAAGATTCTTACTGCAGGATGAAATTTTTAAAAATCTTGCTTTTTTTTTTCTATTCACTGCACCACCAAGCCACCCCAAGTCTTGCGTTCTTTCTGAAGAACTTTATGGTACATATACATTCCTAATTATTCATTTAAAAACTATTGAATTAGCACTCTTCCATTCTGTTGTCAATTGGACATTTTTTGGGGGGGGTTAAGTTAGGAATAATTAATCTACAATGATCATTCCTATTACCATATGTTATTTACATATTTTATTTCTTTGTGATTTCCAGCATATATGTTGTTGAGGCAATGGAACAGCTTATAGGTGATCATATACTGTGCATGAGCTGAGGGAAAGCTAGCTATATGATAATGGACATGTTATACCTCACCTGGTGTCTGCTTATAGCACAGGCAGCTCACCTGAGTCAAGCCTGCCATCTCTGATGCTAAAAAATCACTGGTGGAGGCCAACAGGTCTACTTTCAGGGAACCCATTACTGAGATAACAGTATCAATGTCATATCAAAGAAACAGTGCTGTGAGTAAAGAATTCTCTATTATAAAGCAATGGTCTAGGAACAAGAGTACCAATTGAACATCTGATTACTGGACTGAGAAGGTGATGTGATATTCTTCACACTTTGTTGATGTTTCTATGGCAATAAAAAAAATCTTTACATAAGTCATTTTTACTTACACCATTACCCTTGACAAGTGTTTAGTAATCTGTAAGCTTTAAAGTAACTTCAACAGTAACACCTAAGTACAAAATGGTCAAATGATGGTAGTCACCAATAAAGCAAAAAGAAACCTCCAAACGATATATCTTTGGGAAATGGAAGATGAACAGATTTCCCCTAGGTGATTGCTTCTTAACATTTCCACATTTTTGATGAATATATTAATTTTGTTCAAAGTTATCTGTGATTAAATTACAGCAAGAGAAGACATATATCCTGTGTGCTGTACTGTAAAAGCTATAAAATCTAATTAGAAAGTGGAAGTTCAATAGAAATTATTATAGTAATAAAGAATTAGAATACAATAAATAGTAGAGATTTCAGAAATTTATTGGATAATACAGACAGTTCATACATTACTGAGCTATGTGGAAGTCATCTGGAGAAATATTTATTCAGAAATGAACTAAATGAGGCTGTAGAAGATTATTAAGGTCACTATAAAGATATTAAAGAAAAAAAAGAGAGAGAAGCAAGATCCAGAAATTGGACCCAATGGTGTACTTACGTTTAGAAACTTACCAAGTATAGTACATGTGTTTATCAAGAATGGTGCCAGTTATAAAAAGAAAAAATAGAAAAGAAACAGACAAAAACCCCTTTAAAATAGTTAATATGTAAAATTTAGATATTCAAAAATAATTTGGAAAAAATACTACAAAGATAAAAAAAATCTGTGCTTTTTTATGCAGAGCTTGACAATAATTCACATCCATTGTTATGGCTTGGATATTTCCAGTTTCTCACCTTTAATCATAACAACCTTCTTGCAATTTAATTATGCTTTGAATTCTGAAGATGAGGCAACCCCTTGCTCTGGGAATTTGATTTTCACTTATTAGAAGACAAAAGGTTCAAGTTCTGATTTAACCGATTGTCAGGTTCCTTTGTAATATTAGTCTCTTGAATGAGTTTAAAAAGTATTTAAAATCCAGCCAGTATAAAAGAAGAATAATGGAGATGCTATAAGGCTATTGTAAACAGATGATAAATTAACTCTTCATAAAATACACAGTAAATAGCCTGGAACCAAAACAGAGGAGGAAACTTTAACTATACTAAAGGAAATCTGATCCCCAGGACACCAAAAGGTAAAGAAATTTGCTAGAAAGAATGGGTCAATTTAACTTAAAACTTGACTGTGCCTCCCACGAATCCAGCTTCCTCTCTAAGTACCCCCAAATCAATTTCATGTTTCACTTCTGAAATTTTAATTATCAAATAGAGGATGTCACTGGGAAAAAAGATGATCAAACCCATAAGAACCAATACCAAAAACGATGCAATTAGAGATGAAATCAATGTCACACTGTTTACTGCTGAAAAGCCTTTTCTCACCCACTTTTGTTTAAATTGGGAGGAAGGATCTTAAGATTGACTTTAAACTCTGAACTTCAGTGTTCTTGCTTGCAACATTGAATTCCACACCATATGGGATATTGGGGAGAGATAGGTGTTCTCATTTAGGCACAGAGACTTTTCATACTCAGTCCCTCTATCAGTTTTTGAACCTGAGCAATGTTGTTCTGGAAGCAATGGAGGTATGTACGCTGGGGTACTGTTAGTAGATGGGCAATCAGAGCTGCATATTTTCAGAGCAAGGTCAAGTAGGCAATTTCTCCTGCCTCTCCCTCAGCTGAAACCACTGAATGTGATTCCAAATTTCCAAATCCCCCATGTTCTAGATAATATAAAACTATAAGAAGCCATTTGGTGTACTTCCTAAAAATAAACCCGCCAATGTTTAAAAAAAAGAGTGGGGAGGGGATGGTGGTGGCTGGTGAGGATGGAGGAAAATACACCCAGGAAGGAGAACCACAAGATAGCAACATGTTCAATAATGAGTTGTTTAATATTTGGGAAATGACATAATACAAAGTCGTTGGAGATCCTGGGTCCATAGTCATATGTAGCAACCTCATTTAAGATTACACTGAAGCTGTGGCAGCAGAAATTCTGGTCTGATAAGAAAAGCCCCAAATATTCCTCTCTGCTATACCTTGCCTTCTTTCCTGACTTAGAAAGTGTATTTATTCACTGTAATAAATTCACACTTTACTATGTTGTTAAATTCATTCATACAGCCAGGAGCTTATAGTAAAGAATATAGACCAAAGAGCATATTGCATAATGAGATCTAATCTATGTAAAATAAGTCCCACAAGAAATGTCCTTTACTTTGATCATATCCCTTGAAACAAGATCTCCTGCTGGAAACCACAATAAAATGAGAGCTTGGGAAAAGAAAAGAAAAACTTGCCTAGAAAGCAAGCTTGCTTTTTTAAAAACAAAAGTTCACCCAGACTACTGAGCCCATGATCCTAGGGAGGGCTTAATTAATGTCAATGAAATCTCTCAGGCTTCCTGAGGCTTTAAGGAAAAATAAATCTCTTTGGGGTCTCCATGCATGCTCCCCCACTCTTTTCCTATGTCTGATGCTCAAGCCTAGGGAAAAGTGGGAATGTGTGTGTGTGTGTGTGTGTGTATATGCAAGTGAATGCACAAATACACATACACACCTTAAACCACACACAGACCAAAAGTGACAAACGCAGACAACACTACCTCTTGGCTCTCAGCATGACCTCAGCTTTCCACAGCTCCACTGGCTCTTACGCATGGAAGAAAACCATTGGCTTTCAGAAGCAGATATGGTAACATTCCAGATTTGCTCATCGCCTTTGGGTTTGACCCTGGCCTGGGAACCCTGGCCTCCCCTCGAGTTCCTGCTGTTCAGCTGCTCTGTGAATCTTAGCTAAAATACCCTACAGGAGTGGAATGTGCTGTTATTTTCCATTAAAGACTTGAACTACTTGTTAAATGGCTTCTTATTGGAATGAATCAGTTTTCGCTAAGCTTCCACTGCCTGAGTCCTTCATTTTCTTCATAATCTTAAAGAAGGCGGGGGAGCTGAGTAAACATCATCCTATCAGCAATGACAAAGTCAGAAGTGATCGCACATAAAAATGTTTAGTTCTCTCACACACAGAGTGCACTGAAGAAGAACTGTCAAAGGCAGGGTACCTATCTACATGCACAGGCCTGGATGACCAAGACTTGTTGTCATTGCAAAGTAAGGGAGGAAGTTAGAAAACCAAATTTTCTGAATACTTAAGAAATCTGGTTAATTCATATTCACAAGAGGCTATGCCTCCAGTTAGCAAATGGTCCCCAGTGATTCCATGGTAGAAAAAGAGAGCTGAAGGAAAGATTTAGAATTTCTCCACTGCTTGACTATGGGGGCAAAATCGAGCCTATTGTCTCCACCATGTTGAAAATGTAATAGCTGTTTCTACAATCAGTTTTCCCCCATGCTGCCTAAACTGCTCTCTTAGGATCACAAAAGTTCTGTCAGTCCCGTCTTTCCCAGAAGCTAAGTCACCATAAGGGTTCGTTCGGTTGGGCTGACTTCATTTGTTGTAAATATCTCAGAATTACACAAGGGGCCTTAACCGATACCCTGTGAGTGCTGTATGGTTTCATGTTGCCTTTGTAGTTTCGAAGACACTCTAACATTATTTAATTAGCTAAAATTTCTCCTCTCTTGAGAAATGGAAACTCAATGAAATGTCAACAATGCTGTCAGTCTGCTCCAGGCTAAACTCATTACACAAAAACTCAAGGTAGAAATCTTGCAAGGCAGAATTCTTTGTCCCAGTGTAGAGACTGTACCTCCCGCCAATGAAATCCATATGTGGTTCTATAAACACAATAAGTTTGGGGGAGAGGAGTTAATAAATTGCCTTCAACTGAGGCAATAATTGATCAGTTCTTGCAAAGAATTTTTGCCTAATTAGTCAAATTGGCAATCAGATGCTGTTAGGGATTACCTGCTTATTCCAGCTATCTTCCGATGGACATTTCCTCACTCAGCTCCTGTGAGGCAGAAGGATGCTCAGTGCACATAGCCCTGTTCTCCAAATGAATCTTTTTCCCGAAAATGAGCACTGCATTCTCAGCACACCACTGAGAAGAGCTGTACAAAAATGCCTCACTTTATCCGAATTATAATGGATAGTGCAGGCTTCATGTGCATATTACCAAGCATAATACAATTTGGCATTTTCTATTGTCTGAGGGTTTATAAAGGCTAAATTTCTTGATTTATTTAAATAGACAGATAGGAAGGAGCAAACTACAAAAACAAGTACCATGTACTGAAGGCATGTGAATTGCCTCCTTCCCAAGGATAATGCAAATTAGAAGTATGTAAAGCTTTGTCTGCACCTGGGATCTTTAATGAGGATAAAGAAAAATCAGACAGAGATTCTCCAGGGAAAAGAGAGGATCGTTATTTGAATAACCTGCAGTGAATTCTAATCAATGCGACGTGACTTTGAAAATGAATGTGGTCTTTCAACCCGCTGTACTTGAGTCATAATATTAATCATAGCTTCATGGTACAGTAAAGCTTATGACAAATGGTTATTCAGTGGATGAGCAAAAAAAAAAGAAGAAAAAAGAGCATGTAGAAGAAAGAGGGGGACACAGAAATTCAAAGGCTAGTTTTGCTTTTCTATAGCCCACTGGTTGGCTGGTTTTTATTGGGTTTTCTTGGAAAGAGCTTGGTAAATTCTGTGTCATAAATGGAATTGTCTCCCTTTAGTGCTGCCATATATGCATGTTTTCCTCCCCCCAGAGAAACTGCCTAAGAATATTGTCAAGTTTGTCATTGTTGTGGGTCTATTTGGTTCAGACAATTCTCCTCTGAATGCTGTATTAGATAGTGGGTGCTGGGAGCCACTACAATGTTGAAGTCAGTATTCTTCCTATCTACTATAGTCTTTGTAAAGACTTCCTAGAGGTTCAGAACTTTGGACTTCATTCAGCACATCAGCTTTCCCTAGAGACTCAGTAAAAAGTGGTACTGATTTATAAAATTTCTAGATATATAGAGTCAAGTTAAAAAAAAGTATTTTTTAAATTGCCTACCATGTTCCAGGGTTGTGCTTAGTTTGGGGCTTTTCCTGACCCCAAATAAAATCCGGTTTGAGATAATGTGACATTAAAATATATTTAATGAAAAAATTATAAGTTTAAGCTAAGCTTTCAACTTCTACCTTTAAAATAACCTGATCAATTAATCAATCAGTTGATAAACATTTTTAAAGGACCTACTTTGTGCCTCACCTACCAATGTATTAGACACTGGGAAGCAAAGACAAAGGTAAAGATTCCTTCCCTTAAGCAATCTATATTTTATCAGAGGAAACAGTAGCTCAGTGTGAAATTATATAAAAAATAAATGCGTTCATTTAGGGGAAGGCACTAACAGTTGGGGAAAGGGGAGAGAGGTCAGAAAAAGGTTCCTGTAGAAGCTGACATGAACTTTAAAGAAAGCTCTTTGTTCTAAGACATAGAGGTGCAAGGAGTCCATTCCAGGTATGGGGGAAAAACCAGTGTAATGGCATGGAGATGATCAATGTAGTGTCATACATGGAAGAATATGAAAAAGGTCAGTTTGCCTGGACCACAGTGTCCATAAAAGGAAGTAACATGTATAGAGGTTAGAAAGATTTGGCGGGGATCAGATTGTAAAGGGCTGTAAATATAGGAGTTTATGTTGGTCTTAATGATAGCCAGCTTAAGATTCGCAAAGCACGTTAGAGATTATTATATCTTTTTATCCTCACAAATACTTGAAGATAGGTGCTATTATTATCCCCATTTTATGCATAAGGAAAATGAGGTATACAGAGATTAGGTGATTTGTCCAGGGTCACACTGACACTAAAATATCTGTGGCAGGATTTGAACTCAGGTGTCCCTAACTACAGGTCCACTATACCTACTTGCCTAAAAGAAGGTGGGAATTAGGGTTAGGGTTAGAAGAAGTGGTACAAGGACACTCTCTGAAGAACTTTGGAGTTGATTGATGGGGGATTCTGGCAAAGACCTCCCAGCATGACATCCCCAGATCAAGGAAAGCTCTGTGTTTTATGAGCAAAATAGAACTGAAGTAGCTCAAAAGAAATGTGAGATGCACAAATTTAGGGAATGTACCCCAAACATTCACATGGACTATTTGTACTGGACCTGTAGTAGAGCATTCCAAGCTGATGTTGGTCTGATCAGCCACATGACACATGACAACTTGACTCTAGCACAGTGATGTCGTTTTGGTCCTCTTTTACAACAAAGCACAACAACCAACCACCACTTTGAGGTAATAGGACATCACAAGGAGTTTCATTTGGTAAGATATATTCAAGCGAGAAAACAGTTCAAATCATATTTTTGTAAGCAAAGAATCATGGGAGAACATTAATGATATGTTCTGCCGGACTAATATAAACCTAACGAGAGGCTGAGTATTATTTTATATTGAAAGTCCCCAGAACATTGACTGGATCGTCTGAAAAAGTTAAGGAAAGACATGAACTGTAGTGTCATATAATAATCAGATGAGAATGAGCTTTAATCTACATCATTTTGGGATTTGATGAGGTAACAGTTCATTAGAGTTCTGAGTATTAGAGTTTTGGATTAGAATTAGAACATTTCCTTCTCCTGTTCCTTTATCAGGAAAAGTTCCCTAAGATTCTTTGTTTCCTAAGATTCTGTTCTTGATTTTCTCTTCTCTCTTTCTCCTCTTTTTTTACTTGTCAATGTCAAAGAAAATAATCCTCCAGAAAAAAATCTTCCAGAAAAAAATGTGTATCAATTTAACATTATTCAAAATTCATGAGTTGTTCTGCTAGGAAGAGAAATGTCCCAACTTTCTGTTTCTTCATGGCTTTTGGATGTCTCTCTAACACAGAATAAATTGAAGTAACATAAATTTATAGGAATCTTGAACAAGAAAAAGACCATAACTATGATAAAATAGTACAGCTTTAGGTTAACATTCTACCACATCTGATAGTACAATATTCACTTAATTTTTCCAAGACCACTCATCTCTCTGACCATTCCCCTCAAGGGCTCTCCAGAAAAAATCAAAATGATCCCCTTCTTTAGATCAATACCATAATCCCTTCACAATAGGGGAAAAAGAATGCTGCCCTTAAGTGGGTCATCATTTTATTTTTTTTCTGGAGATGGGGAAGACAATAATTTTAACTAAGCAGAGAAGTAAGTTTGGTTACCACCTTAATTCATTTTCTATACTAAATCTTGTGCACACTTTTCTAGGAAAAAAGAGTTAGGCCAAAGAAAAAGGATTTTAATGGAAAGCACTGCTTCTACTCAAAGCCTTTCTAAGTAGATCCCTCCTTAATTCTAGTGCCTGCCCTCTGTTGATTATTTCCAATTTATCATGTACATAATTGTTTGCATGTCATCTGCCCCTTTAAGACTGTGAACTCTTTAAGGTCTTTCTCTTCTTTTTTGTATGCCCAGTACTTAACATGGTGCCTGATGCATAGCAGTTACTTAATAAATGTTTATTGACTAACTAACTGGTAATCCATCATATTCTGAAGAAACTGCACCCTCCTTACTGACATTTAGGCTTCACACATTCTAGCTCCAGACCAGCTTTCTAGACTTATCTTCTGATTACCCCGAATACTTTACATTGAGACTCTTTCCTCACTGTTCTTTTCTACTCATTACCTTTCCCATTTCTGTGTCTTTGATCACTCATTTAGTGGCTCAGTGGATACAGTGCTGGTTCTGGAGTCAAGAAGGTTTGTCTTCCTGAGTTCAAATCTGGCCTCAGACACTCAATCAGTTGTGTGATCCTGGGCATGTCAGTTAATTCTGTTCATCTCAGTTTCCTCATCTATAAAATGAGTTGGAGGAAAAAAAAATGGAAAAACACTCCAGTATTCTTACCAAGAAAACCCCAAATGGGGTCACAAAACATGAGACACAACTGAAAATGACTGAACAACAATCAGCCCAATAATTTCCCCGTTCTTTGGAACGGATGCCCAAATGCCCCATTTCGACCTATTAGATGCCCTCCTGCTTCCAAAGGGCAACTCGCGTGGCACATCCCGATTCTCTGACATCATCACTATTTCACTGGTCCCTTCCTCTTCAGCTTATGATCCTTATTTGTCAGGATCTCATCTTTGTTCTCATCACTTGCCTTGGATTCTCACTATTTACTTAAACTTCTTTTCCATACCACCTACCAATTACATATAAGTTCCTTGAAAACAAAAGCGGTGCCATCTTTTTATCTTTGGTTCTCCAGGACCTAGAACGATGCAGTTAAAAATAATCAAGTTGAATTGAAATTCTAGAGGACTATATGCCATCTAGTATGGACAGTTAACTTGATGATAAACGATGGACAAGAATTTTTTTGAATAAGGCACAATGTAAAATAGGACTTAGGTGGATGGTATAATGTGGGTCCACTACCCCTGGAATGATTAGAGCTCAGGACTTGTATGTGTGACTCTGGACAAGTCTCTTACCCTCTTTTAGCCTGAGTTTCCTCATCTGTAAAATGGGAATAACAGTAGCTAGCATCTATCTCACAGGGTTAATGAGATATGTGCAGATCTCTTAGCAAACTTTTTTTTTTTTTGCATTTAGGAAGGCAGTTGGGGTTAAGTGACTTGCACAAGGTCACATGGATAGTTTTTGTGTTAAATGTCTGGGGCCACATTTGAACTCAGGTCCTCCTGACTCCAGGGCCAGTGCTCTATTCACTGCACCATCTAGCCGCCCCCCTTAGCAGACCTTAATGTGCTATATAAATTGTGGCAATTATGTTTGGTGCTGTTCAGTGCTTTCAGTCATGTCGGACTCTTTGTAACTCCATTTGGGATTTTCTTGGCAAAGTTACAGGAGTGGTTTGCCATTTCCTTCTCCAACTCATTTTACAGAAGAGGAAACTGAGACAAATAGGGTTAAGGGACTTGCCCAGAGTCACACAGCTAGTAAGTGTCTGAGGCCACATTTGAACTCAGGAAGACAAATCTTCTTGACTTCCAGGGCCAACACTCTGTGCACTACACCACTTAGCTGCCTAATGACTTATTATTTAAATGGCATCGTTGTTTCATTGATGTGGGGAAATGCATACGTGCCTCATTTTCTGTGCCTTGTCATCTTGTACGATTTTTGTCCCTGTTTTAAAAATATTTTTAAGGTAAATCTTCCCTAAATGATAGATGCCTTGGAAGTCTTCTTTTTAGTTCTTTGAATATTTATGGATGTAGGAGCACTCTCAGACTATCCATTTGTAATCCCCTCACTCTTTCAAATGAGTTAAGATATCTTCAGTGTTCTGCAAACATTTAAGTTCTGTATAAATGCTTATTACATATAAATGCCTATGTGACTGTTCTACCTTCTTTTCTGACAATGTATGCCTTCAATTCTTTCTTTTATGCCACTTTTATTTGAATCTTCTTTGACAATATGTTGTAGCTTAATTGCAATCACCCCGAACATCATGTCTTTTTACACGGTCCTTTGTGTCACCCGCACAAAACATAAATCAATACTTAACATTTAATTTTGCATCTGGGTGCTATTTCTGCCTTTCATATGGAAAGGTATGAGGGGAAGCCTGGATCATCCTGGCAGAAGAGTCTTGGTTAAAAAAAAAAGTATTTACAAGTCTGCAATGCCTATAAAAACTGATCATGTTTTCACAGAGTTCAGGAGGGAAAACCACATTTCTTAAGCATCTCCTATGTACCATGCATTTTGCTAAATATTTTATAAATATGGTAATTGATCCTCACAAATTCTGAAAAGTGGGTGTTGTTATTCTGTATTTTAAGAGACTGAGGCAGATAAAGGTTAAGTGACTTGCCCACATGCACACAGTCAATAAGTGTCTGAAGCCAGATTTGAACTTCGGTCTTCCTGACTCCCTGCACAACACTCCATCTACCATTCTCCCAGCTTCCTCAAGGAACTGGTAGAGAGCTCAGAGGGCCCCATGGTTCATTTCTTTGACTTTAGGGGAGGCTGAATTCACATCAGCTGAGGGGCTTTAGATGTATTTCCAGGGGCATTGTGGAACTTTACTGGGATTTGGTCTAAGCTAGGTCAATGGCCTATTGCTTAATAAGCATTTTCAATTCAATTAAACATTTATTTTGTGCCTACAATGCACAATTTAATTTCTGTTCCTTATGTCTTCAATCTCTATGCCCTTGTGATAGCTGTATCTCATTCATATGCTCTGCCTCTTGGGTTCCCAAGAAGGGAAAGTCCATCTCATGGGCCGTCTTCTACATGAATTCTTTTATCATTCCCTCAGCTATTAGTACCTCTACCACCCCAACTTTCAGTATACAACAGTAGGTATATACTGTTTCACTCAGTAGATTATAAGCTCCTCGAGGGCAAAAATTGTTTTGCCTTTGTTCTTTTATCTCCAGTATCTAGCCCAGTGCCTGGTACAAAGTGGGAGGTATTTGATAAATGCTTATTTGTTGATTAATAAAAGTGAGGTGCTTGAGTAGAAGATCTTTCCTAGCTCTCATGTTATCTGATTCATCAATTTTGGCTATTTCTGAATAGAGCACAGTGTTAGGAGCATAAGGTTGATCCCTCATGGGTAAGTTAGCTGTCTCTCTAAACCCAACTCTCTGTCTTAAACATGCCATGACTCACAAGGGAGAACACATGACAGCATGGAGATGTTATTATTGATCAGTGAGTTGGTGGGTCACTTGTGTCATCTTGGAATGTACCATATGCTGTCCTTCATAGACAAAGGACAGAGTCCCAGAGAGAGGTGAGGAGTGGGATCATTCTGTGTCTGCTTTGACCTTGACCTTTCCTGTTAATTTCTATGGTGGGGCTGCCTCTTTGTCACCCCCAAGCAATGTTATACACGACCATGACTGATCTGATTTCCCACAGTTGGGTAACACCATATGCCTGTGCAACACAACTTGAAAACTTCTAGATGAAATTTTTTGGCCAACAGGTGTTAGGCATTGCCAAATGTGAGTGATTGTGAGTGATTGTCCTTTCAAATTCATATGATTTTGGGAAAGGCTTAGTGAAGTTTCGTATCTATATAGATGTAGATAGATGGGTGATATCTATTTCTTTCTCCTTAGTTGACAATCTCAGACAGCACCAACTTTTAAAGTCCAATTATTTCCCCTATTTTCTCTCTCTCTCTCTCTCTCTCTCTCTCTCTCTCTCTCTCTCTCTCTCTCTCTCTCTTTGTTTGAAAACCAAGCCATGGATAAAAGGGCTAAGGTCCATTGGTTGATTACACTGAATTAGACTAGATTCATGTATTCTCTATAATTAATTTTTGGATATGTGTCATACCTTAAATATGATAGGGGCTCTGTCTGCCCCTGTATTGCCATGCTAATAAAGCCAAAATTATTTTTGGCTTTATTTTTTGATAAATAAAAGTTAGTTGCCCCCCTAACTTTTTGGATTATTCTTGATTTAACATAAGTGCCTTGGTTTGACAAGATGCTGGGATCTGTATTTTACTTAGAGGAGATAATTTCAAGAGGGACAAAATGTTTTGGGTATAGTTACCTCTGTTTGGGGCAGAATGGTGAGTGGCTGTTATGGTGGGTGATGTAGTAGCTTAGAAACATGGAATAGTTGGGGGGATGGTTTCTCCACACTGTCAGTCTCTGATTCATGATGCTTTTTTCAAGTCACTGAGATTAACTGGCTCAATTATACACCAATTTAAACCTTTCCAATGGAATGAAACTTTAAACATTCATTCAACATGTATCTTGTCCAAAGGCAGCCTGCTAACAGCGCTGTGGTCTTTATTCCCCTGAAAAAGGCAGACTAAGCAGGGCCTGAGGGACCCCTGGCTAGATGAATGACTTCCCTGGCTCAGTGTCAGCTCCAAATTTCAATAAGCCACCAAGCTCTTAAATCTTGTTTCATCAATGGACAAAATGATCTCAGAGCATATGCATTGGGGCCGGAGAAGAGAGTTCTCAGAGATTCTTTCATTTTTACATTTATGTGTTAGGAGTTCATAAGTGAGATTTTTTCCAGGTCTTTATTTTGCATGAACATATGGTGAATTTAATAATGTAAATGTATTTGAAATCATTTATGTGCCCATGGCTGCTTTTGATTAAATTTTTTTCTTCTCCAAAAAAAAAAAGTACCTGTTCTCTGTATCACAAGGACATTGATAGTCTGTCCATCAATGTGAGTGGTCACCAAGTGAGTGAACTTAGGGGCTTCCTGCAGTTTTCATTCGTTTCATCCTTTTCATAGATCTAATTAATCCAATAACCTATAACCATTGATTAAGTGGTTATTATCAAGGCACTGATTAGATGCTAGGAATAGGGGAGGTATAAAAATCACAAAGATAAGCTCTTTATCTTTACTTCTAGGTTTTTTAGAGACTAGTCAGAAAAATATGATGTATACATACAAATATGGTAGGACAGCTTGGTGGTATAGTGGATAGAGTAATGAACCTAGAGTTAGGAAGACCCAAGTTCAAATTTGGTCCCAGATGCTTACTACCTTTGTGATCCTGGGCAAGTCACTCAACCCTGTTGGACTTAGTTTTCTCACCTGTAAAATGAGCTAGAGAAAGGAATGGCAAGGCACTCTTGTATCTTTGACAAGGAAACCCTGAATGGGATCAGGAAGATTTGGACCCAACTAATTGATGGAACAATAACAATAATGGAAGGAGAGGGGAATATGCATTAATTAAGCTTCTATTATGTGCTGGGCACTGTACCAAACACTTAAAAAATATTACCTCAATTGATCCTCATGACCACCTTGAAAGGCAGATGCTTTTACTATGCACATTTTATAGTGAAGAAATTGAGGCAGACAGGTTAAGTGACTTATCCAAAGTAACACAGTTGGGAAGAGACTGAGTCTGAATTTGAGCTCAGGTCTCACTGACTCCAGATCCCCAGGGTTCCCATTTTTTCACCTATGGAATACTATATAGTACATATCCAATAAATGTAGAATCATGCAAAACAGGAAAACAGGATGAAGAAAAGAAAACTTATCAAACTGGAGGATCAAGGAAAGCTTTCTAGTGGATTTGATATTTGAATAGAAGTGGGAAGTTAGGATTTCAAGAAGTAGGGAGGTGGGGGGAGAATGGGATTCCAGGAGTGGGGATTGGCATGAGTGAAGCTGTATGTGTACAAAAGACAGTAAGATGTGTGAATTGGCTCCATATACATAGAGAGAAACAGTGTGGAATAAGGCTGAAAATGAGGGGAGGTACAGCACTACCAAGCTGTGGAAGGCCCAGAATTTGAGAGGAAGGATTTTTAATTCCTTTAAGCAGTCAATAGTTGAACATGGTAGAGTTCCTTCTACTAGAATTCACAGCGCCAGTGTCTATCATGGTAATAGTCCAAGCATATTTTGATACTGCTATTATTTTTTGATATTGCTATTATTTCTTTGTCTTCTAGGGTTCTACCCAAAAGTGTTTTCTTATTCAGTTAAACAAATACTTCATTTATATCCTTGTATGTATGTAGCATGCTCTGACTTAAGCTATACATAGTATGCTTGTTTGAGTATTCTGTTTCCTATCTTGCTTTCAGTGAGTTGAGGTCAAGTACTGTCCTATTCACCATTGCATTTCTCTGAGCATATATATTGCTTCCAAATACTGTTGTTGTTCAGTCATGTCAGTCATATCTGACTCTTAGTGAGCTTATTTTGGGGTTTTCTTGGCAAAGATATTTGAGCAATTTTCCATTTCCTTCTCCAGCCCATTTTACAGATGAGGAAATTGAGGCAAACAGGATTAGGTGATTTGCCCAAGGTCACACAGCTAATAAGTGTCTGAGGTCAGATTTGAACGCACGAGAATGAGTCTCTCTGATTTCAAGCACAGTCCTCTGTTGTGTCACTGAACTGCCCTAAGTACAAGGAATTCAATAATATTTGCTGAAGAATGGATGAATGACTAGACTCTCAGCTTTGCAGATCTACAAACTTGAATGCTCCAGCATGTAGTAGCTGAACTCAGAAGAACAGTTGTCTAAGCAGGTCTCCCCTTTCTTGTACTTGTGAAGTTGATTTTTATAATCAAGTGGAAGTCCATCCCCTTTGAATTTCATCTTATTAGATTCAGATCAACAGTTCAGACTTTTAAGATCATCTTTTGGATCTTTATTCTATCATCCAGTGTGTTAGCTATCACACCCAGGTTGTGTTATCTACACATTTGATGAATACACAATCTATGAATTTATCCAATTCATTTATAAAAGTATTCATAAGCACATGGCCAACCACTTGGTCATTTGGGGTTCACCACTGAACATCGCTTGCCTTCTTGCCTCACTCATGTTGAATCACTTCTTTGAACAGTTCTGAGTCTAATTGTGTTATTGTCTCATCCATCAATCTTCTCTATAAGAGGAATAGGAGATAATGTATCAAAATCTTAACTATACTCATAGCATTCCTTTCAATTACTATGTTAGTATCCCTGTGAGAAAAGGAAATTATTTTAGTCTGCCAACGCTTGTTCTTGAAGAAGCCATCCTGAATCTTTGTAATCATGACTTCTCTTTCTAGAAATGGTTTACCAACCATCTCTTTAATGAGCTTTTCTGGAATTTTTGAAGAATTGAAATCAAGCTCCCTAACCTACAATTGGCAGTCTCTGTTCTCGCCCCTTTTTAAAAAAAACTATGAAGGTATATTATATGATCTCATGGTATCTCTCTTATTTTTTTATGAACAATATTTCAAATATTACTGACAGTGGATTATCAATCACATCTGTCAGTTCTTTCAGTATATGAAGATGTAGTTGGGTTGGGCCATGTGCCTTGAATTCGTTAAAGTTAGCTAGATGCTCTCTTAGCATCTTCTTACTTGTCTTGAGTATCATCAACCTCCTATGAGACATTTTTGTTCTGTCATTTCCAGTGCAAAGATAATTCTCCTTGACAGAGAAATCAGAAGCAGAATAAGGTTCAATCAGTTACTCTATACTTGGTGGTTAATAGATGCTGATAGGATGAAAGAGCCAGATTATCAAAAAGTGAGTTTGTCATTGCTGTCAGTATTCAAGAAAAAGTGGAGTGATTCTCTCTCAAAGGTTATTGTGGAAGGTATTATAGCACTGGATGGGAAGTTAGATGAGATGACCTCTAAGTCTCCTCCAACTCAAAAATTCTAAGTCCTCTGAAATTATCCATCATGGCCCAGGAACCTCTTCACCCTGAAGGATCACTTCAGCCTGGAAACACTTCTCAACAGTACCCTTTGCCTCTGGGGACCTTCCTTCAGATTTGCAGGGTGAAGAGCTCCCACCCTTCTCTGAGAGCTATCATCTAAGGACAGGGTCAGACTAAGCCATCTCCTCATTTCCCACCTGGTTTTACTCTAAATTTCTCCATCATGCTCTGAAATTTCAATATCTTCTCTGTTCTCTTCCCTTTTCATTTTCCTTTTGTGTCTTGTCTTCCCTCCTTAGACTGTAAGTTCCTTGAGAGCAAGAAATGTCTTTCTTTTACATATTTGTATCCAGAATGTTTAGCACAGTACTTGAAATATAGTAGGCACATAAGAATGACTATAGGTCATGACTTGCATACTAAATATACAGTTGAGAAGCTTGGATACCAATCTCAAGCCATTCTGAAAGTTACTCATTATTGCCTTTAAGACAAGTTATTAGTAGCTCTTGGACAAGGGGTTCTAAGTTTTTCAGTGCCATAAACTCTTCTAGCAGTCTGGTGAAGCCAGCAGAACTCTTCTCAGAATATTGCTTTTAGATGCTTATCAAATAGAATAATAGGATTACAAAGGAAACCCAAAGTAGTAAAAGGAAAGATGTTATTTCACCCCCTATCCAAGTTCTCAAAACCTACTGAAATTATAAGATTAAGCTCTCATGCTCTAGGAGGGGAGCACATTAACTGAAAAATCCAGCAAGTTCCTAAAGGAACAACACAAAACTGTTCGTTTAGTTTTTTTGGGGGAGGGGGAATTCATTGATAAATATTTCTATGTAGGCTAAGAAAGTTGGGAAGATTGTTTCAATGAGCAATGCTGAAATTTTCTGGAAGCTCACACGTCTCCAACTTTCTGCCCTTTCCATGGTGATAAAACTGGTAGAAAGCCTGAAGTATTAAGATCATGTGAAACTGGGAGTAAAAGGAAAAAGTAGTAATTTCCAGTTCTATACGGGACTGTGGATTGCCATGGATTGAATTTGGAAACATGGTAAGAAATATTATTCCTCACTCTATAAGATACTTATAAGCTCTTTGGGTGAAAGACACTGTTCGCCTACTAAGCTTGAATATTGTCTCTGCAGGCCAACAGTGGAGATATTGACCTATCACTAATTCTTTATAGCTCACAATTAACCAGAAATTCATATGTGAAAAACAACCTGTGAGCAGGTGACAAAGAGAATGAAGCTGACAACCTCATTATCTATTCAGGAACTTGAAAATTATGGAGCCTCATTTTAAGAAATCACCTTATGTCCACTGGTTAGCTAATGACTATGTGGTCATCATGCTCCTGGTACTATTGACCCACAGATGCCACCAACCCATTTATGACAACTTGGGCCCAGAGAAGATAGAACAATATCTAGAGAGTCATAATTTTAATTCTAGGTTGTTTTTCAGTTGTTTCTGACTTTTTGTGACCCCATTTGGAGTTTTCTTGGCAAAGATACTTGGTTTGCCATTTCCTTCTCCAGCTCATTTTACAGATGAGGGAACTGAGGCCAACAGAGTTAAGTGACTTGCCCAGGGTCATACAGTCTGAGGCTAGATTTGAATTCAGGAAGATGAATCTTCCTGACTTCAGATCTGGCATTCTATGCACTGTGCTACCTAGCTGCCTAATTCTAGACTGATATAGTCAAAACCAGCTAGAAAGGCTGCCACCTATTTTCCATGATGTCTAGATAACATAGAGCACAAGAACATAATTAGTATTAACACAATAAAAAAACATACCAAAAACATAGAAACATGAAGCAGAGAGAAACTAGCTTCCTTTTTCACCTCCCAAGGGTGGAAGACAGAGCTCTTGAAGGTCTCACCATTGCTTTCCTGGGGGTGTCACTTCTATTTTCAACTAAATGCATATTCACATGAAAATAAAGCCTTAAAAATGATATAAAGTGGGCATTTGATCCTTTATAAATATTGTTCCACTTCCTTCAATTCCCCCCCACCCCATACTTCTCTCTCCAACTCTCTTTGTTGATCTTTGTCTCTTGGTTTCTATTGTTTGTTCTTGGTATCTCTTTCTTTATCTGTCTTTCTATCTGTTTCTGTCTCTCTTACCTTTTCCATACTGTCCAGATAATAAATTTGTTACTAATCTACAAAGAGGGGAAACTTTTCTATTTTGAAATGAGAACATGATGATTCTATTTGCCCATGATTACAGACATCTATTGTAAATCAATGATACTGATCAATATCACAGTTTTAGAGTGGAAGCCTCTCTAAGCTTTCATTGTGTCTCTGTACACTTGGTGCTTAGCACTGGTATATAGCAGGTATTTTTAATATGTTGAATTGCTGAAATATGGAATATTGAAGACAGAACTGGCTGACTATTCACAGCAAACATCATAAAATGTTTATTAAACACCTACTATGTATCAGTAAGATGAAATGATTCCTACTCATAAAGCATGTATATCCTAATGAGCTCTGGAATTTCCTGAAATTGTCCTCTCAGGGGTCATCTCAGGGACTTCTCAACAAAGAAATCCAAAGACCTTTATCTTTTTTGGACCTCTGAGTAACATTTGTTTTGACTTACTGGGTACTTTTTTCTTTTCTTGGCTTCCAAAACCCTATAGTCTCCTCCCACTGCTATAAATATTCCCTTCTTTTGTCTTTCTCTATTAGCACCTCTTTTTTCCAGCCCTTTAAAATGAATGTTGCCTAAGTATTGGCACTTCAGTGAAAACTGGATTAATCTCTCTCTTTGCTCTATATCCTAGAAGTTGCCAGATTTGGGGAGAGGGCATTGGGACAATCATCTCCCTAGATCTGGATGCCATGCCTCTCAATGCAGACTTTGGTTGCATTAACTTTTTTGGCTACTATTTCACACTGTTGATTCACATAGAAATTGCAGTTCATTGAAATCTGCAGGTCTTTTTGTACAAACTTCTTTCCAGTGTACCTCCTCCTCCAAATCTTGTACTTGGGGCATTTATGTTTTGAACCCAAGTGTAAGACTTTACATTTGTCCTCTTAAATTTCAACTTCTTAGATTTGGAATAAAGTTCTGTATTTACAAGACATTTTTGATGATTCAAGTAATAGCTGTGTAAGTATTTGTAGAAACAATCGAACTCTCAGCTCTACAGATCTACAACCCTGAAACCTCTAACAGGTAGGAGTTGAACTAAGCAATGGCTAGCTTCTTTTGTCTTGTAGTCGAGTTTTTTTTTTCCTCCCTAAGTGTAACGTTACCTTTTCCCTATTGAATTTTATCTAATTAAGTTAATTTCTGTACTAATTTTGAATATTTTCCCCAATTACATGTAAAAACATTTTTTAACATAAAAAAATTGAGCTCCAGATTCTCTCCCTTTTCCTACCCCCGCCCCACTTTGAAACATTCAGCAATATGACATGGGTTATATATGCATAATCATGCAAAAATATTTGTACGTTAATCATACTGTAAAAGAAAACAGACCAAAAATATCCACCACAAAAAATAGAGAAAGTGGAAAATAGTATGTTTCAATCTACATTCAGACTCTGTCAGTTCTTTCCCTGGAGGTGGATAGCATTTTTCATCATGAGTCCTTTTGAATTGTCTTGGTTCATTGAACTGATGAGACTAGCTAAGTAAATTTACAGCTAATCACCATATAATATTGCTATTGCTGTGTACAGTGTTCTCCTGGTACTGCTCACATCACTTTGCATTGGTTCATATAAGCCTTTCCAGATTTTTTCTGACACCTTTCTGCTTTTCACTTGCTCAATAGTATTCCATTACAATCATATGCCACAACTTGTGCAGTCATATAATTGAGTTTATCCCAGTGTTCTAATCCTGGAGTTGACCAGTGAGCTGATTATGGCTACAAATTGCCTCATATTCAAGTCTGTTAACAGTCTTTTAATGAAGCCCCAACACTATCATTCAATGTGTTAGTTCTCCCTCCCAAGTTTCCATCACCTGAATTTTTTTTCTTTATGCGATTTAAAATTTTTTTATTATAATTTATTTAGTTTTCCATTTAAAGTTTTGAGTTCCAAATTCTATTCCTCTTTCCTTCCCTCCAGTCCCCCCTTCCTGAGACAGTAAGCAATCAGATACAGGCTACACACACACACACACACACACACACACACACACACACACACACAAAACATTTCCATATTAGTAATTTTGTACAAAAAGATTCAAATTAAATAACAAAATGAAAGAAAGTGAAAAGTAGCATGCTTCAATCTGTATTAAACAATATCAGTTCTTTCACTGGAGGCAGATAGTATGCTTCATCATAGTCCTTTGTCTTGGATCATTGTATTGCCTACGATATCTAAGTCATTCACAATTCTTTATCGAATAACCTTGCTGTTACTGTGTACAATGTTCTCCTGTTTTTCTTTTATTTCATTATGCATCAGTTCATGTAAATCTTTTCAAATGTTTTCAAAATCATCCTTCTTGTCATTTCTTACAGCACAATAATATTCCATTACAATCATATACCATACCTTGTTTAGCCGTTCTCCAATTGATGGGCATCCTTTTGATTTCCAGTTCTCAGTCACTGCAAAAAAAAACCCTGCTATAAATATTTCTGTAAAAAACAAATCCTCCCCTCCCCCTTTTTGGATATCTTTGAACCTAGCAGTGGTATTGCTGGATCAAAGGGTATGGACAGTTTTTTGGACCTTTGGGCATAGTTCCAGACTGCTCCCCAGAATGATTGGATCAATTTACAACTCTATCAACAGTGCTTTAGTGTTCCAGTTTTCCCCACATCTTCTACAACATTTATTATTTTCATTTTCTTATCATATTAGCCAATCTGATTGGTGTGGAGTTGTAGCTAAGAATTGTTTTAATTTGCATTTCTCGAATCAATAATGATTTAGAGCATTTTTACATGACTATAGATAGCTTTAATTTCTTCAACTAAAAACTGCCTGTTCATATCCTCTGACCATTTATCAATTGGGGAAAGACTTTTATTTTTACAAATTTGACTCCATTCTCTATGTATTTGAGAAATGAGGCTTTTATCAGAGATACTTGTTGCAGGCCCCCCCAATCCCCCAGTTTTCTGCTTTCCTTATAAATGGTTGCATTGGTTTTGTTTGTGCAAAGCCTTTTTAATTGTACACCATCAAAATGATTTATTTTATATTTTTTAATGTACTCCATATCTTCCCTGGTTCTAAATATTTCCCTTATTCATAAATCTGACAGATAAATGATTCCATTCTCTCCTAATTTGCTTCTGGTATCACCCTTTAGGTGTAAATTATGCATCCATTTTGACCATATCTTTTTATATGCTTTGCGATATATACCTATACCTAGTTTCTGCCATATTGTTTCCTAGTTTTCCCAGCAGATTTTGTCAAATAATTTTTTGTCAAAAAATTTTTGTTCCAAAAGCTTGGATCTTTGGGTTTATCGTATGTTTTGATTACTATGGTCATTTACTATAATGTAATTTGTATGTAATCTATTCCACTGATTGCCATTCTATTTCTTAGCCAGTACCAGATTGTTTTTAATAATTACCACTTTATAATATAGTTTGAGATCTGGTAAAGTTAGACTGCTTTCTTTTGTATTTTTTTTTCCAATTGATTCCCTTGATATCCTTGAACTTTTGTTCTTTCAGATGAACTTTGTTATTATTTTTTCTAGCTCTCCAAAATAATTTTGTGATAATTTGATTAGTATGGCACTGAATAGACTATTTATTTTTATTATATTGGCTCAGCCTACCCATGAGCAATTAATATTTTTCCAATTGTTTATATCTAACTTCATTTGTGTGAAAAGTATTTTATAGTTGTGTTGATAAAGTTCTTGAATTTATCTTGGCAGGTAGAGCCCCAAGTATTTTATATTGTCTACAGTTATTTTGAATGGAATTTCTCTTTATATCAATTACTGCTGGGCTTTTTTTTGGTAATATATAGAAATGCTGATGATTTTTGTGGGTTTATTTTGTATCCTGCAATTTTGACAAAATTATTAATAATTTCAAATAAGTTTTTAGTTGATTCTCTAGGATTTTATAAGTATAATATCATACATCTACAAAGAGTAAATAGGATCCCCAGAAATAGGTGAAATAAGGTAAATGAACATCTTTATGTCTCATTCAAAGTTTTCTGAAATGTGTGTTATAGAAGTGCTTATCTGATATAGATTAATACAGCAATGAGTTAAATGCTTTGGAACAATTTCATCCTGTATAATAACTGGTTAAATATAAAACTTCATAGAATTTCTACACTAGGAATGATTTTGAAGGTACAAGATATTCTTCTGCCCTTGAGGAGTTATCTCCTTGATATGTTGATATCTTTAAGTATCTAACTTAAATGCTATTGATAGGTCAAGAATTGTTCCTATTTGAAATATTTTCCAGAGAAGAAGCTAGGTGGCACAGTGAACAGAACACTAGGCTTGGAATCAGAAAGACTCATCTTCCTGAGTTAAAATCTGGCTTCAGACACTTACTTAGCTGTGTGAATTTGGGCAAGTCACTTAACCCTGTTGGTCTCAGTGTCTTCATCTATAAAATGAGCTGGAGAAGGAAATGGTAAACCATCTGGATATCTTTGCCACATTAAGAAAACCCCAAATGAAGCCCTGAAAAGTTGGACATGACTGAAAAAAAAACAGAACAACAACCACCAGAGTAGGAGTATTCACAATTTCCCTGAATAATTTATTCCAGCATTTAGTATAACCATTACTGATTTCTTTCTTGGATATAACCTCAACACCAGCACCAGCACCACCACCAGCAGCACCAGCAGCATCTCACCTAACTTATTCATGCTGCAGCTTAAGATTGTTTTTTCCCTGTGAAATCATAGTTTATGATTTTCACATTATTTTTAAAGCTTGAAGAAAATTGTCTTATTCCTTAATTTACAGATGTGACCTTGACCAAAGTCAACTTACCTTGTTCTATATATTGGACATATCTAGTTATTTACATGATGTTATAATGTGACATTTTGTGTCTTTGTGTCTCAAGTCAAGTACTACGCTTAGCATAGAGCCTGGCACATGACAAGTGTTTAATAAGCTTTTGTTGGCTTCACATATCACACACCTAGTTAGTGGCAGATTCATGTCTAGAACCCCCTTTTCTGGCACCCTTCCTATGGTAGTGGATCACAGCCCACTATAGATGGTAACTATAGATGGTTACCTGGAGACCATTTTCAAGTAACTGCCCTTCTTCCCTTTCCTCTGGTTTGTGAGATGTACAAAATAGAGATCTAATTCTTTACCTCTCCAAAGAAATTGTGTTTCTTCCCCAATCCTGGCCTAGGTTTGCTTTTCTATTTCCAACACCTGCTGACTCCCCTTACAGGAGACAGTGCCACTCAGGCAACACATACTCACTTCATGTGTACTTAACCAGGAAAGAATGCAGAATGGTTTTCTCGACTCAACAGCATGTGAATAAATGTGCCACACATATGTATTTATACAAATGTAGGATTATAGGTCTGTTCTGGCAGGGGGAGGGGTAGGTAGTGTTGAAATTTAATGCGGTATCAAGCATTTCCTGAGGGATGTTGTCTGTCAGTCTCTTTGCCCTGGCTGATCTAAAACTACATTTGGCCTTCAGATGTAGAGAGGAAAAATGATTTTCTTACCTGAAAATTAGGACGTTCATTACCCAGAGGAGGTCACCTGTGCCAAAACAAGATATGTCTAGGCACATCTCTCTCTCTCTCTCTCTCTCTCTGCCACCTGCTTCCCAGAGAGCCCCTACAGACCTTCTCTCTAGGAACTGTCCTGTCCCTGAAAGCAATTCAGTCCCTGGAATTATGCCAATTGAGGGTTTTCCCAGGACAAGGAGATAAGGTTGCTAAATCTGACACCACCCTGCTTTCACCTCAGGCAACTCCAAGTCCTAGTGTATGAGGGGAGGGGGAGAATAGACCGGAAGATATTCTGAAAATACAAATCCAACAACAGAAAAGCCTTTTGGTTAATCATATGTAAGCATAATGCTTATGCCAGATCTTCATGATATAAGATCCTAGTCATCATAAATTTGGAGTTGGGAGGGATCTAAGAGGCCATCTAATCCAAACCTCTCCTTTCAAATGAGGAAACTGAGACCCGGAGAAATAAAGAAATTGTCCAAGGTCATTCAGGTGGCAAAGCCTGAATTTTAACCTAGGTCCAATGACTTGAGAATCCATCTGACAAATAATAGTTCACACACAATTATTTGGATGTGTGTATAATAGGTATATATAGTTACATATTTAATTTTATGTGTATATATACATATATATGTTGTATTTTGCAAACATTAAGGTGCCATGTACATTTTGAATTCATCCTAAATGGATAAAACAAGCCTTAAGTTTTATTTTTAAAGGTTTGTTGCTATGATATATTTGAAATTTATATACTGTAATTGATAACATATTGCTTACTTCCTCAAGGGGAGGGGTTGGAGGGAGGGAAGGAATTTGAAATTCAAACTTTTAAAAAATGAATGTTAACATTTTTACATGTAATTGGGAAATATTTAATGAATTAAATTAAAAATAAAAAGCTATGTTGCCACCACACACACACACACACACACACACTCCCTCACACTCTGCTTTAAGGTTTACAAAGTGCTCTCCTAACATTTCCTATTTTATATTTATAGCAGGGTTGACACTGGCGATCTTATTGTCTGCTTTACAGAGCAATAGGATAAGACTCAGAAAGGTTAAGCAACTTGTTTAAAGTCACACAGATGACAGAGCCCAAGTAGATTTGAACTTAGGTCCTCTGATTCAGCATTCCTCCTAACAAGAAAATATCTCTATCTGTATCTACATCTGTATATGCATCTGTATTTGTAACTCTATCTCCATCTACCTGTCCAGTCATCAGTCCATCTGTCTGTCTGCCTCCACATCATCTTTACGTCTGTATCTATGTTGATTATACCTATATCTATATCTAGCTATATCTATATGGAAAAGGTAATGTGGTTTAGAGGGTAAAAAACTTGACTTGGAGTCAGGAACACTAGCATTTATATTCTACTCCTTAAACATACTGACAGTGAGAAATAAATCACTTAACCTCTCAGAGATCTGGGCAGCTTTCTAAGAAGCAGAGGAGGTGTTTACCTGCATTGGTAGAGGGAAATTCATATAGCAGTGAAAAAAAAGGTCCATTTCCAACCCCTTTATATATTACATATGTGTCTTGGGAAGGTGAGAATCCTGTTTTATGTCTTTTCGTAAAGTCGTTCACCTTACTTGGTGCCATGTTGACTTGGTTTGACTTGCCCAGAATATAGTAGGTGCTCACAAAAAATTGCTCATCAATTGATGGGAGTCCTGAGAGCCCAAAGTTGGGGGGCAGGAGGGAAAGAGAGCAAAAGATTGGTGTGAAAAAGGAAAAAGAGGTCAACTGTAAGACAATAGCCAATTTCAAAGTTTTGCCTGACAGCCAGTGGAAATCAGCTTTATTAGGACTAGCTGAATATTTCTGGAGATCCCCAGCTGTTAACAGATCATACATGCAGCACAGCTGGGCTTTCCCAAATGACCCAAATAGCTGAGGCTGCCTCTAACTTCTCCTGGTCTCTGTCTTACTATTTTGGAGCAGCTGCTGGAATACTTCATTGGCTCCAATTATTCCCATAGGCTAGACTTAACAGACCGATAGTGGTTGATTGAACATGATGCCATTTGATTAGATTCAATTCAATTCAGTTCAATGAGCAGTTATTAAGCACTGGCTACACACAAGAAATTGATCAGTGGTGGATGCAAAGGTTTTCATTCTTATTCTCAGGAAGCTTACATTCTACAATAGTAAGAATAATAATGATAATTGCTTGTGTTTATCTAGATTTTTAAGGACACAAAGGGCTCTATTAGGTGTTACCTTTTCTGATCCTCACAAGAACCCTATGAAGGAGGTGCTATTATTGTCCTCATTTTACAGATTAGGAAACTGAGGCTGAGGGATATGTAATTTACACAAATAATTAGATGCAAAATATGCACAAAGCAAATTTTTAAAAGCAATAGCGGGGTCAGCTAGGTGGTGCAGGAGATAGAATGCAGGTCCTGGAGTCAGGAGGACTTGAGTCCAAATACAATCTCAGACATTTAATAGCTGTGTGACCCTGGGCAAGTCACTTGACCCCTATTGCCTCAAAAAAAATCAATAGAGGATCATTAATAAGCAGAGGAGATCTAGAGAGACCTCCTGTACAAATGGCATCTGAGTGGAGCCTTGAAGGAAGGTAGGGATCATAAGAGGCAAAGATGATGAGGGAGATTTTTGCATTTTAGGTATGGGGGGAAGTCTGTACAAAAACATAGAGAAAGGAAATGGAATGTCACATAGAGAAAGGAAATGGAATGTCATCTATAGAGTCACAAATTGTTACTCTAGGAAACTGATCTTTCCTTTCCCTCTTCTGCACCACCACCCACCCCTGTCAGCACCCTTATGTGTGTCTTCCTCTAGGATAATGTAATCTCCTTAAGGATATAGGGATAGTCTTATTTTTCTTACATATCTATTCTCAGGATGGAGGAGGACCGTACAGAGTAAGTAGTTAATAAATACTTTATCTAATGGTCTGTCAATGTACAGAGAAGAGCAAGTTGGGCAATTTGGCCAAAACATACAGTATGTGAGGGAGAGTTATGTGAAGTACTGGAGTATGTGAAGAGGTGCCATGATTCTAAAGGTGATTTCTTACCAAAAGTTCTGGGGAAAAAGCAACTGACTAGTGGTAAGAGTGGACTGAGGTCTCCAAACCCTGGCAATTAAAGGGCAATGTAGACAGCCCAAAGTGGTCAAAGCCCCGAGGTTTGGCTTTGGTTGACCCCAGAGTGCCCTCTTTGATTAAAATCTCAGGGCAGATGGAAACAGCTTTCATAGGTAGTTCACCTTGGCAGCCTGAGTTAGGTTAAAGGTGACTAAAGCTATAGCTAGAGTTTGGTCACCTTAGATGGTCACCTGTTGCCCTCTCAACTTAAAAGAGGAAGGTACAAACCAAAGCGATGTAGAGCAACTGGGGAAGAGCCTAGGGGCAATAGGAGAAGAGCCTTCCATGGGCCTGGGAAGGCATCGGGTGGCAATTAAGGTTGGAGGTAGTGAGGAGGTCAAGGGGGACAGCAAAGATAGTTATGATCAGCTTGGTGCAAGACTGATGTGGTAGGCTACAGTCTTTGTCTTAGAGCCTATTGGAAAATCTGGTTTCTCATTAGAAATGAGAGCTTCCTCCTTCCTGACTAGTTCTTCCTTCTTGTGAGTTTCCTCCTCCAACTCTCTCTCCTTCATTAAGATTACTCTCCAGCAGCAAACCACATACTTTTAGGGTACCATGCTGCATTTAGGCTTTCGATTTCTTTAATATACTATAGGGCTTTGGTCATAGTCTCCTCACACACAGAACTTCAAAGAACTCTCTTGGATCAGGGGTCTGAAAGCCCCAACATTCTGGCTTTTCTCAGACCATATTGGCCTCCTGGTAGGCTTTGGGACCCTACATAAAGCATAGCCTGTTAGTTCCAGGCAAACATTGCCATGGGCAGGAAAAATGTGCTTTATTTTTCTAACTGAAAATTAGATCTTGGCAAGTAGCTCCCCTACTCTGGAAGCATTCCCAGTAGCACGCCTGGCAAGCTTCATTTACCAAAAAAAAAAAAAAAATCAATAAATAGATACTGTGGTCCAAAGCTTGTCCTTGGTAACTTGCATGCAACTCTCAGAGGTGTGGAACCAAGGGTGGTATTTATCCCTGTGTGTTTAATATGGTGTTGTAATATTTATTTTAGGAAGACACAGGTGAAAAAATCCATGTGAAGGGTTACTGAGAGGGGCCCATAGAGCTCTAAGTCATATAAATCAGTCTAACTATCCAACTGATGGGAGAGGAAGAATAAATTTTTTGATGTAACAGAATGCCCTAAAAGTACTTAGGATAATAGATTCCTGGAAACAGTAATACCTCTGGACTGCTTCCCCATACAGGGGATCATTCTCTGAAAACTGTCAGTGTTAAGGGTAGTTTAGTAAAAATAAAAAAATTAAAAAAGCAGAATATGGTGGGAGAAGCCAGATTATCTTAATTTTTGCTTTCTCTCTGCATGTATGACTTTGGGCAATCTGTATCACTGACCCTAGGCAATCTGTGTTACTTAATTTCTCTGGGCCTCCATTTTTTTCTATCTGTGAAATGGGGATAATACTTGAACTTGGGCAAAGTGTTATAGGAAAATGCTTTTGTGAGAAATATGTATCTTTTTATCCTGGAAGACTCTCATCCATGTCCTTTCTTCTAGGTTTTATTTTTGGTTTATAAAATTACAGGAGAACGAACACAGTCTCAAAACTATCCATCTGTCTTCCCTTGCTCTCACTAAATGAACCAAGCCCACATTCTCTTTTGTTTTCTTCAGTCATATTTCTGGAGAATATCTTGTCCTGTACACAGGTAACAGTTGGTGATAGCCTATTGTCACTTTTCTCATTTTGGCTCTCTGAGTGATCAAAAATTTTGATTCTTTGGAGATTGTGGTATCTTATGATTTAATAAGAGGTACCAGGGTATGGTACATAGAGTTATCCCTGAAGAAAGGAACAGTCTGGGTTCCAGTTCTACTTCAAATATTATACTGTCTATGTGACCCTAGGCAAGTCACCTAAATTTTCAGCACTCCAGGCCAGAGGGGTCAAAGCCATAGTCTTAGGCCTCATGAACCTACAATGCTATTGAATACTACCTAATCTAGATTAAAATATAATTATGTAATGTTTAACAAAATAAATAAAAATACTATAAAATAGTTCATGTCAATATGTGGCTTTCTAACCAATATGTTACCCACAGGTCAGTCTCTATTTGAGTTTGACGTCACTCTTCTAGACAAATATCTATAAATTGCAAGTTCATAGGAGAGAGAGAGTTTCTTCAACTGGTAATTTGCTTTTGCTTGCAGAACAAAATATAAACTTCTCAGTTTAAGTTTTAAAGCCCTACCAGGGCTGGAGAACTTGCAGCCTTGAGGCCACATGAGGCCATCACATCACATCACATCACCTTTGGCTGAATCCAAATTTCTCAGAACTAATCCCCTTAATAAAAGGATTTGTTCTAGAAAACTTAGACTCAGTCAAAAAGCCACACCTGAGGACCTAGAAGGCCACATGTGGCCTTGAGGCTGCAAGTTCCCCACCCCTGCTAGAAAGTCTGGATTTAACCTGTGATTCTGAGGTAACTTCTAGCTATTGCTTGATTATATGTTATGAACAGATCATTTCAAAAAGTATTTTATAGAGATTATAAAGTAGGCTTATGTCTTCTTGATTACCTAGAGTTTTTGTTGTTGTCATCATCATTTTGTTTGTTTAATTTGTCATAGTCCCCTCTGATATATTCTTTCTGTTTGTTTTCAGGGGTGGGAGGGAATATTTCCTTCTTAAATGTATTTTGGAAATAAATCCACATTTAAAAATTTGTGTTATTATAAAGTCTAATGAAAATTTCTTTTAACAAAAGGGACATGTTTGAAGGCCATAGGGAAGGATCTAGTTGATGGGGCAAGGTTGAAGATTCAAGAGAGGTGGTATGATTGTGGGTAGTCTACTGGAGAAAACAGGAAGGAGTAGAATCATTTACATGTAAAAAGTTGGCTTTGTCAAGAAGGGCCATCTCAATGTCAGAGACTGAGGGAAAGAAGGGGAGAAAGAAATGATGTCAAAAGGTTTTGAGATGAAGAGAATGAAGAAGAAAGAATTCATGTTGAATGAGCTCTACTTTTGGTAAAATGAGAGACAAGTTCCTTAGATGAGAGGAAAAAAGAAGAGGTATGAGGTTGGGAAGGGGTTGAGGAAGAAAGGTGAGGTTTGGGACTCAATGCAATCCACAGTAATTTGAAATAGTTCAAACGTACCATCCATACTGGACAAGGTGAATGAAAAATATACAGTTGAGAAATGGCATATCTATTTATATACATCATATCATATCATATCATATCATATATCATATCATATATCATATCATGTCATGTCATGTCATACCATACCATACCATACCATATCATATCATATCATGCCATGCCATATCATATCATATCATACCATATCATATAATATCATACCATACCATACCATACCATACCATACCATACCGTACCGTACCGTACCGTACCGTACCGTACCGTACCGTACCGTACCGTACCGTATCGTATCGTATCGTATCGTATTGTATAGTGCCGTGCCGTGCCGTGCTGTGTCGTGTCGTGTCCTGTCATGTCACGTCACGTCACATCACATCACATCACATCATATTATATCATATCATATCATATCATATCATATCATATCATATCATATCATATCATTATATACTGTTACATACCTTAGATTCATCTTTTGGCTGTGCAATGAATAACTCAGAATTGGATAGTAAAAGAAAGCTAGACTGGATTATATTGGGAAAATGGTTCAGTACTTTCAGTGATACCAAACAGTTTAATTTTTTCTAAGTTGTCATAAAAATTCCATCTTTTAAACAATGGTTTCATTTTTATGGATGGAAATAATAGAATAGCAATATCTGAGAAGAATTATGATGGACAATGACATAACAAAAGCTAGTATTTACAGACTGATTTAAGGTTTACAAATCACTTTACATAAATTATCTCATGTGTTCGTTGGAATAACACTGTGTGATGTGCTATGATTATCCCCATTTTACATATGAAGAGACTCAGACCAAGAGGTTGACAGGGTCACATAATTAGTGATTCAGATGTGATTCAAGCTTCCTGACCCCAAGATTAATACTCTATTAGGCATACCTATATCAAAGAACTTTGAACAATGGAAATGTCCAGGTAAGGTCCAAGTAGTAAGTAGCATATTGTCAATGATGACACGGACCTGTCAACTTATGAATGAAGATTTCAACAAGATTATGAACTTTTAGAATAGTTTGGACTATTAAGTAATACATGAATGACAGTGGTTATAAGGAAAAGATAACATCACAAAACCATAGAATTAGGTATAGAAGGGACCTTATATATCTAATCCAACACCATCAGTCTATGGGTGAGGAAACTGAGTTTTAGTGACTTCACCAGGGTCACAGAGCTAGTAAGTATCTCTGGTAGAATTTAAACCCATATATTCTTGATTCCAAGTCTAACACTTCATAACATACCAGTCAACCTCAAGAGGGTCTGATGTTTTTATCCAGTATGGTGTATATCAGAAAATAATTGTGGCATAAAAAACCAAATTATTTGGCTTATTAACTTAAAAATAGTTGACAATAACTCAAAGGAAAAGTTGTTTTAGTCTAAACTTTTATAGGCTGATATTTATACTATTGTACTTTTTCCAAGTACCTTGAAGCCTAAAGGACTCTAATATTTCATTGGTGGTTGGAAAAAAAGGGTTCAGACAGCTAAATACTAGATAGGAGGAATTGGAGAAGAAATTACCCTTGAACCAAACCATATCTTTGAGAAGATGTCCTAATGAAGGGAAGAGGAAAGGAAAAAGAAAATGAGAGAGGAAATGAGGGGATAAGAGTACAGAAGACAAGAAGGGAAAGAAAATTGAAATAAATGGAGGGGAGAATAGGGAAATAAAAAAGAGAAGTTGCCAAACCTATGCATTTGGGTAGCTCGCTCTTTGTTTGTTTGTTTGTTTGTTTCTTTCTTTCTTTCTCTCTCTGTTTATCTCTTTCTTTCTTTCTTTCTTTCTTTCTTTCTTTCTTTCTTTCTTTCTTTCTTTCTTTCTTTCTTTCTTTCTTTCTTATTGCAACTTAGAGCAATAAGATTAGTTGTTTCTTAGAATGTCCCCAGAAATTGTACCCTACTCCTATCCTGTTGGGGAAAGTATCTCAGTTGGGGAAGGATATGTTGAAAATAGAGATTAATTTCCAAAGTACATTTAATCCTTGGCCTCTCTTCCTTGAGCAAGAGCAGAAAGACAGGCAGCAGCATAACTAACAAGTCTGACACTGGAGGAAAACTTCACCAAATTCATTTGGGGAAATAATTATTAGGAGTGCCCTTAAATCATATTTTAAAAAACTAATTTGGTTAAGGAGGACGGAGAAAATGGCAGGACACTGCTTTAAGGGAAAAAGAAAAAAAATACAAAGAGCTGGGATACTTTGAAGAGGCTGTTGGGTAGTCTGCTACCTTGATGGAGGTAGTTATGTTGAGGCTATGCCAGGGAGTAGCTAAATTGGGGTGTGGAAGGCAAGATGAAAAATCATACCATTTGCTAGCTTCTTATTTTAACTAGTTAATCATGTTAAGTAGGCATTAAGTTCAGTTGTTTCTGCTGCTGAATGAATGCTAATAATTTTAGTGCCTTCTGAATTTTTATGCCCTAGGGCAAGTTTCTGATATCTCTCCCAATTTAAAACTCCAGAAAATTCAAATTTCTGGATTCTTATATCTTATTTATGAAGTAGGCACTTCTCCACTAGACAGGAACACTAGGATCAACAACTGACTTTACTTAGAATACAGTCAGATAGAAATGATTTTCAATAGGTACTGACCTATGTCAGAATACCTACAATGACTCATAGACAAAAAAAAACCCTAATATCACATTACACATTTCCTGAGCACAGTGTGTTTTTAGTGGGCTATTAATACTCACCTTAGGTGTGTTATGTTATATGAGATAAGGATGACTACTGTGTCAAGCAGGGCTAAGAAGGCAGTTGGCAATCCAGTCTGGCCCCTAGTAATTACATAAGGTGTACATTAATGACCTAGAATGTGCTCTTGAGCTTCTTAATGTTGTTTTAATCTAGCCTGTTCACTTTACACTTTAATTCAAATTGGGATCCAACTTTTATAAATTGCTGAGTATGTGCAGCTACTGGTGATTTTCTCATTAATCTTCAAGGGCCTTTTGTGAAGCAGAAAGCTCACAGAGACACTATTACTCCTTTTTTTACAGGCAGCAATACTAAGACCCCAATGTGAAATAACTGAGGCTGTCCACAAGTTAGGGTCAGAGACCTACTGAAGGCTAGTCCAGGGAGCAGGTTACTGATAGGTAGTAGAAAGAACATTGGGCTTTCAATTGGAAAGCCTTGGTCTGACACCTTATTCTGCTACTAAATAGCTGTGTGACCTTTGCCAAGCTCACTTAATCCCTTGGCCATAGTGCCCTCATCTATAAAATGAGAATTGATCAATCAAATATTTATTTTGCACCTACTATCGGCCAGGTCCCATGCTAAGGACAGAAGATGCACCTACAAAAGTTAGACAATCTCTGACCTCAAGTGTGATAATATGAATAAAGAGTAGTGATGGGGAATGGGAAACTTGATCTAAGAGTAGGAATCATGAGAACTCTGAGTATAGCCACAGGATTATAGATTGTCGTGTCATAGACAGGAAAAATGGTAATATGAATTTAATGATTATTCCCTGAAAATGAGGTGGAAAAGGAGAGGTACATGTGTGTGTGGTGGAGTGTGGAGGGGAGGTGTTGGCAAGATATTTATTCTGAATAGGCTTTAGTATCCTAGAGGATAGGTAGATTGGATGAACCATGGATTGGGGCCAGCTAGGTATAGAGAACTGAAGTGAATATTGCCTTACTCTAATTGGGTCAGATATCAACTTTCTTTCTTATCTCATAGGGTTGTTTCAAGGATCAAGTGGGATAAGGCACGTGAAGTATTTCACAAACTACAAAACACCAACTGAATTAATGAAGATGCACTACTAAGTACATTAATTACCAAGCATTAGGGGTATAAATAGAAAATAAAGATAGTTCCTGGTCTCCAGGGACCTTGCTTCCCAAACAATGGAGACAGCACATACACAAGGGTTCATCCGTGTGATGAATGAGAGTACACGGGTCCTGAGGATGTATTGATAAGTCAGGCAACAATCCCTGAGGTGTTTGTAGGATGCAACAGAAGGGTAAAGTCTTTTTTCCATTCCTGGTTGAACATGAACCACTCTTCCATACTTTCTTCTGAGGAAGGGAACCAAAATATCTTTTGCACACTGAAAAGAAATCAGTGTTGTTTGTCTTTTACTTTCAAAGAGGACCAATGACATCACATGGTTGATGTCTTGACTTTCAAGTGGATTGGATTTAAATGAGGCACAGTTACACAAAGTAATCAGCCTCGTCTCTCTTCCAGAGTCCTTGAAGTGCAGAGGCAGGACAAAAGTCAAGACAACTGGAGATGACCTTGGCATCTCTGATATCTGACCAAATTCTTTTTTTTCTTGTTTATTTTTAGTTTTCAAAGTTCATTTCCACAATATTTTGAGTTACAAATTTAATACCCATTCCCCCAGTCCACTCTCTCTTTATCTTCCCCTGTACCCTTTCTGACTTTCTAGTAGAGCAAGATGGATTTCTATATCCCAGTGCCTATATATCTTATTTCCTAGTTGCATGTTAAAAGATAATAATAATAATAAATAATTTCTAACATTTGATTTTAAAACTTTGATTTGCAGCTGACCAAACTCTTAAGTACTCCACAGTGCCTGCTTTACCTTTCTTTATGGCTGTAGGAACAAATTGTTCTCATCCACTCATCCTTCTGAGGGAAGTCTTCATATGTTTGGGGTAGACATCACCCTCAGTTACCCTCAACCAGAGGTCCTTCATGAAAAACCCCATATACCAGATAGTGATTAGGATAGTTTAAGAATAGCGATGGTGCTATATGAGGATGAGATGAAAGAAATAGGAATATATGGTTTGGAGAAATGAGAAAATATACTAATAGAGCATGGTAAATATATTCTAGTATTATGGAAGAGAGATCCTATTTGTATTTGTCCCCAGAGAGCAGAACTAGTTGAAAATGATCATAGTTGGAATGAGAAGGAGTAGGCATGGTAAAAGAAGCAGCTTCCTAATAATTGTCCTTTTTCCTTAATTATCTTTGGAACCAGACCTAATTGTTTCTTGAAAGTGATTCTGTCTTGACATTCTGATTGTAATATCCTTGGGGTCAGGTAACAAGTTTTTCACTTCTTTATATACTCATTGCATCATTTATAATTCTGGGTATATGCTAGGCACTCAATAAATATGTGTCAATCAATTTTCTTAATTTACAGGCTTCTCATAATCACTTCTCAATAGCAGTCCAGTTCAGTGTAACAAACATTAAATATCTATCCTGTGCAACACAAGGTGAAAGACTCTTAGGATAAAATAAAATAGTTTCTGACTCCCAGGAATTTATATCCTGCTGAATCCAGAGCTGTAAGCATGCTTTCCCCTGTCATCACACAAGAAAATCTAAGGACCATTTTGCTTAGGAATTTTAATTCTAACTTGAATTTATAGCCGTTGCTTGGTTAGGAAGCAGCTAGATGGCACAGTGGATAGAGAGAAAGCCTTAGGGTCAGGAAAATAGGAGTTCACATCCCACATAAGACTCTTATTAGCTGTGTGACCGTGGGCAAAACACTTCACTGCTAGTTTCCTGATCTGTAAAATGGGAATAATTATAGCACCCACCTCACAAGATAGTTGAGAGGATCAAATGGTTTAATAAAGTAAAACACTTTGTAAACCTTAAAGTATTAGATAAATGTTAGGTTATACTTGTTATTATCAATCTTAAACTCCAGAGATCGTTCTACCACGGCAGTCATAACTGATATTTATAAAGGGCATCCCAGAAGTCTTAGGGCCCTTTTAAGCTATTAGAGCTAAGAACAGCACTAAAACTTTTGAGGCTCTCACTCTATATATTGCCCTTTAGTCCACAAGGTGTTTTTACATATATCATCTCATTAGGACCTCACAAGTCTGAGGGACAGATAGGAAAATGACTACTATCTCTCTTTTAAAGGAAACAGTTTTGGGGAAGAACAACTAAGTCAAGAACTGTATCTGAGTATGTGTGAAAGACCCCAAGACTGAGCCTTCTGGCTAACAACTCTAGCTCCCCCGCTTTCTCCCTGGTATATCACGGCACATCATATTCATTCAAATGACAACTTTCAAAATTTTAGAGGTCCTATTTAAAAAAAAATTCTATTTTCAAAGACCTTCTTAAGCATTGCAATCTTATGTAGAAAAGGTGATCAAACAATGATTTTGGGGGAAAAATTATTTAGAGGAAACTTGTAAAAACAGTTCCAATAACTTACAAGTGCACTAAGAATTTTGGGACACGATGAGAAAATACAATTCCAGATACAAATATTGTGTTTAAAATTGTGGGGTTTTTTTTGTTATGTTATTTTCTTTCCCCAAACTTTCACCAACTAATCTTCCTGTCTATTCATGGCATAGACCATGATATTATATTACATGATGTTATAAAAATTATAAAACAAGTTTTTGTAATATCTCAACATTTATCACAAGCAGTATTGTATTATTGTTTATAGATACTGGATTCTGACATTATTGAATCCATCTGGCAAGGAAATGAAGTTGATTATAAATAAGAAAAAATGTCTACATTCACAATAAGCTTAGACAGGTACCATAATAGGAAAAACATACACACACACAGAAAAAATATTAAGTTTTTTAATTGAAGCGTATTTAAAAATTATGGTTATATTTCCCCATTCTTTAATTTTTTCCTTTACGCAGTCACCAAAATAATCTCCCCAAATGCCTAGCTCTTATTGTATCACCACACTATGCAAAAATCTTTAGTGACTCTCTATTGACTATAGGATAAAATACAAATTTCCCATCTGTCATTTCAGGCCCTCCAAAATCTGGGTCCAACCCCCTTTTCAAATATGATTTCATAATACTCTATATATCTATACTCCAACCAAACTAGACTTCCAGTTGTAACCTGAAAGTCAGATCCCTCATCCTCTGCATTGGTGTAAGCTGTCTCATGTGTCTGGACATGCCTTTCTCCTCTCTGACTTTGAGAATTCTTCTTTCTGTAAGACTTAGTGCAGTTACCATTTCCTTCCTAGTATTTTCCATGATACTTTCAGCTGATATTTTCTTCTTCCTCAGGTTTTCCTAGGACACTGTCCAGATCTCTCCTTTGCCCTCAGTCACTCTATACTTGTATTGCACTTACCTGCTCATAACCCCCGAATGGCTTATGATCATCTTGATCATAAAGACTACACCATTTTTAATCCTTTTGTACCTCATCCTTAGAACAATGCCACATGTAGAAAAGGCACTCAATCGATGTTTTTTGAATGAACTGAAATGAAAGATCTCCGGTATTGTCTAAGACATGTCAGAGATTTTCAAAGGAGACAATGCAGAGCTCAATCAAAGAAAAGCATCCCTGGAGTCTTGTTGATGGTATATCCAGAATATGATTGAAGACTGAGCCAGGAATTGTTTGTTTAGCACTCTGCTGGCAAATTCTGTGCATAAGCAGGACTCATTGGTTCATGATCTGGCCATAGTAACCAATGAGATGACAGTGGTGAAGAGAGAGTTTCTTTGGATGACAAGACGCTGGATTTAAGTCACTATTTACTACATGGAAATGGTATGTGAACTCCGTGAGTCAAGTGACAACTAGGGAACCTTGACATTCATTGCTTAGAGACTACTTTTGTGCAATCATACCAATATCATCATGTTCAAAGTATTTGCCATTCAATGAAGTTGCCTTTTTTTCCTTAGAATCACAGAATCTCCCAGTTAGAAGTCATGACTTCTGAGGCAACTTAGTAGAGCCCATTCTTGAAATAGAATTTTCTTTGCAATTTATCCTATAACCTAGCCTTTGTTTAAAGTTCTCCAGTGAGAGGGAATCCATTGCCTCCCAAGGCAGCCCATTCTGCTTTGGGGCAGTTCCAATTGATAGGAAGTTTTTCCTTGTATTAAGTCTAATCTTGGCAATTCCTGCCCCTTTTTTCTTTTTAAAATTTATTTTTAATTTTCAATATTCACTTTTATAAGATTTTGAGTTCTAAATTTTACTCCTCCCTTCTCTTTCCCCCCTTCCTAATATGGTATGCAATCTGATATAGCAATACATGTATAATCATATTAAACATTTCCACATTAGTCATTTTGTGAAAGAAGAATCAGAAAAGGGAAAAATTACAGAAAGAAAAAACAAAACAATAAAAGAGACAATAGTACACTTTGCCATCATGAGTCATTTGAAATTGTCTTGGATCATTGCATTGCTGAGAAGAGCTAAGTCTGTCAAAGTTGATCATCCTACAGTGTTGCTGTGAAAGTGCACAATGTTCTCATGTTTCTACACATTTCACTCAGTATCAGTTCATGTACGTCTTTCCAGATTTTTCTGAAGTCTTCCTGCTTATCATTTCTTATGGAACAATAGTATTCCATTATATTCATATACCACAACTTGTTCAACCATTCTACAATTGATGGGAATATCCTCAATTTCCAAATCATTGCTACCACAAAAAAAGTTAATATAAATATTTTTGTACAAATGGGTCCTTTTCCCTTTTTTAAGGATCTCTTGTAGTGACATTGCTGAATCCTGTACCTTGTTCTTAATTCTGCCCTCTGGGGCTGAGTAGAACAAGTCCAATTTGTTGTCCACATGGCAGTCCCTCAAAAACTTAAAGACAACTATCCTGCCTTGACCAAGTCTTCTCTTTTCCAGGTTAAACATTTTAAATTCCTTTTGTCATTTCTCAATGAAAAGAATGATGGCACTTTTCTCCCTTTGAGGTAAATGAATTGTACATTACAGTTGTGAAAATTTTTCTGTCTTGATTGACCATTTAGTACAAGAAGTGACTGCTGTCTAAGTAAGGCACTACTCTTTTTTTTCCTCTCTACATACTGTCTCTTGGTAATTTTATTCGTTTTCACAGTTCCTATGATCATTTCCATACAGAAGACTCACACATCTATTATTTCTATTTCTAATCTTTTTACCCCAGAGATCTAATCCCTTATTTGGTTATCTGCAAATTGCTCCCCATAGATGTGTCACTTGTACCTCAAACCCACAGAAGCACAAATTTTGAGGATGTAAAGGGACCTCAGTAGCCTTACAGTCCAATTGATATACAAAAGAAAAGCACAGGATAACGTACTTTAGAAGAGGTCATTCAGACTCTGCTTGGAGGCCTCTGTTCCACTGTTGGACAACCCTACTTGTTAGGAAGTTTTCCTGAAATCAAGCCTCAATTTGACTCTGTAACTTTCACTCACTGTTCTTTGTTCTCTCTGAGGCCAAACAGTACAAGTTGAATTGCTTTACCACTTGATAATCCTTCAGATACTGGGAGTCAGTAGTCATCTCCTCTGGGCCCTCTCCTCTCCAGGCTAAACACATAAAGTTCCTTTTTTTTACGACATAGACTTGAGAATCTTTAACCATCACACACTCTACCATGTGCATGTCCTTCTTAAACCATGGTGCCCAGACCTGAACACAGTATTCTAGATGAAGTCTGATGAGGTCAGAATACGATAGGATTCTTTCTAAAAGTTTACCTCTCAACTCAACCTCTATAAAGTTCTTAACAACACAAGCAACTTTCCTAGTCTCCTAGGCTTATAATCTTGGAATTGTCCATGATTTACCTCTTCAAAGCATCCTTTATCTAATCGGTAACCAAGGGTCATGAGTGCTCCAGAACATTCTTTTATATCCATTTCCACTCCATTTCCACTGTGGTCACCCTAATTCCATCAATCATTTTTTCTTACCTCCACCTTCACTTGTCTCTCTGTGTATGATCTCTGCTCTTTTTAATTCATCATTTGCAACACTACACTACCAAATGGGTTTTCCTAGTAGTCTGTTGTTTTTATGTTATCATTTTCTCCAAAGATTTTCAGTGCCTCCTCATTATATACTGGATTAAATATGAACTTTTGATTATATCAACTGCTTATTGAACCTTATCTCAACTACCCTTACTCCACATCTCTGTTCATGTTGAATTCTGCTCAACTCAATCCAGATTGCTCTTCATTCTCCATTCTAATCCTACCTTATGTGTGTTTTGTCCCTTGTACTTGAAGAGGAGGAGATGATGACATGACTTGCAACTGACATTGAATTGACTGAGGGAAGTCTATGAAAAGTCACCAACCTCACTTTCTCCTCCAGAGCCATCTGGGTCCAGTGGTCAGATATTCATTAAGACTACTGAAGATGGCCTAGGATGCAGTGGGAGACCTTGTCCTTTTTAAGCTAAAGTCTTTTCAGGCTCTTACTTTGAGTTCTTAAAGAGATCTATCTGAATGGGCATGGCCTCTCTGGAACATACCACCTATCTTATTCCTAGAACAGATTCCTCTACTTATCTCTATGTATTAAAGTATCTCTTTTCTTTCAGACTCCAACTCAGATACCGCCTCCTTCATGAAAATTTCCCAGAACCTCTCAGGCGGCAGTGACTCTCCTTCCTTGAACGCATTCACCCGAATCCTCCCTTTCTATTTATCCAACTCCTCCCTTCAGCAAAGTTGTAGTGTCTTGTCTCTGTGTCTCTCAATTAAATTATGAGATACGTGTGGCATACGTCCAGTTTTAGGTTCTTTAACTATCCCTTTTGATACTTTTTTCGTCCTATAAAGTTCCTTACCTTTTTCTTTTCTTCCCTAGACACATAGTCTTCTTCAGCTTATTATTAACCCGTTATAATATACTAGTTTACATTTAATGCTTTAAAGTTATCAGATTACTTTACATACAGGAATTAGATTTGTTAACTGCCAAGTTAACTGCTATGTTAAGTGCTATGCATACAGATACTGGGAAAAAAAAAACCTGAAAAACCTCCTTGCCTTCAAAGAGCTTATGTTCTAATACAGTGGTTCTCAACCTGTGGCTTGCGCCCCCTTTGGGGGTCGAATGACCCTTTCACAGGGGTCGCCTAAGACCATCAGAAAACAGGGATTTCCCATGGTCTTAGGAACTGAGACACCACTCCTCTATCTGTCTCCAGGTGGATCTTTCCACATGCAGATACTCCCACATAGGAGTATTAAAGAGTCCCTGCATTAGGAAGGTTGAGAACCACTGTCTAATAGAAGGAGACAATGCAAAGATCTAAGTGGTGGGCAGGAAGGACCATTTTGCTTTGGAAAATTTCAGGAGGGGAGGAGATTGACAATCCTTTTGATTATGGTTTAAGAACTAGAAAGTAGGAAATGGTTTCTAGTGTGGGATGCATAGCAGCTAGTGAGAAAATGGCTAAGGAATAAAATAAATCATGAGTGGTCCAGGCATAGATGTACTTAGTACACAATGGAGGCAACCCACAATCAGGACAATGGTAGCCTCAGGGTTCCAGCTTTTTATAGTGAAAGGATTAAGATCTCTGGAGCAAGGTTTCTAATTTGGGTGGAAAGGCAGTTGGATGAAAAGAGAGCCATGAGGATTTGAACATGCCAACAGCAATTTGAGGAAAGTACCATTTTGAAAATGAGGAAACTGGGCCACAGAACTAGCAAGTGTCTACAGTGATATGTGAATCCAGTCCTTCCTGACTCCAAATCCAATACTCTGTCAGTATGTCAGACCCTTTCTCAGAATCAGGGTGGCAAATCTAATTCCCAGTGGCTGCCATGAAGGCTTCCTTTGGTGGAAGTCCTCTGAAAAAGTCTCATCTGTTTTATGAAATTGGTGGGACTTTAAGACAGAGAGACAATGAGAATATCATCTATCACCCCTTGGCAGCAGAGGAATAAAAAATGCAAAATATTATTGGCTATCCAAATTCATAAATTTTCTCCTTTAGGATTCAAGAACAAATGAAAGAATATTAAGTATATTCTCCTTTCCACTTCCAAAGTTACTTCCATTCTGGAAGTTGTCCATTCTTGAGTCATGGTGAGTTAAGAAACATTGCATACAGGTTGTTAGTTGCATTAGATCTGTAATTGTCAAGATACCTTAATGACACTTTTTGAAGCAATATTCCATGTCCTACCCAATACTTTAAAACTGGCCTACTTCAAGAATTCATGTATCACTCAAATATTGAAGGAATAATTCCCATGTTTCACACAGAAAACAAACCATTCTGAAAATTATGAAAAAAATCTTACTTTTAAGACAATGTTTTAATAGAGTTGATGGAAGAAGAGTGTTTTAAAATTGAGAATATGCTCCAAAGATGACTCGATTTAAACATTTTCAAAATCACTGAGAAAATATTTCAACTTGAAATGATTTGGCATGTATGAGTCATTTGATGGGGGGAAAAAAAGGTGTCTAAAAAAAGTTGACTAATTCAGGAAGAACCCATTGTTAAATCTTTCATGGTGCAACTAGAGAAATAAATCACAACATCAGCCATTGTGTTCATTAGGGTCTGTGGATCAGAAAACTATCCTTGGATTTGCATTATTCTTACACTTTATTATATATTACATTTTCTCCTTTTTTCCTCCCATATCCCTTCCCCATCTCTAGAATTACGTGTTAACAGATTTCAACATGTAAGGAACCTTATAAAAAACTCTCACTCCGTCCTCCCCCATTTTACAGATCAGAAACTGAGACTCAGACAATAAGCAACTTGTTCATGGTCAGTCAAGTTACAAAAGTACAAAATGGAGATTTGAAGCCAGGTCCTCTATCCTATGCACCCACCCAACCCTCTCTCCTTCTCTGAGGCTTTCATTCCAAACTCTTTATCCTGAAAAGCCATAAATAAAACTGATTCTAGGACATGTAAAAAAATACACCTATTGTCAAGGTAGATTGTACTGATTTTCCAGAAATAGGGACTAAGCCACAGACAACCCCTCTCACTTTTGCTTTTGCATATATTCTTTGAAGAAGCAGACAATGAAAAGTTTTAGAACTTTATATGTGCAGAGTAAAATTTTAAGCCTCCTTCCACCATAGGAGAATGTTGGAAAGAGTCCCAAGATTTTCTTTCAAGCAACATCATATTAATATTCTTTCGTATCTGAGATTTAACATTTCATATTCTTTCCTCTGCACCTTTTATTGTTCCTATTTACAGTGCACCTGAAACACATTGTGGAATTGGCAGAGAGCCCAGATTTTCCATTTAGGAACAGTTTGATGATTTCACTTTTTCTTCTTCTTCACTCTCTCTCTCTTTTTTTTAAACAGCAGGTGCTCTACATTGTAAACAATGCCAGTCGCCATAATATTATTAGCTTTTGAATTTTTATTGCATTCTTGCCTCCCTCCATATTTTAAACTTCAGTGCAAGGAATTTTTTGGCACCAGCTCAGCAAGCTTCTTCTTTCATAAGGAAGATGGATACCAGTGAGGAGAGTGCTTTGTTGTCATTTATAATTAGAAAGTGCAAGATTTACCTAATCATAAAATCACCCAATATTTTCAGGTTTACTTCTCATTCCCTACGTAATACATTCACATCTGTCCCATACAGAACACTAATTCCCTTCTTAACTGCATGCCTTGCACAGCTGTTTAACCTCTTTCTTTGTCTGCTAGCCAAATGTACTCCCCCTCCCCATCCACCCCACCTTGAGCCTATCTGTAGCATTAAAGCTTCCAGTGAAGCCTGTATCATGTGTCCAAAATGACCAAAGCCATCATTTCTGCTATCTTAACAATCCACAGAGACCTCTGTGTGATCAGCAGGCTATTGCCAACAGTTCCCGTGGTAAGACAATGAAAAGAAACAATTAGCCACACTGTAGTCCAGTTTGTTGGCTGTGTGTAAATGGTCTTAAAATAAACGGTCTGAAAGTTCAGCCACTAGGCTGAACACCCAGCAATTGCCTGGTTGCCTGCCACATGGTAGATGTTTAAATTTTTTTGAATGAATGTTGGCACAAGTGAAAAACAAAACCAAAAAGTTCCCTGTTGTCCAGGAATATTCTATTTCATTGATTATTAGACACATCACTATTCAAGGAACTAAAGAACCTGAATCAGAAATTACTTCAAAGCTGCTCTTGAACATATTTGAATTAAGCAAGACCCAGATGAAGTCTCCAGAAAGTCAACTAGCTAATACAATGTAAAAATGATCTTGTATATAGACTTAAAAATGAGATGTGTAAATGATGTTGAATACTCTCCCTCCCCCCGTGATTAAAAAAAGGGTGAATTTTAAATTTATCACTAAGCATAAAGAATAGATAAAATTAGAATTCTTTGCAGGTTGCAAAGGACTTTCCATTGGCCAACCAAAAAAATCAAACGATTTTATTTATATAGCAATGATTTCTTCTGGTAAATTGCACAGAGGAGCAACCTTACTCTTTTTTTTTCCAGATCACTTCAATAAGTGAAAACCCAACAGAGAACAGATGCAATATAAGAGCAATAAAGGGAAGTAAAAAAATTAAAAATCCTTTGTTCTCCCTGCAGTACATCCGTAAATCTATTAGCGTTATTTTCCTTTCTTCTCTTTTTTACATCCCAAGCCAGATCTCAAGTTCTCTGAAGCAACCCTTAATCAAGCTCCCCAAAGGCCTACGACTGCATGCAGCAATTTCTCCCCTGCTCTCAGCACAGATGTTCCGAGTACATTCCATTACACCTACATGCCATTACAGCTAATGGCTTATTCTGATGAAGAAAGCTGCTTTCCGCTCAGTGCGGCAAAGGGGAAAATACCCTCCTGTACAGTTCAATCGCTGCAACAATGAAATGTGGGGGCAGGTGGTACAACAGAACTCTCTAATGTTAATTACATACTGTATTACCCCCAAATTTGGCTGGTCATTAATTATGCTAATTTACCTTCCTGAAAATTAGCACCATCCATGTGAACATTTGAACAGTTTATAGCAAAATGAACTCTGTCATAGTGGCTGGTAAACCTGCACCTTTTGAATCATCCAAAGAAAAGATTTCAGTGGCAGGAGACAACTTCGTTGGGGAGGGAGAGAGGTTTCTGAAGGGCTTTGTAGTCTCCAGGTAGATATCCGAACTCACTATTGAAAGGAATTGACTCATCCAGGAACCTAATAAAAGAAACTGTGGTCATAGTATTTGTATATGGACTGGGCTCATTCCACTTTGCATCTGTTGCTCAGCCTAGTTTCAACTCTCTGGAACAAGATGCCCCTCCCAGGATAAGCTCATCACTTCTAAACTCAGCCCCAACCTGCAAACTCAAGCCTTGACTGACACCACCTTTCTCAGCCTCCTCTCCCCTCTGCTTGGATGGTTGAAGGGCTAAGTACCGAACTCCTCCCAATGCCTTCCTTTATAGAGGGCAAAGACTGAACTTTGCTCATTTCACTTTCCCTTTGTTACAGTCCCTGATTTTAAATCTGCAGAACAAGATGCCCCCTCCTTCTTTCCTGTCTCTTTTTGTGTGTTTTCTTCCCCTTTAGATGGTAAACTCCTTGAGGGCAGGGACTGACTGTCATTCCCTTCCTCAGTTGTATTCCCAGTGCTTATCACAGTGTGTAGCACATAGTAGGCCCTTAATAAATTGCATTGAGTTTTATTATTCTTTTGGTTTCCCTCCCTCCTTATGTTATGAATATTTAAATGTAGAATCATACCAGGCACTTAATAAAGGTGTATTGCATTAAACTGGAGACAATAGGATAAGTGTGCATTGCAACTAAATACAAATCATGTACTTTGTTACTGGATTGGGGGCAGGGAGAGGATGTGACTGAAAGAACAAAATGGAACTATGACAGCATTATCCGAACTTTTAAAGCTGCACAGGGTAGTGATTTTTTTCTATGCATTTTTCATAAAGTCTTGATAAAGAGAGATGTACATTGCCTTCAATTGCTCCTGCATTTATAGATTGCATTTTTTTAAGATTTATTACTCCATCAAAAATTAATGCATCTCTTCTTCCAACTAAATCTCTGATTTTACCATATTGATCAGGGGCTTAATAAAGTGTCTGAATCAGGTTAGACTTGTTTTCCCTATGAATTAAAGAAGTAAAATTTCATTTTTCCCTTGCTGAAATTGATTGGGTTTTCAGAAGTAAACAGACGATCTGCTTGGTATGGAGTGAGCGGTCTCCACTCCCTCCTCGAGGCTGCTGTTTCCTCCTAGCCATCTCCAAGAAGCTATCATCATATTAACATAGATGACAATCTGGCAAGGAGGTGCTGATCAAAGATAAATTTCACACTCACACTTCGCATTTTCTAATTACACCATCTGTGTCAGACTCTTTCGTGGCAATTCTGCCCAATCTGTCAAATGCTGCATGCCTGTGGGAATGCAGAGGAGCTGAGAAAATCGCCTCCATTTCCCCCACCAGCCGATCCATCACCCCCCAATCGGAGCTGGGTGGATATATTAGTCTAATTGGGGCTGGAATGAAGGTTCCAGGTTGCATAGGAGATGAGGTGTTTGGGGGATGCAAGACATGCGATTTGCAATTTGAATCGTATTACGAGGCCTGCCCCGGCTTGTTTCCTTACAGGCTGAGAGCAAGTCATGCATGCAATATCAGTATGTGAGGGGAGGAGGGGGGAAAAAATCACAACATAATGAGAAACAGGAAAGGAATCCCCTAGGTTACCTATCCCATTAGACCCGTATATTGTAGAATGTGCAATGCTAGGTGCCTGCTATTATATTTTTCTTACTATATTTTATTCGTCCTCCATTATAGTCCTACTCAAACGCCTGCCTCACTATGGTATTCAGGTGAGCCTATGCCAACAAAGTGTAAGCTCTGGCAGGACCTACCACCGCTGGAATGATTAGGATCTATCAAGCTAGAAAGACTGTGAGTACAGTTGCGTTGGGTGTACTGTACATCTGTGATTCAGGTACCAAATCAGTGCAGAAAAGATCATCACCACAGAGTTTGTTGCTGGGTGATGAATATTTTAGCCATAGTAATTCACAAAGACAGTCTACTTGGATATCATTCCCAGCCATCCCCAATCATCCTGATCAGTATCATGTCACTGGACCCAGATGGCTCCAGAGGAGAGAATGATGCTGGTGACTTTGCCCAACCCTGCCTCGGTTCCAATTCACCTGCAAGTCAGGGCATCACCTTTGTGATGTCATGCTCCCCTTTGAGAACGACTGACAAAAAGCAACTCAGTTATAAAGAAATTTATCTCTGTACAGATAGAGGGAGTCCATCCACACTACCTACATACATATACACATACATACATATATACATATATACATACATACATACATATGCATACATGCATTCACATAAAATATACTATGCCAGTGAAACTCTTAGTTTAGTTTAGAATAACTAATAATTAGTTATTAGTTATTTACTATGCTAGTGAAACTATTCACTATGCTAGTGAAACCATTGATAAATAAAATATTGCAGGATAATTATTTTATAATGTATTTTTTGAATTACATATTCATATATTGAAGATACATGGATTAATTAGTTGTCTATTCAATGAGGTGGGAATCTTCTCAGACTTTTTCAAAAGCAACTTTTCTCTTTAATGCTATGCTTATCTACAGCAATTCAAGTGGTTCTCTGCTTTATTCTTTGATTTGATTTTCCATTCAGTGCTGGAACCTGCCCTTTGAGATTACCTCCAATTTATCTCATATGTATCTTAGATGTACAATGATTGTTTGTGTGTTGTCTCCTTCATTAGAATGTAAGCCTCTTGAGGCCAGCAAATGTTTTCTTTTTCTTATTTACCTTATATTCTCAGAACTTAACACCATACTTGGCAAGTAGTAGGCACTAAATAAATGTTTGTTGAATTGAACACTGCATTTACCCAAAGAAAAGTTTTAGTTCTCCCCCTAAAAAAGGCATGGTATGATGACTGATGAAAAGTCACTGCTTTGGGTTTCTGTAGATTAACATTTCAAAATATCCTGATGCTCAGAACAGTCAGGAAGGAATCATTAGCAATTGGGTTGACTTCAACTATTTCATTAAGGAAGCATTTCCCATAAATTAAGAGCTCCTCTAAACCCTGGCTCTGTCTTTGAGTTAGATATGGTCCCCAAACATTTTTGTGGTCCTGATGTGAAAGCTTTCAATCATTTTTAATTTTCACATCCCTCTGCACTTCCAGGTTCTGGCTGAGCCTTTCAGCGGAAGTGCCAAAATATCATGAGAACAGCTGTCCCTCTAGGATTTTTGGCTTGACCAGAAGCAGGAAGTGCAGGAAACCTTACAAGAAAGCCCCATTTTTCACACTGGAGATGTCTGGATGGTTGAGATAAGCTCTGAGTTGACTTCCAAATTTCTGGGTGCTCCTCCAAGCCTGTTCTAAATGGGGTGTGAAACATAGCATGCCGACGACAGGGATTGGAAAGTGATCAAAACAAAGTCAAATTGGCAGCAGGGCAAGTCTCCATTTAGTTTCCAGGATGATGGAGGTGAAGCTGGAGCCTTCCCATCCTTAATGCCTTATCTAGGAGACAGCTCTGTGAATACTTGTCCAAAATGTTACTTTTCTTCTTGTAAATATTATACTTTGAGTTGTGGCGTTTTAGTGCACCAGAGAGCACAAAAATAATCTTTACTCTTGAAATATTTATACATAAGAAGCATTACTGAAATAAGAATGCATGATTACTTGGATTAGGTTGCATGGTGGTGACATAATTACTTTATTTTTAGTTGTTAGTGCTTAATGGAAACAAGACATGGAAGTGGGGGAAGTTGTTGTGGTAGAGGCTGTTAACTGTTAAGCAACTGTTACTTATCTCTTGTACCACCCTCTTTCACAGTTGCAGCCTCACCCCCACTCCCAAGTTTACCACTGTCAAGATTTCAGCCATTTTCTTAATTTTACCTTTAGATTTTTAAAAATAAGCTTAAGATATTGAATGCCATGGAGTTTCTTTTGCTGGATTCAATTTAATTCAATTCAACAAACAATGATTAAGAACTAAGATAAAGGCCCTGAATAAGGCACTGGGGATACAAACAGAAAAAAAAAAAGTTAAAAACAGTCCCTTCACTCAATGAGGGATAGGAGGCAGGGATGAGACACAACAGATTTTGCCTCTGGAGTCAGAGAGTCTGAGTTCAGATTCCATCTCTGATATTTGCTACATGCATAACTTTGTACAAGTCACCTAAATTTCCAGGGCATCAGTTTCTTTATCTATAAAATTGATGAAGGGAGGGGAAAGGTTTGGCCTAGATGGCCATTGAGCTACTTTTTATTATCCTAAATATAAAGATTTGTAATAATGTTTTTATCAGCACTCAGTGAATCTTTCATCAAGTCCCAGACTAAAGACTACTTTGAAAATGAAGATTAATGCAGCTAAAGAACGATAAAGCTAGTACTGAATAAGAAATGGAGTCACTACACGTTGGTAATAAAGAGTGGTGACATACACAGACCTTTCATTTTAGAGTCTCAGATTATCAATTTCAATGAACCTGCTATATTTTTCCATTGTATCTCTGCAAACCCTATATTGGACCATGATAACAAAATGATAACATGATAACAAAAAAACCCCTCGAAAAACAAACAAAAAAAAATTAATTGGATCTTGAACCTCAAGGAGAGACATAGTTTTTAGGAATAAGTCTATGGTCTCTCTGTATTCTGTCCTGGTAGGACAGCATCTGAACCTAATGTTAGGTTCTAAGTGTCACAATTTAAGAAAGACAGTGATAGCGACCAGAGTAGAGCAACCAGCCTTGAGTCAATGGCCTATGAGGAAAGATTGAAGAATCTGATGATGTTTAGATGTGAGATGAGTAGACTCAAGGGGAATATGATGCTGTCTTTAAGTATTGGAAGGGTTGTAATGTGGAAAAGGAATCCAATATGAGATGAGTTTTGTTTGGCCCCAAAGCAAGAACTAATATGGATGGTTTGAGAATAGAGGAGAAATGCGTATTTATAGGTAGTAAGGAAACATCCAGTAGTCAGGAAGATTTTAAATACTGGTGAGAAAGTGGGGATGATGGAGAGAGCTATCTCCTGGAGAAGACAGAATAGAATGGAATCATTTGTGTGCATAGGGGAGTTTGCCTTGGCAAGGAGAAGGGCCACCTCTTCATGTGAGATAGAGGAAGAAAGGGATAGTAGAAGACATATGAATGAATGATATGAGATGGGAAGCAGGGAAGAAGGGGAACGCTGCAAATGGCCTCAATTTTTTCAGCAAAACTTTAACTTGATTCCCATTTGGAAAGCAGTCTGAGTCTCATGCTAGGTCTACATTTTAAAGATAAATAACAAGGGGAAAAAAGCTTTCATGTTATGGTCTTCTAAGCTATAGTGATTGTCCAGAATATTTAATCAAAGCTCCAGGGGAAGCATTTCTCCTTTTGCACTGGCCTTGCTTTTCGTTGAAGATGTGTGGTAGGAAAAAAAAAAAGGATAAGGAGCTTCTCTGGCAAGGGAGAATTCATTCATTTCAACCTCTCTGAAGATTTTTGCTTTTGAAATTCCTAGTTATTTATTTTCTATATTCTGATGGGAAGCAGTGATCACTATGGGTCAGCAGGTGCCTATCAAACATAATTCATGCCACACTTATCTCATTTCCTTTTTTGACAGTTACTAGACTGGAAACTATAGTGTAGCATAAATAGTACCAAATTTAAGGTCAGAAAACCTAAGTTCAAATTTCAGGTAATAAAAAGTATTAATTCATGGACCAAGATCAATCTTGAGGGAAGTCTAGTTGAGTGCTGCAGATCCTGTTTTATCATACAGTTTATTAATGGTTGATCAAATTTATCAATTATCAAATTTGTAGATTATGAAGATGACTGGTATGTTGGATGTGAGATAAGTGAGCAAGAGTCAGAGCTTCTGGGCAATTAATACTCAATTTATTAATTAAACTGTCTGGCAATCAACGAATTGATTTTCAGTCGTTTCTCTCAACAACAAAAAAATCCCAAAACACTTTAAATCCTTTTTGAAAAGGGATTTCCCTGGCAAGTGAAACTCAATACTAATTTGCTTTTTGGAAGGGGGAAGGCAGGGCAACTGTGGTTAAGTGACTCATCCAAGGTCACATGGCTACTAAGTGTTAAATGTCTGAGGCTGGATTTGAACTCAGGTCCTCCGGACTACAGGGTCAGTGCTCTATTCACTGTATCACCCAGCTGCCCCTCAGTCCTAATTTGTAGACACGTGGGCTAGAAGTCTTTAGTTCCTCCTGCTGAGAACATAGCTTGGTCATGAGACTCAGCAGCCTCAAACAATCTGGGCAGGGGAAGTCATTTCCATCTGGACCTACCAGTCTCTGGCTGGTTTGCTCTTTCATGAGGTGGGTCACTCTAAACTTAGATAGAAGGGACCAAGGGTAAGGATTCCTTCCTTCAGGATAAGGTTTGCCTAGACTGGATTCCATATGCACTCTAAACAGAAATTAGGTCTCCAAGTTGGGTGGAGTCCTGTCCCAAATTGATGAACATGTGCCTTGAGGGCTAGGAGCAATCTCATCATCCAGCCATGCTTTTCAGAGACTGACTGACCTTTTCAGGAAGAAATAGGGAAAGGGTGGATGACAAATTAATATTTAGTTATTAATGCAATAGTATAATATTAATTTCTCTACGATGACAATCAGAATACAAACAGATAGCCTGAAATGATGGACTAAATAAATTAATATTGAAAATATGAGTCAGTCAGATAGATAGAGTTCTTGGATAGAGTTCTGGATCTGGAGTCAGAGAGATCTGAGTTCATAACTCGTCTAAGACACTTACTATCTATATGACTATGGGCAAGTCACTTAACTTAATTTACCTGACCTATCAATCTCTATCTACTGGGTATTTCTCTACTGCCAATAAGTTACTTAACCTTCTTTGTTTTTTTTTTCATCTTTCTAATTGTAATAATAATATCACCTACCTTCCATGGTTGTTACAAGATAAAATGAAATAAAAATTTAAAATCTCTGTTAGCTATTAATTTGGTCTAGTAGGTGAAGAGTGCTGAGTCTGAAGTAAGGAAGACTCATCTTCATGCGTTCAGATGTAGCCTCACATACTGGCTTTTGTGACCCTGGGCAAGTCATTTAACTCTGTTTGCCTCAGTTTCCTCATTTATAAAATGAACTAAAGAAAGAAATGACAAATAATTCCAGTATATTTTCCAAGAAAACTCCAAATGGGGTAAAAAATGGTCAGATATGACAATAAAAAACCTAATATTATTATTATTAATTTGGGGATGAATGTAAATTTCTCATTTTAGGTTAAAAAATCAAATATATGTAAAGGTAGATATGCTTTTAGGCAACAGATCGTATGAAACATTAAAAGCCTTCTGAAAATTTTAGAAGATTGTCAGCCCAATATAAGTCAAGGATGTGACATAGCATCCAAAAAACTAGTTCTCTCCTCAAGTTTCAATATGGATGGAAATAGACCTTACTCAGACAAGAAACAAAAAGTGTTGCATTTAGTTCTGAGTACCAGGTGTTGGAAAGGGTATTGACAAACTAGAATGTACAGAACAGGTTCAGTGGGATGGTGAAGGGACTTAAAACAATGCCATACAGGGATACATTGAAGGAATTGGTAATATTTAGGTTGGAAAATGGAATTGGTAATGGAGATGGTGGGAGCAAGGGAGATGAGCATGAAGGAATACATCTATTTTGATTGTTACAAAAGAGCATAAAGAACAGACAAATGGAAGTTAGTGACAGACATTTTGGATTGATATAAGAATTTTCAGAATTTTAGAGTGGAAGTTACCTCAGCAGTCATCTAGTCTAGAAAAAGAACTCCCCCATTATACATACTGAACAAGAGATCATCCAGCATCTGTTTAAAGACCTCTAATGAGGAAGAAATTAACTACTTCCTGAAGTTGTTTGGCGATATGCTGGCAAATGTTTAAAGACTGGCTTTCCAAAAACAAAGGTATATACAACATGCACTTACATTTAATTGTTTGATTTACACTTTCTGTATTACTTTATTTCATTTAGACAATAATTGAAACAAGAAATCAAGCCCCAATTTTAAGCATCCAGACTTTGGCCTCCAGTGTGAATAGGTTCTAGCACACTCCTCCCTCTAACCATTCTATTTTTGGCTTGTTAATTATTAGGAAGATTTTTTTCCCCCTGACATCATCTTAATTTGCCTTTTTGTGATTTTTATTATTTGCTATTGGTTCTGTCACCTGAGACCAAGCAGAACAAGTCTTGCCCCCTTCCATATTACAGTCCTTCAAATACTTGAGGACAGCTACCAGGTGTTCCTTGAGTCTTCTCTAAGATGAAAATCCCAGATTCTTCAAATAATTCTAACATGACGTGGTCTCAAGTCACTTTACCATTCTTTTTACTTCACTCTGGATCCTTCCTCGTTTATCAATGACCTTCCTAACACGTTGGGATCAATAGTGAACATATTATTCCAGTGATGAGTAAACCAGGACAAAACATAGTAGAATTATCATCTATTTAGTCCTGAAGACTAAACTATGTTGTCTTCTTAATCTGTAAAATATTTTTAATGTGGTCCAAGACAACATTAGCTTTTTGTGACTTTCATATGACCTTGACTCATAATGAACTTGCAGTCTTTTAAAGACCCCAGATCCTTTTTGGACAAACATGTACCTTTCCCATCTTGGACTTGTGAAGTCAATGGTTAGAAACTACACTTAAGCCTTTATATTTATTACCATTAAAATTATATTCTTTACCCTCATAATCTAGGCAGCTAGGTCATGAAGTAGATAGAAAGCTGGGTTTAGACACTCACTCATTATGTGACCCTGGACTAGTCACTTAACCCTGTTTACCTCAATTTCTCCATCTGTAAAATGATCTGAAAAAGGAAATGACAAGCCACTCTGATATCTTTGCCAAGAAAACCCCAAGTGGGGTCCTGAAGAGTTGGACACTATTGAAACAAGTGAAAAATAAGAACAAAAAAGTCCCCTCATCCTAGTGCTCTAGGGAAGAGGTGTGAAACACAATGTTGAACTGGTGAGAACTACCTAAAACAGATTGAAAAGCAATTGAAAAATATTTACAAAATGAATAAAAATGTGATTTGGTGTTGCTTAGTTATGTCTGACACTTTATGGCCCCATTTGGCAAAGATATTAGAGCAACTTTCCATTTTGTTCTCAGGATTAAGTGACTTCCCCAGGGTCACACAGCTAAAAGAAGTCTGACTCTGGATTTGAACACATGAAGATGAGTCTTCTCTACTCCACACTTGATGTTCTATCCACTGTGCCACCTAGCTGCTCCAAAAATACTTAAGAAAATGTCTAATGTTAACAATGTGGTTTTCCAAGTCAATGTGTGGTTTCAGAGATCTTTGTGAATGGTTTAGTAGTACCCTCTTTTTCTTTGATGTTAATACTACTGCTCTATCCTGTTAAGCTCATTTTGAATCCTGCCTCTCTTTTCCACTGTGTTAGCTTTCCTAGTTTTGTGCTACCTGCAGAACATCTCCTCTATATTTTTATCCAAGTCATTGACACAGATGTTAAAAAAGCCCGGGGACAAGCACAATTCCATTTCAGACCCTTCCACTGATGGCCACAGATATTTCCACTTTTTTTTAAACTAGGGCATTTACTTTTTCATAATGGTAAGAACTCCAGCCCTGTAGTATTCATTAAACTTACCCATATGTGGAACATGTTGCTACAAAGGAAGCAAGTGAAAATGTAGAGATCCTGCCCTTTGGGATCTTACAATCTATAACAGATGACTTGGATGTGGACAAGAACATGGGTGGAGAGATTAACATGGGAACAAGTATATAGTCAACTGAAAAATGACAGAGGAGCTTAAATCATGTGGACTGTCACTTGCTGATTGATCCCACTGCTCACGCAGGTCCAGCTGCCATGACTGAAATACCCCCGTTAGCCTCTCCTTCTTTTTCTCACCCCCTTAGGAATCATCATTGCCCAACAGCTTGGTGCTGACATAAGTCATTTTATCTCTAAAAATGGAAATGTTCTTTCAGCATGCATACGATCCCAGAATTGATTCTGTGGCCTGCATTATCTTAAATCACTTTGGAGCAAAGCTTTTCATCTCTTGTTATATTGGGATATCTTCTTGTTCCTCAGAGTATTTTGTTTAGCCATTATGGGACTCTTTTCCGTGATGGCCATTGGAAAGTTGGAGGGGGAAGGGAGAAAGCTTTCCATAATGCATACCATTTTTTCCTTAATGGATTCAGCAATGAAAATGTGACTGAGGAATTTAGTGCAAAATGGGTGTCATTTTTAGTGTTTCAAAGGAAATCCAAGACCAAAGAAGTTGCATTTTCTCCCTACTCTCTCCCCCCACAACACACAGACACGCACACACACAGAGAGTTTTTAAGTAGGAAGATTTTTCTTTACATTTCAAAGTCTGATCTGGTAGTATCTTATTATGAATTCCTATTTTGGCGTCCTTCCGTTCACCTTATTAAATAATAACATTCTGTATAAAGGATAGAAAATTATATGACATTAAGGCAGTCAGGGAATAAATAGTGTGTAATGTGGATAAAGTAGAAGAAGAATGTATAAAAAAGGTCCATGGGGGAAAATGCCTATCATAATCACACAAAACTCTGAAAGAACAACAAATGTTTCCAAATAATGAAATCAACACAATGACATGAAGATCAAAGGAGCCATTGTCCTCATCCTCATGTTCTTTTCACTTCCCCTCAAAGTGACAAAATTGATCAAAACTATTTATTCTTAATACATAGGTCCCTGGTTTATTAGTATTGCATATGTAAGTATATTATTCTTGGTATGTTGTCCAATTTAACTGAGATTTAGAGTCATAGACAATTTGGAGTTTTAAATCCTGTATACCCCATGTCGTCTTAGTGGCCATTGCCTCTAAAAGATAGCTAGAGCATTTCTAATTTGCTACTTGAAGAAGAGAAAAGAATTAGTGAAGGGGGTTGCACATGTCTATCTTTGGTGTCAAGCTCAGCTAACAGAATCTGTGGCACAACTAGCCTTGAATCCATCATACTTTTCCATTTGGGGGGGGGGGGTCAGAATGTCACATTCTGCATTGTAAATGACATATGCATGCTATATGATTATACTGCCTGTGGATTTATGCATCTGGGTTTCCTATTGCATTACATTTTCTTGGTCTGCTTATTAGGATTACATTTTACATGTCTAATAATACAATTCACCATGTACCAAATATGAAACATCGACACACAGGCGTAGGGAAATGATGCCTAAGTAATTTAACATGATTCAATGAAAGGCAAAAGAATTACCTTAATCACAATGAGATGAGGAGTGGGGTGATGGTTGCTGATTTTTCATTAGTGATTCTCTTCCCCATCCTCCCTCCAAAATGAAAGAAGGGGCTCTGAGTGGCTGGAGAAAACTTGGAAGCATTTTATGCTATGAGAGCATAATCAAACACAACGGCTATGGCAGAATGGGGGGGGGGGCTAATCACAGGTTTATGGGAAATCCAAATACCCCTGGGATGCTTTTCAGCATCCAAACAGAGTTCAGACTCTAAACATCTCACATATTTGGTTGTTTCCATATATCATTTGCCTCTTTATAATTTTTTTTTAAAGAAGCTTAGAAAAAAATTAAAAAATGTGTGACTACAGCGCCATAGAATGGGAGCCAACAGCTCTATGGATGGCTTTTTATCTCATTCCCTTAGTGAAAACAGTTAACTAGGCACTGGTGAGAGATTCTATAACTGCACAACACAAAGCTGGCACCACAGCCAAGTGTGGCATGCCAGATGTGTGAATACATTCTGGAGAGCAGTATCAGCAACTCCGACGGCAAGCCATAGTCATTAATCTAGAGACCTCTGGGAGTTCAGGATAGTGCTGTAAAACCCAGACCCTGCCAAGACTGCATCAGATAAAGCCATCAATGCATTGTAAAAAAGACACAAAACCTATTTCATGGGCTGCACTGATCAAGCAATTACAATCATTGACTACATTAAGCAAAGAAACAGCGGGGTGCCCTATAAAATTGACTGCCAACTTGAATAATCAATAGACTCCATGTAGAGTAAATTAAATAACTGAAAAACTATTTGGAAAAGCTGAAGTTAAAAAGCCAATCAGTAATCCCTCATCCATGGCAAAACAATCCTGCATCCAAAAAAAGAGCCTTTAGTTAGTTTTAATTCTTGTCTTTGGGAAATACTGTAACAGGGAGCCTGGGGTTGGGGGCAGGGGGTGGGGATGCCTTCTTCCTCCTCTTCCATCATTCTCCTTCATAACTGTACATTTAATTTGAATGTTATTTATCATCAATCAATGTGCTTTTCTTGTCATCTGAGGCTGGGCACGCACTCCAGCCAGCAAAGGAGGTTTGAGGGAGAGTCACCATGTTTGAACAAGATGTCTTCAAGGTTTCACAGGGCTCTGGAACAGGTCCTGGGACTTAAAATAAGATATGGCATTTTTTTTCTTAAATAAAATGAATGAATGAAAAAGCACTTAGTAAGGGCTTACTATTTGCCAAACACTGTGCTGAGCATTAGGAATACAAATTTTAAAAGTGAGGTGAAATACAAGGACTATTTGGAAGATTAGTTTATTTCACTTAATGTTTCATAGTCAAAACCTCCAATGGATTTGTGATCTTATCAAGGTGGGCATTCACTCCAGTGATGCTGATCATGACCTAATCATGTCTGCCCAAGGCACTACAGCTCTAGGGGCCCCTGCCAAGCTGGAGGGAATGTACCTCTTTTATAAGCTTCCCTGCTTTCTGACTCTGCTAAAAATGATTTGTAATGAAAAAAAAAATAGAAGCTTAAGGGAAAGCAGCAGAGCTATGTTAAACTCTGCTTCTCGGGATACATACTCCTTCAAAAGCTTGAGCTTCTATGTAATTTTCAGGAAAATAGAAAAAAAAAACCTAGAGATTGAAATTTCACATTTTCCCCATACTAAGCAGTTCTTTTTCTTTGCACCTCTCCCTACCTTCTTCCCACTGCCCCACAAATAAAGTGACCAACTTTGTTCCATGAAATAAACACGGATTCACTCTTGTTTGCTGTTATTAAAATTTGATAGTATCTACCAATGATCTTTTTTTTCTGTCTAGAAGAGAGACTTGTTTACTTGCAACAAATTTCCCATTGAATTTTTTTGTTTGCTTTTTAATACAGGAGAGAACCTGAGGGAAAAGCAAAAAAAAAAAATCTTAGAAAAACAATTTCCCTCTCCCCTACAAAGCCCTTATTTTGCAAGTTTGAGTAGTGATTTGATTTTTCCTTAATATCCTCAGATCTCAAGAGCAGGAATGGATAGTAACAGTATATCTGGGCCTGACATTGAGAGCAGATGAGAGATTAGTAGTGCTAATGTTCTCTTAACATGGAAATTTTTCTTTCAAGGGAAATAATAGAAAGAAAAAAAAATTGAAACCATTACTTCAATGACAATACAGTTTTCTTTCCAGTCAAACCTGTGTCCAAAAACAATATGAAATAGTGATTATATTAAGACACCTACTGCACTGATGAATACATCATTAGGCAGCAATATTGCTGTTCACACTGAATTTAAAATCACCCTGATATTAGGCATGATTTGCATATTAAAGGAAATCACATTAAAGGTGCATGCAATGTGGCATGAGAAATAATTCTTAATGGCGTACAAGTTCTCTGGAGCAAGGCTCCAGAGACAATTTCTAAGCTGAATCTCGGGACTGAAACTGTTGTTGAAACAGCTTTTTGAACCAAAGGACCAAGCCAATCTGACTGATGTTCTTTGGAAGCCTCCTTTTTGTGAGTTATACAGTTTCCTGCAGGAGGTCACAATAAATTAGCTGTCAATAAACAGCTTACTTTTAATAATATTCTGTTTCCTTTCCTGTTTAAAAAAAGGGGGGGGAACAAAACCTTGGAAAATTGTGTGGTTTATGAGCAAACTTTTAGGTTTAAAGGGGAAAAAAAACCTTGCATAGGAAAGCGTAGAAATATGATGAACTAAAAATGATTACATGTCACAATACAATTCTTCAACTTGTCTGCTGATGAGATGATAATTTGTCCATAAAAGCAGGAGGAGGGAGGGGGGAGCACTGGAGAGCACTTGATAAGATGTCTTATTGGAACCTATTGTATTTGCTACTTATTAGATTCTGAACTCAAATAGATCTTGATTGTTGAGAGCTGGGGTATTTAAAAGCTTTAAGATCATCAATTACATTACTCATAATTTCCACATCTGCCTTTTCCTCCACAATTCAGAGAGAGAGAAAGACTATTATAACAGTCTTTTTGCAAGTTGATTACTAGGAGGCTCAGTTACAATGTGCACTTGAAATGCCTTTAAGAATTCAAACTTAACTGCAATTTGCAGCTTTATGGAACGACTCCTACATGGGTAGCTTGGGGTAATAATGGAAATAAAACGAGTGGAGACCTGCCAAATGACCTGGGAGAGATGAAGGACCGTCCCAAAGTCAGGGCCCCTGCCAGGCTACAAGGAACGTGTCTCCTTCTGAAGTTGCCCAGCTTTCCCCTCTGCTAAAAATGAGCTTTTGGGGAGCTAATATGCATTTTGACTTAAACAAAATAATAATTAAAATTGTCATTATGTAATTGAACAGCAGTTTGGTTATGTTTATGCTGGGTAGAAACAGGCTGTGGGGACTGGGAGCCTGGAGAATTCCTGCTGTCAAAATGTTGCCAAGGCAGCACTATTTTTCAGAAATACCTTGTTGTTTTTTAACTCCTGATGGGGAGGTCTTGTCTCAGGCACAGCTATCTGCATCTCCTCATTTGTAGTATGTAGCAGATTATAGAGGCCTTAACAATTTTTTTTTCTTGTACTGACTGATGCTCTTTCCACCAAAGGACTGAAATATTTTTATGGATATTGGCTTTTTTCCCTTCCCATGTAAGTCGAGAGCAAAGGCAAGTGAAGTGACTCTCAAAATTAGAAGGACCTGACATGAGCCATAAGGTTTCCCTTTTACTAGGCTGCACAAATGTTGGGCATTTAAATAAAGAGGCAGATTTGCACAAGAAAGAAAGGTGACTCAGAGGTAAAAGGCAGACCTTTTAGAAGTTGAAATGGGAATCTTTGGAGAGGGTGAAGGGAAGACACTAACCCTTTAGATTCCAGAAAGGATTCCTTCTGAGGACAAATGGAATGTTTGTAATTTTCCCCTTGCCAGTGCTTCTCAGTAACACTTTTCAATGTGTAAATCTTGTTTTCACAGTCTGCAAATAACGTTGATAGTAGGTACTGCCTGAGGAAATCTAAGAATCCATCCCACAGAAAAGAAAGCCCATTCCATTTGGACAGCTCCTCGGGCATTTCTAGTTTATCATTTAGTCCATTAACAAGCCATTATTAATAATGATGATAATAATTCATAACAATAATGATAACAATAATAATGGATGGCCTAATGAAGAGAGCTGGTCTTGGAGCTTGGCAGACCTGGGTAGACCTGGGTTCAAGTCCTATCTCTGCCACATGCTAGCTGTGGAACCCTGGGCAGAACATAACCTCTCAGTACACTAAGCAGCTCACTAAGACTAGATTTCAGAAAAGGTGCCAACCTGCATCAATGGAGGGAATTTCTTCATTTGGGAGTTCCCTATATCAATGAAATCACAAGTCCAATCCCTATTCTTTTTCTGTCACAATAAAAGCTTATAATAAGTGTCTACAATGTAGCAGGCACTGTGCCAGGCACTGGGCATATAAAAGCAAAAGTGAAATAAATGTTTGCTGCCCTTAAGGAACTTGTATTTAAATAGGGGAGACACAATGTACATATACACACGCATGTATAAATATATACATACACACAGAAGATAAACAAAATAAATAAAAGTGTTTTGGGAGGGGAGGGAAAGGAAGAAAGCTGATAAAGGGATTGGGAAATTCATGCAGAAAGTGGTTCTTAAGTTGTCTTGATGGAGATCCTAGAAAGGAATTCATGCTGGGAGTGGGAGACATCAAAACACAGGTAGAGATATCAGGGAAGGCAAGGCTTTGTACTGAGTATTTTACCTATTCAGGGTATTCCAAACATTGAAAAAAAAATCAAGAGGAGAACAAAAAACACCCCAAGATTGTAATGAAAGCCCTATCTTTTCCAACAAGAATCTTGGCGAATATCTGTATAGCATCTTTCATAGTGAATGATTCTTCCTCAACATAGAAGTAAGACAAAATAATTGACATCTCCTCAGCTACAGGAAAAATCATTTACAGGTCCCAAGACAGTATTAACATGTTCAGAAATATATGGGGTATGTGTTTGAACTGCTCACTGACATAACCTAAAGTATTCTCAATACTTCTCATACAGCAAGTTATCTCTAAAATATATTTCATTACACACATCATTTCTGGATTATTCATCATTATCTCGAACACCAATAATAGTCATTCCGGAATGGACACATGCTAAGGGAGGAATGACAATCTTCGAAAGCAAAGTGCTCTCTCCTTAAACCAGGTGTATATCCTAGATACTAGTGGCCCAAGCTGGTGCTAAAAATGCCCCCAAGTTACAGCTGCATAAATAGCTCCTTTTTCTTGTAGGCTGAAAGAAGACACCTCCTGGGAAGCCTACAAAGTGCAGTGGTTGACTTTTGGCAATAAGTCTGTGGAAAAGGACACCTTGTCATATAGGGATGGCAAAGCTAACCTTAAACAACCCAGCTGAGATAGGTCAAAGGAATCTATTAGTCTACCACAATATGCTTTTGACTTCCCAAAACTCTTCCCAGCTGTTCACAGTGCACAAGAGCACACCTCCCTCATTGTGTTATCTGGCACAATACAAATAAGGCCAAGGGCTGCTGAAAAGTTCAGACTATGGGTGGTCTCTTGAGCTGTTTCTTCTGCTTGCAGCCCTGTTTGCTCCTCTCCTCCCACTAGGGATTAGGAGTGGAAAGCACTCAATGCATTCAGAATATGGCTTGAGGTTCAAAGGGCTAATGAATCACTGGGATACTACTAACCTCTTACAGGGGCGGGCTAAGTCCAATCCCAAGAACACAGTAGGTGAGGGAAATGGTCTTCTATCTCTAGGAGGCAATCAAATCTGTACACGTGCAGTGTCATCTGATAAGAAAATAGTACAGTTATCCCTTCCACATCGAGATTTTCCCCACTAGGGTTCTGATAAATTCTGGTTGGCATAAGAAATTAAATGGGGTGTTTTGTGAAAGCCGTAGACAATGTGAGAAGTCCAGATGACACAGAGCTTATGATCAAATACTTAACCAAATTTTAAAATAAGGTCCTGTAAACATCCCATAAAAGAAAAGAAAATGAAAAAAAAATTCAGACTTCTACAAAAGAATGACCAAAGGATTTTACACAGATTTTCCAGATTGCGGGAGCGGGGTGCCCCTAGCCCCTGAGATGAGAAAGGAAGAGATGTTTTTTTTGTTTGAGGGAACTTCCTCCACTACAATGCCTTGCTTTCCCTGATATCTCTACCAGTGTTTCGATGTCTCCCACTCCCAGAATGAATTCCTTTCTTGGATCTCCTTCAAGACAACTCAAGAACCACTTTCTGCATGAATTTCCTGATTCCTTTATCCACCTTTGCAACTTAACTGCAGTATAAAAAACTGAGCAAGGTAAAAGGGCTGAGAGACTTGGAGGGGCAGAAAGTCCATCAAACTGTTTACAGCTTCATGGTGTATCTACTACTGCAGAACTAGTTTGTAAGGTAGAAATGCTATGTCCAAGAAATTCTGAGTGGTTTCAGTGAAGTGATTGAGTGATCTTAAATCTCTTATAAACTGTCACTGTCTACATTTCCGATCTGTTTGTGTTAGATTGTTGTCTAGAGCATGGAGACATTAAGTGACTAGTTCAGGTGGCCAGTATGTGTTGGAGACAGACCTTGAAGTCAGGTCTTCCCAGCTCAGAAGTCAGCTTTATCCACTACTGCATTGTGCTGTCTCAGTAAAATAATAGTGTGGGACATAAAGAGGATACTAAGATGGGGTGATGGAAAGAAGATGGGAGGGGACTAGCCTGACCAATTCCCAGTTGCCAGGGAAGCCTTTGTCCCTGTTTCATCTTGACACCTTGCCCAGGTTTTGCATTGTCTGTCACTTTCTACCCCATTAACATATACAGTACTCAGCCCATTAACTGTCCCAACAGAGGGTGTGCTGATTAGTCACTAATTAACCATTTTGGCCAGAAATCTGTGGTAGGACATGCTCCTCCAGTTTAGCTATTAATAAACTACCTGGTCATATCCACATGCACTATCTTACTCCATTCAAAAGTATTTGGGTTATAGATGATAGAAAAAAAAACCCCAACAATCCTTTAAGACATGGTGTTCCATTATGGCTACAGTGTGAGGCTCTGAGTCAAGGAGGTCTGGCTGGGACTCTTTCCTCAGATTTAATAGCTGGGCAACCTTGTGCAGGTGATTTTCTCTCTCTGATCCTCAGTTCCTTGGTCTGCAAAATGGGGAGAGGGGGGTAATTATAACACCTAACTTAAAGAGGGTTATGAGGAAGGATAAAATGAGATAATGATTTGAGTCAGTTTTTATTTCTATTCTTTTTTTTAAACTTAGCCCTAAATGTCTCTATTATAAAAACACAATTTGTACATTTCTCAAACTTTCTCTCATTCATTCCTTATCTCTTTGTCTCTGTTTTTCTCCCTGTCTTTCCTCCCTGTCTCTCCTGTCTTCTGTCTTTCTGTCTCTTTCTCTTTGTCCTTGCCTCTTTTTGTTCTGTCCCTGTCCTTGTTTCTTCTCTCTCTCTGTCTCTCTCTGTCTCTCTCTCTGTCTCTCTCTCTCTGTCTCTCTCTCTCTCTCTCTGTCTCTCTCTGTCTCTGTCTCTGTCTCTCTCTCTCTCTCTCTCCTTTCTTTTTCTCTCTTCTCTCTGTCTTTGTCTCTCCCTGTCTCTCTACCTCTCTCATCTCTAACTACATGTTTCTTTTATGCTGCTACTGAATCAATAGGCAGCTGCATGGACCAAAGCAAGTACCTCATCACCTCATTCTGAAATGGCTGTGGATAATACAAATATTGAATTTTGCAGAAGTGGCAGATAAGTGGTTAGCCCTGCACAGTGTTGGGGGGAAGTGGGTTTAAGAGCAAAGTTTAAAAGGTAGAAAAGATGTGTATCTAGCACTCAAGAAAGGAAAACATGGATTTCAGGGAAAGGAAGAAAAAGCAAGAATGGGAGAAGAAGGAATATAAGACCTGTCACAAAGTTCCCCTTAAGACAACCAGATCTGAAACATGGACATAAGCTATTTAAGTTCACTAAATCACTTCTGTGAGACTACTCAACATTCCTTGGACATAGTTAGCATTTCTACCTCACAAGCCTGGCATGTACTAGCAGGAACAACACCATGGAAGTGGAAAAAGGATGAGGGACTTTCTGTCACCAGAGCCTCCTCCTTTAGCACTGCTTGCCCCCCCCCAAATGAATAGAATAAAATTCCTAAATAGTGGGCTTAATACTCCCCCTATTTTGGGGGAGACAGTCAAAGCTTGTCATAACCTCTACACTTTTTTTTAAAAACCTTTACAGTGTTCTTACATTTTTCCTATTTCCATTTACTCTGTAATAAAACTTATTGTTTTTCATACATGATACATCATTTCCAATCTCCATGACATTGCTTTACCCCATTCCTAGAATTAAATAGAAAAGGGAAGGCAACACCATTTTGTCTAGAATTTGGTTGACATTTCAGAGTTAAGATACCCAGTGACTTCCCAGTGCCTGCCAAATAAAAGTCAAACACTTATCTGTTGAAGGCCTCTCTTCAACCTGTATTTACTCTGTCATTCCAGGTGTTCCATAGACTGTCATTAATCTAACCTTCTATTTTTTTCTTCAATACTTTAGCCCCTTAATACGCTACTGCAACTTTCTCATTATACTGCTCATTACATTTTGCAGTGTCCTCTCTTTTTTACCATGTGTATTTTCTTTGTTTTTTTCCCATACCTGGACTGCTTTCCCTTCTCATTACCATCTACTGACTTTGCTGACTTCCTTTAAATCCTAGTTAAAATCCCACCTTTTACAGGAGACCTTTCCAATTCCCTCTTAATTCCATTGCCTTCTCTCTATTAATTATTTCCTGTTTATCCTATACATAGCTTGCTTTGTATATATTTATTTGTGGGTTTTCTCCTGGAGGAACTATCTCTTGCCTCTTTTTGCACCCCTTGCATTTAGTCTGTGTAGGAGGCCCATAGTAGGACCTTAATAGATGTTTATTGATTGATCAATTGAAATCTTTCAAAACCCATCTGAAATGTGAACTACTTCATGGACACCTTCTCTCATCATCACAGCTGTAAGAGATCTCATCCTTTCAGTATTCTCCCAACTCTTTGTACTGTTCCTGTGGGAGAGGACCTCAGAGGCCATCTAGTACAACTTTGTCATTTTACAGATGGAGAGACTGAGGCCCACAGTAATGTGTTAAATAATTTGTCCATGATCATGGAGATAACAAGCAGCACTAATTATTGGCAAGAGTAATGGCTCTGAAATTAGAGGACTTGGATTCAAATCTTGTTTCTGCCATTGGGCAACCTTGCCTTGCCTTGCCAACCTTGGGCAAGTTGCTTAACCCCCTGAGTCTTATACTCCTCAATTACAGAATGAGAGTGCCAGGCTTGATGAACTCTTAAGGTCCATATTGGCTCTTCACCCTTCATCTTATGATCCTATATGCATATTCTAGTTATTTGCATAGGAGAACAGGAATTGTTTCTGTCTTTATTTGTATTTGTAGTCCTTATCTCAGCTCACTCTTGGACATATATGATACCCTAGCCCCTCTAGATAGTTTGGCTCAGTACTACACCTGCTATCTTAAATAAAGTTTTCTTTAAATGAGAAGAGGAGGGAGGTGGAGAGAAATGAAGAGAATGGAGACAAATATATTATTGTTCTCAATGTAGAAGAAAATTAAATAGAAAAGGGAAGGCAACACCATTTTATCTAGAATTTGGTTGACCTTCCAGAGTTGTGATACCCAGTGACTTTCCAGTGCCTGTCACTTCCCTACGATGGTGATCAACTCAAGGACAGGCACCATGTCTTCTTCTTCATCATTGTATATTCTTGAGTGCCGTGTGCAGTGTCTTGGATATAGAAAATACGGAGTAATTTTTTTAGTATTGAATTTAAATGAATTGCAAGATAGAAAGCTTAGGTAAAACTGGGATTCTTGAAATCTGTCTTCATATAGAAGTAGAGAAGAGGAGGGAAGAGAAGAAATAGAAATACATTCCTTTTATAAAGATAAATACAGCTGGGCTGTTCCACATAGGGTCAATGTCTTTTGAAATCTAAGAAAAGAGTTATAAAAGATAAAATCTAATGAAATGAAACATATATTCTGGCTCATTGTATTCTGGTGGCAGCTGGCACTTGAAAAATTCTAAGGTGCCTGAGAGAAACAACTATTTCTTTTGAATATTTACGTATGAGACAATTAGCTGAATCACCGAAATAAACTGAGCTGCACAAGTGAACAGCCATAAAACCCGCCCCCAAACAAAAACCCCAGCCCTCTGTACCCCTTGGTGCCCAAGGCAATAGGCAGCTAATGGATATTATAAATGCATCCATTCCTCATTTCCAGTCTCGCCTCTGTCTACATCTGAGGGTTGGACGAGATGTTCTCCAAGGCCCCTTCTGGCTCTAAGGTTATATGGTTCTATGATCAGAAGCACCCTGTTTGCTACGCCCCAATAGACAGGCTTCCCACATGCTTTTTCTGAGGCGAGAGTGTCTGGGCCTGGCCTTGAAGGTTTGTTTTCCCCTTGTTTTTTGGTATTTATTTGTGAAGAGCCTTAGAGTTTTCAAAGCCCTTTCCAGTATAGGCTTACATTTGACTGTCAGGAAAACTCCTTAAGGGAGGTAGGCCAAACATTATCATCCACACTACAGATAAGGAAACAGGAGGTCAGTAAAGCTAGATAGCTTTCCTGTCCAAGGTCTTATGTCTAAAGCGGCTAACAAGCCATGCTGTATATACTAAAATCTTAGAAAACTAAAATGTTAGCATTAGAAGAGAACTTTGTGACCATCTTGTCCAAAGATCTTTAATCTTTTTTTGTTTTTCTGTTGAAGCCTGTGGACCTCTTCTCTGAATACTGTTTTTAAATTCTCAAAATGAGATATATAGGTTTACAAAGGAAATCTATTATATTGAAGTATAACTATAAAAATGTCTAAAAAACTCACAGAGTCCCTGAAATCCATCCTTGGTGCCCATGTACTCTTAAATTAAGAGCTAGCTCAATTTTGATCTAGTTTAATCTCACATTTTAAGGATGAGGCTTGGCAAAATTAGGTCATTTAACTAAAGTCTCATGGCTAATAAGTGGCTGGAACCCAGGTCCATAGACTTCTAAATACTTATTCCATTATGTCACCCCTAGTTTTTTATTACAGTTGCATATAATATGAAACATCATATCTTTCAGAGGCCCTTCAAATTTTTCTTTTAAAAAAAGACAATGGTTGTCAAGTTTTGGCTTAACCAAACTTGTTTGGCTACAAAAGACAATGACTGTCAAGTTTTAAACCATAATAAAAACCATAGGATGAAGTTATATAAAGACAGGGTTTCCTTTGAAAACAGATGAAAAGACCCGTTTCCAGGGTCATAATATGTATGCCGAAAGACAAGGACATTGTCATGGAGTAGCTAAGAAACTAGAATGGGTTTTCTCTCTTTCCTAGTGGCATAGGGAAGGGACCAATTACCCCCAAACTTCCTCAGACTTTTCTGATTAAAAGAAAAGACAGAAACATGCCTAGCTTATTTCTTAGCCTATACCACACTCTGGACATGTGTAACTCCTTTGACCTGTAAAATGCTGCCAGAAGCGCGCTGTTGATTTTTTGTTGTAACAAAAGCCAAAGTTACTGGATGTCATAGCCTAATTCCACTAGATAAGCTCTTTCTAGTTCATATTTATTTATTGAGGGTGGGAGATTATAATCTAATAGCCTCTTGAAGTTTTCTTACAACAGAGAACTTATACCTACTGAAGCTGCCACCTCACCAAGAGCCTGCAGTTTGGGGTCTTGGGGCTGCTTTGCTAAAGCCTGAAGAGACTGTAAATCAATCACACAATAAGCATTTATTATGTACCTACTGTATGCCAGGAACTATCCTACGATCTAGGGATACCCCCACAAAGTAATAATTCCTATTGGAAAGACCTTATAGTCTAATGGGAGAGACAAGTATAGATAACACACACATATTCATGCTAATATATACCCTTATATTAGAAACATAAATATAATGTTCATAAATGTAAATATATTCAAAGTAGGTAAATACAAGGAAGTTTGGGAGGGAGGGCCTTAGCAAATTGGAGCGATCAAAATAGGCTTGATGCAGAAGATGGTGCCCGAGTTTCAGGCTCACTCAGGGACTCTGGAGCAGATGCAAGGAGGCAGAAGATTGCAGATGTGGGGAATGGAGAGTAAAAAGGGGCTGTCAGGACTAGCATCGTCTTTATCTTGCCTTAGACCCTCTGCCACTGCTACTTTCAGACCTTCAAAAGCTCAGTCTTAGGCAGAATAACAACTAGGACATGATGTCTGTGTTTTGTCCCCAGGCACTGGAATTTTGAAGGTCCAAAATTTTAAGTGATTTTTCCAAGATTATATAATTTGGAAATTGACTATATTCTGACAGCAGTGTTATTCCTTTAGCAGCATGGAAACTCGTCATCCAGCATAATTAATCAAAGTAAGAAGCTAATAGATGGTGTGTTTTCTCACACATACTCTCTATCCTGCCCACTCCCAGGGGTAAAAAAACCAGGTGAACTCCTTCTCTGCCTGACACTGTCCTGTTCCTCCCCAGGCAGGTCACTCAACACTGACCTTGGGCTAGTCTAAGCTCTTCTCCAGGTGATCACTGACAGAGCCTTCTCTACACACAATTGACTTGAAGGTATTTTTCATGTTGCTTGTCCTGAATGACCTGATTACTAGTTACAGCTCTGGCTTTGGGGTAGTGATTACTTTTAACTCTTTGTTCATTGCATTGTTCCCTACCACTTCTGCTCCAAGTGCACAAATGCGATAGACTGGCATGGCCATTTGACAGGCCTCTGCAACTTAATGTTTGTGCCTGGAATAAAATAATATAAGTCCAAGATTCTTTCTACTAAGAAGCATTTTTCCCCTCTCACACTCTCCACTCTACTCCCTTCTGCTCAAAATAACAATTTCTTCAAAGTGCCACAGCTTTCAAATCAAAATGATTTCATCTTCAATTGCACATTAAAAAGTTAGCCACTGTGATCAGGTGCTATCTGAAGGAAAGCCAAAAGGAGACCTAGCTCCTTCAAATGCAGTTGCTATACTTTCCAAGTCTTCCTGTTCTTTCCCTATTAAATCTAGTGGACCCTTGTTCTATGATGGTAATGGAGTTGAACTCCCCAGGGGAAAGATACTTTATCAATATAATGCATACATATCTTTATGCATTCATAACAGTTACTAACCAGCCTTTGTGAGAGGCAAGCCTAAGGGAAGAGACCTAGGAGACAGTCACCTACAATTCCAAAGAGGAAGAGAAATTTTTTTAGCAGCCAAGCACACTAGATAAAATGCTAGTCAATGGAATTTTGAAGTCATTTCCTATTTTTTAGAGTGGCAATATTATTGGTCTCAAATTTAAGACTCAACTTCTTTCTGCATTATTTTTTCTTCACTTTAACTCCAATGAGACATTGTAAGCCTCTCTCTCTCTCTTTCTCTCTTACCCTTTGCAAATGTATACTGAAGGGGATGCAGGCTTCTCCCTGACCCCTATAAAGAAAGCAAGAACATTCCAGAGAAGACAACATGCCCAGAAACACTATAACAAAAGGCTGTGCGTCTCCCACCCACTGGAGTGATCATGCTATTCATTAGCAATCATAATTGTATTTCCTACAAGTCAGACTATAAAATATCAGTGTCAGATGGGGTTTTTAGCAGAAACTACAGGAGAGCATATTAATTTTAGATGAGTGAGTTTGAGGTCACCTCCTTTTCCGATGAGAAATGAGGTAGGGGCTGAGTCTAGTTCAGATGGGTTTTGAGCAATAGAGCTCCTGACCTGATGGGATGTGCAATAGATCTTCAAAATTCACTGGTGGTCTGATTTCGCTTGTCCTCAAGGATAGTCATTAGCCTGAGCTCACAGTATTGGAATTTGGTTTGGAGGAGAGAGCAAAGTTTCCCTGCAGTAATTGCTTCCATCTGCAGCTTGTGTTCCTGCAATAAAATTTCTAAAAATCTCCAAACCCTGAATGCCCCCTCCTGACTGGTCTCCCTAGGCACTGAGGTTTCACCTGCATTTCATCTGGGTGGGATTCAGCCTTGCAGCTGGCGGCAGTTTGGACTAGGGCTTGAGATGAGAAGGGGGGATGGTGCAGAGAATACTTTCTACATGAATTTCAATGGCAAATTGAACACATACTTATCCTGGGACCTATAGGAATGATTATTTCTATGAGTTCCCATGACTATGTTCCTATGTCCCATCCACTGACATCTCATTCCACAAATAGAATGCTTTTGGGGAGAAGATACTCAGAAGAGGGGTTGGGGCGGTATTCTCTCCTTTAAAATGTGATGCGTTAAAGCTTAGACTTAGAGGATCATAGATACAGAGTTTGAAGGGACTTAGAGGTCAATCTAGTCCAACCCCCTCATTTCAAGAGAGGTTAAGTCAATCAATCAACCTATGAACTTAGTAAATGTCTTCTACTATGTGCCAGGCACTGCGCTAAGTGCTAAAGGTTAAATGATAAAGTCATGCAGGTAATAAGAGGCAGAATGGTGAATTAAGTGCATGGTAGCTAGGCAGGTAGGTGGCTCAGTGGGTAGGGTACTTTAGTCACTTAATCTCTGTTTGCCTTGATCCCCTGGAGAAAAAAGTTGGCAAATCACTCCTCTGTCTTTACCAGGAAAACTCCATGGACAGTCTGGTCCATGGGGTTACCAAGAGTTGGCACAACAACAAAACATTTAACCTCAGATTCAGAACTCTTTCCATTGGTCCACTTCCCATATAAGAAGAGCCCAACAGGTCTTCATGACCATTAAAAGTAGAAAAGATAAAGGAAAATAATTCCACAAAGGGGCCTCAAATCATGAGTATCAATGCAGAAACTCCCTCTATCACCAAAAGCAACCTATCTGAAACTTACTGGAGAAATCTTAGAGAGCCCAAGTGACTAGACTCTGCTCACACAGCTACTAAATAGTGAAAGGTGAGATTTGAACCTACCTTCCCAACACCAGGTCTAGCATGCTATTCACCACCTCCACACTGATTGGTAAGTATAATTTATAACAATGCTTTGGTTGCTACTGCTACTTTTCCAGTTGGTCTGAAGATGAATGGCAGCTGCCTGAATAATCCTCACTAGGTATGACCATTCTTGCCACCTCCCTACATATGATTTATGTTGTTTTGCCCTTGAGTCTGCCTTGGCAGTTTTATCTCACTGAGGTATAACCAAATAAGGTCATAGGATCATATATTTAGAGCTGGAATGAATCTACTTCAGAGGTCATGGAACTGAATTGCTCATTATGTGGATTATAACCATTATATATATTATATATTATATAACTGTTATATGGATTTAAACCAAGACACAGAGAATGTAAGTGACCCAGGGTCACATGGCCAGTGTGACTTGATCTGGAATTTGAGCACATCCATTATCACAATGCCTCCGAAATGCAGATATTGACCTGTTCTTGTCTCCAAAAGGGAGGCAGATCCACTTCTCTGGGAATTCACTGACTCAGGGTTTCAATCCTGAGATGACCTTTGTATCTGAAGATGCTAAATCTGTGACCTTTCACTTTGTCAAAGACTGAGAGTGACTGGTGCCATGGAAGGATCCAGCTGCCAGAGGATCATTTATAGTTTTTATCCTTTTGTGGGGTAGCTAACTCCAACTAATAACCAATCAGTCAATAATCATTTATGAAGTGCCTACTGTATGCCACGAGCTACGTGAAGCCCTGTGAATACAAAGAAAGGCAAAAGACATTCCCTGCCGAGGAACTTATATTCTACGGAGAAGGAGGGAAATAATTATGTACAAGCTACATACAGGAAAATAGGAAATAACCCACAGAGGGAAGGCACTAGAATTAGGAGGGATTGGGAAAGGGGAAAGAGGAATTGTAGAAGGTGGAACTTGAGGGAAGCCAGGGAAACCAGGACACAAATGAGGAGGGGTCTGATCCCAGGAATAGGAACAGCAAGAGAATATGCCTGAAGAGCATAGCACTTAAAAATTTCAAGAGACATAGTTTCTGGGTAATTAATCATTTTATAAATAATGTTAGCATTTTAGTAATAAAAGTGGTCAGTGACACACTTGAATGCCAATGACCTCTCATGGTGGTGGGCTTACAGTTTATGTGCCCTTGGAAGAGTAAATATTCCTGAAGGTGGAGATCAGCTCTGATCAGTTAACAATTAGTAAGAGAAGAAATGTTACAATGAGAGATGGGCTATATTACAATGAGAATCTTGGGGTACATAGCACTGAGCACCCAAATCTTGGTCAAAGAGATTTATCAATTTCCATATCACCCATATGACAAAAGGGAGAATCCATATTTTCCCAGATCTGTCTGTGTAAACACAAAAAGCAGGAATCTACCCATTCACTTAAACTTAGAATTTCTTTTGCTGTCTGATTAGACCTTACCCTGGGCAAGTCTGAGAAAGATTTCCCACATTGGTTTTATTTTTGGAGGAAGAAGTAGAAAAGGGGGAAAACCTTGGTTCTGATTCAATAATTAGTTATTAAATACAAGAGAGAAATATCTCTCTTAACCAAAACTACTAATTTCAGTATGTTATTTAGACCTGATTTAATGTCTAGTATCCCTTTACTGATTTGTATAAACTTATGCTATGTATATTTTATTCACGTAAATAGCTTGCATTATGGATTGATTTGTTTTGTTACAATCCTGTTCTGTTAAGAAGGTGAAGAATGCCAATCTAGGCTGTCAATTTTACTTGTCTCCTTTGAGGAATGTTTATGTCTCAACTATACAGTCAAAGATTAGGAAGAAACACTAGAGTGCTTTCAGTCTCTTGTTGGCTACTTAAGGTAGACTGTAAAGACCCTAAGAGAGGTATGTATATGGAGAGGTCATAAATATATGAACAGATATTGGAGAAACTGAAGACTGATGTCACTAAAGCTGTTTTGGAAGAAAGGCATCAAAGAGGTCATTGAATCCAGTGTTTTCAGACTCAAATAGAAACAAATTCCTTGGGCAGCACATAAACTTAGAAAACTACAAATTAACATAATCTATATTGTGTTGTGTTTTTATTTTGTGAAACACTTCCCAATTACATTTTAATCTGGTTCAGGCTGCAGTTGGTGGGAAAGGGAGTTACTTGCTGCTTGTAGTCTGAGGGCTGTAAGTTTGACACCTTTGAACTATGCCTTGCTTTAGGCAGAACTATTTTTATTTTTAAATCACTTAAGATATATACTTGTCACATTTCTACTAATGTACCTCTGGGGTCAAGCGCTCTCTCAGTAACTCCTTTAGAAACAGAAAAGATGCCTAAATGACCTGCGTGCCTCACTTCCATCTCTGATTTAATTGTCATGATTATGAATGAAAAAATGTTTGTTATGGGTTTACAATTTGCCAAGTCGTCTGTGAAAACAGTCCTCACCCCCAAAGCAAATTGTAACAGGAAGGGTCTACTATACACATAGGAGAGTGGGGGGGGGGTGGAAGGGCAGTTTTAGGGATGGATAAGTAGACTTTGCCACCAGCTACTTTTTTTCCCTACCCCTCCTCCCTTTGGTAAGGTTTCGCCAGATCATCCGCTTTGAGGAAAGGCCCAGTTTAGCCGTGCTTCATTCTGGGAGCTGGGAGAGCACCTCCGCTCGCCACCCCCAACGACTACATCTTTTCATCTCTTTTATGAGTCGCCTTGCCCTGTAAAAATATAAGTTTCTTGAGGGCAGGGGCTGTCTTTATTCTTATTATTTTCTTGTATTGGCATCCTCAGGGCTTAACGCTCTTTTTTTTGTCTTTTTTTTCTGGAGGGGGGGCAGGGCAGTTGTGCTTAAGTGACTCGCTCAAGACTACACAACTAGTAAGTGTTGAATCTGTGGTTGGATTTGAACTTGGTCCTCTTGACCCCGAGGCCAGTGCTCTTAGTCACTGCACCATCTAGCTGCCCCAACACTTTCTTTCCTGGTACATAGTGCATTCTTAATAAATCTCGCTGACTGCTGAGTGGGATTACAGAGAAGTGAATCAATACTTCTTCCAGGAACTATGGCAGAGCTCATTTGACCTGGGTTCCAGACTAGAAAGAGGTGGGGGGAGAGAAAGTGAGGAGGAAGGGCAACTTAGCAGCTAGTGAGATGGCCAGAGAATGAAGAAAAGTGTCTAGAGCCAGTTTTAGATGTAAAAGGACTAAGGTAGGGGTTGAGAACCTGCAGCCTCAAGGCCACACGTGGCTCTCTGGGGCCTTGAGTGTGGCCCTTTGACTGAATCCAAACTTCACAGAAGAAATCCCCTTAATAAAGTATTTGGTCTGTAAAACTTGGACTCAGTCAAAAAAAAAACCACACCCAAGAGCCTAAAAGGCCACAGGTTCCCCACTCCTGGACCAAAGTGACCCACCTATCAATCAACAGTCACTTCCCAGGACTGGAGTTCCATGCCTGAAGAGGTGGGAACAAGATGAACGGTAATATGTCAGTATCATTTTTTTAAAATAAGCTTAGGCTTCACCAGGCTTGTTCTCTCAGGATCTTTTTAAATTTTTTTCTAAGCAACTTTTTAAATTTTTTTCTGAGCAGATTTTTTTGACAATCTTCGTAGGACCTATGTCTAAGTAGAGATGAAACACATTTGTTTTCCTTCTTTTTTGCCCATTTCTCTAAACTCCCCAAAGCATTTGATTTAGCACATGGACTCTTAATGGAAAAGAGAGGTTTTCCAAGGTACTTTTATTTTGTAGATCCCAAATTTTGATTTGTGGGCTTGACTCTAGGGACGTGTTCTGTTTATTCATCATTGGACACAATTCCCAGCTTCCAAATTAAAAATGAAAAGAAAAGGAGGGGAAGGAAAAAGAAAACCTCCACACGGCTTCTCAGGACAGCTCCAAAAACTTCTTGGAAATTAATATTGTTCTTAAAACACATTTTGTCAAGTTAAGCTTAAGTGAAACAGAACATAAGGATTAAACATTCATTAAAAAACACACATGGGTTGAGAAATGACAAGAAATGTGTTTGGCAAAATCCATTGGGGATTTTCCAAAACCAAAACATTAAAAAAAAGTGTTTAGTCATTTGCCAAATCTAGAACATGACCATATTCCTCCATTCTTAGCAGTAACATTCTTTGGAATGTTCCTTTCTCATGAGTATTAAAAATCATTCAATTCAATTAAACAAATATTTATTGAACATCTATTACATGCAAGGCACCATGCTACATGCTGGGTAGACAAAGACCTTATGGGGGATAGATGTGGGCAGGGATGGAATAAAACATGTACACAGATAAGTAAAAACAACATAATCTAAGTAGAAAGAGAACATTAGCAACTGGGAGAATAAGGGAAAGGGTTTATAGAGGAGATGGCACCTTGAAGAACTATATGGAGTAAGAGAAGTATGGATAGGGGGCAAAGAATGGGGGATGGCTTGCATGAATTCATGGAGGCAGAAATAGAATGCCAAGTCTGAGAAATATCTAGTAGGCTGGGAATGTAGAATGCCAGAATAAATAGACTACTGTTTATGGATATTCATTATGCCTAGAAACAAGAAATTCTGTTATATCAAAACTTCCTGGACCAAATCTTGTTACCCAGACTACATCTGTTTTCATGAACTCAAATTGAGTAGGGCCACAACTGATCAGATGAGATGTGGCCCAATTTCCTTTCTCATTTTGTAAATGAAAGGATGCTTATGTACAAAGACAAGTGACTAAATATGCAAACAACACAGTCATTATCAAATTCTAAATCTAACGGGTAATTTTTTATTCCATGATTAATTGACCAAAAAAACCAGGGTGCATTTTGATAAAGACCTCTGATTATCCCTTTAACTTTAGTGAAACAATCATTGTCTTCTATGTTCTTGGATTCAAGCCATTATTTTCACATTCATGTGAATCAACAACACCAATTACAAATAGGGCCCATTAGACCATGTGAGATTAGTCTGATTCAGAAAATTAGGTCTACTTACAGAGTGTTTAATGTGGCAGGGCGAAAACTTGTTCAGGTCCCCAAGGGCATTTTTTTTTTCACTCTGACTCCAGTGTAGTGTTTCTGATCTTTAATCCAGGATGTTAATGTAGAATCACTGCTTTAAGAACATGATTTTATTTTACCTTATAAAAATTGTCCAATTTGGGGAGTAGAATCGTTCATTTCTAGCTTGGCAAGAACAACCTGTTCATTTGTTATCTGGGCCCAAAGTCTCAGTCAGTAGCATGGTAGATGCAAACTTGTCCTGTAGGAAGAAAGACACTTCTTACATCTTGTTACTCCACTGGAGATGGCTCTGGGAGTGAGCTGTCTGAAAAAAAAAGCCCTGTTTTTGATGGCCTGATTGTTTTTATTTTTGAAGTCTGTTTCATGAGGTGTTCAATTAATTTAAACAAATTTACTTACATAATACCTAACCAAATTTAGCTTACCTAATCAAGTAGCACACTTTGCTCACACTTAGAACCTTCTGGGTGCTAGAAGGATCCTAAGTGATACAGTGGAATTAAATCTCACATGTTGTTGCTAATCTTTTAAATTATTTGGCAATGACGTCCTTACTGTTTCTCATGTGAGACTTCATCTCCTAATTTCATACCTTTTCACTCTTGGTGCCCCCCTGACTAGAATACTCTCCCTTTTCAGCTCTGCTTTCTGACTTCTCTGGATTTCTTCAAGATGCTACTCATTGGAGGGGATTTTTGCAAGAGGACTTTCCTCGGCTTCCCTGCTTTTAGTACCTACCCCTGAGATTATCTGCCATTAATACTGCATACATTGTGCATGTACATAATGTACATAGTTGTTTCCGTGTGATCTCCCCCATTATAATGTGAACTCCTTGAAAACTGAGACTGTGGCTTTTTTTTTCTTTCTTGCCAGCATTTGGCACAGTCCCTGGTACATAATAAGTGCTTATAAATGCTTGTTACTATTTTTGTTTGTGATGATGGTAACAGAGAAAGACCAGAATCCTACCTTCCAAATATTTTCTAGGAAATCAGTTTCTATATGAGTTTGTAAGGATGTTAAAACTTTGACTTTAGTGGGAACTGGATAGTTAAATGGAGAGACTTAGTTTGTATATGGCTCTAACTTAAAAATTTTCAATTTGTTTCTACCACCCCACCCCACCCCCATGCTCCATATAGAACATATGCTATAAAGCTCACCACTGAAGACAGAAACAGAAAATGAAAAGCGCTGGTTTTGAGAGACCCAAGCATTTATTCACCCAATATCCGTTCTGTGCCAGGAACTATACTAGGTGATGAGGAAACAAAAGACCTTTTTCTAAAAGAAGTTTATATTTTAACAGGACAAACAATAGGTACTCATAGGTAAATACAAAATTACACAAAGTAAATACAAGGTGTGTGTGTGTGTGTGTGTGTGTGTGTGTGTGTGTGTGTTTTGTTTTGTTTTTGAGGGGTAGAGTTGAGAGCATCAGGAAAGGTCTCATTTAGTGTTTGAGCTAAGCTTTGAAGGAAGCTAGAGATTGTAAGAAACAGAGGTGTTGAGAGTACATTACTGGCATGGGAGGTGGGGTGGGACAGCCAATGCAGTGGCAAGAGACAGAAGATAGAATATCTTATGGAAGCAACAGCAAAGAGGCCAGTTGGATTGAAATATAGAGTATGTGAAGGAGAGTAATATATAGGAAGTCTGGAAAAGTAGGACCATAGGATGCTGGATTTAGAACCAGAAAGGACCTCGGAATACATCTAGCTCAATGCCCCCATTTTCCAGATGAGACACTTAGCCGAGATATTTTCAGTAATGTGTCCAAGATCACACAGATAGCAAGAGGCAGGATAAGGATTTGAATCTTGGTCCTCTAATTCCAAATCTTTTTTCTAGGAATTTTCCTATAGAGGAGGTTTGAAATGTAGAGTAAGGGAGAAAAAGCAACTTATTGGAGTCTTCTTCTAATCATTCATCCTATTGTCAACAGCTATGGCCACACTATGGTTAAATTGATTTTGTTTAAGCTCAGATTTGACTATGTCATTCCCTATTCAATCAATTCCAGTGGCTACCTATTTCCTCTAGGATACAATAAAAACCAGTCTATGCTAGAAGGATCAAGAATGCCAATTGTGTCTAATGATGAAAATTTTTTACTATAATTTACTGTAATTTTTATCTATACAAATATATTTTGTGCAATATAAGTACAAGCAGATATTGTAATTTTACTTTGAAATAAAAGTCTTCATACTATTACCTCTAGTACATACAAGTATGCTACATAGGAAAGGATATAGGAAAGACTTCTTGGAAAATATATTAGTCAATAAGCATTTACTGAGACTTACTATGTGTCAGGAATTGTGTTAAATCCTAGGGATACAAATACAAAAAAAAGAAAGATAATTGATTCTGTTAAGGAGCTTACAGTCTAATAAGTGAAGACAATACACAAAGGACTGAAAAGTGGGGGGTGGCGATGGGTGGAAAGTGCCAGGTGTGGTCACATTGTAGAAAAATCAGAGAAGTGTCAGAGTAGTGCAATCAGGTGAGAAATAATGTGATGTCTACGCTGAACTGAGCTCTCCTTAAATGTAGGTTTTGGAGTTCATGGCTCCACCCTCCAATCAGAGGGGCAGAGAGTAGAGATGAGATGAGGTGCCAAGATTGATATGATCTTGTATTATAAGGTTCCCGCAGAGGTTTTTTTTCAGACAAATTCTTAAAGGAGACCAGGGATACCAGGAGGCAGACATGAGAAGTGAGAGCAATAAAGGCAGGTGAACAGCCAGTGAAGAGATGTGGAATCAAGGGATAGAATGTCATGTTCAAAGAGAGGGATGATGGTACCCTTGACAAAAGCTAGGAAATTTGGTGGGCAAAGATGCAACACTGAAAAAATATGAATCAAAGGGAAAAAATACTTTCTACTAATAAGAGAAAGGCTGGATAACAAACAGTATTTCATGAGTATGTGTACAGTGTGACTATCTCTTTTCCAGCTTAAGCCAAACCAAGGGGAGCAGAAAGATGTGCAGAAAGCTTTCATTTATACAGCACTTTAGAGCTAACAAGAGTTTTGCATGTATAATTGTATTTGAGTTCATAATAAACTCGTGTTAAGTATTATAAATATTATTGTTCTCATTTAAGTTGAAGAAACTGAGGTACAGAGTAGTTACAGAACTTGACCAAGGTCACAAAACTAATACTTTTCTGAACTCCAGACTCACACTTAGGCCTTGCTGTCTGTCCCATTGCTGTCTCTAATCCAACATGGTCAAAATGGAGCTTACCTTCATCTTAAATCTTTTCCTCTTCCAAACTTCCAAACTTGAGGGCACTACTGCCCTTAAGTTATCCAATTTCAAAACCTTGGAGTCATTATCCTTGAAGTCTTACCTTTCATTTACCCCAATATCTAGTTTTTAGCCAAGACTGGCAGATTGTCTCCACAACAATCACCTTCATGATCACTTTCTCTCTACTCACCAATCTAAAACTCTACTACTGGTCCTCAAAGGGATTCCATTAGAGCTTTTTTTTTCCATTTTTTTTGGAGAGTGGAAGCCAGAGCAATTGGGGTTAGGTGACTCACCCAAAGTCACATGGAGAATAAGTGGTAAGTGTCTGAGGTCAAATTTGAACTCAGGTCCTCCTGACTCCAGGGCCTGTGCTCTATCAACTGTACCACCTAGCTGTCCCTCCATTAGGTTTTTAATTAACTTCAGGTCATAGGATCATGGGATCACAAGACCTCAGAGTTGGAAGCATTTCAGGTCATTTAGTACAATCAATCCCTGAAGAAAACAATTTTTACTGTATCTTATACAGTTATCCATACTCTTCTTGAAAATCTGTAGTAAGATAGAATCCGTTACCTCCCAAACTATTCCATTCCTCCTAAGAATACTTTTGATTTCTAGTAATTTTTTTTCTTTATTCTAAACCTAAATCTACCTGCCTCTTTCACTCATAGCCCCTTTGTGGCCCAAGTAAAATTCTTCTTTCCCTTGACAGTCATTCAGATACTTGAAGACATCTCTTACCCTACTTCTAGTCTCATCCCTCTTTTATCCACTGTCAAAACAAAGCCCAAACAATCTTCCTAATACACAAATCTGACCATGTCCTTCCTCTTTGAACATTTTAGCTGTTCCATATTGCCTCTAGTATAGAATCCAAACTTAAAACCAGAATTCGCAGGCCTCCTCACTATGGATCGGGGTCTTTACAAGCCCTCCGCAATCTGATACTGTCCTGTCTTTCCAGTCCTATTTCATATTACTCCCCCTCCCTTTTTTTCCCTTCTGCATTTCAACAAAACTTGCTTACTATCCATTCCTTGATCTCACCATTCCATCCCATTGTTTACACAGGTTGCCTCCCCTCCCTAGCTGAGCTCGCTCCTTCACTCCTTCGTTCTGCCTCTTGGATTCCTCAGCTTCTTTCAAGAGCCCCTCCTTGGGGAAGCTCTTTCTGATTTCCCCAGTTCTCAGTATTTGCTCAGCTGAGCATAGATTTCATCTCTTCAGTAGAATGTCATTTTCTTAAAGGGAGAAATACTTTCACCTTTTTATATTTTTATCCCTAGTGCCTAGCAGACTACCTTGCACATAGTGGGACCTAAGTAAATATATATGTGCTGAATTTAATTGAATTACAAAAGCAGAAGGTAGTGTAAGAACTAATTTGCATTAATTTGATTATAATTATTCTCATATTTCTTTAGAAGGTTTCTGGTACTTTAACCTGACTTTTCTCAATAACTGCCCCAGTCCTTTAAAAATCACACATACACATACATGTATGCATGTGTGTATATATATATATACACACACACACACACACACACACACACATAGATATATGTGTATTTATACACATAGTACAGAAAATGGTTCTGAAAGGATATATTATATAGAGAAATTTGTATCATAGGATCAGTAAGGAGGCAAATAATTTCTAAAATTCAGTTTCTGAACTAAACTTTTAAAGCACAAAGTCTTCTATCTTTATAGAGTAAAAGAACTTGGGTTCATTATTGTCCCTTTAATTTTATTTTTGTGTGGCAAAATGGTGAAAACTATCATAGACATGATAATAAAGCAAGTTACAAAAAGTGTAGGGCACTCATGGCAGCCCAAACTCTCACACATTACATACACACTATGCAAAATTGGGTTGCTAATTAGACTTCTAAATATGCATCGATGAAAATGTATTAAGATGCACAATGTGAGAAAATGAATATTACTTTGTGAATGTGAACCTTGCAGGGTTTCTTGGCTTCCCCATCTAAATTTGCAATCCAAGTATTTCATTAACATAGGCTTTTGTGGTTAATTATTTATATGGCACTGGAGTGATCTGTGCCAAACAAATAACAGATTCTTGCTTTAGATGACTTACACTCTAGACTTGTAGGTATATTACATTAAAAAAAAAGCTCTGATAACTATACATTTGCTGGAAATAGCATGAATTTATCACAGCTTTAACATGCCATGCAAGGAAAATAAATGCTCTTTGGAGGAAATTTGGAAAACATTAAATGGGCAACTTGCTCTGGAGGACAGAGTATGTTGTGAAGCAGGAATTTGCCATGTTTCTGACTTTTTAAGATCTTTAGTTGAGTGGTTGGTCTGAAGCCCCATTAATGAAAAAAGGCTTTAGCTCCCTAGAAACCTCATTGTAAACAATTCAATTCAACACAAATTTAAGAACCTACTCTGTAGCAAGAGGCACTGTGCTAGGGTTGGAGAAAAAGGGAGAAAGAAAGAAAGAAAGAAAGAAAGAAAGAAAGAAAGAGAGAGAGAGAGAGGGAGAGAGAAAGGGAGAGAGGGAGAGAGGGAGGAAGAAGAAAAAAGGAAGGAAGAAAAACAGGAGAGAGAACAGAAGAAAGGCGGTAAGAAAATACAAAAGAAAACAAGGAAATGAAAGAAGGAACAAGGGAGGGGAGGAAGAAGGAAGGAAGAGGGAGAAAAATAAATATGGAAAGGGAGAAGTAAGAAAAGAAAAAAGGAAAGAAGGGAAAAGAAGAAGGAAGGAAGGAAAAAGAAAGGAGGAAGGGGGTAAAGGAAGGAAGGGAGGGAGAGCAGGAAAAAGTGATGGAAAGGAAAGAAATGAGGAGAGGGGAGAGAATGGGGGGAAGAAAGAGGAAAGAGAGAGAGAAAGAAAGAGAGAGACACACACACAGAGACAGACAGACAGACAGACAGAACCCAAGCTCCCTGCCTACTCTGAAGGAGTTTACCTCCAGTCATAGCCCCCAAGCCAATGCTTTATTCAGTTGTGCTAAAGTACTTTTGTTCTCACTCTTCTACTTAAGCACCTTTTCTTCTTGTTTTCCTATTGGAAGAAAAATCTAGGATTTAGCTCAAAACAGAAGAGTATCAATTACATTAAGTAGATTTGGTTGGGAGGAAGGAGGAATTTCTAAGGCATCATTGTGGGGTGTACCAAGTCTAAAACTTTTTAGTCTCAAGATGCATTTACATTCTTAAAAATTATTGAGGACTCCTCTAAAGAACTTTTGTTATAATGTGAACTTTTGTTCCCATTATAAGCTCAAATATCTTAGTATTATGGAGATGGTGTTGACTCTGATGACCCTAGAAAGAATTTCAGGGATCCCCCATGGTCCCAGACTACACTTTGAGAACCACTAATATAATGGAAAAGAGACACAGAGACTTAACTATGCACTCATTGAATTTAGAGCTTGACAATCCTGGGTTTTATCCTCAGCTTCACTACTCACCTGAGTGACCTTGTACAAATCATTTCACCTTTGTAAACTTTAGTTTCCTTTGAAAAATGATTGATTTGGACTAGATTATAACTAAAGTTCCTTCCAAACACTTTTGAGTTCAACAAACATTTAATCAGCATCAATAATGTACATCACACTATACTAGATGATGAGGAAACAAAGGTCAATATAGTACAAGACCCACCTTCAAAGAGCTTGCAGTCTATAGAGAAGGGGTAGGATGACATGTAGTCGTCGAACAAGTAGAAATTAGTTATGCACAAATATCTATGAAACAAAAGAGAGAAATATAAATGCAAACAGGAGGACTGGGTAAAATATTTTGAGAAATTTGAGAAGGGAAAGGTGATTTCACCTGTGGAAGTGTCAGGGAGTGTTTCATGAAGAAGGTGGCATCTGAATTGTTACAGGAAGTGAAGGGAATTAATAGAAATAGGTGAATGACAGAGCTCATTCCTGGCATGGGGGATGATACTAACAAAGTTAAATAGATAATAGATAAAACCATATTAGGCTCTTCCATGTGCCGGGTACTAGGCCAATCTCCAGAAATTCAAATATAAACAAAAATATTATCTCAATAATAATAAGGTGAACATAGAAATAGTTTTTGCTATATGCCAGGTATTGTGTGAAGTACTTTAAAATTATTATATCCTTTGATTCTTACAATAACTCTGGGAGTTAGGTGCTATTTATTACCCCCATTTTACAGATGAGGAAATGGAGGCACATAGAAATCAAGTCTTTTGCTCAGTGTTACACACTTAGTTAAGTATCTGAAGTGGGATTGAGACTCAGGTCTTCTCGACTCCATGACTAGCCTTCTAAAACAGTGGTGTCAAACTCAAATAGAAATGGATCCCTGCCCACCAAGTAGTGACTCAGAAAACCACAAACAAACATTATCTATGCCGTATTGAATTTTAATTTATGATGTTAGACATTTCCCAATTATATGTTAACCTGAAATGAGGTTGCTTGGTCGAAGGCCCCAAATCTGATACCTTTGCCAATGCACCAAGATGCTTCTAGTAGATTCAAAGGGTACACTGGAGCCAGACTATTGAGGGCCTTGAAAGATAGGGTCAAGATTTTTACTCAATTCATTCAGTAATGGGAAGCCACTCATGCTTTTAAAGTGGAGTGGCATGATCATAGTGGCTCATTCAAAAACGGCCTCAGGCAGTTTAGAGACAGGATAGCCTTGAGACAGATGATTTAGAAGGTTATAATAGCCTTCTATATATAATAGATGATTATAATAATAGTCAAAACAAGGGAGTAAAAAGAAGACATGAACAAATATAAATGTGATGAAAAAAGGTAGTAGTAGAAGTCAAGAAAACAGACTAACAATTTACTGGATGTATAGGTTGAGGGAGAGAGAAAATTTAACTATACAGTTTCACGCTTGGGTGGCTGAATGATGATGTTGGTGGTGTCATTTCACAGAAATAAAGAAGTTAAACACAGGCCCAGGTTTGAGGGGGTGGGGTTGTGATGATGAGGTCACAGTTCAGATATAGTGAACTTGAGTCCTGGGGTCAGGGTGTGATGGAGACACTGTCCATGAGAGCCAGTCGGTTTTTGGTTTTTTTTTTTTTCAGTGCAAGCTTTTACACCTCATAAATCTACAAATGCTACAAACTAGAGCTTGATTGATGATTGTTTCATTGATTGTTTCCTCTTAAGAAAGTAACTAAGAAATTAAAACATTAATGGAGATTAAACTGAAAGGAGTCAGGTATACGTTTTTTTTTTGAGAGGTCTTGTTAGACTTTTATCAGCATACCCTGGCTGGGGGCCATGGAAACTGATAATTATGTAATACATGGGATTATAATTTAGAGAAGAAATTGGGAATAAAGACAAAGATTTGGGAGTTATTTGCATAGAAGTAATATGAATAGGAATGTATAGAGAGAAAGAAGGGAAAAAGGTCTAGCCTAAAACCTTGGGTGGAACACCCACATTGAGAGCTTTAGAAGGGAAGAGAAGAGTTAAGAGAGTTTACTGAGAAGATAAGAGTGACCTGAGTCTATTTATTAAAATAGATTTAGAGTTTACCTGCTGAGAATGAGGGAGTGGGGAATGGAGTTGATTAATTTAGTTGAGGGGAGAATCACTAGAGCATCCCTTGTGAGGACTGTGAAAGATAGTCAAGAGAAATGTTAATACCCATGACAACATTATCATGGGTGTTAGTATGATTGTTAGCCTGTTGTCATAAAAGACTTTTATTAATATAACAGTCCAAAGGTTTAATAGAATCCAGATATACAAGAGACTCTGGAGATTAGCTGTTTGAATTCCCTTATCATTCTGGTGAAGAATCTGAGAAGTGAAGCGAGATGACTTTGATTGTCCTTCATTCTAGAGGAGGATCAAAATGACATCACTATGTTAGAGTCAAGTTTCAATGCTTTGGACTGTCACTAATCAGACCAGTTTGAGTTCGGAGTGCTCTACCACAGGTTGGGAACCAATTGTCTGTGTGAATATTTGGGGTGGATACTCTAAATTTGCACATCCTATATTTCCTTTGAATTGTTTCAATTCTGCTTTGCTCATGGAGCATGGCACCTTCTTTGATGTGGGCACACCATGTTGAGTGGTCCTGTGCCAGTGTCTCCCATGTCACACAATCAATTCCAAAGTTCTTAAGAGAGACCTTGAGAGTATCCTTGTATCACTTTTTCTGACCACCATATGAACGCTTGCCTTGTGTGAGTTCTCCATAAAACAGTCTTTTTGGCAAGTGTATGTTTTGCATTGAAACAACACGTCCAGCCTTCTGGAGTTGAAACAGAGTTTGAATGCTTGGCAGTGTGGTTTGATTAAGGACCTCAACATCTGGTACCTTGTCCTGCCAGATGATCTTCAGAATCTTCCTAAGAAAGGAAATGACTTACTCAAGGCCTAAAAGTAGCCTAAATGGGGATTCAAAGTCAATGCCCTTTCCATTTTACATTACTGCTATATTTATATGGCACGTTTAATAATTAAATGCTTTCCCCCAACAAATTCATTGTGTAGGTACCAGTGTGATTGGCTTCATTTTACAACTTTAGGAAGCTGAGGATTAGAGAGGTGAAATGACTCATCCATGGCCGCACTGCTAGTAAGTAAAATGACCCATCTCTTGAATAGCCTTATGTATATTTCCTCCCATGTCACGATACCTCCCCCTTCCAGCAATATTGGCCATCTGGGACATAGTTGAACTCTGAAATAACTGAAAAAGGTCTTTAAGAAGCAGAGAAAATGGTTGTCCCAAAGCCTGTGCAATTTACTCCAAAGGAGAAGAGGAGATCCTCCCTCAGGCCAGAGCCTGTTGATCTGGTATTGAGTGTGAATTAAGGTTATTGATTTAACAAGTTGTGTTGCCTAGTTTCCAGGGCAACCTTCAGTTCTTCCCTAGGTTACAAAGGACAGAGCATTAGAAGCTGCAATGAGGGCTGCTTGAATCAGACTGAGGAGAAGCAAGGAAAATTGATAGTGTCAGCCAGAGGAGACAGAAGAAACATTAACTTATAAAAGCAGAGCAAGCTTAGTGGAGAGCCCTGCAAAACTCACCAGGCCCGAAGAGCGACATTGGATTACATCTTGGTACAATGTTGGACACCTAGAATAGTGCCAAGCAAACAGGTGGTGCTTATGAAATATTTAATGAATAAACAAATACATTATGAAGACTTTGGGTCATTCAAAGAAATTTGGACCTGTGATTTCATCATTGTCAAGGGCTCTGGAAGAAGGAACTCCTTTTATCATTAGAAATAAGATCCTTCTAACTTATAGTTAGGCTATATAAATAATCTTTGGAGTATTTTGTTTACAGAGGTAGGGAAGCATATGGTAGACTTGATTCAATTCAGCTCTTAGAATGTACACTTTTTGAAGACAGAGGGAAGGGGATAAGCATACTGCCTGGCTACTAGTAAGGCTTAATAGAGGTTTCTGCATTCCTTTCCAATTCAACAGGAAGTTTAGGAAAATGAGTGAGTATGATCTCAAGAATGAAGTCCACTCCTTTATTCCCTCTTAATTAAGTCAATTAAATTGTATCATCTCCTAAGTGGGATTATGGTCACCCCAGTGCTAAAACTAAACGGGAACTTGGAACATTCTAATTCTTTGTCATGGAACTAAAGAACAAATATGATCAGATGACTGAAAGAAAAAAAAAAGAAAGAAGGTAAGAAAGAAAGAAAAAGAAGCAGTTAAGTAGTAGACTAAAAAGTTACACATCAAAACTAAAAATAAAGAAGGAAAATTTTAATTGACAGCACATAATCGCAAGGCTCTCAAAGAAATCAGTTCACTCAGCGTGACACATATATGAGTTTTACAAACATCATTTTTTTCTCCCTCTTATTACCTAGGAGCATTCGGATATACTTCCTTGACTCTGGAATAATTGCTTGCAGTTAATTACAAATGAAAGAGAAGTGCTGGTAATATTATAGACTTGTACCCTGCATAAAACTAGAAATTACTGCTATTACTCTTATTTGCTGAGAATATTGGGTGCTAATTAGCAGTTCACAGCCCCCTACAGGAAAAAAACTCATTAATATACAAATCTGTCTTGGTAGTCAAGACCACCATTCATGTCACTAGGAATGTTTTTGTCGGGGCAATTATAAGGTATGATGAAAGTTAAGATTTACTTTTGGTGTAAAGGGAACGATGAAGGCTAATTGACACTGTGCTCATTCCAAGTTGATCACTAGACCCAGAGGAACAGTTGTAGGGCACTTTGAGCATTTCACCCAATGCCTGGGAACTCTATTCAAAGGCATTTTAAACAACAAAACCAGAGATGGCAGTAGCCTTTTAGTGATGCTTTTTGTCTTGTTGATTTTTTTTTCCAGTCCTGTCTGACCCTTTGTGACTACTTTTGGAATTTTCCTGGTAAAAATACTGGAGTGGCTTGCCATTTCCTTCTCCAGCTCATTTTACAGATGAGGAACTGAGGCAAACAGGGTTAAATGACTTGCCCAGGGTCATGTAACTAGAAAGGTCTGAAGCTGGTGAACTCATGAAAAGAGTCATTCTGACTCCATGCCCAGTGTTTTATCCATTGTGCCACCTAGTGACACTACCTAAGTCAAAAACATGACAAGAGGTGGAAAAAAAAACACAAAGAAGAAAAAGTCTTGCTTTTGTATGTCACTGGGGGGAAAAATAAAATATTATTTAAAAAATGAAAATCTTAGTAGTAGTAGTATCTGACACTTATATAGTGCTTTAAAGTTTGAGAAGCGCTTCACATATGTTGTCTCATTTGTTCCTTATCACAATTTCATGAGATAGATGGCATGATTATCTTTATTTTACAGACAAACAAATTGAAGCTCAGAGAGATTAAGTGACTTTCCCAGGGTCATATGAATAATGTGAAAAATAGGATTTGAGCCAAGAGTAGTTGTAGTTCAGTGGAAAAAGTGCTAGATTTTGGGTCAAGACCTGGGTTCAAAATTTGATTCAGCTTCTATGTCTTTGGTCTTCATATCCTTTATCTACAAAATTAAAGATTTAAACTGGAGAGTTCCCCTTTTCTGATTTCTTTTGCCTTCCTAAAAATAATTGCCCTTCTTCAAAGAAAAATAAATGAACAACAACTGCCTTTCATTAAAAAACATTTCTGTGGGGGCTTTTTATATTTTGTTTTCAAAAGTAGACAACACTCAATATTGCTTTTTATTAAGCATCCCTCCCTGCCACCACCTACAGCTATGTTTTCCTTCAAACTCTTGTATTGGGAACTACTCCTAGGGGAAAGGAAGGGACTAACAGAAAGGGAAATAAATTCAAATTGCAGACAAAATTCTTTTTATTCATTAAAAATGCAAGCAATACACCAGATGTGTTTGTTTCCATCTTTCAATTTCAAAGAGGATTAATGACATCACAAGGTGATGTTCTGACTTGTGCATGACTTGGATTTAAATGAGGCAGGCTTGCACAAAGTCATCAGCCTTACTCTCTCTTTCAGAGTCATTGAAGTCCAGTGGCACAAATTCGAAGTGCTCCACAGTACCTATTTCAGCTACCTTTATGTCCTTTGGAACAAATTGTTCTCATTTGTGCGTTCTACTACGGAAGTCTTCACATTCTTGGGGTAGACCAGATAAGGGTATGCCTTAAACTTAACATCTCTAAAATCATTATTACCTCTTGTTTTATAGTGAAACAGAATGATTTAGTCAACATTTTATCATTATATTCTGAATTCCTTCATGGAAAAACAAAAAGAAACAAATTAGTGACCTGGAAAGGTTCCTGAGTAATTGAGACATGGAAGTTGGAAAGAAATATACAGCAACTGGAATGGATATTCCTATGTTTTAAGGATGTCACATTAAGTTCTTCTCAGTATGATGTATGCTTTTGACATTCCCTTTTAAAAACTGATCTCTTTTCTTTTCCTAGAAATACAACACCCATTTTCACTAGTGAAGGGAAAATTAACTAAAGGAGTAATTACTGGTGAGGTTAGAAGGGTACACTTTTCCTCGCTACACGAAACCTCCAAGACTCTGTATAATGCCACTAAATAAAATAGCTTAGTGAGTGGTATGGTAAAAGGAGTGCATGAACTGTAGTGAGAGCTCCTGGATTTAAATCCAAGACCTTCCGCTTACTACCTGTATGATCTTGGACCAGTGATTTCTCCTTTATGTGCCTCAATTTCCTCATATGTAAAATGAGAGGTATGGACTAGATAAATGCTGAGGTTCCTTCTAGTTCCAAATCTATGATTTTATGACTCTCCTAAATACTTGGAACTTCAGGTCTGAAATATGGGGTTAAATACAACACACACAAACACATGATGAAGGCTAAATGATTGTTGACACACATACACAAACTTCAGTTTAAGAAGCATGTTACTAAAAGAGTTAAAAGTCTAATAAAATGTGTCTATAAACAAACAGATTTAGAAAAGTGTGGAAACTGACATCTGTTTGTTGGTTATCATGCAGAACAGGCATGGGAAGGTAGGTAAGGGCTATTTGTCCCCATCTCCATTCCATAACACCACTGAAGTGAGGAGAAAAATTATCTCCCATTCTTTCCTGAAGTGGCCTATATTATATGTGACCTGCATTGTGTAAAGATAATATCCCCTGCCATCTCAACCTTGCTGGATTGCTGTAATGATGAAATGGCATAATGCATGGTGAAGTACTTGGAAAACCGCAGAGCATTCAACAAAGGGAGGGTATTATTATGGAGATATCCATACACCATGTGCTCACAATTTATTTACCTCCTTGTTGTATCCTGCCTGTTCTATCAAATGCAAAGGTTAATTACGTTTCTGGGGGTATCTCAAGTTGAAGGCTACTTTTCTCCTACTAAATTATAGTAGGAGTAAATTAGAGGTTTTCAGAACTTCAGGATTTTGATTGATGAATTCATTAATTCACCTTTTCAAAGTAAGGACTTAAGTTTTAAATATTTTATGTACCATTTGCATGTTGACATTTTTAAGGCCATTTAAAAAAATTAGGAAAATCTCCAGAGAAAGGTCAAACTGATTGCCTTGGAGACTGGATTCTTTTGTTAGCCACCGAATGAGAAGAAGAGCTAAATGTTCCTAGAGCTTCTCTTCCAAGGAATTCAGTTATGTTTTTGGATTGATATATCCTAAAATCAAGACCCTACACTCAGTGAATCCCTTGCATTGTCAGCTGAATCTGAGAACAAGAGTGAAAACAGTAGTTACAATGCCATTGAATTTTTACTAACTAAACTGAGGCTAGCTTGGGGGATAATCATCTGACCTTGGAGTGAAGACCTGCATTCCAATCGAGCTTCCCTAACACTTTGGTCATGGGAACTAATCACTTAGCTGATCTGGGCTACCAAGCAACTCTCTAAAATTAAAAGTTTCGGAGCCAATATCAAACTGCGTTGGCAGAGAGGATTTCCTCCCCAGGGGTTTCCCATAACAGTGAAATCACAGTTCAGATTAAAAAAGCTGAGGCTAAGCTTACAAAGTGAGTCATATCACCACCACCACCACTACCATCATCATCATTGGCAGCATGTATATGTATACATACATACATACACACACATACATACTTACATACATTAATAGAAAGTTTACTACAGCTCCTGGCACATAGTAGGGGATGTATATATACATATGTATATACATACACATACATAAATATGTACATATTTATGTATACTCACATATTACCTACTATGTGCCAGGAGCTGTGGCAAACTCTTTACAATTATTATCTCTTTTGATCTACACATTATCCCTGGGAGGCAGGTGCTATTACTATTCCCATTTTTAAGTTGAGAAACAGAGACAAACAGAGTAACTTGCCCAAAGTCATACTAGTATGTGTCTAAAGATGGAATTGAACTCTGGTCTTCCTGACTCCAACCCCAGTGGTCTCTCCATTGGGTAACCTAGTTGCCCAGATACAAACATTTGTTATGACGGGTTGGTGATTGTAAAGCCAAGCACAAGCAGCCTTTCAGAGGACTACTGCTGTAAACAGTTTTCAGTTTTCTGATTACATAATATAGCGAACTTCCTATTTATTCAATAACAAATCAAAGCAAAATATTCATAGAAAATCAAGGCATAGCATTCACAATGTTACAACTTATCATAGAAAATCAAAATACAGCATTCAACATGTCACAACTCAAGAACTTATCACTAAAATGGCTGCATAGTTTTCACCAAAGTGGTCACAATAGTTTTCAACAAAGTACATTCATTTGGTCAATCACAAAATCCTTAATTCAATCACAAAGTACAAAAGTCAAAGTTCTGTACCCCTAGGTCACAGTAAATCATAATCTTCTCAGTCAGTACACAATATTGAAGTAAAGTTTTCTTTTAGCTTGACTTGAAGCTGGCTCTCAGCTTCCATGATTCCTCTTCCATGGTCCCAGCTCCAACTGTCACCTAGGTTCAAAGGCACACAACTCCCATTTCCTTGTCCAGCTCTTTGTCCAATTCTTTGTCCAGTTCTTGTTCCATTCTGAAGCTCACAGTGTCCAGTCTACCTCAAGTCTTTCACAGTTCCTGTTTCTGGGAAGATAAAGCTTAACAGAGCCACAGTAATATTTATACATATTGTCAGCACCATCATCAATTCACTATCTCCTGTGAAATCAACTCAGATCCACCAACAAGGTCTGAAAACTCAACACAAATCATCTACATAGAAATCAATACAGACCTAGAAAGAAGGTCCAACAGGTCAGCACAAATCATCAGTAAAGTTCAAGGACCTCTAAAACTCTTCTCCAGGACTTCTGTAAACATGCAACCAGAAAACCTTCTTTCAGGGTTTCCAGTAAGGTCCCAGGGCTTCTGTACAAAGTATCACAAGCAAACATCAACACAGACAGAGACAAACAGAGTGCCAGGATACCACCTCTTTCTTGACTCTGCCACCACAAGGTTCTTCTTCTCAGTTCTACTGTCTCTAGCCTGGGCTCTCCTTATATATGGTCCTACCCTTCCTGTTGCAGGAGTTCATGAGTTCTAGGGTTTACAAGTTGTGGGGTTCATACGTTCTGTTTCTTAACAGACTTGACACAAGGCTCAAAAGAAACTTGAACTGAAACAAGGTGTTGATTCAATAATTGAAGCAAAGTGTGAACTACTTCTGTGCTTGCCATTACAGTGACACAAAGGTAATATGGAATCACTTTGCCCAGTTATTGAGTTGGTTATAGTATTTAAATTATAGATTTCTTTTCATTTTAAAATTCTTTTTTGGGGGGAGGCAGTTGAGATTAAGTGATTTACTTGCCCAGGGTCACCCAGTTTAATATATATATATATATATATATATATATATATATATGAATGAGACTAGATTGGAACTCAGGTCCTTCTGACTCCATGGCTTGGTACTCTATCCACTGAGCCACTAGCTGCCCCTAAGTCACAGATTTTTAACTGAAAACAACTTTAGAGATCATATAGACCAATCCCCTTACTTAAAGAATAAGAGACCAAGGCCCAAAGTAGAAAAGTAACTATGTTTACAGTACTTAGGAAGTATCAAGGCTAGGTCTTTATGCTCCAGGTCTAACACCCTTTTCCCTGGAGCATCAGTCCCTTGACTTTCCTTTCTGCCTCTGTCTATTTGAATTTCATTCAGGACAGTGGAGAGAGAAACCCTGAGCATATCACTGAAGGCTGGGATGTTTCTGGCTCTAATCAGTTAACACCAATCACCCTGCGCAGAGTACATACTACCTTCTATACCCCATAACAAGTACCTGTTACTTCCAAGAAACACGATTCTTTTTATTCATGTTTACTTGGTTGAGAGGAAGCTATTGTTTGGTGGAGAGAGCTGACAGAGTCAGGAAGATCTGGATTCCAGTCCTGCTGGAGACATTCCTACCTACCTGACCTTCAGCAGGCCACACGACTTCTCAGTCATCTAGGCAATTCCTTAAGGTTTTAAATTAACCTATAGCAAATTACTTATTGTCCGGGAGTGGTGGTGGTGGTGGAAGGGGAGGGAGGGGTAGAATTTGGAACTCAAAACTTAAAAAGGAGTTAATCATTTTAACATGTAATTGGGGGAACATAAAATATTTTTTAAAAAAAGGCTTCAAGTTACAGAGAAGGTGCTTGCCCATATTGGTAGCAGGACTTCCCTTGCTCAGAAACACTCCGTGTCAATGAAATCATAGATCCAGTCCTTATCCATCTGTCCTGTATGGCAGTTGTATAAATAATAAAAGTAGGATACAGCAGAACTTCTAATCGTGGACGAACTATTTTCTTTTCCTTCAATTAACAACATCTTTTTAATGCTACTGCGTCTATTTCCTGCGAGTCTATGAGTGACTGGAATACACAGACAAAATATGTCTTTATGTGGCTTTATTTCAAGGTTGTCCATAAGGCACAAGTAGATAAGTAGAAGTAGATGGTTCAGATCAACAGGGTCAGTAAAGGCTAATTCATCTACCAAATCTTATTCTTAGCAGTCATTTAAAGTAGAGAGTAATGAGCATTTAGATGACATATATCATGGAGAATATGACAAGATGCTTTAATTCTTTCGCAGAATCCAGTCATTTTTCTTAGAATTTCAGAGCTGAAAGGGATCTCAGAAGCCCAAGAGTTGTCCTTGCTGAATCTATTTAAATGAGATTTATCTGCTAAGTGCAACTTATGTTTAAACCCCCAGATTTTTTTCCAAACCCTGCAAAATAAAAATAAGACTTTGAAATCAATAATGAAAAGTTTTAATCAATGTAGAGGTGATATCAAAAGAATTTTGAAAAGATTATACTATGTGCTTGTCCCATTTCTAAGTCTTTCTTTTGTGCAGTGAGTGGAATACTGGCAAAAGATAGACGCTGGTATTATACATTTATCACAACTTACAAGCCATTGCCTGTAAAGCAAGTTTCACTTGACCCAGGGCAGCCTGGGTAGATAGAGTGCTGGGCCTAGACATAGGAAGCCTCATCTTCCTGAGTTCAAATCTGGTCTTAGACACTTACTAGCTGGGTGACCCTGGAAAAGTCACTTATCCCTGTTCACCTCTGTTTCTTCACCTGTAAAATGAGCTGGAGAAGGAAATGGCAAACTATTCTAGTATCTTTGCCAAGGAAACCCTGAATAGGGTCATGAAGAGTCATGCACGACTGAAAGTGACTGAACAACAGCACCACCAAAGATGGAGGTGCTAGATCATGCCATAATTATCAGCCACAGACTATAGATTCAAGATATGCAGCACATACAATAGGAGTAACCTGTTCTTACATCATGTACACAATAACATAAAGTGCCAATACTGGCATGAATTTAAAAAAAAATAATGCGGATTTTTTTTTTTGTCTTTTCAACAAAAGTTTACCTAATTAAAAATTGAGAACATTTTACAAGCATCCATTAAAGGCGTTTCAAAATCTTTGGATCTCATTTTCTTGGACCCTAAACAAGATGTGATCAAATATTCCAAGTAGGAAAAGTAGATTATAAAGAAAATGATGGGCAAGTGTGACATGATAGGAACAGCGGCCTAGAAGTCAGAAAGCTTGGGGCTGAGAGCCAGCGCCACGACTTACTGACCTGTGACTCTCTGGTCCTCAGTTGTCTTGCCTGTAATATAAGCATGAGAAAAAAACCTTTCCTACTTCATAGAGTTGCTGTAGGAATCTTGAGATGTGTGAGCTCAGTTTGAAAGCATAGTATACTCCAATTAGACAACATGGCATTGTAGAGACAAACCAGACCTTGAAGTTAGGAGGACTTGTGTTCAAGTCCTGCTTCTTTTTTTTTTTTTTGTTTTCACCAAGTTTATTTCCACTGTTTATATAGACCATTATTATGTCTAAAGATTTTGAAGAGATAGTCACTCAATAAAAACTTATTAAGCAGCTACTACATACCAGACACTGTGCTAAGTACTGGGGACACAATAAAAAGCAAAAGGACAGTCCCTGCCCTCAAGGAGCTTACAATATAACAAAGAGACAACATGCAAACAAGCACAAAGTGAGCTATATACAAGACATAAGATGTATAGGATATGTATACATATATGTATGTATACATCAAGTCCTACTTCTTAAACATACCAGCCGTGTGACTATGGCAGCAGTTCTCAACCTGTGGGTTGTGACCTCTTTGGGGGTTGAACGACCCTTTCACAGGGGTTGCCTAAGACCATCAGAAAACACATATTTCCCACGGCCTTAGGAAATGAGACACCGCTCCTCTATCTGTCTCCAGGCAGGTCTGCCCACATGCAGATACACCCACATACAAGCATTAAAGGGTCGTGGCATTAGGAAGGTTGAGAACCACTGGATTACAGGTAAATTACCTAATCTCTTAGTGTCCCAGATACAAAGACTAAAAGTTATAGGGGGATTGTTGGTCTATATTGGTGGAGTGAGTTTCCTTACTGGCATTTCCTAAACCAATGAAATCCCAAGTCTGCATCAAATATTGCACTCTGACACATTTGTGATCTCCTCAAGGATCCATTTCCCAAACTGCCTTTACTCCATCATATAGATGAACATGATTTCCACACCAAGTGGAAACCATTGATGCTCTGTAGATGAGACCTGTTCTTTTCAAAAGAAGTGAGCTAAAGATAATGTTCTGGGATTTCATAATTGTTATACTCAGTAGAATGAAGTATCTTTTTTAGTAAGTACCATTGTGTGATTTTTGTCTACATCCTCCATGAATTTGCCACAAGAAGCGCCATGTATTATGTTAGAGGTCTTCCTATCGTATTAATGCTGTTGAGACACATGTAGGACATTTGGACTATCCCTTGCTCATGGCCCATTTCTTTTTTTTTTTCAGGTCATAGATTTCTGTGATGACTTCCTTCATTGTACTTCCTCTATATAATTCCTTATTTGTCATGCATTGTAGCCTGCTTACACCCAACATCCACCTCTTCTATTTAGGTAAATATCCAATTCTTCATAGAATGTGGTATACAGAAGATAAAGCATACTATTACTAGAAAAATCCACATATTGAATGTTATTCAGCAACAATTCAGCAACACCAAATCAGGAACAGTGATGATCCTTTGTGAAAGGCGCTCTTTGAATACAGCTATACAATTAGCCTTCCTTTGACTGAAGAATGTCTTTCTAACACAATGAAGACTTTTCCTCTCAGTAAACTCAACTGTTATTCACTGTTGAATTTCTACTAAAATGCATTTTATATGTTTTCTATCAGAGCATATGTATCTTTGAAATATACATGAAATGTACCTATAATTCAACTCCAAGTAGAAAAGCTCATAGGTAAAAACCCTGTGATTGCCAACAACTTGTTTTTTTCCTTACTATTTCCCTGACTGATATTTCCAGACACTAGAAACAAAACACAAGAACCAGCTAGCTTGTAAAAAAAATATAAGGACATTCTCTACATCACAAAAAATGAGGTAATGTTTATTTAGTGTGTCAATGAGTCTCTTCCCTCTATGATGGATGACTCTTCCATTGGAGAAGGAGTATTAGTATTGAAATGAAGAGACTCTAGAGCCATTAGATAATTTTACAATGAAATATTTGTCAGTAATTCCCTTTTATTGACAATTAAAGGGCTATATTCCATCCTCATATTTGTTCATATGTAAGTGGATTTTGTGAAACAGGTTTAAAGAAGTATTTTAAAGGCATAATGCAAGTGATCTGGGAGTATGTTTGTGTAACAAATCCCCACTAACTTCCATTGTAATACATTATTTCAAATGAAGTAATATATGTAAATTGCCATATAACTATAAAGTATTATAGAATTGTGAGCTATTATTATTATCAACATTATTATTCTTCACAATCCAGAGTGGGAAGTTTATGTAGTGCCTTGTGATTGGCAAAGTACTTAACAAAAATGAATTCATTTGATTCTCATGACAATCTTATGAGGCATTATTATTATCTTCATTGAGCATATGAAGAAATTTAGGCTCAGAAAACTTAAGGGACTTGCCCACAGCCACGCACTTGTTACACAAAAACATGTGAGTAGAACACAGGCTTTGCCTGATCCCAAGACAAACACTCATCACACTGTACAAACTATCTCTAATGTTGGAATGCGATTGCTAACGTTTCAATCATAACATGATTATAAGACTCTCAACTGGAATAAAAGAAACTGAATTTGAACCCTAGTTTTGCAATTTATTACCCCTGTGGCATTGAAGAGAGGTCTCGGTAGTTTGTCCTTTCCTCTGCCAGTTCACTTTACAAATGAGGAAACTGAGGCAAATAGGGTTATGTGACTCACCCAGGGCCACATAGCTAGCAAGTGCCTGAAGTTAGATTTGAATTGAGGTCCTCTTGATTCTAGGGCTGGAGTTTTATCCACTGTGCTACCTAGCTGCCCCCTAAAAATGGAAAAGTATCCTTGCTTTTTAGTCTCCTGGTCTAGTTAAGATTTCAGTAATTTCTCTGAATTTGTCAACTAGGCATAATGCAATTTACCTGACCTGATTTCTGGGGTTGTTGAAAGTACTTTGTAAACTCTAGTTTGTAAACTCTAAAGTTCTTCCTAAATGTGACTGTTTATTGCTATTATTATTCTTGTTTGCCCAAGTAATGAGAAAGAAAAAGGAAAAGAAGTGTCTCAGACTCACACTTAGAAGCTTCAGCATAATTTCATCATAGAATACCTTTTGAAATTAGTATTATCTGAAATTAATTTTGTTTACTGTTTTTAATATTGTATCACTATATCTTAGAAGCTCCAGAAATGTTCCATAGCACAATAACTTATCCTAATGTCATATATATATATACCAATGTACTTTGGCAAATCTCATAGAAATATAGAGGAGGAAACAAGTTTTGAAATATTTTTGAATATATTCAGATTAACAACATTGTCTGCATAATAACTGGTAACAGCTGCCTTCATTTTTTTTCCTCCTGTGTCTCAGGGAGGGGCCAAATTGTTTGCAAATGTACCAGTATAATTAAGTCATGTGGTAAACTAATAATCTTTCTTTCTGTAAATCTCAGGTACTACTTTTACCATTCTTATGTGCATGTTAGATTTTACTTTTTATTATTATTTATATATAGCTCTACTCCCAACTTTAATCTCTTGTTTTGTAAACAACTTAGGGACTGGCATTGTTCCATCTTCATCCTTGTCTCTGTAACAGAATAAGGTAAATCTTCCCATTGTAGGATACCCATTTCCTTCCCTAGAGCTGTCCTGTCTCTTTCTCCAAGTAGAGGTTTTATATTTTGTGATCCCATTTGTGACCCCCAACATGTTGTTAATGTGATATCCATAGGAGCTGCTCTGAATATGCAGACATATTTCTAGGGTTGAATCATAAAATATAACAAACTCTCTTCCTCAAAGAAGAAGCCAAAATATTTATTCAGATACTAGAAAGCCACTTCTAGCATGGTGACAAAGAAGTCTATACACATCACGAATCCCAACATCCCCAAGCATTCCCTCTGTTGGGCCTCCTCACAAACTCCCCTAGGCAAAACTCCCCCCTGTATCACTCAAGCTAGCTGCTCTGCCTGAGCTCTTTCCCAGCTCTGCCTCAGCTTTGCCTCACTTTCTATTTCTGCTCCACCTGTTCATCAAGCTCCTTCCACCATGGGCTTCATGTGATTCAAACTGTGGGCTGGGCCAGAGCTCAAAGCAGGTCACATGGACCTATTAAGGAGCAGGAAAGATCTTCAAATTTCCTTAACATTACAATCTCTCCTCCAACCCCCAGCCATGCTCTGTACACAATAAAATAGATGTGTGATCTCTTCAAGCAATTCCACTCTGTAATGATGCCAGTCACAACCTATCCACGCCTGGGCATTCCATGGAACACTTATTCATGTATTCATGTTAATTCTCCATAAAAATTTCATACAATATGCTAAGGACCTTCCTGGAGCTCTTCTGACATTGTGAGGATGGCAACAGTATATGAGAACTGCCCATTGCTTATCCCTTGCTGTCATTATGTGATAGACCAATTCAAATTTTCTATCAGATGTTTCTTCCATTAGTTCTTTTATACCACTTTCCTGCAAGAAATCTTGTTTACAATGTGTTTCAGCCTGTACATTCACAACAATCACCTTTCTTTGTCCTTATGATGATCAACTTTAATTCCTCAGAGATAGTAATATTATGTGATTTCTAGCCAAAAATCACATGACATCCCTAGAAGAATGTGAGTATAGAGAATTCGAGCCTTTATTTCAGGGAGAATCTTGAAATAAAGTTACCAATTTATATATCAGAGATGGTCTGGTTTTTCTCTCAACTGTGTTCCTATGATACAGCAAACAGCATATTAAAATCATAAAAAGAGAATTCACTAGTAGGAATTGGCATATTATACTACATATTAGTATATAGTCTTGTTATTTATTAGTATATAAGTTTCTTGAGAGAATAGATTATTTCATTCTTTGTATTTGTAGGGATTACAAAGTGGTACAGTAGACGGACTGGTAGACTTAGAGACATGAAGACTCATCTTTTTGAGTTCAAATATGGTCTCAGACACTTAATAGGCGTGTGACCCTGCATAAGTCACTTAACGCTATTTGCCTTAGTTTCCTGTAAAATGAGTTGGAGAAGGAAATGACAAACCATTTCAGTATCTTTCCCAAGAAAACCCCAAATTGTGTCAGAGAGTACTGAAAATGACTGAACAAGAAAAGTTTGTAGTCCTTGGACTGGAATATAGTTGGTGCTTAAAAAAATCCTTGTTGATTGATTGGTATCAAATGGAAGAGAGAGAAGCTGACAGAGTCACAACATTTTGGGCTTATTTGGAATGGACAAAATCAATATGATACATCACCATGAAAAGTCATATTTAACACACGTGTAAATATTTCTCTTAAATAAAGTGTTAAGAATTCCCATCCCCCCTAGTTTTTGCTTCAAGCCCCTCACTTAAAACTAACTTTAAATAACTTCATTATAAGTTGTGGGGGAACCTACATATGGGCTCTGTATGTTTCATCTGGGCATCATGCCACTTTGCATGGAAAGTTCCTAGGAGAAAAGAATTACATAATGTGTACAGTCAATGCAATGACTAGTGGGGTTGTTCAACAAATATCAGTGACATTAATGGACTGTCCTATCTACTATGTCATAGCTGAAGGTTTTTCAGCTTGGTAGAACCTAGTAGAATGTATTCCATTGGTTTCAGTCATTAAGAATCTAAGATTACTTCCATGTCATGATGAAGCATCATAGTAGTTTGTTGTGGTATTGGAATTTGTAAACTATTGTCTCAGAAACAGATATTTCTGATTACTAACATGAGTTAAAACACAGAAGCTCATCACCAGTATCCACCTTCCCAAGATTTGTGGGGAGATTTCAGGTAGAGTCAGATGGCAACATGCTATAATGGATAGAGAAGGAAAAGGGGAAACACATATTTACTAGGCATTTACCGTGGACCAGGAATGTTCTAAGCACTTCACAAATATCCTCATTTGATCCTCACAACAGTACTGTGAATAAAGTGCTATAATTATCCATTTTTTAGTTGAAAAAATTGAGGCAAACGTAAGTTGTGACTTGCCCAGGATAGCATGATCAGTCAGTATCTGAAGCTGGATTTGAACTCCCGGTCCAGGGCTCCATCCACTGTCCAACCAGCTGCCTCTGGAGCATCTGCCTCTTAAAGAGTTGTTTTTGGAGTCAAGAACACCTGGCTTCAAGTTCAGTCTCTGAATACAATAGTTATATGACCTCAGCTATGTTACTTATCCTCTCAGTTCCCCAGGTACTCTCTAAGACTAGATCATAGACAAAGTGAAGATTTGCTTTGGTGGAAGGAAATTCCATCCTGGAAGCTTCCTATACTGATAACTTTCCAGTTCTATATCAAGAAGTAAAAAAACAAAAGGACCAAGGTCACATAGAATGAAAAGACATGGATTGTTGGGGATCTGAACCATTAGAGAATGTACCAATGTCACTGAGATCACAGAATCATGAAAATATTGAGGGATCTCCATACCAATTCTCAGAAAGTCCTACAGTAAAAATAGCTGACATTGAAATGGTGTTTTATCATTTCTGTAGTGCTGTAGCTACATAGTCTTATTTGGTTCTCACAACTACCCCAGCAGGAATGTGTAACAAGCACTGTTGCCCTTGTTTCACAGATGAAGGAACTCAGTTTCAGAGAAGTCATGTTTCCTTCAACATCATACATCTAGTGAGTGGCATGACTGCAATTTGAAACCCAATCTTCTTACCCTTATCACAGTATCCTCCATACATTTTGAGGAGGGGAGAAACAAAGAACAGAAATTTGAAGTCAAATGTCTGAGGACATTTAATCTCTGAATGTCAGTCTATCATGAACATCATAGTATTTTTTTAAAAAGGTTGCTTTGTCTGAAGGATGTTTAAATGCTGATAAGTGACACAATTTTTTTTGTAGCTGACAATCCACTTTCCTACTGTTGTCAAAAGTCTCTAAATAAGAAATGCATCAATCTCCATGTTTCATTTAGAATAAAGGTTACTGTCATTTTTTGTTTGGTTTTAAATACAGATCCACCTTAAAAGCTAGCCATCTTGACTTCCTTAAAGCTCAGTAGCCCAGCTGGTATAGCCCAGTCCTATAAATGTCTCAATGTAATATGCCATCATTGTTTGATGTATGGGCTCCATTTAGAGCACTATGTCCAAAGAATAGCTCTTCATGCTCGGATGAGTCATCTATGAGGAGATTAATCTCTCTAGGGGAGAAAGCTGAGTCTCTCCTATGGAAGCAAGTTTTTTATGCACACATGAACAGTGCAAGATTTCTCCAGCATCTTTAATATTCAAGAAACAGCCCAGTTCTTCCATAAAAATTCCCCTTTGTCCTTCTCTCACATAGGATGTTTCTTCATTATATTTTCAGAATAGAAAGCCATTCTGGAGTGTTCTGTGGCCACTACACAATACAATGGTGTATCTTTACCTGGACCAACAGAAATGAGTCAGTCTATTTCCCATTCATTCTCAATGCTCCGTGGCTTCACCGGATGTTCTAACCAGCAACCTCATGTATATGACAGGTGGGGAGCCAAGAGCAGACAAATGATAGTGACTGAGACACTGTAGGTCACAGAGGGGATTTGTGGCTTTTACACTGCTCTTGATCAAGTCTTGGTGTTGAAGCAGAAGGAAATCAATTACGCACAACATTAACTCTCCAAGGGCCAGAGCCCAGACTTTTCAAACATTTCTTTTTAAAAACTAGACTTCTTTTCTCTTCCTTCACTGTAATTCAGAAGCATAGCACAGTACCTGGTACATGGTGAGTATTTAAGAAATCTAATTGACTGATAGGTGACTGCTAGTTGACAGATCAAAAAATGGAAATCTTTGGAACAGGCATCATGGAAATTAGTTTTACAAGGTATGCACAATAAGAGAAACTTATAATATTTTATAAATTTTCATTTGAACCATTAAAAAAGCTTATGGCTTAAGTGAAGCCTCATGTACATCTATGTAGTAATGCTATACTAATTGAACAAACAATAAGTAAATATTTATGGGGCATCTACTATATGCAAGGCATTAAGTATTATGAGGGAATATAAGTCAATTATTCAATACATTTATTAAACAGGTTGTGCAGAGGACCTGAGTTCGCATTCAGGCTCAGACACTTACTACTTGTGTGACCTTGAACAAGTCACTTGACCCTAGTTACCTTGGTTTACTTATATGTAAAATGAATGAGAAAAGGAAATGTCAAACCATTCTAGTATCTTTGCCAAGAAAACCCCAAATGGGGTAATGGAGAGTCAGAAACAACTTAATAATTCAACAACAACAACAACAACAACAAAAACGAACACTGCTTAATCTCATTTGGCCCTTTTATTTTTTCAAGTTATTAGTGGATTTATGTAAAATATGCCAATGGTTTTCTGTGTTTTCAGGTCTAAATGGCAAAGTGGTTTGGTGGATAGAGGACTGACCATGGAACCAAAAAGGTATGCATTTAAATTCTGCCTCTGATAAATATTAGCTATGTGACCATGGGTACGTTACTTAAATCTTCAATGCTCCAAGCAATTACAAATGCTTTATCAACTCCACCAATGAAATGACATTGGAACAGAAACCAAAAAAAAAGGTCGTGGGTTTTCTCCTCTCCTAAACCTACCTTATATGAGTTTGTAGATAATAAGAATTGGATAAATATCTTTTGAATGAGTAAATGAGGGTTTTTTGGTTAGAGAGGGTGTTCTAAAGTTTTTATTTGCATAATTGACTCTTTTGCCTGAAATCTATAGCTCTTTTCTCAAAATAATGTTCTTAAATGTATAAAATAAAACATGTAGGATTACAAGGAAACCAATTATATTAAATTGCAGTTATCAAAATATCTTTTTTTTAAATTCATGAACCCCAGGCTAAAAATGCCTGACCTAGAGAGATATCGAGTATAAAGTTGAATCAGGCCCTGATCTCGCCTCCACAAGGGACTTAGAATCTTTTTTTTTTGCTTTTTGGAGGGCAGTTGGGGTTAAGTGACTTGCCCAAGGTCACACGGCTAGTTTTTGTGTGGGACTTAGAATCTAATAGGAGAGATAAGCTATTCTCGTTATTAGTAATCAAAGCAGCTGGAAGAATAAAAATGTTTGTTTCTTCAGATAATACAAGTTTGGTAAGAAGAAGACAACAAATCAGGTAGTGATTGGGGCAATATGTGATTATTGAAGATGCTGCAGTGAAAATCATTATGGAATAGGAGCATGAGGACCTGGGTTAGATCCCAGATCTTCTGCTTACTCTGTGTGATGTTGGACAACTCACTGTAACTATTCTATGACTCAGTTTCTTTATCTGGAAAATGAGAGGATTATATTGGTTGATCTCTATGGTCTCTTCTAGCTCAAAATCTATGAAGTGAGTGATACGGGCAATGAGCACAATCAGCTGTCAGAGAACAGACAGATCACTGTGTCTTAAAGCATTCTGGGAAAACTTCCTGCCATAATAGATAAGACTTGAACTGCACATTGATGGATGCATCATAATTTCACTGTCAAAGCACAACCACGAACATAAGACACATTTGCAACTCCACAAGAGCGTTACTTTACTTACTACTATAGATACTGTATTTCATATTCTGTCAAGATATGGGCTTTCAATTTTAGAGGTGTTAAATTCATATCACCTTTATTTTAATGGGAGATAATTAATTCTCTAGCTCCTTTTCTTTTACTCCCATCATATAGATGAACATGGTTTCTACACCCAGTGGAAACCATCGATGCTCTGTAGTTGAGATATGTTCTTCTCAAATGAGGAAAGCAAAAGGTAGTGTTCTGAAATTTCATAATTCATGTCTGCTTAGTAGCATGAAGTTTTTTCCAGGTCATGCTGGTTGCAACATTTACACCCAAAGCTATGTCTCTGAACATGTCTAATAAGTGCTGGTTAAGGAATATATATTTCTTCAATAAATACACTAGAAGTATCACTACTAGCTCTGTATCCCAAAAACATCAAAGAAAAGAGAAAAGGACCTATTTGTACAAAAACATTTAAAGCAGTTCTTCTGTGGTGTTGAAGAATCAGAAATAAAGTATCTGCCCATCAACTGGAAAATGACAAAGTAAATTGTGATATGTCATTGTTTACCCTTTGTCTTCAAAGAGGACCAATGAATCACAGGGTGATGGCTTGACTTTCAAGCAAATTGGATTCGAGTAAGGCAGAATTGTACAAACTTGTCAACCTCACTTTCTCTTCCATAGTCACTAAAGTCCAATGGCAAGACAAAAGTCAAGATGATTGGCGATGGCCCAGGATGCAGTGGATGGCCTTGATGTCTTCCATGTATGCCCAAGCTCTAGCATTCTGCAGTGCCTGCTTTAGTTGCTTTCATGGCCATTGGAACAGATTGTTTTCATCTACCCATTCTGCTGGGGGAAGGCTTCATATGTTTGGGATAGACATCCCCCTAATTCATCAATAGGTGTGAGGCCTGCTAGTTAGCCATCTGCCAAGATGGTTTTATTGGGGAAAAGCTACTGCACATGCTACAGATTTTGGAGCCACAGGTGAGAGTTGGGTGACAGGTGGACATCAAAGATGGATGAGCAGCCTTGAAAAGGGCTCAGCAAGTACTCACATCAGAGGTTCTAGTCCTCCCTGACTACCCCACACAGCCTAAGCTGAACAGCTTCAGACACTTAATAGCTGTGTGGCACTAGGGAAGTCACTTAACCCTGTTTGCTTCAGTTGCCTCATCTATAAAAAGAGCTGGAGAAGGAAATGATAAAGCACTCCAAGTTGTGGTATATGATCGTTATGAAATACTATTGTACTATAAGAAATGACAAGCTGGATTGTTTCAGAAAAACCTAAGAAGTCTTATGGAAATTGTTTCTAGGTAAAGTAATCAGAACTATGAGAATACTGAACATAGTAATAGCAATATTGTAACATTGGTTGACTATGAAAGACTTAGCTATTCAGAAAAATGATCCAAAACAATTCTAAAAGACCCATGATGAAAAATCCTGTTCACCTCCAGAGACAGAAAGTGAGCTGATGAACTCTAAGTGAAGATGGAAGTATTTTTTTCACTTTGGGAAGTAGTTATTAAAATATATTTTTGTGGTCAATTTATGAATCACATTAAAAAAGCAGCCTAATACCTCATAGTCATACCTCATTTTGAATTTAAAATAGCATTTCCTAGGATGACCTCACTACCATGAATTTGCATACCAGATTTGAACAGTTTCCAAAAATTCAAGCCACCATCAAAAGATGAAGACTTACCATATATATATATATATATATATATTTTAATGAGCCCCTGGGTCTAGGAATAGTTTGAGAAGAGGAGTTCCAAAGATGTTTCAAATAATGGTCGCATCTTTGGAATGTGGACAGCCTCCCACAGTGACATCACTGAAGGGACAAGACTTTTTTGGAGCAGGAATTTTGGAATGCTTATTACAAAAAGCAGCCATATTACTTTATTATTGTTCTTCCCACAGGAATCTGGTTATTAATTCAACAAAGAGATTCACCCCATTTTATCCATTAGCCAATCAAATTGCCTAAAGATATTAAATTACAAATGTTTTTGTCACTACAAACATTTTCTTTGGCCTTTAAACATGGTATGTGCCTTTTACCCCTTGCTCTTGTTTATTTTGGTCTTTGTAACACACAGGGCCTTTGAGCTGAGAGAGTTCTTGAGCTGTAAATACACAGATTGCCACAGACATATGGCAGGGCACAGTCTTCCACTTTCATAGGAAGGCACTTTCTTGGCTATTACAAGTAAGACCCTCTGTGCCCCCTCTGCATTACTGTTCATCCCAGCTTGGAGCTCATCTCTGATCTTTCTCAGATGGGTTGATTTATTTTGATTAAAAATAAACCTCGTAAGGGTTTGAAGAAACATGGAAAATGAGACTCTGGTCCCATATTTTCATAATCCCCTTATTACAGCTTCCTGGAAGGGATCCCACTCTTTTTCTGGATCTCCAACAATTCTATTTAAAGTTCAGTCACAATTATGGGGATAGGAGTAGGGGTGGGGAATCAGAAGGATAATCCCATATCAGGATGTGTATTACTGAAACAACAGCCTGTACCCTGGGTATATGGTAAGGCACAAGGTAGATGTTACTGAAAAAAAGGGAACCACTTACACTTAGCATTATTAACAGGGCAGCTGTGAACACAGAAGGCAGTTTAAATTTCTACCTTTCCCTCCATAACCCTCTTGAACCTTGAGCTCCAATTAACCCCATCCATCCTCCAACATCATTCTACAGGTCTCCCAAACATTTTGAGGCAATTAGAATAAAAAGAATCATAGTTCTTGAGAGAGCCCTCTGCCCATTTCATCAAGTGCTCAAGAACAGCTCATGTATTTGTGAGGCACTTGAAAGTATTTAGGGTATCTTCTATCACAGCTAGAAAGAAACTGGGTTTTTCCTTTTTCTGAGAGAAAGCTTGGCTGGGAGAAGTTGCAGCCATCTTATTTAAGAGGCGAAATTGCTGCTTCCTTTCTGGGGTCCGACTGCACAAAAGCTTGGATGAGAATGGAAAAGGTTGTTTCAACTTGGACCTGAACCATTGGCATTTCTTCTGTACATGAACTTCTCAAGGAAATGTTTTTCTCCTCAAAGTTTGACAGCCTTCAAGTTGGTGTCTTTTCCAAGAGACTCTACCAAAACCAAAGAGAATGCAGTAGTCTTAGTAGTCTTAATGACCCATTCTGATTATGTACATTGGTCAGATTAAATGATAAAGTGGCCAACCACCAAATCTCCACTAGGTCTTGTGTTATGTAAACAAGGCTCCAAGAACAAAGCCATAAGGTGAACTGACAGCAAGTTCAACTAATAATAGCATCTACTAATAGCCATTTTAAATTTCATTTTTATTATGAATTTAATAAGTGCTAACAAACAGACATCTCAATATATGAAGAAAAAACATACAAACTTACAAAAATATACAAATATACAAAAATATATGGAGACAAAATAAAAAATCTCTGGACCTCTGCGACATACATTTAAACAAATATTAATATGTGGGAACCACTGCTATATATACATTTATATATATATATATATATAAATATAATTTACAAAGTAGGCAAAATGCTGTATTTGTGTCTATTTTTGATGTTATTTTTATTTTCTTCAGTGAATATTCAAAATGTTTTATTTTTGCTCTTTTGTTCATTCTCTTTCACTATTCATTGATCCATCAAATTGAGTTTTTTTTGACACACTTTGTGGCACTTCAGGCCTTAAGTGATACTGGGAAAGCAGACCAAGATGACCCACACATTTGCCCTAGAATAAAAGAAAGACTTTCCCCAGAATGGAAGAAAAAGAAGCTTCCCATCCTACTGGATGGTCTCCAGAGAAGGAGATAATTTGAAGCTTATTCGCAAGTTACAGAACTGGGTATAAAAAGGTGAAAAGGAGAATTTTCAAGACTAAAATGATAGATAAATGTGGAAAAATATTAGAAGATTATTTTAAAAAGTAGAATAATATAGTAACAGATTAGGGACTTAATGTTTCCTTTTTATTTGGCCTTTCTAACCCCCCTATTAGAAGGAAAAGAACTATTATTATATATATAGAAACAGCTATAATCTTGTTAACAGAATGAAAAAATAATTTCTGATGAAGCAAGGAGAAAGAGAGAAGGGTAAGTAGGAAACAGGAAATCAGAATGATCACTTTGGGCCCCACGCTTTAGGAGGTCTCTATTTCTGGGGCAGGTCCAGTTAGGCAGGGACTCAAGGAAAGAATGAGTGAGGGAGGAGACAGTATTATATGCATATAGATAGTCAGTTTTGCTCTTTTCCCAATTCCCTTTACCAAAACCAAACTAAACCAAGCCAAACAAAAATCCTAAGTCTGAATATCTGAGAACGATGACCCTTCCCCTTGCCACGTATGCAGTCCTAAGACTGGAAATCACCCTGTCAGGGCAGGTCTTTCCCATTGACTTCTTTTCCCTTCCAACCTGTGACTTTTGACTGATTTCATCTGTAAAAACATGTTTAAGGGACTAAAGTAGCGTGATTATACCCAGTCCACACCAGCAATTGACTCTTCAGAAAATGATTTGAATAAGAACTTTCCCTTTTTTGGTAAAGTCATTAAGGAATTGAATTAAAGAGGATGATTTAAAAAAATCATTCATATAGATAGTTGATATGCCATGGAAAACTATGGTGGTGAGAATCTTTGCTCTCCAGGTTGAATCCAGATTGTTCTGAAGTTAGTAGGTAGATTTATTGGCCTGAAAAGAAAACAAAGTTTTTCTAAATGGATTGTCTTTTTCTAAAGTTTTGTTATTGTTGAGTCATGAAAGGCAGAGAAAGGGGGAAATATCTATTTTGGGGTTTTGGACACAGCCAAACAAGTCTTGGTTCTTGCCAGAGAGACACAGCTGGCTGTCTGATGCACTGCTGTTGATCCACCTGCATTGCAAAACATGTGCCAGGTTCCTTTCTTCTGTGCAACTGAGTACACTCTGCTAAAAGTACTCAATCACAGGACCAGATAGAACTGCATTTTTGAAAGTGTTATGCAGTCTTTACATGATGTATGCAAATAAAACAGCCCGGGCAAGGAAAGCACTAATTGAGCTAGGAAGCAAAAGGGAACATAGCAACACAATTCACTTAAAAGGAAATCTCTCTTTGGCCTGCTTTGAGTCTGCTCCACTTAGAAATCTCTATTTCAGAAGAGCAAAGCCTCCATTCTTCTTCCAAACACGCTGCCTTGGTAAAGTTGTGTTCAATAGCCACGGCTAGCTATGTCCTTTGTAGATACTTCCTAAACTCGTGACAAGAGGTTAGTTTTCAGGGACGATAAGCAATGGATTGAAGGGAGATCACCAAGCTCTGTTTCCTGAGCCCATTTGCAATGAAATCCCAGTAAAAAAAAACTTATTCAAAGATATTACTCAGTCAATAATTAGCATGTAGAATGGATTTCCGTGTAAGATCATAGGATCATAGATTTAGAGTTAATAGTGGCCTTAGGGTCATCTAATGCTATCATCTTATTTTTCAAATAGGGAAGCTGAGGCTCAGAGAATTTATAAAGGATTTCTTAATTTAACACAAGAAGCTAAGTGGCATAATGGATAGAGAACAGGACCTGGAGCCAGGAAAACTCAACTTCATGAGTTACATCTGGACTCAGACACTTGCAATCTCTGTGACCTTGGGTAAGTCTCTTTGTTGCCTCACTTCCCTCATTTGTAAAATGAGCTGCTGAAAAAAAATGGCAAACCACTCCAGGATCTTTGCCAAGAAAACCCAAAATGGAATCACAAAGAGTTGGGCATGACTGCAAGACTGAACAAAAATAATATTTAATGGGTTTTGAGCCCAGGGCATCTGAATATGAGTCTGCTAACCCATGAATACCAGAAGTTGTTATTGGAAAATCACTATGTTAAGCTCAGGGTGGAGATGGAGATGGGGGGGGAGGGATATAGCATATTTTTACACAGATAAGCAAAACCAAAGACTATGCAAAGGTACCAAATCTAATTACAAGAGAGACAGACCACCAGAAGTAGGAAGCAATCAGGAAAGGTTTACAAATGTGTACATGTATGTACAAATTCACATACATGGATACACACATACTACAGATGATCTGTGAAAAAGTCTTTTTGGGGAGTGCCAGAATGCTTTCATTGGAAGGCTTTTGATATGGTGACAGTGGGAACTTAGTAAACATTTGTGGGGTTGAGCTGGGTCAATTCAACATATACCAAACCCATGCTAGGGATTTGCATACTACTGTAGAAAAAACTCATCTGATTTTCCCTGCACCTGAATGAAGACCCAGATAGGTAGTCAGATAAATGGGAGAATGTGGGTGGCTGGTTCAGTAGGCTGACACCACAGCATTGGGCTGTGCATGGAATCTACTCCAGATTCATAATGACACCAGTGAGAATGATCATGCCTATTACATGGGCTCTGTCTATTTATGGAGAGAATATTGCCATAGGCAAGTCTATCTCACAGGGCTGAAGGTTAATTAGTGTTTCTTAAGCAGTTGGAAGATGAAAAGAGTACTAAATGGTAGCACTGTTAGTGGGTGGCTGTTTTTCTTTCTTTGGTTCCCACTTTCCTTCTGGTATCCTGGCTCTCTGACAGCCTTATGCCATTATTCAGCTTTGAATACAGCTGGATCCCTTCAATTCAATTTAATAAAAAAAACGTATTTAATGCCTACTGTATGCTTGTTACACTGTCAGAGGTGGTTGGGGATATGCAGATTTTAGGTAATCCTGACCTCTGCCCTCATGGAGTTTACACTCTAATAAGGGGCTATATTATTCACAAATAACTAAAAATGCAAGAGTATATGATATGTATAATAGAGAAGAGTAAAGAGATAGTGCTGAGTGAGGGGCAAGGAGGGTAAATTCGTTACCCATTGAGGTGAATCATAGAAGCCTTCTTGAGGAGATGGTTGATTGAGACTTTAGAGTTTAGGAGGATTTAAGTAGGCAAATGACAGGAGGAATTCTAATAAATCTAAGCAGAAGTTAAGCAAGAATAAGCTATGGTTTGTATCTTATATTGTCTCACCTGAAGGCAGGGATTGAGTGAAGGTCTCTGCGAAGATTTTGACATTATAGACCAGGAACGCAAGTTGGTGATTGGTCATTTAGAACAGTCAGAGCTTTTGTGGTAGGAATAGATGTGTTTTTTTCTTTTTACATAGACTAACCTGATTTCCTTTAAAGAGATCATTCTTGGAATTTGGTTTGTTAAGAGTAGTCGGGTTATCAAAACCCACATAATATGGAGAGTTTGGATTCTTGAGGTTCCTAGTTTTGAAACATCCTTTCTACCTTTGAAATCTCCATGGCCACAGCCAGCACTGTGATACAGGCTATCATCACCTTGCACACGAACTCTTGTCATCACATTTCTGGTCAGTCTCTCTGCCTCTTCTAGTTTGTACTCTACTCAACTGCCAAAGCAATCTTCTGAAAACACAGGGTTCATCATCTCACTCTTCTACTCACTAAAATCCAGTGGCTCTTTATTCCCTCCAAGATCAAGCATAAAACCCTCTATTTGTCTTTCAAAGCCATTGGCCACCTAGACACATCTTCCTTTTCCATTATACTTTTTATACTTTAATCACCTCCATATGTTCTACAATTCACTGACATTGACTTTATTGTTTCTTGACTATGTCACTCCGTGTCTGGAACGCTCTTTCTCCTGATCTCTGCTTCCTGGTTTCTCTCCAGACTCAAATAGGACTTTTTGATGTTTTTTTCAGTCCCTTCTTCCTCAGTGCCTTACCTCTGAAATTACTTCCAGTTTATCATGTTCATATGTACATGGGTATTTCCATATTGTCTCCCTCCATTACACTGTGAAATCTTTGAGAGAAGGGACTGGTTTTTTTAAACTTGCTTTGTATCTTGCTTTTAGCACAAAAATGGAACACAATAAAGACATAGTAAGTGCCTGTTGGCTTATCTGAAGTTTGGTAGAGTTTTCATCTTTCTGACAGGAAACTTTCTGACAGGACACCTTTCTGAGTCAGTATTGGTGCCCTAGCAAATGGAGAGTCAGGGGGGAGCAGCATTTGTTTTTTAATAATTATATATTTAAAGTCCTTTATAAGTAATTTATAATTGTTTTTTTGGTACAAGAATTGTTTGTTGTGTTCCAATCCCAAGTGTAGAATCATTGGACTGGCCTGAGTTAGGCTGGCCCAGAATAGCTTTTTTTAGATTATTTTGAGAGAAGACAGAAGGAATGGGGATCAGTTATTCTCTTCCTACAAGAAAAGCTTTCTTGAGGAAAGTTGTGGGCGAATGGAATCTTTTGTAATATTCATTTTTCTATTTTTCTTCTCAGGAGAAACCTGAGGTGTTTTAGGCAGGATCAAGATCTACTTGTTGATACAAAGTTTTCTATTCAAGGGGGTGGACATACTGATGTACAGAAGGCCAGAGGAGCATCTCGTTTGACTACAGCCACTTGTTACTCTTGCTTGTGTAATCTTTAAATGCTGGTTTTCCCCTTCCTTTTATTCAAGGTTGAGTGGTATAATGAAAAAAAGCACTAGATTTTGGAATCAGAGGACCTACCTTAAAGCTTGGCTATATTACTACCTAAGTAAATGTGGCAAGTAATTTCACCTTAATGACCCTTTGTTTCCTTACATGTAAAATGAAGTGATTAGACTAGATGAACTTTAAACTCCCTTTAAGCTCTAAAATTATGGTTTATGAACAGGTGGTAATTAATCAACATCTGGAAGAAATGACCATCTACTCTAACCTCTAATTGAAGACTTCCAGTGATGGAGATCCTATTATCTCCTGATATAACCAATTCTACCTTTCAAGAGCTCTTGTTCTTTTGTAATTTTTAAAGTTTTTTTTATTTTAAACTAAAATACAAAAACTTAAATGCATAAGAAAAGAAATAGAAACATATTGTAAACTTAAATATAAAAGAAGAGAAGAAAAATAAAGTATTGCCATGTGGACAGCAGAACATAAGAGAGGATTCAAAATATACAACAATAAATTTTCTTTTCTTTTTTTTAAAAAACTTTTTATTGACTTGTTGGTTTACTTTTAGTTTACAAGATTCAGTTCCAGAACCACTTGAGTTTCAGATTTTCTCCCTTCCTTTCCCCCTTCCCCGCCCCCCCCCCATGGTGGCATACAGTCATGTATAGGATCTGCAAACTCTCACATTGTACGATAGTCTGGTTTTATAGAAGCATTGTAACCAATGGAGTGAACAATGGGAAAAAAAGAAACAAAACCAAACATAGAAAAGAATGATAGCATGTATTGCTTTAGTCTTCATTTAAACTCTGGTCTTTCTAGATCTTTCTCTGAATGTAGATATCTCCTTCCACTCTGAGACTTGTAGAGTTGTCTTTTAACTGTGCGTTTCTGAGAAGAGTCCAGTTTGTCAAGGCTGGTTGTCACACATATGATTTATCTTTGACTGTGTACAAATTTTTCCTGGTTCACTTAGCATCACTTTGTATAAGCTTCTCAAGGTAATTATGAAGTCCATATCCTTCCCATTTCTTTTGGCCCAATAGTATTTCATTACATTCATATGCCATAACTTGTTCAGCCATTCCCCAATTGATGGGCAACCCCTATATTTCTAGTTTTTTGCCACCACAAAGAGAGCTGCAATAAATATTTTTGTACATATGGATCATTTTCCCACTTCTGTGATCTCTTTGGGATACAACCCCAAAAGTGGTATTACTGGATCAAAGGTTATGCAATTATTTATAGCCTTTTGGGCATAGTTCCAGATTGTCCACTAGAATGGTTGTATCAGTTCACAGCTCCACCAACAATAAAAATTGGGACAAGAGTCCCAGTTTTTCCACATCCTCTCCAGCACTTGTCATTTTCCTCTTTTGTCATCTTAGCCAATCTGACTGGTGAGATGTAGTACCTCAAAGTTGTTATGATTTTCATTTCTCAAATCAGTAGTGACTTACAGCATTTTTCCATATGCCTAAAAATATCTTTAATTTCTACCTCTGAAAATTGCCTGTTCATATTCTTTGCCAATTTATCAATTGGGGAATGACTTATATTCTTATAAATTTTATTTAATTCCCTGTATAATTTAGAAATGAGGCCTTTATCAGAGACACTGGTTGTAAATATTCTTTCCCAATTTCCCACTTCCCTCTTAATCTTGGTTACATTGGCTTTGTTTGTACAGAAACGTTTCAGTTTAACATAATCAAGATTATCCATTTTGCATTTTATAATGCTCTCTAACACTTCTTTGGTCATAAAGTCTTCCCTACTCCATAAATCTGACAGATAAACTATTCCATGCTTCCCCAGATTATTTACAGTATCAGTATACCTAGAATGTGCACCCATTTTGACTTGACTTTGGTATATGGTGTTAGATGATGGTCTATGCCCAGTTTCTGCCATATTCCAATTTTCCTAGTATTTTTTGTCAAATAGTGAATTCCTAACCCAGAAACTGGAGTTTGGGGGCTTATCAAACAGTATATTACTATAGTCATTTACTACTGAGTCTTTTGTACCTAATCTATTCCATTGATCCCCTACTCTTTTCCTTAGCCAGTACCAGGCAGTTTTGAGGACTGCTGCTTTATAATAGAGATTAAAATCTGATATGGCTAGGCCACCTTCCCTTACATTTCTTTTCATTAATTGCCTTGCTATTCTGGACTTTTTGTTCTTGCAAATGAATTTTGTCACTATTTTTTCTAGTTCTATAAAGCAATTTTTTGGTAGATGGATTGGTATGGCACTAAATATGTAATTTAATTTAGGTAAAATTGTCATTTTTATTATATTAGCTCTACCCAGCCATGAGCAATTGATGTTTTTCCAATTAGTGAGATCTGATTTTATTAGTGTGAAAAGTGTTTTGTAATTGTGTTCATGAAGGAACTGGGTTTCTTTTGGCAGGTAGATTCCCAAATGTTTTATAATGTCTACAGTAACTTTAAAAGGGGTTTCTCTTACTATCTCTTGCTGTTGGACTTTTTTGGAAATATATAGGAATGCTGAGGATTTATGTTGGTTAATTTTATATCCTGCAACTTTGCTAAATTTATTTATTGTCTCAAGAAGTTTTTTAATTGATTATCTAGGATTCTCCAAGTATATCATCATGTCATCTGCATAGAGTGATAGCTTAGTCTCTTCTTGGCCTGATTTGATTCCTTTGA
>CM053594.1:119572581-119635849 GCA_028646575.1 Pseudocheirus occidentalis | reverse complement strand
ATATAATGCTTGCTGATGGCTTTAAGTAGATGCTACCTATTATTCTAAGGAAAACTCCATTTATTCCTATACTTTCTAGTGTTTTTAATAGGAATGGATGTTGTATTTTGTCAAAGGCTTTTTTCAGCATGTATTGAAATAATCATATGGTTTCTGCTAGTTACAACCATAAATTTTTGCTTCAAGAAAGCCTATGTAATAAATACTAAGCATTGTCTTCAGAGCTGTCCATCTTTACTTCCTTGTAAGTTTTTTCTTGTTCTGTGCTGTGCAGTTAATAACTCTTTCTTAAGAAGATGTAGTGGAATTTGAAGATCTTCCCTGACCCTTGATTGGTTTAAATGAATTTGAGAACCTTCCCTGATTCAAAAATATACTCTGCCCCCTAATAGGCTGAATGTGGTCACATGGAGCCTGTGGCAGGAGACTTGTTTTTCAGGAATGACCACAACTTGTTACTTTGTAATTGGGCAGTGGGTCATGGTGGTTGTGATGTTCTCTGACTATGGAGAAGGCTATATATACCCTGATGTGAGATTTTGCTGCAGATGCTTTCCTCTTCCCTCCCCTCTCCTCCCCTTTCTTTCCCTCCCCTTCCCTTTTATACTGCTTCCTGAACCACTTCTTTCTTTCCTGAGAGTAATCTTGTCAAACCTTATAAAAAGTTTACATTCCCTCTTTAGAAAATTTCCCTCTTATTTCCTACTAAAGAAAACACATCTTGAAATAAAATAAATATACAGAAGGGCCCAGGTCAAAGATACATTTTGAACATAATTTTAGTAAAAACACATTTTATTTAATTAAAAAAACTTTGTGATAGTCTAAAATATAACAAAAAGCTAAATGAATATGTGCAGATCTTTATATTATAGTTATGATGGCTTCTAAATATTATTGTTTTCCTCTAAATGAGTCACATTCCTGATAAGGTTTTATTTCTGGATCAAGAGCAAAGTATATAACTGTGTTTAACCAATGTTACAAAAAAGCAAAGAGTAAAGTGTTATTTTGAATTAAATGAAATATAGATATTTGGGTAAGTAATTGTTTCTGTGGCTTCCATTCTATTTTAACTATGACCAAAAATACAGATACCAACTGGGGAGTTGGGTAGACACCAATACCATTCCAGGGCTCTGTTATTCCTGGAAGTATCTAGTGAGTTAACACTGAGTCTATCAGACCAGGGATGTATGTGGAAATGTTACAATAATAATATTATAATGAATAGAATTGGACTACAGAACATAAGTAATTGGATTACAGCATACAAGTTATGTATGACTTATGAAAGCAATTTGTACAAAGATATCATCTGAGAAATATATGATAGAAGAAGGAAGTGGAATGATCACATATGTAGACAAAGGCTAACAGATAGCATGACTGTGAAGCTGCTACCCATATGTTAAAGGACTTAGAGGTCTTTGACATGTTGGGCATGGCTTCCATAAAGCATTTATTAAGAGAATAAGGACAAGAATTATACAGAATGAGAATCCATAGATGGGTTGCATTTGAGGGAAGGAAAGCCCGCATTGATCATATAACAGAACATATGTTCATATTGAAATATTGGAGTAATAGTATCATTTTATGCCTTACAAAATGTGGTACATAGAACAAATATAACTATCTTATTTTAAAAGAAACTTGGTTTCTTAGAGTTTGCTGATATTTCCCTAATGACACAGCTATGAAAGTATCAAAGTTGGAATTTAAAAACCAAGCCTTTTGATTCCAAATCCATTTCTCTTAACACTATACTATAGGGCACATACAAATGTAGAATTTATTGTAAGGTGAAGGAGACCATTACCTGCCTCTCTTTTTACCCATGTCCCTGGTGACCAGAGCCATCAATCACCAATAGGCCAGCCAGTGATGATTTTAATTGGTTGTTATGCTGTCACTAGCTGGCTTAATGGGCACTGATTGATAACTCAAACACCCAGTGACAGAGAACAAAGGATTACTTGATGAAGCTCTACTTCTTCCCCGTCTGATATTGTAGTGGATTGATCATTGGGCTTAGAGTAAGAAAAACCTAAGTTCAAATCCTACCTTAGACACTTGCTAACTGTAAGACTTTGAGCAAGTCATCTAAATTCTATTTGCCTCAGTTCCCCTAATTGTAAAATAAGGGTGATAATAATTGTATTTTCTTCCCAGGGTTGTTGTGAGGATAAAATGAGATTGCTTTGAAAAGTACTTAGAACATAATGGACAGAGAGTAGATATATATGATAATTCCCTTCCTACCCATCTCTTACTCATCAGCCTGTAAATGACTGATAGGAGAAAAGAGGAGAATCTGAATAGCAGATGTTGGGCCCATTTGGGGGTCCCTTCTTACTTTAACAGGGTAATTCTCCCACTTATTCCAATGTGGTTATTGCTATTTAGAAGACCACAGAATCACAACAACTGAGAAATACATGAGCTTTATAAAATTTAGGCATCATTTAGTAACATTTTTGCCAAACCAAGAAATCCCTTTACATCTCCTAGCCTGGTTTTCCAGCCTCTATTTAAAGATTTTGAGTGATGGGTATGCATACTATCTCCCAAAGCTGCCCATTCCAACTTTGAAAAGGGATAATCCTTAAATGTTTTCAACCCTAAAACAAAATTGACAGAACCACAAAATCTCAAAACTAGGAGAGACTTTAGATACCTGAATAAGAATTCCTTCTATATGTCCCCAACAAGTAGATATTAGAAATATTTCTACAACGTGACTAATGTGGAAATAGGTTAAATATGAATATATATGTCTATACTCTGTATCAAATTATGTGCCATGTTGGGGTGGGGAGAGGGGAGAGATAGGGAAAAAATTTGTAACTCAAAATCTTATGGAAGTGAATGTTGAAAGCTAAAAGTAGATAAATACATTTTTTAAAAGAAATACTTCCTAATTGATTTTTAGAGAGTTCTAATTGTTAGGAAGTTCCTCCTTCCTTATGTTGAGCCCATATCTACCTCTTTGAAACTTTGCTTTTATCCTTCTATCAAATAAACTAAGACTAATCCATCTATCAGATGCGAGTCTTTGAAATGCTTAAAGAGAACTCTCTTATTCCTTCCTCATTTTCTTCTCCAATCTAATATGTCCACTCCTAATGTAGCATATTCTACAGCCCTCTTACCATTCTGCTAGCCTCTCTCTGAGTGCTCTCCAGATTATGAATATTCTTCTTTAAATGTGGTATCCAGAAATAAACATAGTACTTCAGATGTAGTCTGACAATAGGAGAATGGGAATGTCATTAATCTCAATTTAAACATTTTATACCTTAATACTTGTTAGATTTTTGTTCCCATTGATAGAGGCATTCTCCCTTATGGTCCAGATCACAACCCACCCCAGTCTTTGGTCTTGTACTACTATTGCCCATGTTCTTCCATAACTTTTCTGCAGAAGAGTTACCACATATACTGGAAATCTTTTTCTAAGCCTTTGCATATTATTCATTGAAAATTCAATGAAAATAATTCATTGAAATATATTGACTGCTAATATTTTAAAACTCTTTCTTATAACATTAAAGTGCATCTCATTTTCCCATTATATTTCTTTGATGGCATTGTTTATACTACTTAAAACAGTTTTTTTGGGGCAGCTAGGTGGCACAGTGAATAGAGCACTGGCACTGTAGTCAGGAGGACCTGAGGTCAAATCCAGCCTTAGTCACTTAACACTTAATAATTGTGTGACCTTGGGCAAGTCATTTAACCCCAATTACCCTGCCCTCACCCCTCCAAAAAAAAAGCAAAAAAAATGTTATCATTAGAAAGATGATGCATTTTATTTGTGCCCCCATGTGTCCCCTTATTCACCTCTAGGTCACCTGAAACTGTGATTTCTCAGAGATTATGGTTTTTAAATATTCAAAATGGCAGAAACATGATTGAAATTAATCATTAAAATATATTATGAATTATTTGAACAGAAATAAGAAATGATGAGGTGTTTAGGAAATATCACAAACCTTGAATGGCAGTACAGTATAATAGTGACAGTCAATTTCAATTTTGCAGATCTCTCCAGAGCAGTCTATGCCAAAAGTACAGCCACTGATGATGTCTTATTTAATCTTAACAACAATTTTGTCTTTCACAAGTTAGAAGAATAATTTTTGGAAACTTCTTTCTGGATCCCATATTAATTCACAAAGAAGAACTGGTGGCTGTGACAAAATTCATGGGAATCTTGGAAAAAAGTGAGTATTTGATTTTCAAATTTGTCATGGGATTAGGAAAATAATGTCAGGCATATCTTGTCATGCATGCTAGAGTTTGGAAGAACAGATTTTAAGGGAATACGAGTAAGGATGGATAGAATCTCAGAGACTAAAATTCTTTTAAAAAAGTCATCTTAAGGAAATTCAAAGCTCTCAAGAATGAAAATCTAAAGACACTCTAAAGAGTTTCATTAGAGAGTCTAAACTCCAAAGAGAAATGATAACAATGTGGTTGAAAACAGTGTAAAGTAACACATGCAGATGCATAGGATACTTAGTCATTAACTGAATTCAGTTGTTAAATAGGCATACATAGGAGCTGAAAGCAAGGGCAGGTGAGAGAAGAGGATTACAAATATGCAACAGTTCTGTTAGAATAGTGTCAGGATCACTAAATCTCAGAATGTGATGAGCCTAGTGAGGAAAGTTAAGGACAAAAAGAGGGTGCTTTATATAGAGATGCTGAGGAAAAGAGGAAGACAAAAGAATAGAACAGTTGCTGTGGGTAAATGGAATGGTGCTGATGAATGACAGAGACAAGGAGAGTTGCTTAATTTGTATTTCACTTCTGTTTACTCTGCTAAGGTAGAATCATCTTTGCACTGGAAAGGATAGGACAAAAATGTGTAGCTGTTCTGACTATTACTGTGTTATGAAGAGTTTTTTCTTGCCTTTCTTCCTCCTATTCCTATTTTTCTTCCTCCTTTTGTTTTCCCATCTTTTCCTTCCTTCCTTCCTTCCTTCCTTCCTTCCTTCCTTCCTTCCTTCCTTCCTTCCTTCCTTCCTTCCTTTCTTCCCAGCTTATAACAATGTTTCCAAAGTTCTTGTTAGTGGCAAAATTTGTCTACTAATAAGTCACCAAAACTGGCTAATGGGTTGATAAGTATTGGTAAGCTTAAATATATATCCTAAAATACTTGTTTATTTATTGTTCATGTCAGACCCAAATACAATGTTTTGGTACCCTTTAGCAAGAAGTTAGAAGACACTACTGTTCTTTCCTTGTTCTCCTCTAATAACTACTGTTTGGTCTTCTTTTATTAGCACCTGTGCTTCCACATCCTTATAGAAGTGACTTCTTCCTCAGAATGGGTAGTTTCATGAAAATGTCTTATATCTATTACAACATCCAAATAGTTTGTAATTCCTTTTCATTTCTTTGTGCCATAGTCTTTTATCCTCCAATCTTGTGGCATAGACTAGAATTCTTTTTAGATTCTTTTCTCTTTTTCCCTTGTATGAACTTCTAGTCTTTTAAAAGGCATTCTTACTCCAGTAGCTACAGAATAGGGAGCATTACTTGGCAGTAGGAAATGGAGGCATACCAGTTTCTGGTTCTTTCCAACTACTATCTACTGGATCTCAAGACATAGCCTTAAGTTGATGCAGATATTATCTTAGATTTGAAAGGTCATCTGACATAGCTCATTGTGAGATGAACTGAAAGTCAGGAGGATCTGGGCTCAGGTCCTTCCTGTCTCTAGCACATAATATAGTCTTGGGCAAGCCATTTAATCTCTCAGTATACTAGGCAGTTTTCTAAGGCTAAAAATTGCAAAGCAATTGTTGGACTGCCTTAGTAAAAGAAATTTCCCCACTGGGTGTTCCCTAAATTGGTGGTGTCAAATTCAAATAGAAATGGGGGCCACTAATCCATATGTAAGGTTCTTTGTGGGGCATATATTGGCTTAGTTTTAGAATGTAATACTATCTATGTTTAATTGCATTTTTATTTAATTTGAAAAATATTTCCCAGTTACATTTTGGCCTGATTCAGCCACACTCAGGAGTGTTACAGGCAGCATTTGACCCATGGGCTTCCTGTTTAACATCTCTGCCTTAGATCAGACATTCCCTCTATACCTCAGTTTTAGATTCCTTGCCACATCATAAATACAGCCAAACCTCTGTATTATAGATCTTTTATCACAGAACAGACTTTACCAGCACAGTGATTTTTGCCACTCAAAAATGGCAACACACACTATCACATGAGACCACATAAGTAGGAGAAAAAACAGAGATGCATGAAGAAAATGTCTTCTTAGGAAATCCAAACAATTAAGTGGCATCCCTTCTCATTCACCTGAAAAGTTCACTTAGATCTTACTTGTGCTATGTAAACAATATAGAATAATAAAGGTAAAAAAAGTGGGATAGTGTAACTAAATTGACTGATCCCAATCACAGATCTTTGTTTTCTTTAAATATCCCTCATAACACCTGTTGTAAAACCACTCAGCAGGGAGTGGTTTGTTGCTGTCCACTGACTCAGTGCTGAACTGTCAATTTGCAGAAAACTATCAGAACTGGCAGCAATGCTGTCCGCTTTCAGACTTCTCTAAGAATCCATGCCTACTAGTTCAGAGAACTGGTTTCCATTTAGACAATCTATTATTTCAGAAGATGCGGTTTTTTCTCTCCTGAACTTAGTCACTCTGGGATGGTCTTCTATGAGGATACATCCCTCCTTACTGATAAATGGAAGGTAATGTTATTTCCCAAGCCACTTGAATCAAACACTACTTTATGACATCTGGTATCCTCTATTCCAATGAAAGCATTATACCAGGTATAACCAGTGGAGAAGTCTTTGCTACGATCCTTGGCACTTCTTTCCCAATTTTAGGCAGATAGATGGCACAGCGGATAGATCAGTGAATCAGGAGTCAAGAAGACCTGAGTTCAAATCCACTCTCAGACACTTGTTACTTTCTTACTTATTTGGAAAATTGGTCAAGTCACTTGATTGCTGTCCATATCAGTTTCCTTATGCAAAAAAAGGGGGAAGAAAAATAGTAGCCACCTTGTAGGATTTTGTGATGATCATATGAAATAATATTTGTAAACCACCTGGCATATAATAGGTATTATATAAGTGCTAACTGCTATTATTCTTACTTGCTTGTAGCCTGCATCTCTGGAATATATGACCCTTGCACTGTAAAATAAACCTTGAAGGACCTAGTAAGATCATGTTTTAGGAGATGGGGAGGGGGAAGAGATTTATTTGGCATGTTCTTCACCAGAATTAGAATCTTCAGCTTTTTAAAGCTCTCTCCTTCCTTTTTTTTAACTTGGGTATAATGGCTTTGTCATACGAGATATCTGGAGGTACTTTGAAAACATAGGCTTGATGAGCTTGGTAATGACAGTTCTTAGAGAACTGTAGTCTTTGAATGACTCTCACTGGGTTTTAACCTCTTTTCCCATATGCTCAACAATAATCATTCAATAAATATTTATTTAATATGTGTCATGTACAAGTTAGTATGCTAGGTACTGTTGGGAACACAGTATTGAGCATGACATGGTCCCTGTCTTCATAGAGATTATAGTATGTACGTGTTGGGGAATGGAACTCTATCCAGGAACCTTTAACTTCCTAACCCAGAAGACGAAAGCACTGTCTAAACAAACATGTGTAATGGAATGGAAGTAATACATTTTAAAAAATGAATATTACACTTGCAATTTTACTCTCTCTAATCATGTTCTTATGTGTTAGAATTAATTAATGCATATTATTAAGGTCCTTTAAGGCCATTTTATAGATGACAATTGAAGCATTACCAGTGGAATGTGAATATTTAATGCAGAGAAAATATCTTATTTGAAATGTAACCCCACATTTTCATTTCTCAAGATCATTACCACTCAAACAATCAAATTCACAGCATTACCCCAAGGAGTCTATATTTATCTGTGTTACTTGAGCATGTCATTTAACCTTTATAGGCCTCAGTTACATATCTGTAAATGAGGTTATTGGATTATATGACCTCCATGTTTCCTTTCTGTAATGCTTCCTCAAGTGATACTAAGGGATTTAGCTGAGACCCCTCCATGGGTAAGGCTGAAATATTGCAGTGTCACACAGTATGAGTAACTTTGTCTTCACTCTATCAATATTTCCATTGGTTACAGTCCAGATATATACAAAGGCAGAAGGGTGAGTTGCTATATGGTAATGAGCAGGTAGGGAAAAGAGAAAGGAAGACTGCCCTAAGTTTAGAAATACAACTAAACAATATGGAAACATTTGTATTCAAATGGAAAAAATATAGAAGCATGATTTAAGTTCAGTCAAGGGTCAAGGGAACTGAATGTGAGTTCTGCCAACAAGTATATGTCACTACCAGACTCAGTGTGCTGACCATGTCAATACTCTTGATTTCAAGCGGTTTCAGACTTAACTCTTTTTTTGCCTTTGGTCTTTATGAATTTTAGTTGCCTGTAGCACATATCTGATCTCAGACTTTTCTGCACTGGAGACAGTTGAGTTTTCTTGGCGAAGACTCAATTCTTTGATTTTTATTTCATTTACTCAAGAATAGAAGAAAAATATGTGCACTAACTTTGAGTTTGTTTCTTTTGTAGCTTGGCAAATAATTATAAAGTATTGTTTTAATTCTTTCAAACTGTAAAGCACTAGGAGTATCTTATCCAAATGATGTTTTTATATATGTCACATAAAATGATTCAATTTAGTCATTGTTAAGAATGGGGGGAAATTCTGAAAGGAAAAATATCTTTTAATCCACTCAGTAGCCTACAAAAATACTTGGTTAAACACATACCGTTGATGGTGATAGGTGCTAAATAGGAGACAGACTCTTTCTCATCCACATAGCTCTATTATGTGTTTTCCCCCACAATGAATAATTTTCTTTAGATAACAATAGTTTAGCTTTTGTACAGCACTAATAAACGATGCTTTGCATAACTATGCCCATATGATGTCCAAGGGAAGTCTTGGCTTGAGGACAGGACACTAGGACACCTGTAAAAACAGTCTGTATATTGTTAGTTCACACTGATGGTGAAACAGAGGGGTGCCTATGCTCCCCTTATAGCTTCCTACTTGGCAGGATGAACCAGCATCAGTTACTGCCATATGACAGGACTGCCCTAGGGAAGCCGCCATAATTCAGACTTGGTTCACCTCTGGACACGACCTCTTTCTAAGCTGCAGGGTAAGGTGATATACTGGGTTCAGGGCTACTGTAAAAGATCGAAAGAGTAAAATAATAGGTAGAAAGCTCTACTATTTTTTCCTCCCTATTATAATATATCGTACATTGTACTTCACAAAGCACAGTGTTATTCTACTTAAATTCATAACAAGCTTGTTAAATACATTTTTCTAATATTAAGACTATAGATTAGAAACTCCTCTAGTAGTAAATAAGCTCCTTGAGAACAGGGGTTTCTTTTCTCATTATTGCCTTTCTTCTGTGTTTGACACAGTGTTTTTATACATAGTAGGCACTGAATAGCTTTGTCAAATTAAATAGTGTCATCCTAATTTTACAGATGAGAAAGTTATTTGAGCAAAGTTATCCGGCAAGTAAATTACATAACTTGGATTTGAAACCAGTTTTTCTGATTTCAGAACGAGTCCTCTTTTCAGTTGAAACACAGCTGCCTCCTAAGGACATAAATAATGCCTTTACTTAATTCAGGTCAATCTTCTTTTGTCCAGGAAGAAAATAGAACTCATTATTTCCATTATGAATATCTCTACACATGATACTACATAGAATATAAGCCTTTTACAGATGCATTTTTGCTCATCTTCTGTCAGATACTCTCCATGCTGGTAAGTAATCATCTATAACAGAATCACAACTTGATTAAATAAATAGACAAATAAAGTCAAGCATAGGTTTACTCCACTTTTAACCTGATTAGTCCACACCTATATAGGTACTGAGGTGATGTCATATGTCTGTAGCTCCAAGGCTTTCTTTATTAGAGCCATATTTATATTATTTTTAGCACAGCAGGTGTCAAAAAGGTTTATTTTGAAAGAAAGAAAACATAAAAATGAATTATTTATGTGAGTTAAATCAAAATGTACTTGATATAAATGTTTAATCAGGTTTTCACCAACTTCTCCCCATATGCTCTGCCCGGCTTGATGGTGCAGTTCTAATGGAATTACTAAATATATCTTAATAGCTCAGGATATGGGATCATGCAATGGTACTTACACAAGAGGAATTTTTCAACTTACATTAAACAGGTTTGAATGATACAATCAGTAGTAGGTTTACAAATAATTCACAAGATGCTCATTCAAATGACATATAGAAATCTAGGAAATTACAAACTCAGCATTGGCTATAAAGGTTTTTTCTACCTTAAAAAAGTTTAGACTAGATAACTTATTTCAACTTGGAACACATGTCCATTACTTTTCTCTCTCTTGGCTTTCTTATGACATCAATGCTTTACTGTAGCCTGTAGAATCTAGGCATTACAGTCAAAAGGTAGCCATACTACTAAATATATCAAGGCAAGATTTTTTAAAATTAAATTCATTTTTAAAGTAAAGATAAGCATTTTAATCCTAAAGCCAGTGCACATGGCCTATATGATTCAATCTCTATTTCTTGGCCTGGGAAAGGTGCTTGTTACATTTTCATGTTTTTTAGTTTACTTTTTAAAAATGTACAACTGCCTATTCCTATTTATTGGCTCACTTTAAAGACAAGCAAATCTCTGCAAAACACTATGAAGTTTTATTTTAAATGTAAGAAAATACTTCTTAAAAACTAAAGTTAACCTAAAATGCAACGATCTTACTAGGGAGTAGATCAATTCCCCATCACAGCTTCATAGGAAGATCCATTTAGAACTGGAAGGCACCTGAGGGCTGATCTAATTTCACCCTTGCATTTCACAGTTGAGGAAGGTGAGGCCCACAAAAGTTAAATGACTTACCTAAAGTCACACATGTAGTTAGTAGTGGAGCAGGACTGAAACTCAAGCCATCTAAGATCCTGAAGAAGAGGTAAGATGATTCTTTGCCAAGATTCCCATTTGGTGTAAGTTGGAGTTGATGACATCTGAGGTCTCTTTCATCTCTGTGTTTCTTTAAGATACTATTCATTTCCTGAATGTTCTAACTATTCTCTTTATAGGTAGTGTGATTAAACTACTGAAGAGATCTGCTTTGGTCAAAGGTCAGGCGTTAGTCTCAGAAAGAAGTTCTTGAGTCTATGGGGGAAAAATGGAAAATAAATGCTACTTTCTACTCTCTTAAAGAGGAAAAAATCCCAATTTTTTCAGGAACTGGAAGAAATGTGGTGGAAAAAAAGCTAGAACATGGTTGAGTGGAAAGAAGGCCATTTGAACTCTAGGGCCAGTGGTGACAAATGGAGATTTCAACTCCTCACCTACCTAGCTCAAGTGGAAAGGAAAGGAAAAAAAAATTCATATAGCATCTACTACATGCCAGGCCCTATGCTGACTGCTTTGCATTTACTAATACAATAATACTAATAATACAAAATTGTATTATTGTATAGGGGTATTGTTGTATTGTATTGGGGTATTATTGTATTGTATTGTGTTGGGGGTAATGCTGTGAAACGTACAAAAATACTAATAATATTTACAAATATTACCTCCTTTGCTCCTCAAAACAATATTGTGAAGTAGGTACTCTGATTATTTCCATTTTAAAGTTGAGGAAACTAAATAAAACAGAAGTTAAGTGACTTGCCCAGGCTCTCACAGCTGGCAAGTGTCTGAGGCTGTATTTGAACTCAGGTCTTCTTGACTCCAGACCCAGTATTCAATCTGCTGTGCCACTAGCTGACTCTAAGTATCTTCAAAATCAATGTCTATAGACTATGAGATTTGGAATAATAAAAACTATCTTCAGACCCCAGCATTGCCATTTACTTTCCATATTCCATTTGGCAATTTTCTTAAAATAAATATTTAAAGACTACGACAACTATTTGTTGTGGATGGGACAGTGGTAATAGAAGGTGAAAAGAAGCTGCAACTGCTCAATTCTTATGTTGCTTCTGTTTTCTCTGGCAAAGAGAATGACCTCTGGACTGAAAAGGACAGAACAAAAATGCCTAATACAGAATGGAAATCCAAGATAAGTATGGAAATCATAAGAAAGCACTTAATTGCCTTCAATGAAGCTCAATCAACAGGCCCAAAGGTATTACATCCATGAGTAATAAAAGAACTGCCAGATGTGAAGGCTGATCCCCTGACAGTGATCTTGTTAAGGAAAGCAGGAGAGGTACTGGAGTAGTAGAGAAGGATGAATGTCTTCTAATTTTTTTTTGCCTATTTTTTTTTTTTGGAGAGCAAGAGGGGGTAAGTGACTTGCCCAAAGTCACACGGCTAGTTAGTGTGTCAAGTGTCTGAGGCTGGATTTGAAGTCAGGTCCTCCTGACTCCAGGGCTGGTGCTCTACTCACTGTGCCACCTAGCTGCCCCCTTCTAAATTTTTAAAGAAGGGATTAGAGGAAGATTTTTTTTAGAAATGTTAAATTTTGTTTAAAATTCAATGCTATGTTAGCTTAGGTAGGAAATTTTTTAAAAAGGTAAAGAACAGAGAGAAACACAATCTTAACATGCTACAACAAACATAAACACATATCTATTGTTGTTCTTCTGTAGAATCTGGACCTTTCAGATAGAGGGAGAATTGTAAACTATAGGTCAGGGACCTTGACTTTGATTCTTCAAAATTTCTAGAATGTATCATTATTGAAAGGATGGTTGCATCTAGAAAAGGAAGCTACAATCATAAGTTACTAATATAGTTTCATCAAGGCAAGGCCAGAATAACCACACTTATTTTTTAATGCCAACTAGACTGGCAGTGCACAGAAATGATATAAATATAGTTTACTTACATTTGAGTAAAGCATTTGGCAAAGTTTCATTAGATATTCTTGTTGCCAAGATTAAAGGATATGGCTTAGGCTACAGAAGCAAGATGGATTCGAAATTGCTTGAATAGCTAGACCCAAAAACCAGTCATTCAACATCAATTTAGAAAATTCACAGTGGACTGATCCAGGGATCTGTGCTTAACTCTCTACCATTGAATCAGTGACTCAGATAAAGACAAAGATGGGTTGCTAAGAAAATTGGCAGATGACACAAACCTCATAGTGATAACTAACTTGTTGAATGATAGACTTGAGATTCAACATCTTAGCAAATCTAAAATATTGGGTTGTAGCTAATTAGATTAGACAAATTTAAAGTAAAAAAAATTACAGGGACAAGGTAAAGGAGTTTTGACTAGACCAAAAAAGAACGGATTGTTTTAATGTATTGCAAGTTCAATTTAGCAGCAGGACTTGGCATCCAGAAGAGGAAATGTAGCCTTAGGCTCCATCAGATAGACATAGTACCCAGAACTAATACTTTGTCCTAGTCAGACCACTTTGAGAGTGTTATCTTCAGTTACGTGCACCACCTTTTAAGAGGGACATTGATTAACAACTGGAATGGTAAAAGGTCTTGAGAGCTTGTGATGTAAGTATTCATTGAAGGAAATGAAAATGTTTAGCCCTAGAGATTTTTTTTTTTTGCTGGGGGGTGGGGGAAGAGATAAGCATGATATCCGTCTTCAATTATTTTTAGTCTGTCAGGTAGAAGATAGATTAGACTTGCTCTGTTTGGCTCTAGAGGGCATAAGTAGGAAGAATGAGTGGAAGATATAAAGAAACACATTTAGGTTTGATAGAAGCAAAAGCTTCTTAATAATTAGGGATGTTCAAAAGTATAAGACTAGGCCAAAAAAAAAGACTCAGCCTAAGGATTTAGTGGATTCTCCTCGCTGACAACCTTAAAATAAAATTGAGATGTTCCCTTATCAGGTATATTATAGAAGGGATTTTTGTTGTTGTTCAGGTAGAGGCTGTAGTGGATTCCCTTTGAAGTCCTTTGCAGTTTAACTTTTATGTAATATTCTGTCATTTAGTAGACTCACTGGTGAATAAAACACTAACATAGAAAAGATGTGCAATTTCCCAAGACAACTGCAAAGCAAAATGCTATGCAAGGTCAAATGGGGTTAGCCTTGGAAGCACAGCCAAAGGAAAAGATTAAACTTGAACTGGGGGCATAGGCAGACTGTGTGAAAGTGTTTGTGTGTGTAGTAGGATGGGGTGAGGTGAGGGGGTGTTGGTGGAAAAGTCAAGGAAAGTTTCTGAAAGGAGCTAAGATTTGAGTAGTGATACTGGTTGTGGTAGGAGTCAGTTAAGCAGAATTTATTTAGTGCCCATTATGTGCCAGGCATTTTGCTAAGTGCTGAGGATATAAAGAAAGGCAAAAGGTAGTTCTGACTCTCAAGGAGTTTACAGTCTAATAGATCAACATCTTAACCTCTTCACCATGAAAATTAGGTTGCTTTTTTTCCCCCTGAGACTTGATTGTTCAATAGAGCTAAGCTGTGCTTCCCTTGATTCAGCTTCCTAGTAGTCTTTAATAGTTTTCTGGTCACCTAATGGCATAAAGACTCACCCATGTGGAGATGGAGTCTTTCCAGTTTGGTGGATGTCCCAAGACAACGAGAACCACTGCACCCTTTCCTGCTCACCAAGTGTATTCCCATAGGAAGATAAGGGGAGCTTCAATCACGATCTATGAGTGCTTCATTCATTCCGATGCTGAATCTCAATTAACGGGGAAGTGGTCTGAGTCAAATTCTCTACTAATGGAGTACATCAGCAAGAGAAGAGGAAGAAGGAAGACATTCCAGAGAAGGGGAAACATGAAGAAAGGCACCAAATCTCAGATTCTCCTGTTAACAACTTACCCTGTACATTTGACTAGCACCCTTTGAAATTGTTTCCCAACTTTCTGAATATTTGAGATTTCAGTTTTTAATTTACATGAATCTGTTTCTTTCCTACTTGGTTATATATGGAACTTCCCTAATTATCCTCCAGATAGGAACCTCAGATTTATCAGGTCTAGAGCTGAAATAATAATGTCAAAATTACCTATAAACAGAATTAAAAAGTTTTTTTGGTCCACTGCCCTATGGCTCTTAGGCAAAAATTCACCTGAAAATGTTTTGCATTCACAATTTCTTCTTCTCATGGTTTGTAGAACATTTGTAAATGAGATTTGAATATTTATAGACATTTGTGACATTACTACTGCATTTAGAAGCTTTTATACCAAATTATAGATTCATGTAAAGGTTATAAATTAGAAGCTTTGCAGAAAATGTCTAAATATTTATGAATTTAACTACATTTAGGAATAAATTTGCAAAATTTACATTCGCTATTTTTTCACATTTAGAAGCAAATATGAGTTTTCTAATAATCTATCAAAATGAGTTTTGTTGCTCAGAAAAAAAAAGCAACTCTGGATGAAAAGGTTATTTTCTCCTATGTGTCTTTTTTATTTTCTCTTTCTATCTACATCCTTCCCAGGTCCACACTAGAAAAAAATCTATGCAAGGTTCTACCTGGAGATTTTCAATCCTTCTCAAGATTCCCTGTATTTATAAGTATCATTTTGAATATCTCTTTATTTTTATCTTCCTAATCAGTCATCAGCTACCAGCAGCAAGGAAAAAAAATATCCTGTGGAAACATTTAAAAGTCCTGACCTAGTTCCTGAAGTTATATTATAATCCAACAGATGGAAGCACAGTGTCAGTTCTGCAAAATGGCTGCCAAATGGGACATATGTACAAAGAGTGGTGTCCCATCTAGGAGGTCGGCTTATCCTTGTCCATGCTTTCACTGGCCCACTTTGAGTCCAATAGTACTAATAAACATTTGAAACACCATCTTTTTTTTTTCCTCCTTTAGTAGAAGGGAGCACAACAGCTACTCTGTTTCCTATGCCCATACATAATTTTTGCATCACCAATAGGAGAGAGGAAGGTCAAGGATTGGGATGGGAGAATCCACTGGAATGTTGTAATGGCTGCTGATGCCTAATTAGGGAACCCCTCAGGTGCTTGTCTCAGTCTTTTCGCCTAAGGGTATACAAATGACTACCACGCCTGCAACCTAGGTTCAGAAGGTAGGAGAAGCAAGATTTCCATTGCAGCTGAAATGACTGCAATTTCTGTGACTGGGAAAAGACCCAAAATTCTTGTCCCAAGTTTGAATATTCCTTTGCAAAGCTTCATGGATATTTCATGTTGGTTTTATTCGGGAAGCCTGACTGTATTGTAATTGTCCTTAGATGATACTCCTGTGTATAAAGTTTATGACGAGCTCCACACCTAGCACTTAATAGGTATTACTTAATTTTTTTTTTGAGTTGAATTGATTCAAATTACAGATATGGGTAATTGTAGGCTTAACCCAAGGGTAAGAAAAATAGTCAAGTAGACTGCCTAGGTACAATAGAATGTCTACACTTGTTTAAGATCTTGGTTACCTAGGAAGACCTGACTTGGCCATTCTCGGTTCCTTTCTTCACACCCCTGGATTTCAGGTAGAAGCTGGTACACCTGTTCTCAGAACATATTGGCATTTAGTGTTCAGTTCTCACTTAAGGAACAGATTATCACTGTGAAGATGGAAAAACACTCTCTGCTAATCCTAGCTGCAGGGTTAATACAGGAATGGGGATCTTTTCGCAGTTCATATAGACATATACTGCTCAGAGATCCATCTAACACTCTAAATAAGGCTCCCTGAGTCTAAGCCCCTGGTACCCTCTGCCACTGCTAGTGCTGGCAATGTGCCTGGATGTTCTTGTGTGGCCCAAGGCACTGTGCCTGCTAAGACAAGTGGCTGCTGAGCGCTTCCTAATTTTAAATGCACCCACAGTGCAGAGAGGGATGCACAGTTTGAGAGAGAACTGTTTAGTTTTAGTCAAGAGCATCTGAGTTTTCCATTCCAGTATACTTGGAAAAAAAACAATCAGGCAGCAAGATAAGCCACCAGCAAGGCAGAAACAAATCTAGCGTACATAACTTGCAACTCAGAAGCAAAGCCTTGGGGTGGCCCAGAGAAAGGGATTCATATGCTTTTCAGAAACTCTGACCCAAAGAGGCAAAATGTTAGGTCAAAACACATTTGGGAAGTGCCTACTGTGTGATTTCTACTTGGTGTGTATGCACATACTAAAACCACTGTGTGCTTACCAAACTTTGGGCTACAGTAAAGGTATACATCCCCCAAATCCCAGATCTCATATCCTAGGACCATTGCTTTGGGATCAGAAGCCACCGTAGGTCATGTAGCCCTGTGATGTCAAAAGCAAATAGAAGTGGGGAAACCAAATTGTGTAAGAATCCCTGAATGTCACTTATTGACTTGATAAACCATAAATTAACATTACTTATGCTCTATTGTATTTTATTTTGTTAAATTTTTTCAATTATATTGTAGTCTGACTGTTTGACTCCTCTAATCCAGCCCAACCTAGTCTTTATACACATAATACAGTTAGTATGATGAGTGCCCTACATGTAGTATGTCCATGGATACAAAAACATGGGCTATATTAAATGTAGAAGTATGAGAGGCAGCCCTGGTTCAGGAAATATAATCACTTCAGGGGGGAATGTTCCTTTGGAGACTGGCTCACATCTGTCTCAAGAGCATATTCATATTAGATCTAGGTGTACGTATATTAATTTATGTCTCTCTGCTTATAAGCTTTCCTGATTATGCAAAATTGTGCTTGCCTAATAGTATGATATTAATATGTCTCTTGAATATGGGACTTCCAAATGGGATCAGCTTCTGCTTCTCCCCACTGTACTTGAGCCTGCACTGAAGACAGTAACGTCTCTCCTACGTCTCCTTAGACAATCAGACCTCTACCCAGATCTCTAGTCATATCAGTATTAATCCACACCACACAAGAATTTCTTAGCCATTGTTTTTTCTTTGTTTTATTTATAACCAGACACAATGCATATAGGACAATGTAAGGAGAAGAGAAAAGTGGTGGAAATGAAAGGTAATCAGCGTTGGTTGGTTGTTGTCCTTCATCTTGAAGAGGACCAAAATGACATCACCATGTTGCAATCAAAGTACAATGTGTCCCCTGTGCCTGAGCAAATCAATACAGGCTCAGAAGGCTTACCACAGGTTGGGCACAAATATTCCACATGGATATTTGGAGGGGAGATGTCTCTGAATTTGCACATTTCATGTTTGGTTTATTTATTTATTCATTTTGAGCTCCTGTAATTCTGCTTCCCTCATAGAGCACAGCAACTTCTCTGATGTGGGCACATCATGCTGGGCAGTCCCGTGCCAGTGTCTCCAATGCTAGCTTTATTATACACAATTGATTACAAAGTTAATTAGAAGATAATCACCATAAACAAGTAGTGGCCACTTAGGTCGCAGCCTAATCTCTGTCTCTTCTCTTTCTAAGTAAGCAGGAATAAGGGTGAGGCTGAGAAAGGGCTCCTACCAGTTTCTTATCTCCATTCTAACTCCTGAATTCTCCCGCATGCTCAGCTCTTCTGTCTTCATCTTCCCAGAGCCTCCAATGTCAAATTCAGTGATGTCACCAAACTGTGAGTTCTTAGGGATAACGGGTACTTGAAACTCCCATCTCCAAAGCAGCATTCACGGTCCATAGGCTACATAAGATGAAGATATGGAGTCCAGAGATGTTAAATGACTGACCAAGGTCTCATTTGTACTGAGTGGCAGAGACGGAATTCAAACCCAGATTCTTTCATCCTAAATCCAGCACTCTTTTTGCTGTAGCAAGTCTTCTTTGCTTTTGATTTTTATATCCAAACCTGAAATAAGATGTTGCATTAAGTATACAGACAGGCAGTGTCAAAGGAGAGAGAGCACTGGAGCAGGAATCAGGAAGACTCATCTTTGTGAGTTCAAATCTAGTCTCAGCCACATGCTGACTGTGTGACCCTGGTCAAGTCACTTAACCCTGACCTCAGTTGTCTCATTTGTAAAATGACCTAGAAAAGGAAATGGCAAACCACTCTAGTATATTTGCCAAGAAAACCCCAAATGGGATCATCAAAAGCCAAATATCACTGAAAAACAACTGAATAATAACAACAAATTAAACATACTTGAGATAATTAAAGGCATTTTCTCTCTGCCTTAACCTAGCATAGTAGACAAAAGACTGAATTTGAAATCAGGGGATCTGAACTCAAAGCCTTAACTAGGTCCTTATTAGCTATGCATTTCCTCCTCTGTAAAATGAAAGAATTGGACTAGATCTTCCAATGTTAAATAGGAAGGTTACATATGAGCTCTTTGAAGGCAGAGGCTATGTTATTTATCTTTGAATCTCTCATAGTATCTAGCATAATACCTTTCACATAGTAGGTGCTCAATAAATGTTAACTGAATAGAGAGACAGGCAGTGTTGCAGAGAGGGTGGACTTTGGAAGAGATCTGAATCTGAATCGTGCCTCAGGGATAACGTGTTGTATGAACTTGTGTCATTTAACAAATCTTTTTTGGCTTCAGTTTCCTCACCTGTAAAAAGATAATAGTAATAGTATGTAAATCATCCCTTTGTTGTTGAGAAGATTAAATACATATAAGATAATCTATATAAATTGATTTGCAATCCTTAAAGCATTCTATAAATGCTAGCTATTATTATGATTTCTAAAAATGAAAGAACAAGCGTATTATGATCACATTTCTTTTTTAAAAGTCAGTTAAGGAACTGAACAGAAAGCTAGTTTTGATATAATGTCCTTATGTCTTGGGTCAATTTGTCAGGCTGGTGGTCCTCAGATCTCTTCCCCATATTAGTGCCAAATTTAGTGCAGACACTCAATTGACTTTAAGCCTATTGCAGCTCAGAACTCCACCAGTCTCAGCCTCCCTAGTAGCAGGGACAGTGGACCCATACTGTAATGTCTAAGAAGAAGGGTTAATGACAGGGTGAAGGAGTGGTATTATAGGATAGGGAAATACTATTTTCTGTTCCATTACATAAGAAAGGGAGTTTAAAACCCATTTTAATCTAATACTACCACTACCAACACCAAAGAAGTATTTTGAAATAGATTCAAGAAAATGAACTTTCTCCTACATGTCAAGCATTTAGTTTTCTATACCAGAGGTCTCAGAATAGCACCAATCCTAACTGGGGAGGCTTAAATGCATTCTTGCTAGATAGCAGGCCTGTGGCCTCAGGGACATCTCAAGGTTCTTTTGCATCATAAGATTCTCTTTCGTCCTGGCTTCAGCTTTGCCTCATTCAGCCATGGAGGCAGAACAAAGTCCCTGCTAAAAGTGGAAATATCTTTGCCTGTTGAGAGAACCTGTCACATGCTATAAAACTTATTTGTAAGCAAAACTGCCTGCCACTTCCTCTGAGAGGTAATCACCTTGTACTCTCCATTCATTTTTTCATCATGTAATATTCTGATCAAAGCATTCTTGCCCTGCTTATCCTTTTCAGAATAGAATATCAGAAGGTTAATAGTTGAAGGTCACCAGCCCTCATCTCTCACCACCTTGTCTGCTGCCATACTTGGTAATAGTCAAGGACCCAGCTGGTGTGGGGGAAGTGGCGGAGTATATACTATTTGTGTGCCTAGCAGATGTAGAAAGCTTGGTGCAGTGATCTGGGTGCACCTGTTGGTTTGTCCCCATCTGCTCTCCAAAATGTTAAAAAGCCACACCCTCGGACAGCCAGCTGAAGAGAACTTAATCTCTTCTCTACAGGCTTCAAAATACAGGCCACTGATCACATCTTACAAAAGAAGAAAGTCAAACACAAAGACACAAACTGTCTGAAGTAGGCCTCAGGGGGAACCTAATCTGCTGTCATTGTTGGGCTTTGTTTCTTAGGCCAACAAGAAAGAGCTTTTAAAATCAACCTAGATAGTTATTACCTGATAAGCAATCCTGTTATAAACTGTCATTTTTTTCCTTTAAAGGAAAGTTATTTGTTTAACATGGATACTAATATTAAGCAAATTAAGCTGTAATGGTATTTGGGGTGACTGCTTAGCTGTGTGGAATGGTACTGCAAAGAACACTGTATTAACCAGAGCCAAAGAAGATAGAACTGGAAATTGTGCCATGAAATATTTTGGAGCAAAGTACTGGGTGAATGCTTAGACTTCTCTTTATCGATTAACACCTGGTTGTCTAATTGATATTGTTATCAAGAGTAGATGAAAAATATGTTAGAGATCTGGAGTTAAAAATTTAACCTAATGCAGATGTTAATAACCTTAATGATGGAGTCTATGAGCTTACATACATGCATATATAGATATATATACATATATACACACACAATACATACCTTTCACACATATATTATAAACAATTATCAAATATATACACATATATGTATATACCAAATATATACATATACAATACATTATTACAATTATATACATACATATATTACAAATATATGCATTCATATATATGGATTCTTATGGCAATCTGGTAAGGTCTATGCATCTCTTGTCAGAATAATGTTTTTAAGGGGTGCATAAAAACAAAACAAACATGATTATAAAACAAACCAATTATAGTAAAAAGCAGTTACCAAATATATGTATGTATGTATGCATGCATGCATGCATGTATGTATATGCATGCGTGTATTTGTACAGCAACTGAATTTCAATATAATTGGTTTCCTTTTTAATCTGGCATGTTTTGTTTTATGCATTATTTAAAAACATTACTCTGACAAGGAGTCCATAGACCTTACCAGGCTGCCACAAGGATCCAAGAACCCAAAAGTTAAGAACTGCTGATGTAATCTATGAGCATTTACACATTTTATCTGTATACCCATATATAAATACATGTATATAGACACATAAATAAACAAGATGGCATGTATGTGTGCATATGTATATTTATACATATTGTATATTTTTTATTCACAAATATACCATATTTTTGCAGCCAGATTACTATATCTTCATTATGTGGGCATATGTGTCTGCACCATGATTTAATAAAGGAGATGTGGGATCAGGTTCTGAATATTATGTAAGTATGTAAATACACACATGTATATATGTGTCTATGCATACACATATATACACACAGAGTTGATAGATACATAGATAGAGATAGAAATATGGGCATATCCTTTATCAAATCCTCAGCAAACTGCATTTCTATCAATGGGCCTTTCTCCCCAACTCCACTCCCATCCTGTTCCTTTCCCCAACGTCTCCATTGTACTAAGCAAAGTTTCACATTCCAGCAGGGTCAAGAACTCCACTATCTAATTGCATTTAGCTATTGGAAGTCATTTCAGAGCCAGGTGCCAGTTACATTAAGCTGAACATCCGATAAACACATTCTCCTCCCTGAAAGTGAAACTTGGGGCCGAAATGTTTTATACACTGACCGCAGTCCAACCCCCAAGTCTCACCACAGGTAAATGGAAAAGCCAGGATAGAAACGAAAAGACAACTTTCTTGAAAATACACAAAGGCTAATTCAGAGCAAATGTTAGCACAAGGTATTTGTCTTTATCAGGGGGTAAATACAAGAGCAGGAAAGCTTTCCCATTTAGATTGATGCTCCAAAATAGAAAGGGTTTGATTTATAATTCAGGTTCTTCATTTCAAGAGCTTCCAAGGGCCCTTAAGGTAGATGGGGCTTTGTCTGGGTAATCAGTTGGTTTCTTTTTTTCCCCCTACTTAATATCAAAATACAATTACCAGGCCTATTGTGGAGCTCCACACTTTTCATTTCATCCTCCCTTCCTCCCCCTTCCTTTTCCTCTCACTGAAATACAGGGCAGCTTTAAAAATCCTTAAGGAACACTGAACAGAATTAACACCTTTATACCAGCCCCACTGCTGTCCCTGTAAATGAATGGTTTCATTTCTGCCCTCAAGCAAGACGTGGTTTATCAACTTGAGACAAGCTACCTTTAGGCAGTAGGCAATCTCTTTAAAAACATGAAAGCCGGCAGCATATGGCAACACCCTACAATACTAGAGTGCTCAGAAGGTACAAGATTCCAACCTCCCCGGTACATGCCTGGCTTTAAATAAAACATAGCATCATCTGGCTTGGCTTAAACACTGAAATAGAAAGTATTGGCCCCACTGTCATTTTTTAAACAATAGCTAACGGTTCGCCCATGTGTTGTTTACAAACCCACAGCCTGTAAACAAGCAGTCACTGACTACAGTTTTGCAAAAGGTAAAGGCAAGAGACTGACAGCTTGATAATGTTCAAATCTTAGGGAGCTCCTGGGATTTCCTCAGGCTTTTAAAAAAGTGTTGTTGTTGTCGTTGTTGTTGTGGTATCATAGCGCTACAACACGGGGTGTGTGTGTGTGTGTGTGTGTGTGTGTGTGTGTGTGTGTGCTGTTTTCTTCCCTAGGCGCATGCGTAGCTCCCAGATCATGTCTCTGTCTCTCTTTCTCCACCCCACCCCCAAAACACACACACACACACACACACACACACACACATTTTCCTGCTGTTGAGACCAGCTGGGATGCATTAGTCATGCCAGAGCACGTCATGTAACACAACAACATATCAGGCAGCCCCGGTGTCATGGGAGAAGTGAATCTACTTCATTACCCACCTAGGGAAAGGAAACAGTAATGCCCCTTCAAACGGGGGCTGGGTTCGAGGGTTTATTCCTCTTTTAATGTATGTATGTATATTCCACTAATGTTAATATCATTAACATTATTCCAAGGTCATGGGATAAGTGAACACGGTTCATTATGCTCCCAAAGAAAGGCAAGCAACAGTGAGCATTCTTACCGGGGCACGTCTATGCTCTGGGGTCTCCTTCCACTCTGTACGCAGGCAAATCTCATTCATGTCAAAGGGCTTTCATTAGCATTAATGCAGGGAATGGAGAGGAACAAGTACAGATATCATGAAGAGAACAGGCTAAGGATAGACATTAAAGAGAACTCTCTCCCTTCCCTAGGCCCTAGGTGTTGGATAATAAGCTGGGTCCTTTTTTCACAACTCCTCAGAGGGAACATTGACTAATTGTCTTTGCATAGAATAGACAGAGATCTATTGGCTTTGAGGTCTAGAGGACCTGGATTCAAATACTAACTTTTTTACACTCTTCCCATCTGACCTTGGAAAAAGACTTTCAGCTCTCTGGTCCTCAGCTGTCCAGTTGTAACACTGAGCAGGATGAAGTAGATGACCTCCGTAAGATTTTTTTCAAGTTGAAATCACATAAGGTCCTCTTTCTTTGTAGTATTTTAGATAGATAGATAGATAGATAGATAGATAGATAGATAGATAGATGATAGACAGATAGATAGATATGGATACATATACATACATACACAAATATAGACATATAGTACTATATACATATAAATATGTACACTCACACATGTATAGTACAACATACCCAATATACATGTGTGTCTATGGACATACACATATATGTGCATATGGATATATGTGTGTCTATCTATCCATCTATCTGTCTATGCATAGTGGCTAGGGTCCTGGAACTGGAGTCAGGGAGAATCATCTCCCTGAGTTCAAACCTGGCTTCAGACACTTACTAGCTATGTGACCCTGGGTAAGTCATTTAACCCTTGTTTAATTCAGTTTTTTCATCTGTGAAATGAGCTGGAGAAGAAAATGGCAAACTCTTCCAGGATCTTTGCCAAGAAAACCCCAAATGGGGTCACAAAAAAGACACAACTGAGAATGACTGAACACACACATACATATATATGTAGATAAATATAGATACAGATAGGTATAGATATAGATTTTATGGAGAGAGATAAAGATTAGATATAGAAAAAGACATCAAGAAATATGACTGTTTAAAGCCATTTAATTAGTTTATTAGGAAGCATTTATTAAGCACTTTTGATATGTCAGGCCCTATGTTAAGAGCTGGGAAAACTACGAAAGGCAGAAACATACAGCTTACATTTTATTGAGAGAGACAGCATGTAAAAAACTATGCACATGTAAAGTACAGATGCAGAATAAAATCTGAGAAGGAAAACACTGAGTTGGGGGGGGGGAGGTGGTTAAATGTAACTGGCAAAAGATGGGATTTGAGTTGAGTCTTGAAGGAAGTCAGAGAAGGAAGCCAGAAGGCAGAGGTGGGAGCAGAGGAGAATTTTAGACATGGGAGATGGCCAACACAGAGTCACAGAGTCAGGGGATGTCATGTATCCTGTGTGGAGAACAGGTAGTAGATCGGTACAATTCGATTTTAGTGTGAGGAGATGAGTAAAGAGTAGAGGCTGGAAAGGTAGGAAGAGACCAGGCTGTGATGGATTTTAAATGACAGAAGATTTTATATTTGATACTACAGGTAATAGGAAGACATCACGCTTTTATGATGGGAGAAAGAAAGGGAAGGAGCATTTTTTGAGACCTACTATACATGCCCTGGGCCTGTGCTAAGCAATTTACAAATATTATGTCTTCCTTACAACAACCCTAGAAGGTAGGGGTTATTATTATTCTCATTTTGCGGTTGAAGAAACTGAGGCAGATAGCAGTAAAACGATTTGCCTAGCTACACAACTAATAAGTGTGGGAGACCAGATTTGATCTTACAGCTCTCTGATTCTAGACCTAACTATCCAGTATAACATCTAGTTGCCTAAGGATGTATGTGTGTGTGTGTGTGTGTGTGTGTATGTGTGTGTAACATGCTCTGTCCTGCACTTTGGGAAAATTACTTTTGTAATTGAGTAAAGACTGGATTGTGGGGCCACAGGGACCATTTAGAACACTAGAATTTTAATCTTTCTGTTCCTCAGTTTTCTCAACTATAAACTGGGGTAATAATACTCAAGATACATATCTCACAGGATTGTCGTGTGAAAAATATCAATAAACACTAGAGTGCTATGTATGTTCTGTCAGTGTGGGGACTCTGTACCACTGCAGAATGTAGGTGTGGACCATAATGTAGTAGACTGCCTTTGAGAGCTGCTCTGATTAAAAAAAAATCAACTTTTTGTGGCTCTTCTGGAAACGTTTCTGGGTTGGCCCCTGGACAATCTATTGTCACCTCTATGCCAATGAGTCATTAGAGAAGGACTTAAGCACTTCTGCTAATTCTTTATTATTATCCATATTTTTAATCATATAGTTCAGCAGGATGGACAGTATTTGATGATTGCTATAGGACATAAAAGGCAGCTGTGTGGCACAGAGGATAGAGTGTCAGGCCTGAAGTCAGGAAGACTCATCTTCCTGAGTTCAAATCTGGTCTCAGACACTTACAAGCTATGTGACCCTGGGCAAGTCACTAAACCCTATTTGCCTCAATTTCTTCAACTGTAAAATGAGCTGGAGAAGGAAATGGCAAACCACTCTAGTATCTCTGCCAAGAAAACCCCAAATAGGGTCAAAAAAGGTCAGACATGACTAAAACAATTGAGTAACAACAACTAGGGAAAATACTGGACTTCAAATCAGAGGACCTGGATTTGAGTATCAGTTTTATCATTTACTATCTGTGTGTGACCTCAGGCAAACCACTTTAACATTATCTGGGTTTCAACCTCAATGTCTGTAAAATTAAAGGTTTGGACCAGATGACCTCACAATCTCTGATTTTACGACCCTATCATCCTATGAACTCTGGGTCTTACAGAAAAGGATAGATGAGGAAATGATATTGGTACATATTCGTAGTTTTTTTTGTTACTGTCTGCAATATTTATTTTATTGTTTCATGATTTTTTTTCATCTTTTTTACCTCCATGTTAGTAATTGGCTATGGTACCATTAACATTTGACAGGCAAAGAGACATTGAGACAAATACAAGGATCCTACTTTCATGTAGTATTCCTTTAAAAAAACAAAAAGGAAGAAAGTATTAAGTATTTCAGAGAAACTAAATGCTGATGGGTGTGCTCCTGCTGGTTGTTAGGAGATATGGGACCCTTTGACTCCTCATGTTGAATTGGCCTTTGGAAAAAAGAAAAAAAAATTGGATCAAACTTTATTTCATTTCTTAAATTGCTTTGTGGAAATATGGACAAATGATATTGACTCATTGTCCTATGAAATGTTGCCAACTTTAAGGTAAATTACCTTAAGGTAAATTCCAGGAGCTTACAAAACCACTTTTGGAATTCTCCCACCCCTCTCATTTCCTTTTAGAAAGCAAGAATAATATAATTTTTAATGGAAAAGTAGTATTTTTGAGAGATCCAAAAATGATTGCATTCACTCTTTTTTCCTTAAAAAATCTGAAGACAGATGAATACATAATCAGGTAATTGATAGATACTATGGTGCCCCCCCTGGAGCTGATGAAATTCAAAATTTTAGATTTTGAAAAGCTTTGTGAAACTTCTAGTCAACAGTTTTTGTCTTCTGAGTAATAGCTGCAATGGGCTTACATTCGATTTAAATTATACTTCATAAGGTCTGTAATTTCATCTAGTGAGTATTCCTCCATTGATAAAGATGACAATCCCTCTATAGCTTAATATGGTCATAGCATCATCAGATGACTTTAGTGTTTTAAAGGACCTTCTAGGTCATGTTATCCATTGCTTCTCTGTACTTAGCTCCACTGTTCTCTGAGTAACAAACACATAGTCTTGTTGCTGGGCCAGCATCCTGGAAGGCCTTTCACTTTAGTAGTTTGTAAAAATTTACATTTTACTGGAATAATCCAAGTTCACCTTCATGTCACCTTGAAGTATCACATTTACACATGAGTGAAGGTTTGTTATAATGTAATATAATAATATTTTACACTAGATTAAAATAAAACTGCTTAAGGGACTCCATGGTACTAAGGGTACATTATGAATTTAACAAGGCATGTACAACTTTGAAAAAAACAGTGTATAAGAAAAACAAATGATATTTCTTTCAACTTTTTAATACTCTTGATTCATAAAGAACCATAAAAGGTTAGTTAATAATGTCATCTTCAAAACTAGAAATATATCTGTATTGCTAACATCTTGTCTGAGAAAGTTAGTATAAGATCTTCACAAAGTCCAGTTTCTGTCTGGTTTCTACCTGAGAGGAGCATTTGCACATTTCACAAGCTTTGATAAATTAACTCCTACAAATCACTTCTAAGAATGATTATAATCCATGATTTAAAGGAATGAAAATTAAGAATTTTGAAAAGGGAAGCTGTTTATGAATTATGAATTATGCTTATTTCCTAAGTGTCCCCCCCCCCCAATATTGACAAATGTATCATTTGTGGTTAGGATTTAACACAGCATTTCCAATTTAATGTTTTACAAATGTCAAGAGTTTCCTATCATCCTGTCCTGGTGTTTTCAGAATTCTAAACCAATGGTATCTTGCCACACTTAAAATTCTTCTTTGCTCTCTACAGTCCCTAATAATATCCTGGACATGTACCTTCATCTATATTCATGAGAGTGCAGATGCAGCCAAATTAGTGGCAGCAAAGCACATTTTACAGTGTAGAAAATACAATCTGGTTCCCCCCCTTTTTTTTTTGACAAAAGTTTTATTTAAAAAAAAAATCAGACAGATTTAAATTCAACACCACCCGTTGGAAGAGTCTGTTAAAAATGCACAGCTGGCTTGATGATGAGTGACAAATCAAAAGTCAGAGTGAAACTTCCCGATCATCTGAGCCCTTGCCACCCGATTAGCAGAAGAAAAACAGGGCAGATGGAGGGAGACGCAGCAGTTCGGAGGGAACAGATGGCCACTACGAACTTGATATATGAAATTAATAACACTTTCTCAAATACAATTAGTAACAGGAATACATTACCTGAATTTTCATAACTGTGAGCAAGCTGACATTAAATGAGGTTTTTCAGATTAACAGTTGATGTGGCATCGATATTTGGAGGGAAATAAAAATGTATGGAAATAATTGAAACCTCTTGCTTTTTTTGGTGCCATTGATTATGGGTGTTCTAACAGATGAAGGCAGAGATACTGTGCAAGGAACTTCACAATTCAAAAATTCCCTGAGTGTGAATTGTCTCTCATTATTAATGTGTCTTACCCATTTGGGCCACACAATGAATGGGATCCCAAAGAACCACATGGATCTTCCAGTATTGCATGAATTACTCTTCATTGGGAAGTCAAAGACAATAATTGCTCCTCCTGGTAGACATTATTTCCCACTGGCAGGAGCAGGGTAGTCAAAAAGACAAAATAACAAGATAGAGGAAGGCTCATTTTTAGTTGTTGTTGCCTTCCTTCTCTTCCTCTTCTCCAGCTCTAACAGAGCTATCCTAGTAATCTCCAATCTTGACTTGTTGGGAGTGTTCCTTAATTCCTGTATACCTTAGGTCTCCCTCCATAGAATAAACATAATAATATGAACTAGATATAGATACAAATATGGATTGCATAGATATAGATATATAGGTAACATTTGTATAGTTATGGCTATTAAAGTTTCATAGGTGATGGCAACTTTTGGAAAAGAAAGACAGGCAGAAATATAACTATTTCTTTATGGATTTAAGAAAAACAATTGAATATGCATTCTTCTAACAAATAAATGATAAGAAAATGAGAATAGAGTTTAGTAAATCAGATGTGATATCAAGACATATTTCTATTCCTGTCTGTGTAGCTATTGATCTAGTCATCTCTCTATCTGCCTGTTTATCTATATATCTATGTCTCTCTATATGTATACATATATATGCATCAATCTATCATCTCTCTCTCTCTCTCTCTCTCTCTCTCTCATCTGTTTTCCTGACTTTCTATACATCTAACTCTCTGTATCTAGGTCTAATTCAAAGAGAGTTGCTTCAAAATGTCAGATTATTTCCTCCATCAGGCTTCTATTGATTCTATCTGAAGTTTTACTACCAACATTCATTCTTTTGGTTTAAGGCATTTCCACAATTGAAATGAAGGTGAAGATAATACATTAAGCATTGTTATTATTATTAGTAGTAGTAGTATCTCAAGGCAAATTAGTTTATTAGATTTTGGTAAGACTGAGAAATAGTCTCTATGGGAACTCTAGACTATAATAGGAAGGATCATCAGATATGGAAAGTATCACCAGGTACCAGAAGATAGAAAGAAATATGTTCTTGACTTCATGAAAGAGGGAACAAGAAAATGAAGGGAAATCATTTAAGAAAATCTCTATAATAAAGGTAGGGAGAAAAAAAGAATTTATTCTGCAATTTATTTCCTGTCTCTAAATACAGGTCTTATTGGGGGGAAGGGTGACTTCCATATACAAGAAGGTATCAAGTAAAATTGTACCTTAAGGAAGGAAAAGACTGAGTACTGAACATTAACTCTGACTCTTTCACGGTTTTGCAAAAAAAAAAAGTTAACTGAAAATTATGCTCATGCTTACTTCATGAAGTTGTCATTGAAACCCTTTAATGTCAGACTCCATTAAATATTATAGGGATCCTTTATTCATTAAATCATTCATTCTCTTAACCATAGGTTGTAAGAAATCTCAGGTAGGTCCAAACCTGCCTGACCTAAACCTCACAGAATTGTTACCACAATGTATTGTGGAAGTAGGAGGATGTCAAAACAAGGGGCTGATAGACACTAAGGAGATTCCTGCCCTCCCCTTATTGGTTTACGCTTGCCCAACTGGGGAGTAAGGGCTGAGTAACTACTGAGTTTCTTATACTCACTAGAGGATGAGTGATATTCTTCCCTTCAGTTCTACCTCTCTCTTTGGGGTAGGTGTTGATTCATTCATCAACGAGAGAGCATGAAGTAAGCAGGTACAGCAGATAAAGCACTGGGCCTGGAATCAGGAAGACCTGAGTTCAAACATGGCCTTGGGAGCTTCATAGCTATATGACAGTGAGAAAGTCTTTTAATCTCTGCCTGCCTCATTTTCCTTAATGGAAAGATGGGGATAAAAAGATTACCTACCTCACGGGGTTGTTACTATCATCAGACGAGGTTAGGAAAGTGATATATGTATATGCTAGATATTAATAAGAGGTGTTTGGATTTGTTGCTTTATTCAAGCAAAATTAGCCCTGGGACACTACCTATTGGTAAAATATCAACAAATCCTGCTTTTGACCAGGCTGTATTTCAGTGAGTATTATTAGTCATATGATCCTGGCAGAATGATATTATCAGAAAAGCAGACATTCTTAATCATTTTTTTTAATGTGTGTATCATGAACCTCTTTGGCAGTCTAGTGAAACCCAACAATTAGCACAGTACTTAGCACATAGTAGGTATTTAATAAGTGTTTATTGACTGACTAAATGTAGACCCCATCCTAGAAAAATGTTATTATTTTTTAAAATCACAAATGAAGGAAATGCTAAATTTCAGTTAGAGGTTAATGGAAATGAAAGTATAATTATTTTCCCATCTAAGTTGATGGACCCTCTTAAATTTATCCAGAGAATATGTCAGGGTCCATAGACCCAAGGTTAGTAGCTCCTCCTGACACATAGGATATATTCTTAGAATCAAGAAGCTCCCCCACAAAAACATCCACATTATGACCAGAAAATATTAAAACCAAGCAGCTGTGAGCCCACTATGTTTTGAATCTCCAAAGTCCCCCAGAGAGGGAGTTGGTTTGGACCCAGGAGTTGTTTAAACAAAAGTTCATGGGTTTGATGCTCTCTTTGAATGACCTCCCCTTCAAGTTGGAAAAAGAGAAACTCTATGATGCTTCATTTATCAGATGGAAAAGAAGAAACTGGAGGAACAGTGAACTTGGACATCATAGTATCGAATCTGGTTGGATTTGGGGTTTGTGATTTCCCCAGTCTTGATTATTTGGTCATGGCTTAAGATCTCTGATCATTTCCTGTCTTTGGTGGCTTATCAAGGCACAATGTGGGCCAACTCAGAGTCAGGATGAGAAAAGATCTTAGCAAGTTAGACCCCTGGTCAAACCAAATACTATGACATTTAATGAGACAATTTTAAAGTTTTATTCCCAGATTTAAAAAAGTAAGTTCACAAGTACAAGAAGGTAGAGGCAAAGTTGGATAGCAACTTCAGGGACGGAAAGCAAAGTATTGGTTAACAATGAGATATGATGGGAGAAAGAGATAGATAGATAGATAGATAGATAGATAGATAGATAGATAGATAGATAGACAGATAGATAGAGACAGAGAGAAAGAGAAAGTGACAGAAAGAGAGAAGAGAGGGGGAGGGAGAGAGATCTTAGGCTACCTTGAGAGTTATTGCTTTCAGCAATAAGGGAGTGATAGCTCCATTGTAATATACTCTGGTCAGACCACATCTATACTATTATGGTCAGTTCTTGGCAGCAGGTTCAGAAAGCTGTTGATAAGCTGAAAAACACATAGAGGAGGGCAAACTTGAACTGTGAAAGGCCTTAAGTTCACGTCCCATGGGGAGCTGTTGAAGGAATTAGGGGATATTTGGTTTAGAAAAGACTTTGGTGGGGACATGATAGCTTTCTTCAAATATCTGAAAGGCTATCATGTCAAAGGTTTTATTTTGATCAATTTACTTACTGAAGGTAGCACTAGTGGAAATAACTAGGAACTTCAAAAAAGCAAATTCAGGGTTGGCATAAGGAAAACTTCCCAACAATTAGATCTATGAGAAAATGGAATGAGTTGCCTTGGAAGTGGTGAGTTTCCCTTTATTGAAAATCTTTAAGTAAAAGTTGAATGTGTTGTCTGTGTAGAGGTGAGTATAAAGATAATAAAAGAAATACATTAAAATAGTTACAAAATGTGCCAAATGTCTATGAGTTATGCTCCCAAGGCACATACATATTTAAATAAATACAATGAAACTTTGTATAGAAATAGAGACAATTATTTTTACCCCAAAGTGCTCAGTGCCATGTCTATCTACAAGGTGTTGTTTGGCCTATTGCTAAAGTCAAGTCTATGGGACTTAGTGTAGCATGTCTCAGGATTCCCCTTCTCCTCTGTCTATCTTGGTGGACTTTTCTTCCATTTTAGTTTTGTTTTTCTGAAAACATCCAGTAAAATTCTTATACTACCAAACATTAGGGATTTCCTCATTACATATGTCTAACTCCTTGAGGGCAACAACTTTCTTTGTATTCCCAGTGCTTAGCACAATGTCTGGCACATTAAAAAAATGCGTGTTGACCAAGTGCCTGATTAATAATTAGGTCACTGGGGATCACAAAAGGCCTGGCTGAAACCCAATACGTTAGGTACAATTCCAACTTGTTCATACTGATTAAACATATCTATAGTAGTTACATGGGTAGAATTGTGTTTAAACTTTTTGCAGCAATATTTATTAGTGAGACTGTTTCAGTGTTCTCTTTTTCTGCTTTGTCTCTCCATGGTTTGGGGAACAGTAGCATATTTGTCGTATAAAAGGAGTTTAATATAGAGTATGTCCTCTATTTTTGACCATTGCTTTGTAGGAGGCATATTGCTGTGTTATGGAGTTAATTTTTAAATCCATCTGGCATGAATTTGTTCCCTCTTCTGACAATTTATTTATGGATTGCTTGATTTCTGTTCAATTTCTAGTTCTTTTGTTAATTTAGGATGTTTTAAAAAAAGATACAGACTATGCAGGTATAAAAGTATATATAATAATTTATAATAATTCCTTTTATTTCCTTTATGTTAATTTAGAATTGTTATCTTTTGCTTTTATACTTTTAACCCCCCATCTTTATTCTCCAAGAGAGCCATTCCATACAACAAAAAACATTTTTAAAGAAAAAAACTGATTAATACATAAAAGAACCTGAAATTATATACAATGTTCCACAGCCATGGGCTTTCCTCCTCTGCAAAACAATGAGAGGGAATGTCTTATAGTTTTTCTTTGGGTAGATGTTTCTTCTTTGAATTTTTTAAACATTTACTTTCAATTGCTTTGCAGCTGTTCCCCCCCCCCCCCCATTTACATTGTGGCAGTCATTGGGTATATTATTTTCTTGGTTCTATTTACTTCATTTTGTATCAATTTACATAAGTTTTAGCACGCTTCTCTCCATTATATTACTAATTTCTTTCAGCATATTAATGTTCCATTATATTCATGTACTACAATTTGTTAGCTGTTCCCCAGATTATGGGAATCTGCTGCCTCCAGTTCTTTATTATAACAAAAAGTGCTTTTATAACATTTTTTGGTATATATGGGATATTTCTTGTCAATAACTTCATTATGGCATATGCCTAATAGTGAAATCTAGGTTCAAGGGTACAGATATTTTAATTACTTTTAAAAAAAAACAACTCCAAATTGCTTTTCAAAATGTTAATTCACAATAATAAAAATGCAATATTTATTATTCCCATGTTTTATCAACTCCCAATGATTTTGTTTTCCATTTGCCACGGAATCTTGTCTCTGGCTCCATATTCTTTCACCCTTCTGGATGTCTGTAGCCCCCAGAACCTGGATTCCCTTTCTCCTGAGGCAGATTGCTGTATATGGATATATACAGCTCTCTCTCCTTTTTATCATCTCCTCTGAGCATCAAATTATACCCTTTGTAAAGTCTCCATTACCCAGTCCCTCTTCCACCCACACAACGTAGTGTTCTTCAGTCAGACTCCCACCACTGAATTAAGATTACCCCACTTTTTCTGCCTGTTTGAATCCTTTTTACTTATTTGAATCCTTTGCGCTTATTCTCCTGCAGCCCCTTTTGTTTCTGAGAGACCAGAGGAATTATCTATTCATCATTGACTTGATTAAGGCACATCTTTTAAATATAATTTACCTTCTATTTCCTACCTCCTCTTACTTCTGTTATCCACCTTCTAATCTTGCAGTTTAGTTCCACAAATGCATTGACTCACTTGCGGCAGAAGGGTTGTGAAGTTGAGGTAATGGACTTTCTAGAAGTATTGCTTTATCATTGCTTCAGTCTAAGTTCCAGTTTTATCTTTATCCCGTTATGTTCTTCTAATAGAAAGAAATCTCTTAACAGTCCTGTTGCTATTTCCTATAGGCATTTTTCTCTTTCTAATACACAGACACACACACACACACACACATTTACTTTTTTTTTTAAGGGGAAAAGGCAAGACAATCGGGGTTAAGTGACTTGTCAAAGGTCACACAGCTAGTAAGTGTCAAGTGTTTGAGACTGGATTTGAAATCAACTTCTCCTAAGTCCAGGGCCAGTGCTCTATTCCCTGCTCTATCTACCTTATCTGCCCTGCATATTTGCTTTTAATAATCTCTAGAAATGGTTATTTAGTTTTGTTATATGCACTTTTCTTGGTAGTTGCATTTATTTACCTTTTTTATGTCTGTTCTTTGCTGATGATTGCAATTTGAATAACCTGGTATGGTTTTTGTATGAATGAATCATGTCTCTCTTTAATTGGAAGCCTATATATTTCAACTCAACATAACTCAGGTTTTCAGAGTATGTCATATTGGGCCAAATCTTAAAGTCTTTTGCCTTTTGTAATATACTATTCCAAAATATCAGTTTTTATTCCTATAGTTATTGGTGAGTGTTATTCAAAATGCCTTTCCTTTACATTTGAAGTTTTTTTCCCCCTGAGAATGTGGTATTCATCAATGGAATTGTTAAATTTAAACACTATGTGTCCTGGAATTTGGAATACACACACATATACATACTACATGCACATAATACATATCCATACATATACACACACATAGACATATGTGTGTATATACATGCATATGTATACACAATGTATCTGTGTATATGTGTGTGTGTGTGTGTGTGTGTATGCACACACACATATTTTGGAGGCAATTTTTAGATTCTTCCAATTGTCTGTGTTTTCTGTATTCCGAAGTCGTTGCCAGTTTTTTGGTACTATTTCTTGCATTATGATGTTCAGGTTTTTGTACTTGTAATGTTCTTTTGGGAAGGCTCTGATCCTTAAGTTATTTCAATGCAGTTTATCTTTAAGATTAATAAGTTCAGTATATGAATGTAATGAAATACTATTGTGCTATAAGAAATGAGGAACAGACGGACTTCATAACCTGGAGAAACTTATATAAACTGATGCTGAGTGAGAAAAGCAGAACCAGGAGAAATCTGTACACAATCACAGACACAATGTATGTGTGAGGACTAACTTCAATAGACTGGGCTCCTCTCAGCAATGTAAGGTTATAAGACAACTCCAAAAGACTCATGGTAGAAAGAGATATCCACATCCAGAGAAAGAGCTGCAGAGTCTGAATGCAGATTGAAACAAACTACTTGCTCTGTTTCTTTTTCTTGTTTTGTTTTGTTTCCTCTTTCCCACTGATTATTCAATCAATTATAATCCTTCTTTACAATCTGACTAATGATTAACAAGAAAATATCTGTAGATTCTATCTTTGAGTGCATGCCTCCATGACAGGGCGGGGAGGGAAGAAAAGAAGGGGGAGAAAATTTGAAATGCAAGGGACTGAATGTTGTAAATTAAAAGTAAATAAATCAATTTCTAAAAAAGATTAATATGTTAATTTTTATAGAGCTTGCATTCTCTTTTGGTGCTATTTTTAAACTTTCTATTATTTTAGTTTTTTTCTTCAGTTCACTATATGTGCATTTTTATTTGATTGTTGTTCATTTTCCTTCTTTGGAAAAATTCATAACAATGGAATCAAGTTTTTCTCTTTGGCTAACTATTTCTTCTTTAAAGGTACAAAATACTGCCATTATTCTCTTTTAACTTTTTTTTTGAGATTTTGCTTTTTCTTCTGTGTTTCTTTATTATTTATTTAGAGCATTTTCCCATATGACTTTTGGTAGCACTGAAAACTGCTTGTTCATATTCTTTGGTCATTTATCAACTGGGGAATGTCTCTTATTTTTATAAATTTGGCTCAGTTCCTTATCTATTTGAAAGATAAAGCCTTTATCAAAGAAATTTGTTATACATATATTTTCCCCACTTTCCTGTCTTCTTTTTAATTGTGGTTGCATTAGTTTTGTTTGTGCAAAAGGCTTTTAATTCCATCTAATTGATATTACCAATTCCCTCCCCCTCACCCACCTGTGATCCTCTCTATCTCTTGCTTGGTCATTAAACACTTCCCCTAACCATCAATCTGACAAGAACATTTTACTATGCTCTCCTAATTTACTAAATTTACTTTTATGTCTAAATAATTTATCAATTTTGCCCTTATTTTTGTATATGGGGCTAGATGCTGGTCTATGTCTAGTTTCTTCCAAACTGATTTCCTTTTACTCAGCAATTTTTGTCAGATACTGAATTCATAATCTCAATTATAATAATTTTAATTATTACCACTTTATAACATATTTTAATGTCTTATATTTCTAGACCTCCTTCCTTCACATTTGTTCATTGATTCCCTAAATATTCGTGAACTTTTTTCCTTCCAGATGAATTTTTAATTTTTTTTCTAGCTCTACAAAATAATTCTTTGGTAGGTTGATTAGCATGGCACGGAATAAGTAAATTAATTTAGATAGAATTATAATTTTTATTATATTGTCTCCACCTGTCAGTGAGCACTTAATATTTCTCCAATTGTTTAGATCTATCTTTGTGTGAAAAGTATTTTATAAGTGTGTTCATATGACCTCTGGGTTGGTCTTGGTAGGTAGACTCTCAAGCATTTTATATTTTGTGTAGTTGTTTTAAATTCAATTTCTTTTTTCATTTCTTCCTGCTGGATTTTTTAGTATATAGAAATACTAATGATTTGGGGGGGTTTATTTTATATCTTGTTATATATGCCAAAGTTGTTAATTTTTTCAAATAGTTTTTTAGTGGATTCTCTAGGGTTCTTTAAGTAAAGCATCATATCATCTGCAAAGAGTAGTAGTTTTGTTTCTTCATGGACTATTTTTATTTCTCCAATTTCTTTTTCTTGTCTTCTTGCTATCTCTGGTACAATATTGTATCTCTGGTACAATACTGAATAATAGCTGTAATAATGCCCACCCCTGCTTCATCCCTGATCTTACTGAGATTTCAAGTTTATCTCCATTACAGATAATGCTTGCTGATGGTTATGTATAGATACTGCTTATCATTTTAATAAAAGCTAACTTTAAAAAAAGTTCCATTAATTCCTATGTTTTCTAGGGTTTTTAATAGGAATGATGCTGTATTTTGTCAAAGGCCTTTTCTGCATCTGTTTACATAATCACATGAATTTTGTTGTTTTTGTTATTGTTATGGTTAATGCCAATAATTTTCCTAATATTGAACCAGCCCTGCTTTCCTGGTAAAAAAAAATCTCACCTCATTATAGGGCATGATGTTTGTGATAAATTGCTGTAATCTCTTTGGAAATATTTTATTTAAAATTTTGGCCTTAATATTTATTAGGGAAATTGGTCTATAATTTTCTTTTTCTGTTCTGGCTCTCCTTGGTTTAAGTATCAGTACCATATTTGTGTCATAAAAGAAATTTGGTAGGACTCCATCTATTTATCCAAATAGTTTATATAATATTGGAATTAGTATAGGCAATGGAATTGCCAAACAGTTGTCCCTCAGAGTTTTCGCTCTCTCTTGACCAAAAGTGTTCTTCTCTGCCCTTGAACTATGAACTGGAAGCAGGTATAAGCAATGGATTTGCCAAATAGCATCTAGTCCTGCACTGAGTGCTTACATAGGGGTCCTCTGTAATCTCTTGATGACCAGTTGCCAAGTACATTTATTTTTTCTGGCTTGAGACCTCCCAAAGCTGCTGCTGTTTCTGTTGTCACCACCCAATCTCCACACTAGTGTTTCATCCATGTGGGTTCTAGGTCAGCCTCTACCTCTGTCACAGATTTTTCTTTCCAACCTTCTAAGTTGTCTCAGGTTGGAAGAATGTCTCACTTGGACCTTTTATTGTCTCTGTCACTCTAGAATTTGATTTGAAGTATTATTTTAAAGGGCTTTTTTGTAGGGAATTTTTGGGAGAGCTCAGCTGAGGGCTTTCTCTACTTTGCCACCCTGGCTCCAACTCAGGAAATGATTTATCAGTCATTTTCAATTTCAGTGACATTAGTTTGTAATTTTCCTAACTGAGAAATATTGCTTTCATTCCATCCCTTTTCTCATTCCTTTCCCTTTTTGGAATTCTCCAGAATTTGTTTATAGGAATGTTAATTCTTGATGGATACAGTGTACAGTGAATAATGTTCTATAATCCTAGCACGTGTGTGTGTGAGTGCGTGTGTGTTTAAGAACCCTAATTTTTAGTTTTCCCTTCATTAATTATATTTTTTGATATCATAACATCTTCCTTTGAACTATGACTCTTCTTCAGTCTTCTCTGAGCTATGCCTCCTCAGTATCCCAATTTCTTCATCCTAGTTAATAAGATTTAGTACCAAGGTGTTTGATTGGTTCTTACAAGTAGTAATCTCCTGAAAGGTTCAAACTATCAACGCTAGGTAGTTTTGTAAGACCCCTTACCTAAATGCTTGCTGCCTCTCTGGGGTCTTTTCCCAATGTTGGCTTACCTCTTCCTTTCTTCTGGCTGTAACCAGTTCCCCTTCCTCCCACTATAATCTGCCTTTCCTCCCAATAGTATTATATTCTTACTCTTTCATCACTCTAAAGTCAGAAAGACAAATTGAAAGTCTTTCACTAATCTCCCCTTAAGTCCTGACCAGCTATTTCCTGGGACACTGCTACTCAACCTCTTCTTTCCATTTGAGAAACATTTCTATTATCAGAGCACCTGTAATATTGATTTAACAGAGAGAAGATAGGATTTTTTTCTTTCAAAATGTTAACTTCTTCCACCGATTATACTCCTGATTTTCCCATTATACCTTTTACTTCTTAGGTTTTTTATTTCATTGATGCCCTCTTTGCCATATCACTATCTCTCAATGTATAAATTCTTAAAAAAAGACAATAAAGATAATTCCATACCCCATCTTCATATCCTTATCTATCTATAGTACCATAAAAATAATCTATTAATTTTTCAGTATTATCTGAAAATATTTTTGTCTTTTATTCGGTTTGTGCATTAAATACTTAGTTTACTTTTATATTCTCCTTAAATTTAGGGTTTTTAAAAAAATCTTTATTGATTTTTAATTTATGGAATAAAACATACATTTCTGTAAAAGTATAAAAATGATTATACATGAAACTGCAAATCCATTATGTATAATTTGCTATTCATTTTAAATTTCTTTTTTTCCTCCCCCCATGCTAGAGATGGCTACCATTAGATACAAATATGTATCATTTTATACATATTTATCTATTTATCAGTTCTTTCTCTGGATGCAGATAGCATCTTCCTTCATATTAACTTTGTAGTTCATTTGGGTATTTGTAATAGTAAAAACGACATTTTCTAAAATTTGGTCTTAAAACAATATTGTTGTTACTATATACACGAGGAATGGGGAACCTGTGGTCTTAAAGCCACATGTGGTCTTACTGTTCCTCAAGTGCAACCATTTGACTGAATCTAAACTTCACAGAACAAATATCCTTAATAAAAAGATGTTCTGTAAAACTTAGACTGTTAAAAGCTTGCATTTAAGGCCCTAGAAGACCACATGTGGCCTCAAAGCCACAGGTTCCTCCCTCCCCCCCCATATACACACACTCTCTTTCTCTCTCCCACCCCGTGCTACTTGTATCCCCAACCCTGACTAATAAAGAAAGAAAAACAACACTTGTAAGAAATATGCATAATAAAGCAAAATAAGTCCCCAGATTGGAGAATTAAGAGAATTTGAACAGGGAGATCAATTAGGAAGAGATTTGAATGGTCTAAATGAAAGATGATATGAACCTGAACTGTAGTTCATAAGCCAGGTGAATGGAGAAAAAGAAATACAAGAGACATTCTAGATACAAGAGACATGGAGGTAGAATGGACAACTCTTGGCAACTAATTGGATATAGAGTTTGAAGTAGAGAGAAGACAGAAGGATGATTTAGATGTTGCAAACCTGCTTGCTTGGAGGAATGGTGCTACCATCAACAGAAATGGAGGAGAAAAGATTTAGAATACTAAAACATTTCATAAAAGCAATTTAACTGAGGTCATGGTATAGCAGAAAAGGTTATATTTAGGGTAAGAGGATCTGTGTTAAGATTTTGCCTTTTCCACTCATTGTATGACTTTGAGTGGATCGTTTCAATTCTTTGAGGCTCATTTTCTTCATATGTAAAACAAGAAGGTTGAAGTAGATCATCTCAAATGTACCTTCTGGTTAAGTTCATGATCCTCTGATCGGGCTATTCTTGTATTCAAAGGTCCAAGACAGTCCTGAAGTTAAGTTCCCCATGCCTCTATTTCGGTTTCAGATGCTCATCTGACAGCTAGAAATCTCATCTATAAACAGTACTTTTTAGATGAGGAATATAAGGAATGAATAATTTCAAAATTAGAGCAGGATGTGCATTTTCACATGTATTTATGGGCAATATGTACCCTTCACAAACATTTGAGTAACTTCCTGAAGACAAACCAAAGTGGAAATGCATAACTTAATTTGGAATCTATTCCTAGACACTACCATTCCAATCAGAATGTAATTAATTCACTGTTCCGTGCTGACAGTCTTGGCTGAACTTGGTGAGCTTAGACAGCTATAACTTTCAGAGTTTGTTATAGCCTGGATTGTATTAACTCTCAGGAAATTTACACAATGACAATTTTTTCTTTTCCTATTTTCTCCATTTCATTCCTTTATTATTATTACTTCTTGAACCATAAACAACAGATGTAAATGTCCATTGATTTATGATGAATCACAGAATATTTTTTACTATGAACAATGAAAATGCTTACAAAGTGCCAAGCATTATAGGACCATACTACAATCATATCTGAAGTATTGTTTTGGTTAACTATTTTATTAAGAATATTTAATAAAAATCAATTCAGAAATTATAAAAGAAGTTTTAAAAGCATTGCCTTTAAAAATATACTGTTTAAAATTTTTAGCAATGTGCTAGAGGAAACTTGTACTGGCTCTTTAGAGTCTGTTAAAATTTCAGTATTAGCTTATTCTTTGGAAAGTGGCAAACACTATAAATTAGGCTGTCATTTATTGTTTTGTTGACTGTCTAGTCTCAAGAAAGTGATGGAGAAAATGTTAGTAATTCAGATGAAACTTAAAAGTGCATTATATGACCACATCCCCACCTCCTTCTTCAGAGAGTCAATTGACAATCCTTGGCAACTGATCGATCTGTAGATTGAAGGAGAGAAAAGAATTAAAAATCACTGCAGTGTTGCAAACCTGATTGCCTAGAAGCATGGTGGCAACATCAACAAAAATGAGAGAAAAAGGATTGAGGTCTCAAATATTTTATGGAAATAAATGTATTCATCTCAAGGTTTAGCAGAAAAGGGTTTCATGCACACTAAGAGGATTCTGGGTTTCTGGCAAAAAGAAAGATTCATTTTTCCATGCCGTTGTTTCTCTCCCATAGTGATACTGTTAAAGAGAACAACAGTAGTTGATGGCATTTAAACGGTTTGGTTGAGGGCTTTTTGGGGAAAAAACAAATTCTACTTTTCCTGGCTTCTCGTTTTATATGTCAATCTGACTCCTTTATCTTACAAAGCACAAGGGAGGCTCATGATGCATGGCTTTTGTCAATGTGCCTAACTTTGAATGTGTTGATACTCAACAGTAGGCCCCAGTTTTCAGATGTTTGGACTAAAGAGCATACATTATCAGATAAATTTGTAAAAGTAATTCAATTTTTGAGAGCCCCAGAGAGGGTGCGAGGATGATAATAATATATTTCATTAAAATATTGATTCTAAAATTTCATATGAAGAATAAAGATGACATTTAATGGGTAGTGTTTTTACCAAACCTCTTTTTGTTTTAAACCAATTTTTTTGGGAGCCAATACAATCAGAATCTTCTAAGGACTGACCATGAAGGAGCCTAGAAATTGAAACCAGCAAAACAGAAATACAATTTTGCTTGATAGAATGATATATTACATAAGGTTAATGAATTGCATACTATAGGGAAAATTTGTACTGCAAATATGAATGTATGAATTCAGCAAAATATAAGTTAAGACGTATCAAGCATATTATCTAGGCAACCTGGCAGCATGTTAAATCTAGCTCTGGGTCTGGAGTCAGGAAGACCTGACCTCAAGTCCTGATTCAGACACTTAATACCTGTGTGATTCTGGCTAAGTCACTTCGGCTCCTTCAACCTCAGTTTCTTTATCTGTATAATGGGGATAACAAAAATGTACAATTTACAGGGCTATTGTGAGGACAAAATTTGTAAATATATGTAAAGTACCTTGCAAGATTTAAAAGACTATATGAATGAAATTATTGGAAGTTCTTATTTTAGAAAGAAAAGCATAGGAACTGATCAAAATAAGTCCCATGCAATGAAAATGGAATACTTGATGATAATTTTTAATAAAGAAGACATTCAATCCTCCTTGAAAGTGGATGGAAATTATATTTGTCCTAAGTCTAGCAGGTCTTGGCCAGGAGTTGGTCTGGACCCACCCTTTCGGATATTTACCTCCGGAGTCACTAAAATGCATTGTGTTTAGTATGAGAATAATGAATGAATAAGCGTATTTTCCTATTTGATATATACAAACAATGGAGAATAGTTTTTAAAAATCACTATTACCTCCAAAATGTTCATTTCAATGTTTTTGTCTCATTGATTTAGCAATGTCTCCCTTTTTTCTTCATAGGGTTTTAGCTCAATGAGAGAATCTTAAAATACATAATTTGTCAGAGGAGATACACTGAGTACTGGGACTACAAAGTGCTTAGCATGGTACCTGGCACAAAGTAAGCCCTTAATAAATGTTTATTGACTGACTGACTGACTATAAGGACATTACTAGAACAGTCCACACCTTCCAGGACCTTATGTGATATTGGATCACCATGCTGAGAGAATACATCTAGTTGCCCCCTGCCCTACCTGCATAGATTTCCAAGAAAACCAAGAGAAAAGGAATTGAGGAGGGAAGCAAAAGATATTAAATTACCTTAGGGTCCACTGTCCCATGAGAATTACAGAATTAGGTACCTGGAATTGTCCTTAACTCTCCCCTAGTTCACGGATCTGGAGCTGGAAGGACTTTAAAAGGTATCTAATTCATCCCCCTAATTTTACAGATGAAGAAATTAAAACTCCCAAAGTTAAATGATTTGACTAAGGGCAAACAGATAACCTCAGAGAGGATTATAAACCCAGGCCCCCTAACTTTACAGTCAGTGTCCCTTCAATGGTACCACTCTACATTGGAAACGATTCCTCTCATTTTGTTGATAAGGAGATTGAGACCCAGAGAGATCAAAATTACTTGTCTGAGGGCCACATGGCTCATTTTCAGTTTTTTCTCTTAAATTTCAACTTTGGAAGTAGGTTTATTCAATTAACAAATCCCCCTCCTGGGAGGTCTCCAAGTAGAGGAGGCTGGGTGATGACTTGTTGGAAATATTTAGTGAGGATTTGGAATATGTGGATAAGACAAGATGGACATTGAGGTCCCTTCCAACTTCTGGGTTCAGTGATTCTGATTCTGTGAAGTTTATCTTGAGTATCTACTATGTCCAAAACATACAACAGGTGCTATGGACAATAAAAATAATTATAAGACACAACTACTTTCCTTAAGGTGCTTATAGTCTTAATTAATTGTTTACCATATTGCTACAAAAGGGTGAGTCAAGTGGAGGTCCTGAACTACAGTTCAGTGTATTTCCCCCTGTCCTAATTAAACAATACTTGGCACTAACTTTGCCCTTATTTTTCTAGGCTATTTCTTACTTCTATGAAATGACTCTCTTTTCACTTTCCCTCTCCTGTCAGGGTTGTTACTTCACCTACATTTCATATATGTGCAGGGGAGAAATGAAAATTATCATGCATTTTTGACTGCTCCATTGAATACCTACTGATCATTGTAGAATGATCAACAGTACCAATGACTAAAAACGTTAAAGTGATTCGGCCTAGTTTCAGTAACATAGACATTGTGCTGACTGAACAAAGTGGAATATAGGATTAAAAATCCAAAAACAGTCTTTGGAGATCTTATCCAGGACCAGATCAAATTTAAGATTGGTTATGAGTGTTTCAGTTTCTTTTTGGTTGTACATTGAAAGACTAATGAGACTCTCCCTAACTTTGACACTAATCTTATTGTGTACCAACATCCATAGAGTTAGAAGTGGACTTCTATTTAAAATTGCAACTTTGGAAGCTAATGTCTGCTGCAGAGTTCTCCTCAGCAAACCCTCTTCATAGTGACCCATCACTCAGCCAGGTTCTTAGAATTGAGAACTACTTTATTACAGAGGAGGTATATGCATACACAAATCACATGGAGATGTGTGTCAGCAAAACAGATGCATATTGAATGGGTAGAATATAGGTAGCATTAGTTAGCTGAAGAAATATCTATTGTGTTTTGGATTTTTAAAAAGCCCTGTTGACTTATTTCTATGACTCAGCTAAGCTGTTTCTCTGAGTACCTGTCCTTTGGAAATAAGACCCATTCCCAGATGCAGGACTCTAACCCCTAAGACCCTTAGATAGTAGGTTCTTATTCCCCAAAGTCAAATTTTAGATTTTTATAGTTGTTCAGCCAAGATCACTTCCCAAGATTATTTCTTTCCTGTACTTACTTTAATTAACTCAAACCCCTCTAGTTTCTTACTTTTTTCCCCTCATTTTCATAATTGTATTCCTAGAAAATAAGATTCACTTATATTTCCTGTACTTCTCATTTTTAAGCTCAACAACTTGCATTCATCCATTCTTCTTTCTCTTTTCACCTTCGGATGATCACAATTGATATCATCATTTTATATCCAAGTACTGCCCTTTTCACTCAGCATTTATAAGACAGGTATCACCTCCAATTAGAACTAGTTGTCTATTCTCTTTGGCCCTCACTTTCTTCAACTATAAGAGGAATGGATGAAATGATCTTTAAGATCTAATTGCCCCCTAAAGTTTTTTGATTTAAAGAAGAAATGGACATATTATACAAGTGAAAACTGGACCAGAGATGCTTCACAGAATACCTTAAGCCTTTTTAAAAAAATTTATTGACTTGTTTGTTTACTTTTAGTTTATAAGATTCAGTTCCAAAATCACTTGAGTTTCAGATTTTTCTCCCCTTCCTCCCCACCCCCCACATTCACCATGGTGGCATACAATCATGTATAGGATCTGCAAACTCTTTCACATTGTACAATAGTCTGGTTGTATCTTAATCCTTTTTTTCAGGACCATGAGTATGGCATACAAACACAGGTCCTATAATTATATCAGTGTAGAGAACACAAGACATATGGCTAGATAATTTCTGAGGGTCTTTCCAGTCCTAAATCTATGACACTGTAATCTTAGAGATTATAGACACACAGTAGTTAAATGACTTTCTTACAGTCACACAATAATGAATTAAAGAGAGAGATTTTTTCCCAGGTCTTCTACTCTATCCACTGCACAACATTCCTTCTCCAAATACAAATCCAGTCTCTGACACTCTAGCTGTGTGACCCTAGGCAAGGAGCTTAATCTCTGTTTGCCTCAGTATCTTTGCCTGTAAAATCAGGATAATAAGAGTAGCCACCTACCAGGGTTGCTGAGATGATCAAATGCTTGTAAAGTACTTGGTGCAGTGTCTGACACATAGTAAGCACTCTATAAATACTATCTCCTAAATACAGCACATTTGATCTTAAACAGTAAAGATGACCAAGTGGCTTATAGCCTAGTCTGTTCTTATTTAAAGCTGTGTTGTTACACAAGGCTTGTTTGTCTGGGAGGTATCTGGCAAATGGACGATAGCGAAACATCCAAGAAATTGTGTATAGTGAACTAAAACAAGATGGCAGTAGGCAATGAGACTGGAATTTTTAAAAATGGCTTTATGAATATACCAGATGACATCCTGAAAATAAAATGCTTGAGGTCTTAAGGGCAGTAGTGGTCTCAAGGAAACAATCTAGTGCTCCCCATTCATCAGAGAAGTGGTTTTTCTTTTCATAAGGATTCTGGCAGAGTGAGTCTACAACTCTTAAGTTTTGGGATTATACAAAATATAGCATCTTCTATAAGGAAAAGCTAAAGGAATGAACTGAAATAACTCATGTAAAATAATGGTTCTTAAATGAGATAATATTAGTAAAGAGCTTAGCCCAGTGTCTGAAACATAGTTCATGCTTAGAATATACTTTTTCTCTTTCTCTTTCTCCTTTTTTTTTGTTTCTGATAATACTAGGTTTTATTCATACCCCAGTGGTGAACAATAAACTTAATAGGATGACTGTATCTTCGCTCACAGCACAAACTTCTGTGCTACAAGGAACTGAAGCATACTGAATCAAGAGATGCCTGTTTCTGTATTTACTTTCAAAAGAACAATCATTTTTGTTGATTTTTTAATAAAGCTTTACTTTGAAAAGAATATGCATTCTGGATAAGTAAAACTAATGAAATTATTTATACTTGTTATCTGCAATAATACAATAGCCCATATTTTATGTCACACCAAGCTAACCTTGGAGCATAGCACACAGTTTAAAAACTACTTGTAGAGAAGAAACTTCTGGGTTCATATTATATTTGGGTTTTAAATTCCCACTCACAGATAAACATCATTTCTGAACAAAATAGAGATATAAAGGGTATTTATTTATTAAAGCTGTTAAATTGTGAAAAGCACAACTGTCTTCTTACCTAATTCCTAATTGCATATAGAAACTGTTAGGCTATTTGGTAAAAGGTAAATGAAATCATTTCACCTATACTCTGATTGGTAAATGCTACACCAAATGACCAAAATTACCTGCTATAACAAGAACAATTCTTTCTCAACAAATAATATACACAGTAAAATAATTTTATTCTTTGCTAGGATAATAGTTCCATATCTATCCATACTCTCCCAGGTTTCTGATTTATTGAGCAGACTTCTTGAGTTACAAAGAAGGGACTCAGTTACTTTCTTTGAACTCAAGAGTGTGCAAATAACACATACTTCTCCTTATGAGAGATGAGCTCCACTTTGTATCCCTGTAATGGTCCTTTTATACATGCAAGGGCATGCCTGGCTGTACTAAAGAATACATGGATCCACATACATCCCAAGTCAGAGTAGGTAGCATTCAGAAGTTCCTGCCATACGTTGTTAACATGAACTAGGTAGGATCTTTCCAGGAGAAGTGTAGTGGAATTAGTGAGAGTTTTAGAAAAATCACTTTATTACCGAACCTGCTCTCTGTTGCTCTGTTAAGATTCGGATCCCCAAACCCCTTTAATTTTGCAATTTGCTATCTAGAGTTTATATGATCTGTTGTGTCAGAAACACTGCTGCTTTCTTGAAGAACTCTCTCTCTCCTCCCCTCTCTCTCCTTCCTTCTCTCTCTTCTCTTTTTTCTCCTTTCTTCCTTTTCTTTTTCTTCTTTCTTTCTTTCTTCCTTTCTTTCTTTCTTTCTTTCTTTCTTTCTTTCTTTCTTTCTTTCTTTCTTTCTTTCTTTCTTTCTTTCTTTCTTTCTTTCTTTCTTTCTCTTCTTCCTCTTCCTCCTCCTCCTTCCTTCCTCTGTCCCTCCCCCTTTCTTCCTCTGTCCCTCCTTCCTTCCTTCCTTTCTTTCTTCCTCCCATCTCTCTTTGTCTCTGTCTCTTTCTTTCATCCGTCTTATACATATTTTCCAAGAGTCTGCTTATTGTTAAAAACTATGTTGCATGCTATGGGGTCCACAAAAATAAACTGGCATCTAAGCGCAAGTTTCTGCCAGACTGGCCTCTGTGTTTTCACATGTTTGGGGAGCAAAGAGAATGGGGGAGTGAGACTCATGTGGAATGAATAAATGATCTAGGAATCATAAATAAAAAGCAGGCATAAATCTCATCTGAGATCTAAAGTAAAGTCAGTTCTTGTAACCATCCATTTCTGATATGAAATGCTACATATTGGTACAAAAGCTAAAGGCACTCTTCATTGGTACCATAGGTATCTCTCTCCCTTTGAACAGTGAGTTTATCCCAAAGATATTTTTACATTCCTGGATGACTGCAATTCCACTCCCCCTCCTCACTCCCTCTGTCTGGCAGAAAATACCTTCTGATGACACTACAACGGCGCAGACTAGATTCTGATCTTTTTCATATATGTTTTAACTTTTTGTGTTCACTTGACTCAGTGACCCTCCAGTATTGTCCAGAGCTGCATTAGCCAGGCCCAGCCTGAACAGACAGAAATTCCTTTCATTCATCAACAGATAAGGAGTTTTGACAAGCTTCCCTGGGGAGCAAAGGGAGAAAATAACACATGAAAAGATTACCCTGTAATACTGCAAAGCACAAAGAGAAGGAGCCAAAGGCAGACCGAGGGAAGCTTTAAGGCCGCCTGGGCAGACAGGGAGTCTGCTATCAGAATTAAAGGCGATAGAGTCCAGAACCCCCTTCTCTTTCTCTACCTGCTTCTTTTCAATGTCACTATCAACTCACACACTGATACAAACCAGGCCTAGAGAAGGATTCCAGTAACTCTTCAGGACCACCAGGGCAAAAACAAAAACATTCGGGGCTTGACACTTACCCAAGGCAGCTTGCCAAGCTTATCACATGTGAAAAAGGCTTCTTGGGGTGAATTATCATCCTCATGTTCACAAGACCTGGGTGTTAAGTCTCCAAAGAGGCCAGGGCATTTTCCATCCAAAGTAGCTTGGAAAGCTTACTTTGAATGGGAGCACAAGGGAATACCACTTTTCTATTAACTGCCAAGAAGTAAAACTATACAATTTTATAGAAAGTAATTCCAGAGGGCAACTTTTACATTCCTTTGTCTTATTTTAGCCTGTAACTTCAAACATTCCAGATTTATAAAGGGATTTCATTATTCTTTAAATAAACCTTTTCAAAAAAAATTTTAAAAACAAGATATATTTTTCTCTTTCTTTTTTGTTTCTAACTTCCAAATATTGTAAAATACTTCTATTTCAAGAGGTTCAACATTTTATTTTTGAAATACTAACTATGGGCAAGGCACTAAGCTAGGAATTATGAGATATAAAAATGAATGAAACATTCCCTGTTCTCAAGGAAATTGCAACGTAGAAGTACAAATACGACATACTATCATACAAAGAAGAGAATGATGAGTCCATAAGTATGGTACAAAGTACTATGAGAAATGGCAACACAGAGAGATTACTTCCACTTGGGGATATTGGTAAAGGCTTCATGAAAGAAGAGTCCCTTGAACTTGGTTATGAAGAATGTAAAAGAAATAGGTAGAATACTTTCTGGGCATCAAAGACTTTAGGAGGAAAGTCAAGGTGATAGAAAGGGCTTGTCTAGGACTGGGGTGAGTAAGTACTTTGCTGGAGTGTCCTGGAAATGAGATAATTTGAGATAAGACTGGAAAGGTGGTTAACAAGCATTAATTAGGTGTTTACTATCTGTCAGGCACTGGCTATGCCCTAGGGATAAAAAGAAGGGCAAAAGCATGGGTCCCTGGCCTCAAGGAGTTCACAGCATAAAGGTGCAGAGGATAACCAATACCTAAGATATTTATACAAGGTAAATTTCAGGTAATCTCAAAGGTAAGGCACTGGCAATAGGAGGGGCTAGGATAAGCTTTTTACAGAAGTGGGAATTTGATCTGAATCTTGAGGAAAGCCAAGAGGAGGTAAGAAGGGATAACATTTATAGCATATGAGACAGTTCTAGAAAGGCACAGATTTTATAAGACTGAGAATTGTATTTAAGGGAGAGCTGTGTTGTTGAATTCATACTGCATGTAGAGAGGACTCGTGTAAGAAGACTAGAAAGATGGGAAGTGGCCAGTTTCTGAAGAGCTTTAAAAGCCAAATGGAGATGGAACTAAGTTATAGAGAGTCTTGTATGTCAGGATAGCATGTTTAAATTTTATCCAATAGTTAATGGGATGCTATTGAAGATTATTGAGCAAGGGGATGACCTGATTATAGCTGCTTATTAGGAAGACTTCTCTGGCAGCCTTGTGAAGGATAGTTTGGAATAATAGGAAACTGGATGAATTAGGAGATTATTTTAATAATCTTGGGGATGGGGACAAGGAAGGGTTTAAAGAAATGAATTGGAAGGAGCAGACAAGTAAGTCATTGCAAAAATATAATGTGCTAGGCTTAGCAAAGGATTGAATGTGGGTGTGAGAGAGAGAAAGCCTGAGGTTTTAGAACTGGGTAACTGGCAGAATGGTAGTACCTTTAACAAAAATTTAGAAGTTAGGAGCATGGACAAATTTTGGAGAAGACATAACAATTGTACATAAAGAAGCACTGAATAAATGTGTGTTGAGTTACATTTGAAGGCACTGGATTCATTCTTTAATGTACTATACTTGAAGTACCAGCAGTACTTGCAGTTTCTAAGTGGAGATGCCCACAAGCAGTTGAACATTTGGTCCTATAGCTCAGGGGTTTGACTGCAGATCTGAGGTTAATCTGTAGAGAGTTGAGTTCTATCAGTGGACTGAAGAAGATACCCAAGGGAGAATATAAATACAGAGATAAAAGAGGAGATATGGGCAAAGCTTTAGGGAAGCACTATATCTTATTATGGGGAAAATGAAGACCAATTGCTAAAGAAAATAGAATTCATTGAAGTTTTGATTTAGTTTTTGAGAAGAGCTTGGGTAAGTCATTTAGTATCAGTGGGACTCAGTTTCTGCTTTAAAATGAGGGATATGAACTAGCTGAACTCTAAAGTCTCACACAACTTGAGATCTCTTTTATATGCCCATGACCTATGATCCAATCATAAGACTATACTTGGGGTAAAATAAATCTACTTCCCAAGTAAAATGGGGCAGAAGTATGCCTTTCTAAAATGATCTGGGAGTTTTAGCAAGATACAGGCTCAATGTGTTTTAACAAGGAAGCCAAGTCAGTTAATATTTGGTTTAATATTGGCTTAAAATAATCACAAGAGGTGATAGTCCTCTTGTACTTTGCACTAGTCAGACAACAACTAGAATATAATTTTCAGCTCTTGGTGACACATTTTAGAAAGACATTATCAACCTAGAATGCACAGGAAGGTAAGTGACCAAGATGGTGACTCCTCTAGAAGGAACACCATGTGAGAGGATCATTTGAAGGTACTGGTAATACTTATCATAAAGAAGAAAAGACTCAGGGAAAGGGGTGGGGTGGAAATGAGAGCTACAACTGAATATTCGAAAGGAGTCTAACTTGTTCTTCTCAGATACCGAGGGAAGAAACACACAAAGATTTTTGTGAGGTAGATTTTGGCTCAGTATGAGAGGAATGATGATGATTAATGATTACAGGTATCCAAGAGTGGAACTGGCTGCCTTTGAAAGAAGGCTTCTTCCCTGACAGCAAAGGATAGAAATATTAGAGAGGATTCTTTTGACTGTATGTGGTAGATGAGGTAGTTTTTGAGGTCCCTTCAACTTTAAGATTTGGAGATGAAAATATGCTGATCAGTCAACACCCATAGAACCAGACTAGTCATCCTTCATCTGTTGATGAATCTTATCATCATCTGTCACTTTATTTTCAAGGCTTTCCAAATTTGTCATGCTCCGAGTAACATTTGAACTCAGAAATGGCTATCACTTTCTCCCAAATAACTTCCCACTTGTAAATGGAAAGAAGATTATTCATGACAAACCAATTTTTTTTTCAGCAGAAACTCTACAGAACTCATTTGCATTTCATTTTTATAGTCTACCAAGACAACTACATGATGTTTCATTTACTTGACTTATACTTACTATATATTTTCACTTTTCTTCTTAATCTCTAAAGAGAGGAGATGGAATTCCAGTCCATTGTCATTGAACTTTGTATAGCTGACTCCCAAGCATCACCTGGTGTGGTTAGGAACCCAGAAAAAGACAATGCATCCTTACCTTCATCTTTGCCTTGGCTGGAATATTATGTGAAGACATATCTATAAATAGCACTCTCTCTCTCTCTCTCTCTTTCTCTTTTTCTCTCAGTGTGTGTGTGTGCATGTGCGTGTGCGTGTGAGAGAGAGGGAGAGAGAGAGAGAGAGAGTGTGTGTGTGTGTGTGTGTGTGTGTGTGTGTGTGTGTGTGTTGGAGACACAGAAGGAGACTGGAAACTTTGCCTTTACAGTTTAATGTCATCTGAAAACTTGACTAGCAAGTCTTTTCTCCCATTACCTAAGTCACTGATAAAAGTGTTAAACAGCAGTGGAATCAGGAACAATTACCAGGAACAATTAAAATCAGAAAACCCTGAGTTTTTTTAAGTCATTTTCTGCCTTTCTCCCCCACTTTTAAAAGTTTTTTTTTTCAATTTCAGTAGATGTCTGTCCTTGCTGCCTGAGGGTGTCATTCAATAAAGCTCAAAGTGGCCTTTATGTAGCTTTCACGCTTAGAGAACAAGTGATTTGTTCAGGGATAATGATCTAGGGACTATCAAACCAAATAAAACAGTCTTCATATTTGCAAACAATCTGGATACATACCAGGACTCTGCCCTTTACCTTGCATTTAATAGATTTCCAGTCTAAGCAGAGCTCAAAACGTTATTTTTTTTGTTATCTCATCAGAGTGACTGTTCTCAGAAAAAAAGTGGGTACACTATTTATCTGTAAAGAAAAGTTTGTTCCTGCTCAAGGCAGAAGGAATATTTGAAGTCTGCATTTTGCCAGTGCCTACTTTCAGCAGATGTGGGAGCTCAAACTTTCAGTTCTCATTGCGGCTTAGACAGCATGACATTGACAGTAACATTGCAAGAGTGATGGGCTTCCTCTGGGCACATAAGATCCTGAAAGCTTGAATTCAGAGGTGTTTGATGGTAACAGAAGTAAGGCAATTTTGTCAGGCAGATGTTGCCCAAGTGTCTTATATGTTTATATTTCTGAATAGGGCTAAAGAAGGAGAAACTGATTTAAAATTACAATAAAGTATTATTCAGAGACAGTGTGGCAAAGTGCATAGAGAATCAACCTCAAAGCCAAGGAAGAGCTTGGCACTTAGTCCTATCTCTGATGCATATTGATTATGTGACTCTGGGTAGGTCATGAAACTTTTTGGTTCTCTAGGTAACTCTTTAAGATTACATGTTGCAAGGAAGGAGGGATGACTAAAGGAAGGAAAGAAGAAGGAAGGAAAGAAAGAAGAGAAAAAGGAAATAAGGAAAGAAAGCAGGAAGGAATGAAGGGAGGGAAGAGGAAAGGAAGAAAGAAGAGAGGGAGGAAAAAAAGGCAGAGAAGAAAGAAGAGAGGGAGAAATGAATGGAAGGAATTAAGGAAGAAAATGAAAGAAACAAGAAAATGAGGAAATAAACATTTATTAAATACCTCCTATGTCCCAGGCATTATACCAAGTGCTTTAAAAAAATGTTATTTCATTTGATCCTTGCAACAACACTTGGAAGAAGTGCTATTATTATCCTTATCTTATAGACAAGGAAACTGAGGCAGATAGAGGTTGAATGACTTGCCCAGGGTCATACAGCTAGCAACGTTACCACTCTATATTGGTATTTGGCGTTTCTTCATTCGACAATGACTTTTACTAGTGAAATCCCAGGGCCAGTTCCCATCACTAGTTTAAAAGAGCACCAGGTCAGACACAAGAAAGAACATTTTGATACTCATGAAGATCAACCACTAAGAAATCTTTCTAAGGGACATGTTGGATATTTGTGACGCCTGAAAATAGGATAGCCTGCCGCCTTCTTTCCTTACTCACTTACCTGGAGGCAAAGAACTGACCCCTATGATCTCTTTAAGCAACTCTAAGGATTCCGAGTCATAAGTCTAAATGGTTTATTTCATAAAGAGAAGAGAAACTAGAACACTATTAGCTAGAGCCTCAGAGGAGTGGTAGGGCAGAAGAGAATCCCAGGCAGAAGGGCTACAGAATAAGCAATTTATTTCAATTAGGAAAGCTACACTTGAAAGAATGTAGGTATGCTTTTTTTTTTCTTTTTTCCAACTACCACACCTGGAAATGCTTGTATTCTATTGACGTAGCCTTTGAGATACTAGGGTCACCTCTAAACCACAATATGGAGTCAGAGCAGACATCATTGGATCTCACAAAGATTAAGGGGGAAAAAAGCTACCTTCTGTAGCAGAAAATGGTTGAATAGGTAACCGTAAATGTCTGTGATACATCTAGTGGGTACAGGGCCAAACCTTCAAAGAAATTAGTGATAGATCATTTCAATGGTTGACCTTTCTTCCTGCTAGCACAGGATAATTTCCTATATCATATTCTTAAGTGTTTAATCTTGCCTATTTTTGAGTGGTTTGAAGGCATTTAGCTTCTACCACATCCTGTGAATGATTATATTCCATAGGTAAGGGAGATCACTGCCAGTAAGTTCCTTTTCTTGAAATTTACTATTTCTGTGTATTATTTTCTCAACACTTACACTGTTATGATACCATAAATAAGTGCTGTCATGGTGTAGTGATCATGCCTAATATTCATAATTAGCTTCTAAACAGCTCCTTAGTTTTCCCAAAGACATTGGTTAGAGTGTAGGCATTTATCCTTCCTTCTACAATAACCCAGGCAATTCAATTTGACAGTAGGCATTCTCTTAAGTGTAACATATACAATGCACTCTGCTAGGCTCCAAACCATAGCTGGCTTTTGAACCCATTGGCACATTTCTTCTCTTTCTCATGAAAATTCTACAGCAAATGCTCACAAAAAAGAATGCCCACTACTTCAGTATACATTTTTTTGGTAAACTTTACTTTGGATAGCTTTTATTATTGTTGTTGATAGCATTTATCCAGATATTAAAGTTTTGTCAAATGTTTTATGTGTAGTATTTCATTTGGTGGTTATAGAATAACCAAAGGGCAAGAGTTCTTTCACTTTTCTACACTCCTTTGGCAGTTTGGTGAAGTCTATAAACCTCTTCTTAGAATTATGTTTTCAAATAATTGAAGATAATTTGCTAAATTTTCCATGAGAGGTTAAAGAAAGTAAACATGTAATTTTTTTCCCTATCAAGAACTGAACCCCTGAAATCTATGCAGAGAGACCAGGTTAAGAGCCACCCCCTTTCCCCCCCCCCCATCCCAGAAAAACAGTTCTTTGTAGTGGCGATTCAATTCAACAAACATTGATTGAGCCCATAACATGTAGAAGATGCTTTGCCAAGTATCAGAGGGACAAAGATGAAATTAAACCAGCTCCTGTCGTCAAAAAGTTGATGTTCCCCTGTGAAATACATGTACAGAGAGAAGGAAATTGCAGGATAATTAGAGGAGGAATACAGTAGTAACAACTGAGAGGGGATGTGAGACCAAGGAAGGCTTCATGAAGTAGCACCTGAACTGAGCTGAGTCTTGATGAAGGCTGGGGTTTTGTTTGTTTTTAAGGACCAGAAAGTGAGGAGGGAGTGAATTCAGGGCATGGGAATTGGGAGCAGCCTATTCAAAGGTATTCCATCTCTCAACATTATGTTAGAGGAATAGTTTATAAACCAATTTGTCAGGAATATAATAGAATAGATGAAAGGAGCTATTAGGAAAAAAAGTTATGAAAACTTAGGCTCTTAATGCAAAAAGGGGTTTTTTTGGATGTGGCCAATGTGGGAATTTGTTTTGCTTGACAATGCTTATATAATACAGGGATCCTCCCTCCCTACCACTGTCCCTTCCTTCTCTACCTCCCTCCCTCTTTCTCCTTCCTTCTTTCCTTCCTTCTTTCCTTCCTTCTTTCCTTCCTTCTTTCCTTGCTTCCTTCCTTCCTTCTTTCCGTCCTTCCTTCCTTCCTTCCTTCCTTCCTTCCTTCCTTCCTTCCTTCCTTCCTTCCTTCTTTCCACATTTCCTTCCAATCTCCTTTCTTTTCATTTCATTGTGTGTGATGCTGGTATGTGAGAAAGAAAAAATAATAAATGCTTGATAATTGAAAACAATTAAAATAAATTATCTCCTCCCTGCACCCCCATCCCCCATGGGGAAAAATTGTGGAAGAGGGGTTTATATATTACCCTGAGGAGTTTGTGTTTTAATCTAAAAGCAATAGTCATTGAAGATTATTAAGCAGGGGAAAGCACACTAGATTGTATATCAGAAGATCTAGGTAATATTTTTACCAATGTTCCCTTCTGCCTTTGTGACTCTGGGCAAATCAGGTAGTCTCTCTGGAACTCAGTTTACTTATCTATAGAACAAAGGTTGCTTCTAGTACAAACATTCCACGGCCCAAAGCTTATCAGTGTATTTAAATCTCGAGGTGCCACAAAGATGAATTGATGAATGAAAAAACCAACATACATAATAATTTTTCTAAAGCTTCCTGCCATTTAACATTTTGTCTATATTCAAGAACCAGAGTTGTAGTTCAGTTAGTGAAATCTGCCCAGTGAAGTACGTGAGAAAGAACAGTAACGCGGGAGTCATGAAGAAAGGATAGAATCTGCTGCACAATCACCAATATAATTTCCTTTTAGAAATTATTATGGCATTTTAAACAGGATAGTAATTTAAATGTCATTACCAAAAACCAAACAAACTTCATACTTGAAACCCACAAGAACTCAAAAGAGTGATATTAAATGATGTTATTGGTTATATAAATTATGACCATAGCTGGTAAAAATAATAGTAGCTAATAATATATAGCAATTGTTCCTATTGCTGTAAGGTTTGTAAAAAACTTCCTTTATCTTCACTCATTGGATCCTCACAACCACCCTTTGAGAAAAATGGTACTATCCCAGCCATGTTAGAGATTAGGAAAATGAAGTTGTAAGAGGTTAATAATAGGATATACAATAGGGATATAGAATAGGATATATATATATATATATATATATACATATAAATAATAGGATATATATAAATAATAGGATATATAATATATAATAGGATATATATATATAATATATAATATGATGCATATATATATATATATATATATAATAGGATATATAATAGGAACCTGCCCTGGCCGACACAGCTGATAAAAGTCTGAGAGGCAGGATTCAAACTTATGTCTTCCAGTCTCCCTGTCCCTCTTCTGTCCTCAGTACCAACTGTTTGTCTTGAAAGCAAATTCCTACAAACAGGAATATTTCAAAATGATTTAAGCAAATAGTCTGCATAGTTAAGAAGTATTTTTGTTTTAATATTCTTTTGCAAGCAAGGAAATAAAATTTAGTAAAGTTATGCTTTTTGATATCCCCCCCCCAAAACTTTAAATATGGAGTAAAGGAGGCTTTGTAAAGAGGATGTGAATTCAAATCTAGATTTTGATACTTATTGCTTATGACTTGTGATATTCTGTGATGCCATGACCCTAAATGACCTGCTTATGACCTGTGATGCAATGACCCTAAATGAATTTCTTGAGAATTCACATTGCATCGGAGGAATGAGCCCACGACTATGAGTAAAGGAAGATGTTTTTGAACACTTCAAAGGCATGAAGTGCCTGAAGTGAAGCACCTGGGTACTCACAGGGAGTAGAAAGTGTTTAAGGCACAACGAAAAGAAAAAGGACACCCTCAGGTGCCTAATATCTTGGGAGCACATTCATTATGGCATTTCTGACCATTCAGAAGGCTCTGGTGGGTGCTGACCCCTCTCTCTGCTTCATTCATATTGATGTTAATTGCATCACTTTGGCCCAGCATCCTTTGCAAACACTAAAAGCTTTGGTAGGGAGGAATCCAGGATGTGTGTGATACATTCACAAGGCAGGAACAATTTAATTTGGACTCAACGGTTCTACCTAGCAGGCAGTTCTAAGACTGAGGTTTTAATGTTGTTTTCCAAGAATAACATCAGATGTTTTGCTACAGCAAGGTTTGCAATTGGCCACCTGTGTGGAGAAAAATAAGAAATTTCTCCTGATGGAAGATCTGAACAAAACTGTAAAAGGTCACATTGAATAAAAATAACTTTGTTATCAACTACCATAGATTCAAGAAGTGATTGTAATATTAGATAATAAACTATATGATATTAATAAATGAAAAATATTTTACAATAAATAAAATATTAGGTATAAGGTCTAAATATCCAGGGGTCTCAGTAAGATCCTAAGCTCTCCTTTTCCCAACATGTCTTCATCTTCATGCAAAGTGGAAGGAAGTTCTTATCTTATATCTTATCTTATATGATACAGGGATCCAGGAAACCAGTAAAGGTTTCTTTAACTGGTGACTGGGTTATAGAAGGGGTTCAGAAGACCTGGAATATGGCCCTTTTAACATCAAAAGCACTGGACTTGGAGTCAGGAAACATGAGTTTGAATCCTGCCTCAAATACTTGTGTTACCCTGGACAAGTCACTTAAGATGTTTTGGCCCCAGGTTTCTCGTCTATAAAATGGGAATAATAATAGTGACTATCTCACAGAGATGTTGTGAGGCTTAGATGGAATAATATGTGTAAAGTGCTTTGCAAACTTTAAGGTACCATATAAATGCTAACTACAATTAGCTTTTATTCAGTAGTAACAAGGTGTATGAGCTAAGTAAACTATTTTTTGTACATTCTTTGCTGATGGTCTCTGTCTCCCTGTCTCTCTCTGTCTCTCTCTCCCTCTCTCTCTTCCTCTCTCCATCCCTCCCTCTCTTTCATGCATTCATCCAGCAAGCATTCACAGAGAATCAATGCTATTGAAAATGATATTCAAGATCTGTTTAGCTGAAGACATGTTTATGTGTAAGGATCTGTGGGAGCCTGCAGGACCTTGGAGTATCAGAGTAGACAAGTCATTAATCTCCCTTCTGAGAAAAGTAGAAAGACCAGAACTTAGACCCTATTTCAGTGACTACCTGATCTGACTTTGTAGGGCCTCTTGCAGTCAGCTGAAAGTAAGAAAGCTATTTCAGTAATCAGTCATCACAGCAGGTTCTCTGTTCTCCTCCGAGACCACGTATCTGTGAATATTTATTTGTACAACTAATTTCAACTTATTGCTGAAGTAATTGAAAGCAGAGTTAACAAATGAAGACATTATTCTACCTTTAAAAAATGCCCAAACCACATGTAATTTTAATAGACAATTGTAAAGTGTTTAAGTTTGAGGAGGAGGTCACAGAGAAATGCTAGATTTCTAGAAATCTTATTATAAATCAATATAAAAACACATGCTTGGATCATTCCTAAATGTATGTCGGACTTCAGCAAACATTTCTGAGGAGACTAATAAAATGGCTCATCAATGACTTATATTAACCTTTATGTCCTTAAAGTGGCTGAGCAATATTCTTATCCCTCATTTGATGAAGAAGAAACTGAGTGACTAGAGCCTTAATTATTTGCTTGGTTTCATGAAAAATCCTAAACAAGGAGTATATAGAGTAAGAATCAAAAGCTTCTTTCTTTAGAAATTTAAAAAAAAGTCATGAAAAGACCTCCCTCCTTGAAGGTCTTCAAGTAGGGCCTGAATAATCATCTGTCAGGAATGTTATAATAGGGATTGTTTTGGGTGTGAACTGAATGGCTGCCAGGTCCACTTCCATTCTGAAATTCTATTATTTTTATGAAGAGAATGGTCCTTTACATGATTATACAGAAATATTCCTGGTTGAAAAGGTATTATTATGCTTGCTTATTTTGTTATAATTATTATCCCATGTCTTGTAGGCAGAGAGGGAGAAAGAGTTGGGAGGACACTGGCACCAAATGAAAAAGAAAATCAGATCCCAAATGTAAGAAATGATTCTTCACTCTGTGATAAATCAGTGTCTAAGACCACTTAGCTGCTCTGCTTAGTTTCAACTCTACTACCGCCATCATCATATTTCTCCCTATCCCTGCATCCCCACCAAGGATAAGCTCATCAGCAGGAAACTCATCATCATGGAGATAGCTCCAGCTTTGCCACTCATACCTCATCAGTACCCTCACCTATTTCTGCTCTTTTGATTGGAGAACTGGAGAATGGACAAAAAACTCTTCCCTAGTCACCTTTACAGAGGGCTCAAAATCCCAGTGTTCGTTAACCACTAGCAGCTCTGTTTATATTTGACTCTACCATTATTTTTATGCTCCCTGAGCCAGGTACTCTCTCCCTCCAAATCCTTTCAGCTTACTTTTGTGTATTTTCTATCCCCATTAGATTGCAAGTTCCTTGAGGTCAAGGGTTGTCTTTCTTATTTGTATCCCTCATGCTTTGCACAACGTCTGGCAGAAAGTAGGCACTTAATAAATATTATGCTACTATATCATACTCAGTCATAGGCCAGATCTTACAACTAATCTTTCTCCAAAGAGGGCTATATTTGCAATGCCTTTGGACAGTTTTCTAGGGAAAAAAATGGTGATGATTATATGATTGATTTAGTTTAAAACAAAGATATAAACCAAAACCAGGGAGAAAAAGGGCTTGTTAACAACAGAACGGGCCAACCTTAAAAAATTGCTCTAAATCATGGTCAGATGGTCTTCTATTCTACCATTCAAGGAAAGAAATATTTATTAAGATCTTTCTATGCACGAGACATTGTATTAGGTGCTGGAGTTAAGATGACAATCAAATGACTGCATGGCAAATTTTTCCAAAGTAATGATGATCGTGATGATGGTAATGATAGCTAACATTTTCACAGCATTGTGAAGGTTTGCAAAGTACTTTACAACTTTTATCTCACTCTTTACAACAGCCATGGGAGTTTGGTGCTATTATTTACAGATTTTAGAGATGAGGAAACTGAGGCAAACAGAGGTTAAAGGCCTTGCCCAGGGCCACACAGCTAGTAAGTGTCTGAGGCCGGATTTAGATTAAGACCTCCCTAATCCTAAATCCAGTGCTTGACTGTGCCACTGACTTGCCTCATTTCACCTACATTAGAAACCGCAGTACAAACAAGAGGATTATTAATTGTCTGGAGAAGGTTAAACAGATTAGTCTGAGAGGTTCAAAGTTGATGGTTATATGTAATGCTTTAAAATTTACAAAGTGTGTTTGGTACATTATCTAATCCAATCATCACAGTAAACCAGTAGGTTAGGTGCCATTAAAATCAAAATCATCAAATTTGTTTCTTCCCCAGACAAGAATCTAATCTGCAATATTCCCAACACTGGTCATTCAGCTTTTACCTGGAGGGATAAGGGACCCACTAGCTCCAAAGATAAACCACTTCCCTTTTGGATATTCTTTTTTAAAAATTAATTAATTAGTCAATTAATCATTAGTTTCAACATTCATTTCCACAAGATTTTGAGCTACAAATGTTCTTCCCATCTTTCCCCTACTCCTATCCCAAGATAGAGAGGCTATTGAATACCCTTCCCCAAATCTGTTCTCTTTTATATTCACCCTCATCCCCCACTTACCACTTTCTATTAGGGCAAGATGGATTCCTATACCCCAGTGCCTGTATATCTTATTTCCCAATTGCATGTAAAAAATAATTTTTTCAACATTTGTTTTTAAAATTTTGATTTCTAGATTCTTTCCCTTCTTCCCCCTTCACCCACCTCCTCTAGGAGGACATGCTATTCAATATGGGTTGTACACCTGTAGTTACGCAAAATGTCTCCATAGCAGTTCTATTGTGAAAGACTAACTATGTTTCCCTCTATCCTATATCACCCCCAAGTTATTCTATTTTCTACTTTAACTCTCCCTTTTCAAAAATGTTTGCTTCTAACTACCCTCTCCCCCAATGTGTCCTCCCTTCTATCATCCCTTCTCTTATCCCCTTTCCCCTCTACTTTCCTGTAGGGTAAGATACCCAATTGAGTGTATATGTGATTCTATCCCTAAGCTAAATTCAGTGAGAGGAAGGTTGACCCTTTCCCTTTCACCTTCCTGCTCTTCCCCTCCATTCTGACAGTTTTCTCTTGCCTCTTTTATATGAGATAATTTACCTTATTCTATCTCTTCCTTTCTCTGTCTCCCAATATATTCCTCTCTCACCTCTTAATTTTATTTTTTAGATATCATCCCTTTATATTCAAATGATCCTGTGCCCTTTGCCTATGTATACATGTACAAGCATATACACACACTCACATATATATATATATTTATGTATACACACACCCTCTTATACATACATGTATATGTATGTATAAATATACATTCCTTTAAACTATCCTCATTCTGAGAAAAGTATCATGAGTTACAATGATCATTTTTCCATGTAGGAATATAAATAGTTCAACTTTAATAAGTTCTTTATGACGTCTTTTTCCTGTTCCTTATTCTGATTGTGTTTCCACAACACTCAAATTATTTCTCCTTGTTTGCTTGTAATTTTTTCCATAGCACCTACTACTGCTCCCTTCATGGCTGTTGGAACAAATTGTTTTAATCTGCCCCTTCTGCCATGGGAAGTATTAACCTGCTTGGGATAGACACCCCCTTAACTCACCGATGGGTTTAAGGCCTGATGGTTCCCTTCAACCTGCTTTAGCCCATCTGCTGAGAGTGTTTACCAAAGTGTAGCCACTGTACATGCAAGAGATTTTTGGAAATAAA